>JARGYA010000055.1:0-660778 GCA_029204335.1 Mycena vulgaris
ATGTCCAGAGTTCTTTTTCCCAAGGGTCTTTGCTGCGCCAAAACAATTGTTGCAGACTATTGAAGATCTGGAGAAAAAATATTTCCTGGACATTTCCTCCGTGTCAAGGTCTAATTTGGATCGCATTCTTGGTTTTGGTCGATATTGGCCATATGTGGCCCCAATTTGGGGTCCAAAGTGGCACAAATATGGCGGTAGGAGATGTGCACGTGATCGTACCACGGAATTCTGAAGTCCCAATTTTGTCAACCAGGTCCATTTAAAAATGATTCAAGGCCCCCAGGAGATAATTTGAATCATTGTAATACTACTCCCAGAGTATGCTATTTTCTGGGACAAGAATGAAAGCCTCTTATTTTCAATTTGACCTGGTATGGCCATCATGGCCATTAAATTTATCATGATATATCCCAGATATTATCGTAATGCATATAACATATATAACCATGCCCTAAAGGCTCTCATTTGCTCTAGAGAGGCAATGAGCATGCAAAACCGTGCTCTTGGAGGGAACAAACAATGCCAAACAGCACGGCTGAGAACGGACAATTGCCGGTGCCCACTCCTTAGGCTGAGTTATGTTCGGTACAACCGAAGCCAGCCACGTGAGTAGTGATGCGCCATCATTCAAGGGGGTTTTGGAAGTGGGTGGGAGGATTAAACTGCCAGCATAGATGCTGAATATTGGGGAGGAGAGAATTCGTCGGGAGGGACATAACAACGGCGTTCAAAACCTCCGACGATATGGTTGCCTCATCGTCCATAAAAAAAACTTATTTGATGCGCCTAGAGTATGTGAATACCCTGTCCCAGTCTGCCGGTCTGATTTGCGGGTGAATAGTCTACTCCCAGTCAATAGACGAGGAAATGCGAGGGAAAAAACGAAAGAGTCTCCCGAAATTTCCCAAACATTGGGGGGTAAACATTTCAAAAGTGGGAGGAGGCTATATTGTGTCTTCCATAATAAATGCAGTGTAGGATCCGAGAATGTCCGACACGTTCTTGCGAGGCGTGCGAGTGCAATACATTCCCCGGGAACCCAATAGGTCGTGACATCGCTAAACTCCTCGAAGATAGTCCGATTGACTTCCGATATCTGCCAGCACTTGTGCATGGTGGGAGGTGCAAGGATGAAGGTGGTGAAAAAATGCGACGGCACATCATTCTGACTCCGCACTTCCCGGCGGCCCGACCCACCCTGCACCGCCATCATCCCAATCCGACCACGACTCATTCTCATCGCCTACTTGCTTTTATGTATAGAATAAGGGCATGGGGAATTTCTTTTATGCAACCACCATAAAGAACATGGAGCGGAAGTGGTAGTGGTGAAACATGAATCTGCAAATGGTCGCACTGCGGCACCAGTAACAAACTATTCAATTAACCGAGCAAACGAAACACATCTGGGCGTCCTCCTTGAAATCCCCGAGGCCCTCGCACTGAGAATCAAGGATTATACAGTTTTTTTTTGCGGTTTTTTCAAGGTACACACAGTAAAATAAGCATCCGAACCCATCCACCCTCAGCCCGATATTTTGTGGAGTGTGTTTGATTTCGTGCGGGCGTCCCTCTTTTTGCGTTGGTTTCAATCGTGATCGTAGCCAGAGTCCAGAAACGGAGAAAGAAAAAGAGTCACAGATGATGAGCTGTCGATACCACCTGCGCCCCAAATACCCGTAGCTCAGAGCTCCCCTATACGACCGAGTCGTTGCGCCGCGCGATGCCGTCGGCGCGGGAGAGGATGCGCCGCCAGTGCGGGCCTGCGAGGACGTCGTCGAAGGCCGCGAGGAGGTCGCTGAGGGATCGCGAGCTGGCGTTCGCGAGCGCGGCCATGGAGCGAGAGGCGGAGATCGAGGAGATGAGGCCAGAGGCAGAGTCCCAGCCGGGGTTTTCGGTAGGGAGTGAGCCGAGGGGGTTGTGCTCCTTACCGTGGTCATCGCAAGCGTCGATGACGAGCGCCGTCCCGCTGTCGAGCGCGTCGGCGCTGAATGTGTGCATGCCCAGCTCCCTGATTCTCACTGCGTCGTCGTCGTACTTGCTGCCCCCCACGACCCCGTGCGTCCTACCGATTTCCTCGCAGCTCTTGGCTGCTACGAATCCGAGCCCGAGGCCGGTCGGGCTATAGCAATTCTCAGCATCGAGCGCCGCGATCGTGTCCTGCGCGTCCACAATGAGACTGGAGAGCAGGTCCTCGAGGTCCAGACGGGGCGATTTGGACGACGCGACGAGGACGGGAGGCGCGGAGTGCCGCTTGGAGGCCGTGGACTTGGCTGGGACGGGGACGCGGATAGGAATAGGCAAAGAGTGACGCCGCGAGGTCTTGACTTGCTCGCTCCAGCTGCGGACCTGGGCGAGGAGCGCCGCCTTGGTGTTGTTCCATTCAGGCGAGCCGGGGCCGGGGCTGGGGGCGTAATGGGTTTCAGGGCCAGAGACAAAGTCGCTCTCCAGGGCTGATAGCACGATAGCAGTCGAGAGGTAGGCATCAGCAGCGCTCGTTATGTCGACGGAGACCGGGAGGGAACGCCTGGCGCGCGAGCGACGGCCGCGGGGGGCACCAGTGGGATGGCTCCAGTTCACAACCGCGGGCCTTACGGGCTTCGCCTTGAGGGTCTTGACCTTGTCGACCCGCGGGATGTTGGTGACGGTGCCGAGCGGGAGGCGGCGGTCGTGGTACTCGTTGCTGGGGCAGCCAAAGTTCTGCGGGGACGCATCTTGGGCTGCAAGTGGGGGCCGCGCCGGGGGCTTGGTGAGGATCGAGGGAAGCGAGGGCAGGGGCAGGTTGACGACGACGACGGCGCTAAAGGGATCTCCCTCGACGGGGTCGATGGGGCGGAGGCAGAAGCGCGGCAGGGTCGGTGTCAAGTGCGATAGGATCTGCGTGTGGGCGGTCAGACACATGGAGAAGATGAAGATGGATTGGACGAACCTTCGCCCTGGCTGGCAGAGGACGCAATGTCGGCGATAGAGTCTGTGGAATGAGCTTGTCAGAACATGTGGCATAAATTACACTCAATACTTACCCTTGACGCCGACCGACGCGTTCACCACGTCGCTCTTGCTGTCGCGGACGCCGTAGAGCATATCCAAGACGTGGGAGAGAGCATCTCCGAAGTAAAGCTTAAGGAATGTGTGGATCTGAGAGAGGGTGGACATCTTTGGCTGATGAGGGGGTAGGTGTAGAAGAGAGAGATGCGATGGAGGCTGACACGCAGGATCGCTGTTCGTTCGTCGACTCGAAGCGGCTGACATCCAGCGCAATTCCAAGTCTGAATGGTGTAATTTTCGGTACTAGATCTTGTCACTTGTGGGGCAGATTGTGAAATTGGGAGGATGCAACAGATATTTACTGCCAGACGCCATGCGAAGTTCAACGACATCTGGAACTGGTGAGAAATGGCAAGAGGCAAGCGGTTCGCGCCGGGTTGATCCGCGGAGTTTGATCGGAGCTTCAAGCTCGGAGACGATACCGTATTGAGACTCGTACTTTACAGTTTCAAATATCGGCAACAGGCGGTGTACACATATGCGCATTCCCTCAAAAAAACGAAGAGACAATCACATCCCGCCATATGCATCATCATTATCCTCCACATAATGAGGGTGGGGCGGCGGCGCAGATCCAGCAGCGGGGTGGCCACCCGGGAAGTTCCCCTGCCGGTGGGGTTCTGGTGGGTATCCCTGGTACTGACGCAACGCCGGTGACGCATAATGCTGCTGCTGCTGCGGGCTGAAATATTCCGGCCCGCTGTAGCGCGGGGTATCGGTGTAGACGGGTCCAGGCGAGAAGTGCGGGGTATCCGGGGTATAGACGGACGGGGGCGGGTGCGTCAAGGGGTATTGCTGATGCAAAGCCATGGACGCGTGCGGGTAGGTCATGGGCATGGAGCGCACGCTAGAGGGGGCGCTGCTGAATTCAGGCGCGCGCGGCGGGCGCGGGTCTTCCAGCATGAGCGCCGAGCGGCGGAAGGTCTTGCGGTCGAAGTTTACGGAGTCGCGTCCACGGCTGCGGCGGTTCCATCGGCGCTGGAATAAGTATGTCTCAATTTAAAAGCAGTGAGAACGAGATCAAACGGGGCGCACGAGGAAGAAAGCGATGAGTAGCGCGGTGACGGCAACGCCTGCGAGACTGCCTGCGATGCCGGCAGCGAGGACTGTGACGCTGGTACCCGAAGCAGGAGATGCCACGGGCGACGCGGAGGGGGAGGAGGAAGCGACGGAGGACGTGTGTGGCGCAGTGGTCTTCGCCGGGACCTTTGACGGGGAGGACGTGAGCGTAAGGGAGGTCGTCGTGCTCGATATCTCGAACGCGGTCAGAGGTTTCATCCTATCAATGACCTCTCAGACTCACGATTTGGCTGCTCGTTGTGGAACTAGAGAGAGGCTGTATTTTTCATCAACCAAAAGGCTCAAAAGAGATTCCGTCAACACGCACAAGGGCAGAAGAAGTCGCTGAAGAAGTGGCCGAAGAGGGAATGGGGGAACTGGGTGAAACAACAATGGGTGTGCTGGGCACCGACGGAAGAGCTTTCGTGGGTGTGACGATGGGCTTCACGGTGGTCTTAACGACGGGGATAGTGGCCTTCGCAGTTGTCGCCGCAGCAGTTGTCGCCGCAGCAGTTGTCGCCGCAGCCTTGGTCGTTTTCTTCGTAGCGACTTCCTCTGGTGCGAAGATTCAGCATTCGCCATGTAGAGGGGTCAGGAGTGCGTACTGGTCGTAATGGGCTCAACAGCTGCAGCGCGGAAATATAAGACAGGCATGGTAGGGCTTGCCAGGGAGCGGAACTAAACGAATGTGGGGGCGAGTGCGCCGTGGGGGACGAAGGAAGGAAGTGAAGGGAAAAGTTGATCGAAAGGTCGGGAGTCGTGACGTTAGGGGTGTTTGCTGTTCTGATAGTTGTCAAGCGCGTGGATAATTGAGGGGCATGGGTAAAACAGGGTAAAACTCCTGAACAAGATCAGTGATCCACGTCGGGATCCATGTCAAGATCAATTTTAGATCAATATCAAGCTGCACTGGCTCTCACTGGCTCCGGACCGAGAATTCAACCACCTTGCTATTTGAATGCTGAAAGAGATGTTTTGTCAAAGGATGAGCGTGGCCATAGCGTTCACTGAGCTCTACCCAAGAAGTAATGGCTAATATTATTGCCGGGCGGGGTTTTTGGCGGTGGACAGTACATCATATGTTCGGCAGCGGATGGCAGGGTCGAGGGTCTTTGCTGTGCGGTTTTATAACTCGAGAAATGCCTCGCCTGTTCAATGCAAAGCAACCCGGCCATTTACATGGCAAAGATAACCAGCCTCAGTACGGAATCCTCAGTCGAATCCGGCGCTGGACAGTTGTTGGGGGCTTGGCGACCGCTGGTGGCGTGAAACGGTGGGAGAACTTTCAATGAGTCGTGCATCCGGTGGGCTGCGAGCGCAGCCAGGAAGGTGGAAGTAGGTGGAAGGGCAGGCGAGACAAGACCCGTGATGTTTGGCTGTCTTCCTCCGGCATTATTCGGCTTGAAGTTTGATTGATACCGGCAAGATAGCAGGGTGCGCGAATTTCAACGTCGGAACCTTCCAACACCTCTGTGATGCGCTGGATTGCGTTGGTAACATTCGCCCCGGGCTCGAAACACGTTCAAACTCTTATTTCTCCAGTTTTCATTCAAACCTTCGACCCTCTAAGCGACTCACGTGATAGCTGATATTTAGATCGGCCCTGATCGGCCATTGGCATGTGCCCGGAGCTTCGGCCATACGTCAGCAATCATCGAACACCCGAGTTGCGCCTAGAAAATAATCCCGCAGGGTCTCGACAGCCAGCGTGGATAGTAATCGAGAATATTTTGAGAATGCTGATACACTAGTCACCAGGCCACGGGCTACTGAGGTCAGGAGCCGACTCGATTATCAATTCGCAAGAGCACGCAGCCTCAGGCGGCAGAAGCATTTATAACGGATGGAAATTATTGTTTCAATTCATTCAAATATTCCTCCAGCAATGATCTCCTCAGAGTTCCTCGAAGCCAACACAAAGTATGCCGCCAATTTCGTTAAGTCCAAAATCACTCGCAAGCAGCCGTTTATCGGTGAGTGGGCTGCGTGAGCCTGGTCAGGCAATTACTGACCCAGGAGATGCAGTAACTTGTATGGATCCTCGCGTCCAGTAATTATTCTTGTTCAAGTTTAACTATGCCACTGATTACCGTTTGAAGCCCCTATGAACAATTGGGCCTCAAAATCGGGGAGGGCGGTATCGTTCGAAATGCGGGTGGATCAGCGTGGGTTCCCAATCGTCAATTTTATATTTCCATGCTAATAAACCTTCAGACAAGATGCCATCAGCAGCCTTGTCGTGGCCCAGCATTTCTTTGGAATCGACGAGGTTGCGATTTTCCACCACACCGACTGCGGAATGACGAAATTCACGACGGAGTGGCTGCGCGAGACGGTGAAGAAGGCGAACCCCGGATGCGAAGACGTCGCGAAGACGGTGGATGGTATGGACTTCCACCATATTACGGACGTTCATGCGTCGGTACACGCTGACGTCAAGTATTTGGTGGAGAATCCTCTGATCAAGAGAGGAACCAAAATCACTGGGTGGGTTTATGATGTCGAGACGGGCAAGGCGAGTCGCTGGTCACTTTATTTCACTAACAACTGTATATTGACTCCTATATTCCAGATAGCCCAGGTCGCCGATGTAGTAGCCTGAGACCTACATAGTCAGCCCACCGTAATTATGACGAGCTCTGAGAACAAACCTTGTGAATCTCAACCCAACTTGTCTCGCGTTTGGTCTGAATTAACTACGTTGAGATAGAAATATCTCTGGTCCTGATTTCAAGTTCCTATCGTACGTGGTCCCAGTGGAACCAGACCCAATTCTCTTCTAGGATTTCAACCAAATTTCAACCAGTGGCACGGCCAATGGTAACTTTGAACTTGAACTTGAACTTGACTTCTATTGGTCACCGTACCGGACTACAGGAGCCATGCGGCAGTACACTACAGTAAGTAGCTGGGGATTCACGCAGATTAGTCAGGCAGTGCGTTGACCAAGTGTTTACACAAATTTCTTCGCGAGTTGGCCAGCCAGGGAGGTCCGAGCTGAATCCGCGCGCCATGAATGAGTCGTCCCGAGAAACTCTCATTCAAAGTGAAGCGTTCAACGGTCCCTTGTCTTGGTTCCGGTGCCACCTTGGGTCCGGCGCAGTCGGTGATTCTTCCGTACATGCCGAGCCATGCCGTGGCACTTGATCACGGCCATCACTGGCACCTGAAGTCCTGCAAGAGAATTTGGGTCCTCCCCCACCCACGGGATAGGAGCTTGAAATCAGGACCAGAGATAGGTCTATTTCAACATCCCGTAAACTACTTAACTTTACTCAGAGAGTTCTTTCCGAAACACGAAACAAGTTGGGTTGAAACTCGAAAGGTTTGTTCTCAGATGTCCAGCGACCCCTCTTAATGAGGATTCGCCACTAAAAACTTGGCCTCCTGATGCAGCCCCACCCACTCTCTCACGTTGCCAATCACCAACCGCTTTCCAAGCTTACCAAAGGCTAGATCAAGGCTAGATCGATACTGCAGAATTGCCGACTGACCGGAACCAAGACAATGGAGATGCGCACATTCGGTCTATGCAGAGTATAAAGGAGTTCCCCCAGCGTACAGGCCATCCAGTTCTCAGCCTAACAACATGTCCGCCCTCTTCAAGCCCCTCAAGCTCGGATCCATCACGATCCAAAACAGGATTGGTACGATTGCTAATTCTCGGCATTTTTCGGTGCTCAACTATGTGGGCAGGCATGAGCCCTATGAGTCGGAATCGGGCCACGACTGGCAGCGTCCCCACTGAGGTCATGCAGAAATACTACGCCCAACGCGCCGCCGGTGGGGCAGGTCTGATCATTGCCGAGGGCACCCTGATTACGCGTTACGGGTGCGCCCACCCATTTCAGCATGTTTCTTGCTTGCACTAATCTCTAAGCTGAAAGACTCGAAATGGAATATGCGCCAGGGATCTGGGATAAAACCCAAGTCACAGGATGGAAAAAGATCACCGACGCCGTGCACGAGGCGGGGAGCAAGATCTATGTTCAGGTTCGTCTTGAATCCTCGTACTATAAAACATTCGCTTGAAGTATGTTCAAAGCTTTCTCACCGTGAGTCTGCCTTTTCCGCGGCGTCCGAGCTCCCTGTAACAGTTTGCAGCGGGCCGTGCTAGTCACTCAGAAGCGCCTGAACAGATCGCTGCCGGTGTCGTAGGCTTTCAACTTTTTGAATGGCACGACCTATAACTTACCTGTATCCAGCCTGTGTACGGGCCTTCTGCAATCGCTGCCCGCGATATGGCAAAATTCCGTTTCATCCCCGGCAACCCGGGATACGGGACAGTGAGATTCAACCATATGCATTTACACCAGTTCACAATAGACACACCTTTAGCCAACGGAGATCCCCGACCCAGCGGTGATAGTCGCCCAATTCAAAGCCGCCGCGATCAATGCCAAAGAGGCGGGCTTTGACGGCGTCGAATGTAAATTGTTACGTTTGTTTTCGTGTTATATTTCTGAAGGTTCCTCCAGTGCACGGTACGAACGGCTTCCTCGTCGAGCAGTTCCTCGACTCCACGGCCAACCAACGGACCGACAAGTGGGGCGGCAGTCCCGAGAACCGTGCGCGGTTCGCCCTAGAGGTCCTCAAGGAGATGGTCGATGTCTGGGGGCCAAATATCGGGTTCAAAATCAGCCCTTGTAGGTCTACATCCGCATCGTAGCTTCGCCGCTCACGGGGGAATAATCTCCAGCGGGTGGTATAAACGACATTGGGATGCCGATGCAAGAGACAATAGACACGTTCGGCTACCTCCTGCGCGAGGTCGACAAGCTCGGGCTGGCGTACGTCACCTTCATGCGGTACAGCCCCCTCATGGATACCGAATACGACGGTTCGTCCGATTCCCATATCCCCTTTCTTACATCTGTAGTTACCCGTGCTCACCTTGCGACCCAGGCAAGAAGCGCGCCACCCCCCACGACGTCGTGGCGACCTTCAGCCCCTTCCTCCGCAACACGCACATCTTTGTCAACTGCGGCGTCACGCCCGCGGAGGCGGAGGAACTCGTCTCCAGCGGGAAGGCCTCGGGGGTGTTCTTTGGCTTCAGCTGGGTTACGCATCCCGACCTGGCGCGCCGCATCAAAGAAGGCAAGCCGCTTGATAACGCGCCGGATTTTGCCATCTCTATGGCGCGGCCGGCGTGGATCCATCCCTGGGGTATATTGACTATCCGGAGGCCACGTATTAATTGGTTGTTTAGAATAAGGAGTGGTACTCTCTCATAATGTTGAATTCAAAAGGAAATCAACATGCCATTCTTTACTCACTAGCCGTAGTTAAAAGTATTGACGTCACTGCTGAGCCCCCTTGGCTGCACCCTCTGAGCCCCGACTGCACGCTTACACGTTTCGCCCTCTCGAAATATTTTACAACACGCTATCAATCCCCCATATCCCAATCATCCCCTTCACCCTCCCCATCGTCCCCATCTACGTCCACATTACTCTCATCTATATCCGCCTCCCTCCCCCCGCGCCCCATCACCCCATTCAGCTCCGCTACGCGCGGCCCCACGAGTACGCACTCGCGCCCCGGGTCCCACCGCGCCGCGCTGCGGAAGAACCGCCTCTTGCGCACCCCGCCGCCGCCGCCGCCCCCGGCGTGCACGTCCACATACCGGTTCGTCAGGATGCTCATGCGCTTGCGTCGCCCGCTCGACGCCGCGTCGTCCGACGACCCCAGCTCCGAGTCCTCCTCGTCCGAATCGGCCGGCGGCACGGCAGGCTCCTGCTGCAGGTTGTACACGTATCGCGAGTGCTCTGTGTTCGCGGCAGGTGAGTAACTACGTGGGGGAAATGGAAGCGGCCACGTACGTGCGAGGCGCTCGTCGAGCTCGTCCTGCGCGTCGTCGTCGTCGCGGCGGGAGCTCAGCCCCAAGTGCGCGCCGACGCTCTCCCGCGGGACGTCGTGCATCCCCACGCTCGGCGCGCCCATGCTCCGGAGCTGCTCCAATTGCTCTAGCGCGCGCTCCCTGTACGGCCGCCGTCAATTAACGTGCCTCAGGCGCGGAGGATCGGCACGACTTGCCTGACTTTGTCGAGTGCGCCGTCGCGCAGGTTCATATCCTCCATGTTGCTCTGCACGACCTCGAGGCGGTACCTTGGGCCGAACCAGTCGAAGTACTCACTCCACGGCAGGTTGACGTCGATCTCGCGCTCAATCCCGAGCGCGCAGGCGGTCTCGAACGTCCACGCGCGCGCGACGTTCTTGACCGTGTACCCACCGCCGCCGAGGAGGATGAGCGGCAGGTTCTGCTCGCGCATGAACTGCACGCACGCGGCGTGCCCAGAGAGCGAGAGGTTGAACCCGCCGAGTTTGTCGCCCGAGAGCGAGTCTGCGCCACATTGCAGCACGACCGCCGTGGGCCGGAAGATCTCGAGGATCTTGCTCATTACCTGCGGGGTATTAATAATAGGGGAGAATGCAGGGTGGAGCGACGCACCGGCTCGAAGACGCTCTTGAACGCGTCGTCTGTGATTCCGTCGTCCAGAGGCACGTTCAGAGAGTAGCCCTTCCCCCGCCCGCGCCCGCGATCGTCCTGCGTGCCCGTCCCGGGGAAAAACTCGCCGAACTTGTGGAAGCTGGCGGTCATAACGCGGTCGGTGGTGTAGAACGCCTCCTCCACGCCGTCGCCGTGGTGGATGTCGATGTCGATGTAGAGCACGCGCGGGTGCGTACGCAGGAGCTCGAGGATACATAGCACAATGTCGTTTATGTAGCAGAAGCCCGAGGCCTCGCCCTTTTTCGCGTGGTGCAGCCCGCCGGCCCAGTTGATCGCAATGTCGGCTGCCCCACTCGAGATCCGCTGCGCGGCCGCGATGGAGCCCCCGGCGGAAATAGAGCAGAACTCGAAGACGCCCTCGAATGCAGGGTTATCGGGCAGCTCGCCAACCAGGACTGGCTCTCTTGCTGTCAGATTACTGGACTGAGCAAAAAACCAAGGTACACACAGAGCATCCCCCCGTGCGTCAGCTCCTCCGCCGTCTCGGGCGTTACTCGTGCGAGGAAATTGATGTATTCGTCGGTGTGAAACGCGGTCATGCTCTCTGGCGGTGCGCGTTTCGCGCGCTGAGCGCCATTGCATTCAGAATCCCGCCAGAAAATTTGGGGTAAATGCTCACGAGGACATGCATCTTGGGAAGCATCCCGTACGCGCTGACCAGGTCATGTGTTACGCGCACGCGGTGCGGTTTCATTGGATGCCCCAGACCGTACGTGTATCCTCCGACGTCCGCTGCACCGCGAAGAGTCAGCCTAGGACTTGAATCCCATGGTAGAGGATACGCACGATCATAGTAGTAGGCAACTCTCCGCTTTGACATCTTTGAGGTGGTAAATTTCTGGGCTACGCACGGGCCTCACGCCCAGAATGACGAGAAGGATGTGAATGAGGAGGGACAGTAGCGGAGGACGCGGAGGGAAGAGAGCGGGGGCAGTAAGCACCGCCACTTGAGCACAGCCACCGATGGCATTTAGCCGGCGCTATCCTCCGTTCACCCATCTTCATTGCATCTTAGACTCGGTGTTCATCTTGTGGACCACGCAAGTATAATGAATCCCCCCCAAGAAAAATTCCCCATCTTTGAGGAACTGTAGGGCGTGTTTATCAGCGGAAACGCCATTCAGATACCGGCAAGTCTCGAAAACTTCCTTGTTACTTTACCTGTGCTAAATCCCGACACTTTCGCACAAAGTTAAACTCAGGCCTGGCCAATCATCCTGGAAAACTCGTGGCGGCGGGATAATCCGGAAGTGAAGACGTCCTACGAGAGGTCATGTCTCTGGGGGAATCGAGATGCTTTGCATGAAATGATCTGTCTTGGTGGCTCATGAATCGAGGCTGCATTCTGGGGTCGACTCCTGTTTCTCTTCGCAAATAGCCTCCTGAACGTGAATCAGTCAAGTCAATCTTGTTAGAATAACGGTTTAAACCAACGTCACGTGGGAATAATTAGCAGAAGACCCTGGCAAACAGTGACACGCAGGAGGAGGATATATACCGCGGTAATCCCAATACGGAATGTGTGGGCACTGTACCTACATACATCAGCCTAGTGTATGCTACAGTTGCCTAGCCCTCGAACGATACGACAGAAACTTGTGCTTTAGGCCATTGCATGCGCATGGCAGAACGAGTCCGGGACGGGACTTCATTATACTTTTTCTTCACGCAGACAAATATCGAAACGACGATCTGATTAACCTCGCGCATATATGACCGCTGCTGTCAATTTTTCCCCATATTTATGGAATGCCATTAGATTGTAACTTGTAACGGCCTTCCAGTGAGGAATCTTGTATACATGCTCTCCAGGTTGATATTCCATTGTGGAACCACACTGTGCCACTTGAATGAATGAATCTGCAGGTGAAGTGATTTTGCCCTCCGTATATTATGCCTTTTAGGTTTAGCTTTACCATGAAACCTGCAGAGTCAAATCCCAGTCAGTCATTGAAATTTAGTCTGTTGTGGCTTATATTAGTGTTATGCCAGGTACGTCCGTCAATTTTGGGATCATGAACATTTTTGAGCGAACATTATTTAACCTACAGGCTGGACAAACACCTCGGCCGAGTGCCAGATTATCTCTAATCCAGTCTTGAAATGGAACAGGAACCAGATAATCTTGTCTCCCACTTAAACCTGCTTATACAGAAGCTTCGAAGAGCGAGTATTTGAGAGGATCCGCAAATCTGCATGTCCAACATTACTGTTTTTCTGAACCGTATGACTTGCTTGGCACCAACGCTCCTGCCAATTTATCTATAGATATTGAACTTGGGCTGTAAGGAAAATGACCAGGATTTATGCTGCGCATCTGACTTCTTCAACCATCTCTAACTTGTTCCAGCAAAGAACCTGCTTGATGTACAGTCAAATTCAAGTTTAGCACATATTTTTCCATCAAGGGACTCAAGGCACTGAACCTGTGAGTCAATGCCAAGTTATCTTCAGCCCATAAGTTCAATATAGTGAATGTCGTGTTGTACACATAGCTATAGTTTCTGTCCCAGATCAATCCTACCGGCATTGAACCCGGCACAATGTTTGCAAGGGACCTTGCAACTGTACTTGGCCCAGATATGGGTGTCAGACTGAATCTCGGTGGTTAGATTTCCAAGTATAGAAAGAGCATATGAGACGGTGTCGGTACAGGCCAGTGACACTCTATGGCAGCAAGCCTTCACAGCGTAGCCTCGTGATCTCATCCAGAATTTCCAGCTCCCTCAATTCTTGTTGAAGGTACCCCGACAAAGCCACATAATACGACATGTGTGTTCTACAATTCACGAGTCCAACAACATTCCACGGGCTTGATTTGCCTTGAGAGGTGTAATCAGTCATCCCAAAATTAATTAATGCCATGATCTGCTCTCTCAATACAGACAGAAGAATATTGTTAAGAAGCACTGTGATATGAGAAACAGTCCTCACTAAAGGGAGTATGTTTATTGGTAAACCTATCACTTGAATATCCCGCGGCAGATCAATGGCGGATTAATCAATTCACAAGGAGGGTGTCCAGTATCCGCTGGCCTATGGGACCTATGCTTTCATCCCATCCCACCACAGCCCCTTGGCCTGTAGTGATACACATCTCCATCACGTTTTTTGAGTGCAGCATAACAGGTATGAATTCGCTGGTGGTGCACAGCGGTGATTCCCACAACTTACACTGGAGACCTTTGGTCATTTTTTTAACTTCTGACTGCTCGCAGCCTTTCCATTTCGACCTATCAACAGATCTTGAGCTCACTCTGTCTATTGAGCAAAAATCTATCAGAGTTTGTTTAGTGTCTGTGGCAAATCACCATGCTCCAAGCTGATTTAGAGCATCCTACTGACTATTTCTCACTGTTATTATAGGCACATTATGAAAGTTGACACTGCCGAGGTTCGGATTTTCAGGAGGAAATCCAGCTACATGTGATTCCAAGAATGATATATCTACAGGTGTGCACACAGCATATTTCATACTTATCAGTGCTGTCCTCAGTTAATCGTCCGTATCCGTATTGGCCTGATGTGTTATGTTTTAAATTTTGGCGCAGTATGACGATGGTATTACTGCTGTTTGCTTAATTCCGTGAAAACGCGAAAAAGTTTCGCGGCCTCATGTGATCGTCGGCAGACAATGCCGAAGTTCAAAAATTCAATCTGTCCCATTTGGGAGTCGGCGACATTGTAAATGGTGCTGCGAGATTTTTTACCCCTACAGCTCCAGTTGGAATCCTTTCCCGAAAATCCCAGGTGCACGGCATCATTCGGCATCGTCCGCCGGCGATCATGTGCGCCCGTGAAACTTTTTCGCGTTTTCACGGAAATAAGCAAACGGCAGTAAACTGGTGCCACAGGATTCTTCCTAGCCAATTCCTAGTACGGCATTTTGGTGTGTCTGCAAAATTTAACATGACTTTCCCACTGTAAAGCGATGGCCCGGACATTGGAGGTAACTGAGCAAAATCACCAGTGACGACCATACTTATGTAATGACCCAAAGGAATCATCATGCACGTTTCTGGCTTTTGCTGCCTGGATGGCCAAGGCCTGGAAATCGTTGCAGGATACCATCAATATTTCCTCTAAAGATACTCGGATTCGAGCTTTCAAAAGAACTCACAACCAGCGACTGGAAGGCGAAAAAAATGACAGATGCACCAAATAGAATGTGGGTGAGTACTCTAAACCAAAAGTATTACCACTGACACTCTCCGACAAGACGCCGGGCTCAATGCCATTGCATGTATCAGGCTAGATGAGGTGCTGATAGATGTGCTGGACCGGAACAATGTCGAGATCGGCCAAGAAATCCCAGTGGCATGGTACACGTAACATTAAACACGTTCAACAGCAAGTCTGGGGAACCGATGAGAATCAAACTTGGATGGGCAGATCAGAGGTCACATGGAGGACGAGCGACTGCAGCTGGTATGATCAAGGAAAATTCGTAGGATACCCGGAGTGATGACAAGACCGATGGAGGCAATAAAAATTGGCGGACGTGATGCAGACGAGCATACTGGAATAGCTGGAGCGTTGGTCCGAAGAGACCCGAAATAGACAAGTATAAGCAAATACATCGGGCCGAAATGTTACCGAGGGACGACCGATGTCTCCCAATTTCATGTATCGGGCCGTCTAGGAGAGAGAAGGATAGATATATAAATCCAACCACTGGACTAGAGCCTGAGAACTGAAGATAAAAGCAGACAGAGCAGGAAAGGTGTATACGAAAAAACGGTCATAGTCACCGACAAATCGACGAAAAAATTACCATTTAAAGAGACCAAACTCTCACATGTCTTAAACGTCATCGATCAAAAAACGAAGAAGTAGGCGGATAATGGAGAGTAAAAACGAGTCTAAAATGAAACATTTTAGGACTCGTAATACGATGAAATCCTCTCACGAAACGAGTAGTCAAAGATGGGAAGGTAATGAGCGGGAAGGATGCTAAGGACTGTGAGTTTGTGTGAAAACTGGGAGCGATCTAGCGTTGAAGCTTCAAGTTGTCAGAAAATCAAAACCTCGGATACCAACCGCGTCACATCGCACTCGAACACATCTGCGAGGAACGAAATTTTATGCTGAGTGTGTGATCTCCCGAAAGCCATGTCAGGGCTTGGCAATGAGTAAGGTAGTGGCGGGCCGGCGGCGTGCGAGGGAAAATATTTGGTGGAGAGGTCCATGGCAGTTACACAGCTCCAGGACTTCGCGATGGGGACTTCATTGGAAGGGAGAGCAAGAGTCCGTGGATGGAGGGATTCATCCAAAGACTACGAATTGAATACAAAGAGGCGACTACCCGATGAGTACGAATGGAGGAGCGAGATGGTCCGCAACTAGGGACAAAGGACCCGGAACAGCATTCACGGTTGTTGCCGCGAGCAATCAGAGTGCCGTCATACCTGCCGGAAAAAGCCAAGACACAGCCTCATATGGTAGGGTACTTTTCGGAATTTGGTCGGAGTGCTCTAAAGTACGATTGGGAGCACTCCTTCCGGCATCAAACCTTGGGAACAACGACTTGTCCGGCTTGAAGTAAAGCATGGTGGGGGGGTATTTCAGTAAGAGTGTGCCCGTCGCCTCGTCCTCCTTCAGCGGCAGTTCCTCTCGTGCATCCAGCTTCATGTCCACAATTTCCTCTCGGGTTCCGTTCGCGAGGTCGCCTTCTGTCGAAATGTTCAGCATCACCATGGCGCGCATGCCCAGCACGATCTCGACGTGTTCCTTGAGCTTTCCCGTTTGTTTCATCTTCATACCTGCGACGACCACGCATTGCCGCAATGTTAGCGGCAACTGATCCCAACCGTGCGTATCCTCCGCTCGACAAGCGGTGCCCACTTCGCGCGCAGTGTTTCTTCAGCGCCTCCATGTTCCATTGTGTCCGCGACTCGTGTCTCGTCACCAGCACTGCTGCGTCCCAAGGCGGCGCTGTCCCAACAGTGGGAGTGTCAACGACTACATTGCACCCGGTTCTTCACGTTGAGCAGTAATTCATGGTACATACAGTGGTGTCATCTCGAAAAAAAAATGCCCCTCTACAATATACTTATGTCATGTTTCCTTGAGCCGAGCCCAATGAAAAACAAAGCCAAAGCAAGGTTGCGGTCCATGTGCAAGCGCCGACACCTAGTCATCACTAGGGACCTCCAAAGTGAAGCGGCTTAGCCGTTTAGCACTGCCACTGCTTAGGGCCCCTTGCTGTCTGGAGTCATGTGCAGTCACATCTTGAACTTCCTGGTCGCATTTTTCACCTCCTCAGGCCCCCAAAAAACTATTTTTACTCCATTTAACACCCTCATATGGTTTAATCTTTCTCGCACAAGATTTCAAAAAAAATTGCCTATTGGAGGGTGCAATGTTGGGTGTTGGTTCCGACCTGGGTCCGCAAATGCTGAATTTTTTTTTGATGCAAAACAAGACTTCAGGGAGAATCCAAAAGGTTCGCACCGCCTTTCAGGATGATATGCAACTCAGGACAGAGGGGATTTTCCGGCATGCCGAGTTGTGATTAAAATCAGGAAATATCATGTAATAATTCACAAAAGCCTCCCGATGATGAGGAAAGGCTTGAAAGAAAATCCTGTGAGGCTTCAAGCATTTTATAGAGAGAGATAGAAATTTTCTGCCTAGTGGATGCCTGGGAAAATATCACCGAGATGACTCCCAGCGGCACGGAACCTAAGCAGTGGCAGTGCTAAGCGGCTAAGCGGCTTTACTTTGAAGGGCCCTACTACTGTCCCTCAGCAAGTCGGTCGTCAAAATCGCTGCTGCTATCGAAGACTCAGAGTTCCAGGAGGATTCGAACACCGAGAGTGAAGCCGATAATGGTGGGGCCGATGAGTAGATAGTATTTTATCTGACTGAATTCTATTTTGTTTATTCTTCCCTGCTCACGCGCACTGGCCATAAACACATGCAACGTAGCTATCTTGTAATACCTTGGCATACATGGGCAATTGGACTATAGATCTATGGAGCTCTGTAGCCGAAGCACATGGCTACGATGCTTATTATAGTAATTTATAGTTGTGAATGCCACCTACATCACACTATTTTACGGGGGTAACGACGGCGCTACGGCAGCGTAACTGATAGGAGCTCGCTTTCGGTTCAACCAGGTTCTCTCTATTCTCCAGACGTTTAAATGATCTGTATCGACCTTCTCAAGTTTTAAATGGGGTGTAATATCACTTTAGTGAAGCATGACAGGCGAGGAGCTTGGGAGACCTAGGAGTAACATCCTGATGTTCTCCATTGAAGGTTGACGGTTTGATATACCTCATACTTCGCTTCCGGTGGATTATTCATGGCCATGATTTATAGGAACTCATTTCTGAAGCCTCCCCGACTGGGGAAGCCCATTTGCGTTCAAAATGACGATTGAGAAACGGGTGCCCGGAATAGCCAGTGGATTCACCTGTGGAATGGGATTGGAAGGGTTCCGACAAGGTTCCGAACCGAAAACTCAAGATAAGTTAAATTTTTTGACATTTTCAATGTGAGCAGCGCAGTATAGACCACATTTGAGCACATCTGAGCATAGCTGCCCAGATGGCACTCTCACTAAGCCTTAGATTTTCTCTGGAAGCTCGCGCATGGGGAGAAGCACAAGGTAGCAGATTTCTGGCGAGGGCAGACTGATCCGAGACCCCCCAAATGCGGAAACCGCCGAATTTTGGACCGAGCAATTCTGAATGCTCCTCCACCTCGTTAAACGGCCCAAAATTTTGGCGTAACCTACTTCAAGTATGCTTAAATAGTTTGCTCCAGGTCCCTGTTCCGAAGCACACACCCAAGTTGAGGCATCTCGGAGGAAACCGAGCCCGTTGCGTGGTCTGCCACGCGAGTTGATCGGTATGCCAGGGATCTACCTCTTGGGTAACTGATTTTACAACCGAAATTATGTGATGCCGACGGAGAATTGATGGCCGTGATCGGCGCCACTCTAAAATTTCAAACTCGTGTCGAGCTTAACGAGAAGTACTAGTCTGCCTACGGCAACAATGCTTGCCACATTTGTTGTGTTCCAGGACCATAGGCAAGCTGGCAACGAGTCTACATCGCGCCGCTATTTGTGGTGTTAGGTTTTACAGTAACCAACGTCACGCGGGAATAATTAGCAGAAGACCCTGGCAAATGCGCAAGGGATTCGTCCAAAGACTACGAATTGAATACGAGAGGTGACTACGCAATGAATGGACATCGATTAGAGATAAGGGACCCGGAACAGGGGATTCAGGGTTGTTACCGCGAGCGTCAAGGTACTCGCCGGAAGAAGCCGAGACACAGCCTCATGGGCAGAGGACTTTTCGGAATTTGGTCGGTGCTCTAAAAATGTGTTTAGACGGGTCGACAAAATACATTTTCCTACCCGGTTGAAAGTTGGAGAAGTCCTGGAAGGTTCGAACCCGAGTTTCTCCGTCATTAAACAGCCCAAATCACAGGTATCGGATGAAGGCTAAAATGTGGGTTTTTGTGACCATTTCTCTGGGGAAACTACCCGATTTGGTGCCTACATAAGTCGGCTAGGATCCTGCAGGGTCTTAATTCAATACACCTTGAGTGCTGAAACACCAAGTCGCCGTCTGAATGAATGTGCGGTACAGTTGCCCCACATGGTCAAGGTCTGTTTTGATGATTGCATCACCATTTTGGCCAATTGTTGATGCCATCTTGCGGTGAACGGGGGTCCTGGCACTCCGTGACGAATATAGTCATGTGTGCTTACATCGTGTAGCTCAGCGGCTGTATGTAGATGTACCCGCGTGCAAATGAGCAACCACAAATGGTCTTTTAGCGTAGACGTTTGACGCCCCCGATTCTGTTCAAGGTCGGCGATGGGGACCCTCATCGCGCAGGTTCGATTCGCCCGAGCAGTACATGTTACTCTGTTTATGTCGACTTGTTCTTTTTATTTTGCAACCCTTTTTATTTTATTCGCCTGAGCCGTCTCTCCTGATCAGACTGGGGTGCCTTCTAGTTTAGCCAGCGGCTACACACAGTTTAGCACCATACTGAAGCTCCCGGAAGGCTGGAGCGTGTTTGCCTCAATCTGGACTCAACGCTCATCAATATTTGATCGGGATAGCACGTGACCGCACGCGTGAACTTTCCTCGCGCTCTTTGACTCTAAACACAGGCCGTAGATATCTTGAAATGACATAATAACGTGTAATACTCTAAAGTGAACCACCTTTTCTCCCAAAAGTTCTCCCAGGTAATCTTTATACTACTGGTTAAATCACTTGTCTTAAAGCTGAGAAGTTGCTCGTTTGCACCAGGTAACTGGAAGATTTGTTTCGGTACACTGTACCACTTTTCTAGACAGGGGACGTGAGCACGGCTCGGGCTATCAAGGATGTGAAGACTTGCCGTAAATTTGGCAACAACCGTGCACAGTCTGAAGTTCGTCGTACACTACAGCACATCCCAAGCACTGTCCTTTGTTCTAAACGAGAAGCCGTTTTAAAATGAGATCCCACGCAGGCGTCTAATAGGTGACTTACCCGAATGGAAACCTTTTCCGGCTCTGACTTGCCCGCAAGCTCCTTGCATTTGTGGCAGGTGTCGTCGGCCAGGCCGTAGAAGTCGATGCTGCACCCGTTGCATACAGTCATATTGCTGCCTAATGACGAGACAACACGAAAAAGTGTGGGAATGATTACTAGACCTTGGTCCTGCCTGGAGGAGACCATTTTAAAACGTACCGTTGGGATGCAACATTGATAGTGGCCAAATGGATGCCTCAGAGAAGTGGACAGCTTGCAGCTAAATCAATAGCAATTTTTTTAGTATTGCAGTCTACTACGAGAGCTGTCCAGCGGGTTACTCACTGGCGGACAGAGCCCTCCAACTCCAAATACATGGCTCGTACCTGGCTATAGACATCGAGTCAAGTCTTATCCAAACAGGGTTCTGTGTGCACGAGCGACGCGAGACACGACCGCGAGCCGCGATGAAAGACGCGACGCGATGGATGACGCACGGACGGCATCAGAGGTGGTGGATGGCAGCGGTCAGCACGATGTGTCGGCGGTAGAATCACGCGTCACACTCGGACCCCAACAGATATTATTGATACGATCTGATGCAATCATCAAAATAGACCTTGACCCTGTGGGGCAACGGTAGTGCGGACTCGTAATTCCAACAAATCCGGTACTCCAAATGGTCTGGTAATGGCGATTATACGGTCCTCCCGCGGGTCTCAAGTTTTCAGCGGTGCATCTGAGTCCCTATCCATGCCTACACTTTCATGTCCTCGAAACAACTCCATCTCCTCGCTATCATACAGTACTCCACATAGCTCCCCCACGCCGGATCGCTGCTGACCCGCCCCCTTTCCAGCGATGTGATGCTCGGTGTCGCTATTACGGGCGTAGCGCTCTCTGTCCTCCTCCTAGCAGCGTTCGCGTACTTGGCCTGGAACCCCATCTCTCGGCCCCATCTGAACCGCGTCAGCTTTCGTCTGATCGTGTACGCCATAATCTCCAAGTACGCAGCGTGTGCAGCCTTCCCAATTGCGTCCGCTCCCGCTCATTAATTCGCAGTGTGATATTCAGCCTCCAGATATTCATCGACCTGACACCAAGTCCTGTCTGCAGCTTCTTCGCCTTCCTCGGTTTCGTAAGTGCGCCCACCACAAGCTCCTTGATTGTATTGAAAGTCTACCCCAGACTACCCCCATGTTTTCTGCCTGCATGTTTTGCTGCGTCGCGCTGAATCTCCAGTACGACCCCGCATCCCTTTGGCGTTCATAGGCTGAATACCGCGTACCAGGCTGGTCCTTGTCTACGGCGTCAATGGGAACAAGATGGAGAAGTACTACATCGCCGGATCGGCGCTCCTGTGCGCAATCTGCAACGTCCCTACATGGATCGCGGGGGAGCTCGGGTATGCCAGGCTCATTCCCTTGGCTCCCACATTTAATCGTTCCAGGTGGTACGCGGCGAACGGCACCTGCTGGCTGCGCGACCCCACCCCAACGATCCAGCTCCACTGGCTCGTGGCGACGCAGTCCGTCCCGATGGTCCTTATGTCCAGCATCGAAGTACTCTCTTTTTTTACAATCCTCATCCTCATGGTGCGCCACCAGGTCCGTTCCCTTACCAAGTCGATTATTTCTATACATAAGCTTAACTTAAACAGAGGCGCATCCTACGGCTGCGCGCGGACACCACATGCCAGACTATCTCCGAATCGGGGGCCAGCATCGCGACCCTCGCCTCCAGCCGCCCCCAACCGCCCATTGTGCGCTACCGCCGCATGATCCTGCGCATCGGTACGTACCCCCACCAAATCATCCGCAATAGCGCACTGACTGAGAGCGTGTTGGCAAGCAGGCTTGTACCCGCTCCTCTCGTGCTTCTTCAGCATCACCGCATGCGTCCTCGACGTGTACTCCGTCAAAAACCCCGTCCTCACCGATCTCGTGCGTCTTCTTTCTTCCCACCGTTCAATCATCTGCGAGCTGCTAACCCAAGCCGCACATAGAACCTGAACCTGCGAATATTTGGTCTGCATAAATATCCACATATGGAGAGTCAGCGAACTAACAGCCCTCTAGACATGTCCGTCTACATTCTGCGCCCAATCCTCTACGCCCTCCTCACCGCAACCGACCCCGTGAGTCCTCCTCCCCGCGGCATGTGCTAATACTTACATCGCCACTAGTCCTTCCTCTACGCACTCCGCGCCCTGCGCCCGCGCCCAGATTTATCCACATGGAACACCGCCTCGGGTGAGTTGCGAGGGTCGGGGGCCAAAAAGTCGCGCACGGCGAGCGAGGGGCGGTCTGTGGCGCCGGAAGACTTAGACCTCGAGGATGCGGAGGCGGAGGGGGATATTGGGCGTCAGATTTAGGGCTGATACTGAGGGGATGTTGTTTTCTGTATAAATCCCATTGCCGCTTTCAATACTTGCCTAGTACTTACCAATACTAACCTGAATCTTCTTGGCTTGTCCAAATTCCGATCCGGCCCTGGGCCACAGGGAATGACGCGCCATCAGTTTTGGCACTTGCTCACCACCATCCTTCCGCCTCATGGACATATGTTGGCAGATCGCGGAAGTCACTCGGACCATCTTCGCGGAGTTGGTGAGCGACGTCGGGGCTCCCGGGAACCGTGTCGCGCTCGCTCGCCTCGTAAGAACCACCACAGTCCGGGGGATTGATATATCAGCGGTCGCCGTCCTTGGCCTACCTCGGCCTACTGCCGCCGCCTACTCGAAGCAGTGGGCACACATGCGTCTATGTGCGCCTACGTGGGTAGGCTAAGGTATGCTCACCCCCATATTATGTAGGCGAACCCAGCCAACGGTATTAATACCAAAAAGAACATTCTGCGTTGGTTGTGGGTTCAATGTGCATTGATGTTCTGGTTAAATATCGGATATTTGTTATGTTTGTATACCGACATGGCTCGGCACCATGCAGGTTGTCAGTGAACCCGAGGCAGGAGAGCGCAGACGAGAGGTACATCAGTGCAGGCGAAGAATGTCCGAAAAAGTCTGTTGACGCTGGCGGATCAAATCTTTTGGAACACGCCCCAGGGTGGATAACAGCCCTAACGGATTCAAATTAAAGGAGGCAGAGCGGGACAATATAAATTAGCTGCACTTTTGGCCACGCCGCTGTCGCCTCTGGCAGCGAACTAAAGCGCTTCTCTACCGGGGCTTCGATCAGCAGGTGTAACTGTTGTACAGAATCTTCAATATAGCAGACGTAGCACTTGTTATAATTTAACCATTTTTTTAATTCTTGATTCTGCTACCGCCAGACAGGGACTCAGAGCTGAGCCTTAGTCGATCACATTTGTAACCTTCGCAGGCGGCAGGTGAGGTCCATTGCCCGGTCTATCGTTATTAGGTCCATCTCAACTGTATTAGCACCAGTCATTCAAGCCATCTGATGGCTGTTCTGCGGTGCGCAAGTGAACGGCTGATGGCTGTTGAAGGGCCGACGAATTGAACTCAACCACATACTTTTTGTGCTAAAATGGGAGCTAATCCAGTGTTCATGCATTCATGGCTAGACAAATAACCCCCCGCCTCACAGGGCACCAATTGCGGCGAAACAAATTTTGTGAGGCTCCAGTCAGCCCCTTGGAAGTGTGGAATGGACTGCGTGGCGATTCACAGCCTGTACTGCTCGAAAATGGCCCAAATGTATCAAAAATAAGCTCAGGTATCCTAAGCTATACGCCATCAATCAGCGCACTGCAAAAAAGGCATCAAATGGCTCAAATGGCGGGTGCGCAACCTCTTTATTAATTACAAGAGCGCGCCGGGGCGCTTCGCCCCGAAAGCTTCGAGCCGTCGGTGACGCCCGAGCGTAGTTTAAAGGCTTCGGCCAACATTATGTTATAAAGAGAGAAGAGAAGGGGACCGCGGTCTACGGTCTACAAGCAGGTCTATAGACCACTTTCCGGTGGATCTGACCCTATGGGCAGTTCCGCCCTTTTAGGTCGATGTCGCGTAGACACCCTTAAAGCTTGGTCTACGGGGGTAGACCCGGGTAGAATGCCGTAGGCGCACCTCGAGCGAGGCAAGTACTTGCAATCTTGCAGAAATTCGACGCAACCGGACCTTCAAGCTGCGAGTCCTCAAGCTATGTAGCCTTAAATTTCGACCTCTTCAGAAACATTAATGAGGTGTACATTGGCTTAGACGGTCTCGCTGTCCAATAAATGCCCACCTAATCGTAGGCAGAACTGTCACTAGTCTCCTGTCCATTTACCCACCTGGAAAACATCCGACCTACCCCGGTCCCGACAAATATTAGAACGAACGTGAGGATCATTCCCCATGCTACCGCGAATCCAATGAGGACTGTATTGCCAATTTCCGAGTCTTTATTAAGATCGTACCAGCTGCGTGCTGCGTAGTCGCTTAATTGGCACTCGAGACCCGACCAAGAGAAACTCACTGGCAACCATGATCGTTATCCCGATGGGACTCAACCACATGAGCACGAGCAAAAAAAGGTCACTGAATGAGTGGTGCCAGTCTGAGAGACGGAATAAAGCATGCAATCGAGGCAGTGGCACTTTGTTGAGGAATCTTCGAAGGTGAGGCACGACCCTGAAATACACTGCTGTTGCCAACACAAGGAGGATCAGGGCTCCGAGCCCTGTCATCCCAACCGCTATGCCATGGAGCAGGGGTGGGCGGATCGAGCGGCCAAATCCGAGCGCAAGTACACCGTAAATGCCTGGATGGACATCGGTTAGCAGCCGTTCTGCTCGCAGCTGCTGAGGAATCTACGTACCCGACCAAAACAGCGCGACCGCCAGCACGAGAAGTAATCCGATGAACCCCCGTCGCACGAATTTGGACAAGTCCGTAACAAAGAACCACGTTGCTACTGCAGGGTTCTCCTGCTCGATGAGGGACATCTAGTACGATCTTTGATTTATGCCGGACGGCAGGTTAATAACGATGCTGGCTAGTGGCGGCCGGAATGCTCACATCAGTGCCCAGACCACGCCGATCGTCCAGTCTAAATTGTTCGGTGTGCTCGTTTGTCCAAGGAATGTCGAAATCGCTTTAGACGTGCCCAGACCCAGGAGCACTGCACTATTCAGGAGTCTCTAAGCCGTGATTTTGAGGTGGGGGTTTGTAGTGGCTGGCCCCGGAGGCGGGCGGTATCTTCTCTTGGCGTTGACATCTTGAACACGAAGGCAATGGGAGGCGTATCAAAGAGGATTTGTGGTGCGTGAAATCAGCTAAGCAGCGCCCGCGAGCGCTTAAATGCAACGAGAATTTCCCACATCACGTCGCCGATGATCCAAGATGCTGTGGTGAGTGGTGGCCGCATCAAGTTGATCACCGTCCGCGAATTAAAGCTGTAAGATGTTGAACAGCTTGAGGGAGTCGGGAGCCCGAAGTGAATCTCACCTGCAGAGACGTCGCCTGGACCATATGGGAAGCAGGATCTGCCCAGTGACTCGAGCCCGGCAGATTATTCATGGAGGGAAGCGAGCATGCTGAGTAGCCAGTGGTGGATAGGTCATCCTCGATAGAGTGGCTTTCTTGAAAGGTTGGTTTTGATTTGAAAGTTTCATTCCTCAGTGGTAGGCGAAATGAGGTAACAAGACGTGACATAGATGGATAATTGTACAGTATCCTATTTAACATGCGGAAGAAGGGACACGTCGACTCGGTCGTCCTCGATGTCCCCACCCATGTCGACAACCTCCAGCTCCGAATACGCGGCCGCGTGGTTCCGGTAGGGCGCCGATGTCGAAGCGGGACCCAGGGAGCGGGGCGATCGGGGCGACAGAGTCATCCTCCTAGTCGACCTCACTGCGCGGGTCGCTGCTCGCGGTAGAGTTAGAGGAGTGGGAGTGGGCGTGCGGGTACGAGCGGGTGGCGTGGCGTCTGTGGTGTCGATGCGCGCGCCACTGGCGGGCGGCGTGTGCCTGCGAATTATGTCACCACCGGAGCCGATCAGCGATCCCCATCGGAGGCATTATCAATCGTTGGAATCAAGTTGAAATAATGACTGCGGACGGGAATCTGAAACCTGATGCGCTCCCACCCCATAAAAGCCCTCACGCGTCCGCTTCACATTTCTAGTAACTTTCCTCCATCACCAGATGACAACGCCAGCTCCCAAGAAAGATTTCCGTGTCGCGATTGTCGGCGGAGGGATGTGCGGGCTCGCGTGCGCTGTCGTGCTCAGGAGGCGCGGGATCGACGCGCAGGTGTTCGAAGCGGCGGTGCGTTTCATGATATTCCGAGTGCTTGGCTTCGCTGAAGGTCTTGTCCCTGAAGGCCAAGTTCGATAGCGTCGGCGCTGGGGTGTCGCTTGGTGTGTGTCGCGCGAGCAGTTATACCTTCCCGCTCGAATTCTCCCCTAATTGCCCTGCTGCAGGTCCAAACGCACTGCGAGCCCTGAAATGCCTCGGGCTTCTTGAGACCGTGCTCGGGCTCGTCAATGCTAACGATGGTGGAGGTGAAATGCTGTTCGTGTCCGGCTCAGGGGCGCATGAGTTGATCCACCAATACAAGAGCGATGTGCGTTGGATTTACTACCTCGAAGCCCCCGCGTCGCTTACCATTGAATTCCAGACAGGAATCAAAGACGTAACTGGGGTCTACAGGCAAGTCTTGTCCTCTTGCTTCCAAAGTAATCCACCCAACAATTTTCAATCACAGACCAGCCTTTCTCGCGGCGGTCGTATCCCTCGTAGATCCGCATGCAGTCCATTTTAACAAGCGGTTCACCAACCTCTCGACCTCCGCGTCTGGCGCGCACACGCTCCACTTCGCGGACGGTACGAGGCACGAGACGGACGTCATCATCGGTGCGGACGGGATCAAGAGCGCGCTGCGGAGCCCCGTGTTGGGCTCGGGAGAGAGAGTCGTCCAATACACGAACTGCGTCGCGTACCGAGGGATGGTCCCCGCGGACACGCTGCGGCTCGCCGGCGTGAAGGCCGGGCTAGGGAAAGATACATATTGTTTCGTTGGACTCGACAAGGTGTGCTTATCTCCACATACTCCTTTCGAGTTTCGGATTCGTTGATCTGCGCCTGCTAGCACCTCATCTACTTCCCCATCAACGCCGGAAAACTCGTATGTCCTGCCGATTACACACTTGAACGCATTTGACCCCCTGCAGATCAACGTGGTGGCCTTCGTGACCGATAAATCCGTCCCCGTAGGATCCGTGGAAATCCCAGGCCCATGGGTCGAGTCCGCCTCCGAAGCGGAACTCGTCGACGCGTTCGCAGAGTGGGGTCCCGATGTGCGCACCATCTTGGACCACTGCAAGAGCACAAGCAAATGGTATATCCACGCCTTGCGCCCACTCAACACCTTCGTCAACGGCTCTATCGCGCTTGTAGGCGATGCTGTAAGCCTTGCCGTTGGGTTAGACGTGTCAGGGATGTTACTGAAGCGTCGTAGGCACACGCGATGCCGCCGTACCTCGGCGCGGGCGTAGGACAGGGGTTCGAGGATGTATTTGTGCTGTGTGAACTCCTCGCGCACCCAAAAACCTCGCTCGCCAACGTCACTGTGCGCATTCGTCCCCTCATCCCTCCGCCTCCACTCACAATGGCGCACACCGTTACAGGACGTATTCCGCGCTTACGACGCCGTGCGCCGCCCGCGCGCCAATATGGCGCTGGCGCGTAGTATCCACGCCGGAGAATTATACGAGGTCTACGGGACGCCTGGGTATGCCGCCGCGGATATGGAGGCGCATCTCCGCGACATCTGGGACCCAATTTGGAGGCATGACCTTGATGCAGAGCTTGCTTCCGCAGTAGCGAGTCTCCGGGTCAATGGGAGCTTCTAATGTTATTCGGAAGTGGCTTTTCCCGGAGATGTCCTTTAGCTTGTTGTCCTGCATAGATTGGAAAGGCGGGGTACAGAAACGGAGCGAAGCCAACCAACCACTCTAGGAAGGGGGACGAAAGCATCACCTCGGAACATTGTCGTTCAAAAATTGCCCTCTGCGGCAGGCTGCCACACCCCCATTCCAGTCGTATTTCAGCAGATACCTAATCCTCAACGAACCAAATTCATCTTTCCGTTCGAGGGAATTTCAACCATCCAAACTGCAAGTTCTGATTCAAAGTGAGGTAGCCGCGGCATTATACTGAATTTAATGTCCCTTTCGGCAAGGCAGCCAGTATTGAATTCCCTCCAACTCGCTTCATCTCAGCGAGAGTCTCTTCTTTTGCTCAGCAGGTTTGAGGCAAAAATTTCATCAAGACAACGCTTCGGGAATATTCGGGATTCTATCGGCCATCGGACCGATGCCTGCACGCTCAGCACCTGTTCTCTTCCTTCCCTCCAATGACCGACACTCTCTATGACGTCCAAGCACTGCTGGTCGATGTCTTCGGCGCTGTCTTCGACTGGCATGGCTCTGTCACCCACGACCTCAAAGCTCTCGGCCAATTGGTGCGCAGACAGCAGTGTCCACTCACCCATATAAAAAATCTCGCGGAGCTGCGCTAGCCGCGTTCGCAAAGACTGGGGACGGGCATCAGTCGATCGAAAGCCGGCAGCTTTTGGCCATGTTTGGTTGGCAGGAGCCGTCGGTTCCAGTTTTGAAACTATCATCGTTTGCTCTCAACATCCTCTAAAATCAAAATCGAGTCAGCGGTTCTTCGCATGATAAGCTTAAATTTAGAGCTGTGGCGGCGGATTTTTCAATTTTTCCAAATACGTGACATGGTCTCTGACTTGGCTGCATTTGAGCCGGATTCTCCGGTAATATTACGAATTCCGAAAATCGGCCTCGTAGACCCTCTAGGCCCTTCATTTATCTGCGTCTTGCCCTGTTCAACTTTGAAAATCCATTGAGAAATGAATAAACGATGTATTTGTTGCGGTGGCAAGTCTTACGCGTGCCATCACTAAAGAGCGCCGTTGACATGTGCGATCAGACAGGTGCATCTTGAATTTTGGGCTCAAAATATGTGGTGTAGCACCCGGGCCGAGGATTCAATCTTCGCGTCGGCATGGCTTCGGCTCATTTTCTTCTTTCTTTCTTTCTCGACCGACTCCAATGCAGCTCTGATGTCCCACCGACCGGAGTACGATTGCTGCTCAAACGAATGCAGCGTACTACCGGCACGAAAAACTTGAGTTTCCACCACAGAAACTCGAAAGAAGCTGGTCGAAAACCCGCCATTCAACGGCCTGTGGCTAGCAGCAGATCTCAGGCCCCGCCAGACTTGCATCCTTGGTCTACTTCCGTGTCGGCCATTCCAACTTTCCAAGTTATCGACATATTAGGACGCTCGTTTCGACGACAATCTGATCCAGGAGCTGCTGACCGGCCTTGCAAATTTCAAATAGGCTGATTTCACCCGAGCACAAACTGGCTCAAACGAGGGTGACCGAGGCTGACCGAGGTGTGCCCGAGACTTGGATATCTTGGATGACCAACGCGTAATTTGTCTCCTGAGCCGATCCCAATAAGGCAGTCCCTCCGTTTTGCCGTCACCGACGCGCCACGGCTCAGCGGATAAACGCAATGGTGCGCGCCAAGTGCGCTGACAATGGGCCGCGCTCCATCCTATATAATCGCTATTCTCCAGACGATGATCAGCAACCCCCTTCTCCAAAACCCGACTCCAATGGCCACCATCGAAAAACTCGGCAGACGCGCCTCACAGGTGTCTGAGACCACAGCCCACGATACCTACGCAGAGTCCACACCACCCCTCTTCTCCGCCCAATTCCTCGACAAATCACCCGAGACATCAGCTGCGCGCGCGATTTACCTCAAGACGATATTTGGCGGCGTAACGGCGCTCGCGATCGCCATCTTCGCCATCTTCTCTGTATACTGGGGATCCGTCTGGCGGACGCCGCACCACACCCTCCCCGGCTGGATTGTAGTACGTTCCCCCCGTTTTTGTGCCGACTAGCCGCATTCTGACGTGTCTACAAGGACTTTGACGGCGGCGCAGTAGGGCAGGCCGTCTCCAACGCGCTCAGCGGGATCAATCCAGGAACAAGTGGTGTAGCCTGGCAGGTCGTTTCCGCCAGCCAGTTCCCCAACGGGATCGCACAGCTGGAAAACGCCATCGTCCAGGAAGAGACGTGGTATGCCGTCACGAGTGAGCCTTTTCGTCTCCTTCCGTTTGGCCATCCTACTAACACTCGGTCGCAGTTAACCGTGGAGCGAGCGCCAACCTCACTGCGGCGGTTTCTGCCGTCGATGGCGCATACAACTCCTCGACGGCGATCACGTTTCTCGGGTCGGAGGCCAGGAATGAGAATATCTAGTCAGTCACACTTGCCTTTGCCAGGCTCGAAATCTCACGCCCCGCTCGTAGCCGCATCCACAGTCGCATTGTCGCTGCCCAGCTGGAAGCTATCACACACCAATTCGCACTGCAGTTCATCAAGAACATCTCTTCATCGGCCAATGTCGCGACCGTACTCTCCACCGCCCCGCAGCTCGTCGCGCGGCCGATCTACTACACCGCCGATAACCTCCGCCCCTTTGATGTCCCAGTGTGCGCCTTCCCTGTCCCAAACACCTCCTGCCCTATCTGACCCCGAATCGCAGTGCGAGCGCCGTCACCTTCGTCGGGCTCATCTACCTCCTGATCCTCTCGGTGCGTCCCCCCACAGAGCGAAATAGCAGTCCCGCTCACCCCGCGGCATGTGCAGTTCTTCATCGTGATGATCTCCGTCGCCGCGCGCCAGTCCTCGGGCCTCGAGGAGCGCCTCGCCCTCGGCTCCCTCATCCGCGTGCGCATCACCACCTCCTTCGCCGCCTACTTCTTCATCGCAGTACGCACCCCTCCCCCGCACGCCCCCGCACGCACTTACGCTCACACCCCTAGCTCTTCTATACCCTCCTGAGCCGCGCCTTCCAGCTCCCCTTCGACCGCGCCTTCGGCCGCGCGGGCTTCGTCGTCTTCTGGATGCTCAACTGGCTCGGCATGCTCGCCTGGTGCGCCCTTCTCTTCCCCTTCTCCCCACCCCCGCTAACACCTCTTGCGCTTTAGTGGCCTCGCGCTCGAGGCGATGATCACGCTCCTCACCGCGCGCTTCGTCCCCTTCTTCCTCATCATCTGGATCATCTCCAACGTCTCCGTCTCCGTCTTCCCCCTCCAAGTCCTCCCGCACGTCTACCGCTACGGCTACGCGTTCCCGTTCTACAACATCTCGCGCGCGGTGCGCGCGATCGTCTTCCGCACGAAGAACGATGGTGCGTCCCTCCCCTTGCGCTGAATGTACTAGGAATGATGCTGATTGGGTGCGGCGTGCAGTGGGGATGAACTTTGGCGTGCTGATTGCGTGGGTGGCGCTCTCGTGCCTGACGCTGCCGCTCTTCCAGTGGTTTGTGCGCCGGCGGCTCGTCGCCGCAGCCCGCGCGCAGCGCGCGCAGATCTAAGGCCGGAGTGCAGCGCCGTCATCGACTATTTATCATTACCCACAAGGACCAAATAATTCACACCTAGAAGTGTACTAGTATGTCGTGTCACTGTATTTTTACCCACTCCGTATGTAGAGCGCTAAGTACTATAGCTTGAAATTTAAAGCATTCTTGCGCTAAATCACCCTCACTCTCACGCGGATCCGATCCAGACATATTTTACTTCTATTCGTACTGTATGTACTTTCCGTCGGAGACTATTACATAGTAAATAAGGGACTTCCCGACCCAGCCGGCGCCCATTACCACAGAGAAAGAAAGAAACCGCATCCCGCCCAGGAGGAAGACACCACTACTTGCCATACACATCCGAGGCGAGCTCAGAAGTTTTCTGAGGGGGCGTCAGTACGGGAGGAGGAGGAGCAGCGAGGGAAGGGTGAGGGGGGGAGGGGAAGGGGGACGCACCCTTGCCGAAGAAGAAGCGCGTGCTATCGGGGTCGCTGTACTTGTTGCTGTTTTCGTGCAGCGCGGCCGCGAGCGGCGTCGGGCCGCAGAAGAACTGCCGTTATCGTGAGCATTAGCGGCGGGTGGGGAGGGAGGGGGAGGGACTGACGACGCCGACATCCGACTCGGGGTGCTTCTGCGCGATGGAGGAGAAGACGCGGTCCCAGTTCGGGCGCCCGAAGTGCGTCGGCGCGCGCAGGGAGGTGATCGCGTCTTTCTCTGCGCCCACGTCGTGCACCTGTCGTTCCCTCCGTTAGCAGGTGTAAAACGTAACGCCGAAGACGGGAGGGCGCACGATAATGTTGTTCATGTCGTCCTCCTTGATGCGCGCGGTGAGGTAGATATTGATCTCGATGCGGTTCTGCGTGTCCTGCGACTCGATCGCGTGCAGGAGCGAGTGGAACCACTCCGCCGTGCCGAAGTCGCGGATGACCCACGTGAAGTACACCTACCGCCTCTCGTTAAGCGGATGGTTTGAATAAAAGGGAAGGGGAGACGCACCTTGGAGAGCCGTGTGGGCTTGGCGCCGCTGAAGTTGTTCATGCGGTACCAGATGGATTTGAGGATCCTGCGGTGGGTCAGCGCACGCCCAGGAGACGAAGAGGGAGGAAGGAGGAAGGAGGAGGAATGGGACGTACGAGGCGAAGGGGGTAACGCCGATGCCGGCGCCGACAAGAAGTACGGTCTCGAAATTGAGGAACTCCTCGGAGCAGGTGCCGAACGGCCCGTCAACCATTATGCGCGGGAGCGGGCGGGTGAGCGCGGTGGAGGAGTTGACGACCGTGCTCTCGCCCTCCTTGCCCTTCTTCGACTCGAAGTCGCAGCCGACCGCTTTGGCGAGCGCGGTGGTGAAGTCGCCCTCGACGCGGATGTGAATTGAGATGTAGTCTTCCTCCGGCGCGCTGGCAGAGTACATGAGCGAAGCAGCAGCGATGCATAGGAGGAGAGCGAACCTGGTGAGCGTGAACGGGTGCCACTGGAAGTACGAGACCTCGGGGCAGTTGATGAAGATGTACTCCCCCGCGCGCGTCGTGGTCTTTTCCTTCTTGATCTGGAGCTCCATGACGTTCGACGGGTGCTGGATGACCTTGGAGAGATATGTGACGTGGCGCGAGCGAACCTCGCGCAGGATCCTCTCGTAGATCCACACGACGCCGCCGACGATCCAGTAGCGCTGCGCTCACGAGTCAGCATTGGATGTAACAAAGAAGTCATTGGAGGCTCACCCAGAAGACGCCGATGGTCTTGTAGGAGCAGTACGGCGGCCTATCGGGCTTGATCATGCAGAACATGCCGTGGAGCTGCCAGAGGATGAAGAACGGGATGAAGAGGTGGTGCGTGTACCAGAACTTCTCGAACCCGCCGTTCGGCGCGCGGCGCCGCTTCTCGAGCGCGAAATAGACCATGACGCCGAGCGCGACCCACATGAGCCACCCGGTCCAGAGGGGCCCAATGATGAAGTTGGCGGTGATGAAGAAGACGACGCGTTTGCCGGTGGTGGTCGCGCTGGTGTCCGCCATGGTGAGGCGGTAGAGGTTCACAACGTGCGCGAGCGTGTGGACGAGACTGCCGATGACGATTGACCACGCGGTCGCTTTGTGCAGAGTGATGTTCTCGTCAAAGGGGATGACGCTACCGATGGGCGTGCGGCGCATGACCGAGATAAAGTTGCGGCAGACGGGGAGGAGGATGAAGATCACGTCAATGTGCAGCAGGACGGCGGCTGAGCGCGCGATGACTGGGGGATCGTCAGCTCCCAGATGATGAGTGGCGTTGTGGGCAAGACGTACCGAATGTGATGCCGAACGTCGCTCTCGCGGTGTTCAAGTTGTCCTTGAGGCTGTAATGGAGCCAGGCGAGGACGGCCGCCAGCATGTGAAGCCCGATAAAAACAGCGAAGAAGAGCTTCTGGTGGCCTTCGTTGATCATCCATACGTTCAGCCTCTGGATAATGCCCTTGGGCAACGCCGCTTTGGCGGTGATATCGTTGCTTTGGACCTTCTGCAGTCCTTGCAACCGCCACCGCTCAGTCTTGTTTCGCTGGAGGTGGCCAGATTCCTTGCCAGCGGAGCCCGCGTTCTTGTTCATGGTGTATGTGCGCTTCGGTGACTTGAAATTCTGCGGCTAAGGCGAATAGACCGGCCTGCTGGTCAGAAAAAAGAGAATGTAAAAGGAAGGAGGGAGGGCGAGGTAAGGCCAACGGAGAGCGAGGCCATTCAAATAGACAAATAGACCAGGGTTGACTAGACAATTCCTAGGCCGGTCCAGAGCTGTTCTGCTTAATGCGGTTTCCAAGGGTTGATGTTCCAGACTTGATGGTCCGACCATCGGTCCCGTTTCTTCGTCGCAGATCAGCGGCAAGGAAAGAACAAGAATTACAAGGATCGCAGAAGTCATCCAGATGAAAAACAGCGGGATTGTATTGAGACGGGAAGAAGATGGTTGAAAGCAAGTTGAAGTTGAGCCTGAGAGCAGACGGTTGGCAGGCTGAGGCACGTGGCGATGCAATGTTTGATCTACTGATAGGCGTGGCATATTCCTTTTGGAGGTCCGATCAGATTTGGCGGATTTTGCCGGTTGTGTACATGGTTTTTCCTCCAAGTATGTACGCATTGTGATCCGCTAGCGCGTTTTTTGCCCCGCGCCGTCAGCGAAACGTCTCGGACATTCGAGCGACGCCGTTGAGTCCGCATGGGAGATCCGACCTCCAACGAGCCAACTTCCGTCCGAATGATGTTTCAAATTTTCAAAAAGGCAGGATATCCCTAGAACGACTCGGATAATGATCTATATGTGTAGCTTAGACGTAGTGACAGTGGTAAACGAGTATATATGTGTGCAGAGACAAATTAGTGAGCAATCCTCCTCGCCGCCATCCTCATTCTCCTCCTGCGCCTCAACATGGTCCGCGGGCTTCAGGGAACCGCTCTCGACGTTCTTGGATTTCGTCAGCTTTGCGAGTTGTGCGACCGCCGAGCTGATGAGCACATTTTTACTCGTAGGATTTTTCATTTTTCTTCGCTTGGGCAGACTGGATGGATCTGACATCAGGTCCGACCGGCGCCTTCCGTCACCCGTTTGGATTTGACTACTTAGGGGTAAATTTTGGTCCCAAATGTCAGCATTGTGAACGGACATAGAGGCCATTTTTCAGCCAAATCCGTCAGCGGGGATCGGCCCTCCAAAGGAATACCTATGCCAATCACCTGTTTGATCTACTGATAGCATGTTTGCCGACGGCTGCCGCAGGCCGATGCTCGCTCCTTCCAACGCAAGGCAAGAAAATGTATGTATGCGTGATCTGCTGGTCAAACAGGTGAAACGATGTACGATTGAGTGTTCAACAAATTTCCATGATGCAACCAGTGGTACTTCCTAATTTATTGACGCTCGGCCCGCTGTTCTGTTCTATTTCCTGCGTCCGAGGGAGTAGGAAATCCCCACGCTCATACCATTATACATTTTCATCGCGGAGACATACATGAAAGTATCGTGCAGATGGCGTAGACCGCCTCGCCTGGTCCCGCCAACTATTCAGGATCAACTGGTTGAGACTCGGAGAAATTCCGACGTCAGTGAAGGAGCGCCTATTAGATTCTTTGACCTAGGAAAGCTGTAAAACCTTGTATTTCATACGAAAAATTAGATCCTGCGGGTTGTCACTGAGAGTATTAAATCCTAGCGGAGGTGTAGGGTCGGAAATTGCCGGAGACAGGAAAAACGCGCGCAAACACAACGACCGCATTCGGCTTGCCTTTGTACATTAACCACCATCAGTCGAGACTCACCTTAAACTCGACACAAGAAATCTGTCCTCCCACAGGTCAAGTGAATATAACGGCGCTCAGGTGGCTCGGGATTCTAAATGGGTGCTCGCCGGAATCGGCCCGATTCCGTTTTTTTTCCGACTCTCCGAGGCTTTGACTCTCTGTCGTCCGAGCTAGATGCCACTGGCTCGATTTTGTTCCAAGTATACCGACGAACTACCTGTTGCGACTCCCGAATTCACTTGCAAATCCTTACCTGGGCAACCCTCATCAAGCCCATAATTCAAGGTTTCCCACTCTCACGGAATATGGCTTGTTACTCAAGGTGCGCTACTATTTCGAGAGAGGACTTCTGGGCCTAGACCGGGGTCGTCTGACCCTTTATGCGGCGAATGAGAGTGAATGCGAGGAAGTGGTGGGGGGCGTCATACGTGACACACCGTGAAACCGGAGTCGGCGGGGTAGACGTCAGTCAACGCTAGACTAGCAATCCCAAGAGACCCCAGAACCCCCCCAGCGATTCAGACTCTCCATCCCATGGCGCGCCCCTCGTCCATTCTCCTCTCCAACGGCACAGTCCTCCTGCACGACGACGAGGACCGTGTGAACCCCGTCCGCGCGGATGTCCTCATCATCGACGGCAAGATCGTCGAAATCGCGCCGTCCATCGCGCCGCTGAGTCCCTCGCCCGACGCGCTCGATATCGACTGCACGGGGAAAATCATTTCGCCCGGGTTCGTCGACACACACCACCATCTGTGGCAGACGCAGCTCAAGGGGCGGCACGCAGACGATTTACTGCTCGATTATATGGGCAAAGGTGGGTCCGTGTTTTGGGCGGAGAACTTGGTACGGATGCTGATGTGGACGGTGCAGGTAATATCACATTCTCGCTGTTCAAACCCGAGGACGTGTTCTGGGGCGAGTTAGGGGGGGTGCATGGAAGCGATAGACGGGGGCACGACTATGGTGGTCGACCATGCGCATATTAACCTACTCGGCCGATCATTGTGAGCCTATCAGCTGCATTTTTGGTCTGCTTCTCATGTTGTCGTTTCAGCTGCGTCTGCATTGTCAGCCACGGTCGCTTCGGGGATTCGTTCGTATTTCTGCTACTGCCCGGTACCGCAGACGCGGGCGGCGTCCTGGACTCCCTTTGAATTTGAAACAGCCCACCGCTTCCGTGCCCGACTGGGCCAGCAAACAACTCGCCGAGCTCGCTGCGAGCCAGCCGTTTGGAGACGGGCGCGTACGGCTGGGTGTTGGGTTCGACGGGTACCACCTCCCTCAGGACGTCGTTGTCTCGGTCTTTGAAAGCGCACGCCGCATGGGCGTCAAGCTCTTCACCTCGCACTATGTCCGGGGCGCGCTCTTCGGTACGTCCACCCGCGTCCATCTTCTTCTTGTGTGACCTGGGGCACAGGGCAACATTCCGTCGTTAACCTCCTCGACGCGTACGGTCTGCTCAAGTCCGACATCCTCCTCTCGCACGCGAGCCAGGCCCTCCCGGAGGACGCCGTGCAGCTCATCGCCGAGCACGCGCATATCTCCTCCACGCCCGACACGGAGCTCCAGATGGCCCACGGAGCGCCCGTGTGCTTCCGCACGGACCTCTTCCAGATCGCGTCCCTCGGCGTCGACTGCCACTCGAACAATTCGGGCGACATGCTCTCGCAGATGCGCCTCGCGCTGCAGAGCGCACGCGGAACGCGCAATCAGCGGTTCGTCGCACAGGGCGTGCTGCCGCGCGCGGTGCAAGCCCACGGTCGCGCAGGCGTTCAACCTCGGGACGATCATGGGCGCGCGCGCGGTGGGGATGGGCGCGGAGATCGGGAGCATCCGCGTGGGGAAGCGCGCGGATCTCGTGGTGTTCGACGCACAGAGCCCGGGCATGGTGTGTGCGGCGGATCACGACCCCGTCGCGGCGATTGTGCTGCACGCGTCGGTGCGCGACGTCGAGACGGTGATTGTGGACGGGCGGATCCGGAAATCCTGGCGGGAAGCTCTGCCCGGTGGATGCGGGCGGCGGCGCGGAGGTGGGGTGGCCGGAGGTTGCGTCGAAGCTGCTTGCATAGTCGAAGGCGGATACAGGAGGTGATTGAGGGAGCGGATATGGACGGTGCGAAGGAGGCCGTCATGAAATTGTTCCACGTTGACGCGAATAAGATTGTGGATCACTTGTAGTGTCGTGCCTTTCGCTCTATGACTCCAATAAAAATCTGTGACAAGTAAGCTATACATTTATCGGACACAGGTTCATTGTTTGAACTCGATGACCACTGTTTTCTGCTCTTCCTTAGTCTTCCGAAAATGAGAGGTTTCGAGAAACATCAGTAATCCCCAAAAACAATTATGGTTCCGGAAAGTCATACTGACGTGGAAATCATAACCTGGATGACCCACACTGCCTCCTCGGTTCCGACGGAAAAGGAAAGAGGAAGGTTAAGTGTTTGTCCACGTTTGACACTTCCGGACCCGACGGGTTTGTCATCCTTTTGCTTTTATACGCTCGCCAGTGCGTCCAGCACCAGATTCTCTTACCCCACCGCATCGAAGAACCATACATCTATGTCCGCCGTCGTTGTAACTCAATCGCAATCCCGCGCCCGTGGCACAGGCAAGCGGGGAAACAATCGCGGTCGCGGAGCCACTCGCGGCGGTGGCCAGCCCCGCGCAGCGCGTCCGAATATCCCGGCCACAGAGCAGAACGGAGAGGCGGCTCCCTCTGCTGTCCCGACCACGGCGGAAGAAGCGGAGGAAGAAGAGGACAGCGCTATCTGCTGGATCTGCGCGGAACCCGTCAAGTACTATGCTGTCTCGGAATGTAACCACCGGACGTGCCATGTCTGCTCTCTCCGGCTGCGCGCGTTATACAAGAAAACGGATTGTACCTTTTGCAAGGTCAGTACGCACACCATCACGCATGAATAATCCATGTAATTTTTTCTGCACAGGATCCGCAACCTACGATGATCTTTACCCCGTCGCCGGATGCTCTATTCGCGTCGTTTGAGATCGATAAGATGCCCTGGAAAGACACCAAACTGTCTATCTACTTCGAGACGCAAGAGATGATGGAGGAGACGCTTCTTCTGCTGCGCTTCAACTGCCCCGACGCGGAGTGCGACTACATCGGCAACAGCTGGAGCGATCTGAAGCTCCATGTGCGCGCCACGCACGGGCGCCTGATGTGGTATGTTCAATTTTCTTTTGTTTCGCGGCAAAATGTGACATCTATGTACCAGCGACCTGTGCATCCGGCACAAGAAGGTGTTCGCGCACGAGCACGCGCTCTACCCGCCTAACATCCTCGCCCTTCACCTCCCCTCCATGCTCGCCAGCCAGCGGTCCAACAAGGCCGCGACCAAGGGGAAGGACAAGGACCAGATCGAGGGCGGCACGCACCCGCTGTGCGAGTTCTGCCGCGAGTGCTTCTTCAGCGACGACGAGCTCTTCACGCACATGCGCGAGAAGCACGAGGAGTGCTTCGTCTGCAAGCGCAACGACGTGCGCGACCAATAGTGCGTCGTCCCCTCCGCCCCGACTTCCTCGCTGACACCTCCACGTCCAATAGCTTCCTCAATTACGCCGCCCTGGTGCGTTCCCTCGCTCACCTATTACCTCAGTGCTGACGCCGCTTTCTAGGAAGCGCACTTTACGAACGCGCACCACCCGTGCCCGCACGCGCCGTGCCTCGCTCGCAAGTTCGTCGTCTTCGGGAGCGCGCTGGACCTGCAGGCGCACGTCGTGGAGGAGCACGGCGGGGAGATGGGCAAAGGTGGGCGCCGCGACATGCGGCGCGTCGAGGCGGGGTGGGACGAGGTGCGCGCGGGTCCGGGGCAGGGACATGGGCGGGGCCGTGGAAGGGAGCGCGACAGAGATAGAGACCGGGAGCGGGAGGCGCCGCCGCACCAGCCGGTGCAGCCACAGCCACCTCCCCCTCCGCCTTCGCAGCCACAGGCACAGCGTGCGCCCGGTGGACGGCGGCGCGAGGGCTTCGGCGCCGCGCTGACGGTCGAGGGGGAGAGCGCCCCGCGGCCAACGCCGACCCCCTCTCCCCCGCTCCCGCGCGCGGATGTCGATCCCGCTGTCGCTGAGTACGCCCCATCCTTATCGCGACGCGCTTCCACTGACATTACCGCCCCCAGACGTCACGCCGCGTTCCTCTCGCGGCTGGCCTCGCTCGCGCCGAACCCGACGACGGCGCTCCCCGCCGCGCGCGCCGCGATCCGCTCGTTCCGCGCCGCCGAGTCCTCCGCGCGCGACCTCATCTCGACGCTCTGGAGCGTCGTGGACTCGCGCATGGAGGCCGCCGCCAGCATTGTCAACGCGCTCGTTGATCTCCTCGACGAGGGCGAGCAGCGCGAGGAGGTCCTCGCCGCGTGGCGTGGGTTCGAACTCGAGGTGCGTTCCTTCTCTTTCTTGTTTTGTGTCCCGGACTGACACGCCCGACTAGCAACGGCGGCAGTTCCCCGAGCTCGTGCCCACGGCGGTGGGCTCCGGCTACGCGGGCATCACGAGCGGGCGCGTGCTGAATGCCAAGCACGCGACGGCCTCGCGCGGGGGGAGGCAGGTTTGGGACCGTGTCGCGCAGGCCGCGTCCTCCTCCTCCTCCGCGCAGCGCTTCCCCGCGCTCGGCCCCGGGCCCGGCCCCTCGAGCTCCACCGGGCGCGGCGCAGGGCAGCGCAACACGCCGTGGTCCGCCAGCGGCGCGGGCTACGCGCCGTCGTCGTCGTTCGTCCCCCCGCCTGCCAACGGCCGCGCGCCGCCCGTGGTGACGCCGTTCTCGACGAACATGCCCACCGCGCCCGTCCAGGGCAAGGGTAAGGGGGTGCCGCCGAAGCTGTCGAACGCACTGTTCCCCGAGCTGCCGCCGTCGGCGGGGGCGCGGCTGAAGGCGCCTGTGAGCGGCAACGTGTCGCTGCGGAATATTTTGGGGCCGGCGGCGGCGCCTGGCCCCGGCGTCTGGGGTGCAGGGACGGGTGCGGGTGGGAGTGAGCCGAGGGAGGAGGCAGTAGATACGCCTGGCGGGGCCGGGGGCGGTGGCGGTGGGAAGAAGAAGGGCAAGGGCAAGGGCAAGCAGACGCTTTTCACGCTTGGGACGTTCCCTTCGTGAATGAAGGTGTGCAGACGGGCGTGTGGGCTGTCGCGTCCGGCGAAGTAGATTCTCAGTGTATCGGATACCCTAGATCTTGTAGTTTTGGCTTTGTCATAGTGCTTCGCTGACCGGCTTTACAGTCTACATTGTGGTGTATTGAAGTGTATTATACCCTCCAGAGTCCATACATCATTACCCCTCCCTCCTCGCGAGCCTTTTATACCTGTGTGAATGTATTTGGACTGGGTTGTGATCGTTGGAATTTCTTGTTTCTATCTTCCGATCTAATTCTGAGCTTGCCGGTATAATCCTTCCACAACAAGATGCGGCTAGAGAATTTCTCCTGCCCGTCCTTCAACACGATCTCCATCGACATGTCCTCTTTTCCATCCATCATGGAAAAATACGGGTCGAACGACGGATAAACTTCATCCCTCGCTCGTCCAGCCATTCGAGTGACGCAAAACGCGTGCTGGTCTTCGTTCCCATACCTATCTGGAACCATGAACACAGCGAGTTTCGTTCCCGCCGGCATGTTCGCTTCTCGGGCGAGTAACACGGCGTTCATGAAATTCGAGTAGGTGTGCTCGCTGGTGGCGTCGATGAGGATCTCGCGCCCCGCTATACCGTAGTTGTCCATCAGCTCTTTTTTCATCGAAAGAGCCTCGTTGATGCGCGTGAGCTGCGGACGGACAGAGCCACCGCACGCAATATAGAGCGGCGCAAGTCCGCGCTCGCGGTTCAGCCCGACACAGCGCGCGATCTTGTCCTTCGTCATCTGCGAACAGACTTTTCCCTCCTTTGCCTCCTGCGGCGTGGGCGAATGCCCGAGAATAACGACCGCGCCACAGGCGTATTCCGAGAAATCGATATTCCTCGCATATTCCAGTGCGGCCGCGTTTTCTTGCGCTTGGCGCGCTAAATTCTCCGCCAGCCTTCCTTGGTCGTTGTGGTAGTGAATCTCGGCCACGGCGGAGAAGCGATCGAACATCGTCGCTGCGCTGCTGCCGGCCTTGATTCGAAAAATAATGTCCCTGACGAGACGGGTGTATTCTCCGTTGGCGTCAGAACATGATGGGCCGTCGACATCCGGATACGGGGACCAATTCCCGCCGACAAGCACCTTGATGAAGTGGTTGGCTTGGTCGACATTCGCACTGAACCACGTCTTTTCCAAATCGTTTGCTCCGAAGAGCTCAATGATTTGCAGAATTATCCCCCTATCTTCCTCGGTGAAGAGAAGAATCCGGGCTATCGAGAGCAGGTCGAGCGAGTTCACGTCACGGTCATCGAGGCGGGCGGAGAATGACTCCGCGAGCCTCTTCTGTAGAGGCGGTATTCCGGGGACAAGGATTGTATCTTTCCGCTCGAGGAACGGAGTGGCACAGTGGAATAACGCCCGCCGGGCGTTTTCTGCGCCTTCCGCAGTCGGCTGCCAGTGAAATGGCATTGTGGTTGCAGGTCGAGATTGCGAGCTGGAACGCTTTCGCGGGCAGCAGAGCATGGGTTAGTTGACAAAGCGGACACTGCCTTATGTGCGCGGAACTAGATCAGGGGCTCCGGATTGTCATCAGGATAAGAATCGGGATAAATTGAATCCAGCGATGCACCCCTGTCGACGCTTGACAGCCGTCTACTTTTACCCCTTTCAAAATTGACGCTGAATGATATCGACCGCGCTAGATTTTCGCGAACTCAAAGATAAAAGCTGTTGCCAGTATGTAATAGAGTGCTTTGACTAAATTTGGGGTTTTTCTGACAGTCTGACTCACCACGGTGTTGCTGTGGATCGAACAAATGATGAATAGAAATGCTGTTTTTCGGCGTCTCTGCGAAAGGCTAATCTTGGACTCAAAAATTGGGAAACCCAGGGTACACCTCTCGGAGGATGAATATCGATGAATTTATGAGCTGCCGATTTTCTTCCGCCATTTGAGCCACATTTGTTCTAGCATTTATCGGGACCGGTGTAATTCGGGATGATTTTTATGTGGATAAGTAGAATAGTTGCCACCATTCTGCCTGTGATTCGGTCATCGCGTGTATTGGGTGGCGACATTCCCTGAGCAGATGTAGAACTATTAACATTGGCGATCGAACTGAAGCCTGCTTAGGGACTTAAAGCTCGAAAATCCGTACGCGTCAACTTTCTGCAAGAAATTCCTTCTTGAAATGAGCCTTCGAGCTTACTGTACCGTTCATTAAGTAGTTTGTGACTTGGCTGTCAGGGAAATAGACTCTGCGTCGCTAAATTCGTCACCACTCCTGGAACGCGTGTGAGAATTTAAGATTGGTTGAACGAAGGGTGTGGTTTATATAATGTTCAACATTCGTACATTATCTGTGTCTGGCATCGGCATTTCTGGTTCTCAATTTTTGTGCCCGAAGGCTCATGCGCCAGGATATGGACCGATCTCCATACGACCGGCAATTCAACTTGAGTGAGCTGCGAGAGACCTGGCATTGAAGAGCTGGAGGGAAACTGGAGTGGGGATTCGGTCGGCAACGGAGGAGAGATCACTGCCAGTGCTTACTTAAAGGTTCCAGATATACTGAAAATCCGGCACGGACGAGATTTTTACAACGAGGCCGTCGCTCCGCATGATCTCCCGCGAAATTCCGTTGTGGTGAGAATCCCAAAGCCGCACATGGAGCCTCTGCCGGTCGCTGCCCTTTCCCCGAGCCTCCAGTCGCTGGGAGGAGAGAAACACCGGCGATAAGAATCCGTGAAAGTCCCCGATCCCGAAATTTGTGAGGCGCGACAGGTTCTGCGCAAGGCGGAGGAAAATGTGTTGGTTGACCGAACCTGAATAGAATTGGAGGGAATTTAGAGACACGGCGCATCCGGAGCGCGCGACCAGCGCAATGACAGAGTCAGCGTCAGCGGCATTGCGTAACATGAGGCTCTGAAGACTCGGTGTTTCCAGATATGTGAGCAATGTGAGTTTCTTTTGGGTGTGTACGGGCACGGCCTTATCGTCCTCGATCAGAATCGTTAGAGAGTGGAGATGTGGGAGGCAGATGATGGTGTTATCCTTCGGAAGGGCATCCTGTTCCTCGTATGCAGCATGCATTCGACTATGTTTGATAATTGCTGCAGCACGGATAACGCCTCGGTGTTTGACGTGAATGTTGTTATGAGTCGGGTAAGCTGATGCCAGGGAAATGTGAATAGAGAGCAAAAGCGCTCTCCACGCCAGAAAGTGGCACGGACAGACGTCAAGTTGGGTGCGACTGCAAAGGAGTTCCAAACCGCTTCATGATCCTCCACCGTGACGCCCTCGGTATCGGCCGTGATGTGAAGGCTGGTCAAGGTAGATAGACGGCCGCGGATGGACATCAAGTCGAAGAGAAGTGGGAAGCTTATGTATATATGTGCCTTTCCCCATCGTTCAGCGTAAGCCATGGCTGTGTCGAGGACGAGATGAGAGTCTAGGCTTTCCTTGGTGAGATCATCACCCTCGTGGAAGATCTTCACGGTTATGGGTAAATCTCTGGAGCGTTCGAGGCAGAGCTTGGTCATTAAAACCGCTCCATGCTCTCCCAAACGATCGAGGTCGAGAAAGAGCATAGACCATAACGCGAGGTTCCCCAGGGCCACTACCGCCCAGTGCCGACAGACTCGGGTGAGCATCCAGGGAGCATTATGGACCAGAACGCCCGACACCTCGGATATATCCCCGAAGTGGTACGCTGCGTTGATGGACCAGGAGAATATCGCCAAGGATCTCGGGAGGAAGGCGGCGGATGGGGGATGAGATGGATTTGTCCTTCCAGGAGATCTGTACGGCGTCTCGAGAGAGCCAACATGGCTTTGTCGATCAAAGCAATATGTTTTTCTAGCTCGTCGATATATGCGCTCGCAAGGCTCGATTCCGTGGGTCCCGGAGGATCATTCGACGCGACAAGATTGGCGAGGGACTCTGGGGGAGTGGGTGGATCGGGGAACGTGATAGAATACGGTGCCATGGGCTCTGTTTGGGGGCGATTGGGCCTAGGAACACGGAGGAATAAAGGGAAAGCCGCGTCTCGGTGGAAGCAGGCTGGGAGAGAAATCATTCAGCACGGCATGCAATTTAATACCATTTAGCAATCACCTTACCGTCCTGGCGGGAGTGAGTTCGATGCAGCTCGTATTCGTTGCGGCAGTGAAGAGACCTTGAAGGTAAGACGTAAGAGGAAAGTCACGTCACCTCGGCAACGCGAGCGCGTCATTTTTGAAATACGCGACTTGGATATTTGACCTCTGGTTCACCGGGACCACGTCAGTAATTTACCTCCGAGTGAAATCCATATATGTTCGGGAGAACACGAACCATCAACACGGACTGTCTCGGGCTGACACGCAGCCTCGCCAGGCTCGCCTCTCATCGACGTCCTTGGGTATCAGCAAGTCGGTGTAATGTATTTCATTGCAAAAGAATGTGGCTTTCCTCCGGAGGGGGTATTTGGATGATTATGTACGTAGACGAAATTAAAGGAGCGGCGCTCAGCCAGCGAGCGCGGCTACGTCTGGATCATGTTGAATCGTATAGCGATGCCAATCAACTTCTTCACGGGCAGAACGTGACTACACGGTGGTAATGAGCGAAGGAAGCCAAGAGGAGCGGGACAGTTACATACCGGTGAAAGGGATGTCACCTGCACCGCATGCGCGCACGGGAGAGTCAATGACACTCCCGCAACCGGTAAGGCTCTGATGGAGAAATTTGAAACGAGATCAGAGAGCAGAGAAAAGTGTGCGTACTCCCAGAGGGTAGGCATTGTTGCACTATACGGACGTCAACAACGAGCATTCAGATTGAACGGTGCAGACATACCCCGCAGCTCGGGCTCGTGCACGCAACGGTCGCGCATCCCGCGGCAGAGATCTGGACGGAGTCTGTGAACCCCTGGATGTTGCTAATGTCGTACGACTGCGGCGTGAAAAAATCGCCAGAGTCTGGGTACCGGCATGAATATCCGATGGATCATGAGAATCAATAAGAGCGCACCAAGATTATACTCCGTCACCGTGCAGCTCTCGCCCTTGGGACCGCAAGTAGGGTGCGACGCGAAGATACGACCAACCCACTATGAGGTCGTCAGAGACGCAGTATGCCTGAAGACAGTACGGATAACGCACGGCTGAGTCGATGGTCAGCGTCTGGCTGGCCCCAGGCGCGAGCGTCTGCGGAGCGGGTCCAGAGTACTTGGCGGCGTCCGCGCAGCCTGCATGCAGGTAGTGTGAGGATCAGCTTGTAACAAATTAAGAAGGATACGCACGCGGGCTATAGCCACAGCTAGTGTCGGCGATGACGGGTGTAACTGGTGCGCCACACTTGTTAACGAGGGTGAACTAGGTAGAAGACGCGTCAGCGACCGGCACATGCAAGGATGTAGCCGACATGTACTCACTGCATGACCGCCGGCGCGCTGGGAGATTTGCTTGCGGGAGTGTGCCCATGAACTCGCAGCCTCGACGCGAGCCAAGGTCGTGACCAGCACGAGCGCAAAGAAAGCGGATTTGAAGGTATACATTAGAATTTGGAGAATAAATGGGCAGTGGAACGAAGGAAAAGGAAAGGATGAGCTTCAGAAATTTCCATGGGATAATAAGTAAGGCGGGAGGATTTGATTTGGTAAGATCCCCATCGCGTTTCAGGGGTTCGGCCTGCGGTAATCGTTCCGTTTCGAGTCCATACATTCATCATTCACGTTCGCAACCGTTTGAAACGTTCCGAGGTTCGGATTTGAAAGGCACTGGAGGAGGAGGAGGAGGAGGAGGAGGAGGAGGAGGATGGCCTAGCCGCACTACCTACGTGTGACGCCTACACGTACGCTACTGGGATGCTTGGGTTATCTTCAATCTAAAGAAACAAAACGGACATGGGCGTTCAGGCTCGTTCAGGGCAGGAAGTGATTGGCGGGTAAGACGGATCATCGCAACTAGGACAAACATGAGAGGCGTGCCTCGTCCATGACCAATTGGCGCATTTCTGGTTCTCCACCGTTCTGTACGTCGGACGGTATTCTGCCATCATTCAATTTATGTTTACCCTATACAGCGCACAAATCATCGTCGACTGGAATTTGAGACTGCGTTCTCTTAGCTAGAGTCTCGGACAAACTCCTGCCACCTGGAGATCTGATACGGCCTAATGTCGTCCTCGGGGCGCAAATCTCTATGCGACAACCTCTATGTTCTCGGAATACGCGCTATGAGGCGCGAATAGTTGCTCCACCGCTTCATTTTCCTTCAGCTGGGCTGGGATTTCTCGTACCGCTAGGCTCACGCTCGCTGCGCAAGCTGATTTAACTCTTCGGCATGTTGGAGCGCACTCATATCGCTTGCGCTTTCGCACGAAATAAAGCGGTGTTCCTGGGTCTGTGGTTCTCCCCGTCATCCAGCCGAATCTGACGCAAACAAGTGACGATTTGACTACCCCTGCGCGTCACATATCCACGTACTTCGAGCCCAATTTCACTGTACGGTAAGAGTTAAGAGACATAACATTCTCATGACGAATAGATCGGAAACTGGTCCAAGAAATGAATACAGATGGTGCATGTGTCTATGAGATTCGGTATGTGCTCGTAAATGTAGGTAAAAAAGAAACAAGATAATCCTCGATTGACGGTTCGAAGGCCAGGCTGGTGTTAAACAACATTGAGCATCGAATCGGTCGCGGCGCCCTCGCCGCGAGCATATTGTATCATCACTTGTTTGCGCAATGCATCATAAAAGATGCTGGTCGGTGGCGGCGGCCGTTCCATCATGGGAACCACGGGCATCGGTGGAGGGCGCACCAGGTCCCTTCGTTGGGGCAATCCCTCTCCAACATGCTGTATGAAAAAATCCATATCAGCTGGCATCATGCTGTCTGTCTCCGGGTTGTATTCGATTTCCGGCAGATCCGCAAACTCGTAGCGGAAGTTGCTCCCATTGCGGTCGGGTGATGATGGTTCGTGGGGATTAGGACCTTGCAGCATCTTGCGACGCCGCGGAGGTTTAGGAGTGTGAGAGACAGGTAGGGAGGTGCCGGAGCTCGAAATCAGACGGGTAAGGCGTGTTGTGGGCAAGACTGTAATCTCGCCGACAAAAAGGCTACCAGGGGGAATGTTGTTTGAGGGTGGGAGAGGTGGAGGCACCGGAAGGGGGCGGGGAGGAGGACATGGTTCCCAGCTGGGAAGCAGCATCTTTGAGCACCTATCAAGCTTGTGACCGATGAGATCTGCATGATCTTTTTCCAGATGGACAATGACTTGATCAAGACTTCGCGAGAAAGCATTGGAACGTCCTGCTCGCCCAAAATCCACCACATCAGGTTCACAACTGGCGAATGGGCAAGGAAGGGGTAAATGTTTCATGTGCGAGAGTTCAATGTGTGTCTTTAGCGACGCGAATGAGGTGTGCAATTTTCCGCTGCATTTGCTAAGTCGACAAATATAATGGGTCACACCGCTGCGATTCTCCTGAATGGGTGAGTCAGCATCCTGTTATCCTAAAAATCAGACTTGTGCTGACCTTTCGGGCAGCACAGTGCTTCCTTTGATGCTACAAAAATTAAATGTGAGTCATCAACAAAGACTTGAGATGGAATAAAAAATTAATGAAGAGCCGGAAGAGGGTTAGAACATGTCTTCACGAGCAAGCTCCGTGAATGATAGATTTTTTCTTTGTGTCTTTGTAAAAGCTGTTCTCACCTTGAGAAAAGCCGCCCAGCAACTAATCCTTTGTCCACATGGTACCATTTTGGCAACCTTCGCTCCATTGGGACTGGCCGACACCAGGGTATCACATTGGACAGGCAACAAGACTGTTTTTGACAATTCCAAAACAGTCTCAGGTGAGATTGTGATTGTGGATCCAGCCCATCTGATTTTAGACGGAGATGGCATCATGTCAATCACTCAGTGCAGTCCAAGGTAGGACTGAAGGAACACCAGATATTTGGTATTTGCAGCTGTCAGGGACTTGGGTCGAAGATATTGATCGAGTCGAAGGGAAAGGGCTAGAAGAAAAATGCATGGACAAACAATATGACATCACCTCATGTCAGCGACATGTGATCTGGAGCTTCCTTCACGTGATATCTGTTCACTTGTGCTGTAGAGTGTACTGTACTCGCTCTTTTATTATGTTGGTGTTTCCATGCTCTCAGCGGCTAGGTCCTCTGAATCTTCATTGAGTATTTTACCATCAAAAGTTAAAACCACTTGATTTCTTGAATCTAAGAATCTTCACAACAATCGACCCTCTGCTTTGTTGCATATATGACTACAGCTGCCAATTGCATTCGGAAATACTCATTAGTTCCGAGGCTAGTTCCAGTTTTGTTGTGGTCAATGTACCAACCACATGCTCGCCTACCTTGCTGAATGTGATACTACATAGTAGTCACCTTAACTTGATTCAAGTTGGTGGTGGTGGTTTTCAGCGCTGGCTGACTAGTTAAGAGTTTTTAAGGGTTTGAGACAGTCACTGGCTCACAACCATCAGCCATTCCGGTTTCCCCCAAAACGGCCACAACGCTGCCTACACCGCTGCGCGAGTGGCTACCTTTGAGATTTATCACCATATATTTATTGCACCTTCTTCAAACTCAGATATTGTCTGCTCGGAAGTATCTTTATCCGGATCAGTGATACATTCACCTTGTGATTCCCACAGGTTCAGGTGGACTACCCCTGCTCACAAACCGGGTACAGTGACTAACCCCCAAGCGAAACACGATAGAAAGAACACAGTTCCCAGGGCCGTACAGCCTGGTTTTGGCCAGGGTTCTTTACAGGTGTGTAGGGCTGCCTATGGGCTTCCTGCTGAGATAAAGACTTGTGGGATTCCGTAATGATTTGGTAGAGAACAAGCGTGGTCAGTCGGGGAGGCCAAGTTTGGCCAAATAACGTGAGAGCGAAACACTAGAAAATAATTGATTGTGCCTCATACATGCCACTTGAGCATTCCGGATGGTGATATTCAGAATCAGGGACCTCAAAACCCCCTTTTCTGGCTCTTCATGGAGACAATGTCCTTGGTAGGTCTCTACGAGCTCATGTGTATTTGCATCAGAACTGGGACAAACAATGGTGCAAACAAAAATTAAATCTTGGGCTCGGTACAAAAGCTTTTCACTCAATTCCTTCGGTGGATGGGAGTTTTATAAGGATAATACTGACCTCCCAAAAATCTGCGGTCATTGGAGACCTCTAAGGCACTAAAAAAGGCCGCGTTTCACTCGCTGATGATGTTTCGCTTGGGGGTTAGTCACTGTACTTGGACAAACAACAGACATCTCCAGCATTATTGGATGCATTCCAGAGCGTGATCAGAAGCTAAACCTACCCTAAAAATGTGTCCAGACTGATTTTCAGGATCTTTGATGCTCTATAACTCTCGCAGTGGGTGACTTTCCATAAGCATAGAATAATCCCCGAGCTTGTTTGAGAGTGCCAGTGATGTGAGAAAAGTCCCACCGTCGTTTGACATGCACCTTCCCGTAAGAAAATATAAATAATCAATGTGTTTATTCTTGTGCGAGGCCCAGAATGACACCTGGAAGTCGAAGGTTGGGTTGCGTAAATGTCAAACAATTCTGAAGCTTTTCGAGACTGTTGGTGTGTGAAGGGAGACCCAGCTAACAAAAATCAAGCATTAAATTTGGTACTCCACCCTCGGGACAATACTTGCTCTTTGGGTGTCAACAATAACATTCGACAGGAAATGGACTTTCCAGATGAATCGAATATGTACCGGGGATGAAAGACTAATCATAATAGATCTACCAATTCAGACCTGAGTAAATTCAACCTAGTTGGTTTTCTTTCCACCATGAAATAAGCCAAATGCAGATCATCAGCAGGTTCAGATCCTCCCCTCTCTAGAAAGCAATCCCGAGCCTGACTCGAACCCAAAGCGTGACATAGAGTGACTAAAGGCACGTGCTCCGTGACCCTGTGTGACCTCTCCCGCCGAACGACGTCGACAGCAAACGACCAAAATAAACTTGAAGAAAGCCGTCTCTGTTGTCAATTCTATGGCTTCCATAGCTTCCATCGGATCACCCTACCCCCTACCGGCCTTGCCGTCTTCACTGTCAAATACGGCCGTCGTCCTTTACCTACGGCCGTGCGATTACTCCTTGTTTCGTCGCCGTTTCTCCTTAGCAAGGTTGGAACAAAACTCGGGGTTGTAGCATCAGAACCATATTTCACGCCGGGAAACGATTAATCGTCGTGATAAGGAAAACAAGAGTCATTCCTCGTCGACCTTTCGTGCGACCTATTTTCGTATTACGGCCGTACCTCCATTACGGCTGTACCTGCATATGCGACACAGTCCCTAGCTATTAATAATAACTGCAAGTGTCTTTACAGGTCCTGTGGGGGGTTCGGCTGCTCGGCGGAAGACTGGGTCATCTGAGCCTCAGCTGGAACCATCGATGATATCACAGATACATAATGCGATTGTCTTCCGACGTCCACTATGGCAGATACCATCCTTGAATCCTTGACTGCGAGCACCCTTTTCGATCTCCGTGGTGTCGTAGCCGTCGTTACCGGCGGTGGGACGGTATGTGGCTCTAGTTCTGCCCAGGAACACAGCACTTATCGATGTTGAAGGGAATAGGCATGATGATCGCCTCTACGTTGGTCGCCAATGGCGCGACCGTATACATCATTGGTCCTGCCCAGGAGGATCTCGACAAGTTAGTGGTGTCTCTACTTCTCTGGTCCATAATTCACGGTCGGGTCAGAGTCTCCGCAACCTACAACGCTGCCTCAGAGAAAGTCCCCACCCGGGGTCGGATGTATGGCCTGGAGGGCGATGTTAGGCTGAAGGTCAGTAATGATCTTTCCTGCTTGGAGGTGCTTGCTCCTGACCTGGTTTACATCTAGACAGAGGCGAAACGTCTGGCAGAGGAAATCGCCAAACGCGAGAAGCATGTCACCGTTCTCTTCAACAACGCAGGCATCAACGCAGGTAGCTACGTGCCCCCCGCCGCCCCCGCTACCGCTGCCGACTACGTCTCGGCTTGCTTCGACAACATCTCCCAAGAAGAATTTACCGATGTCCTCAACACCAACGCCGTCGGCCCGTACTGGCTGACATTCGCGTTCCTACCGCTACTCGAAAGCTGGAAGAACTCGGACGTGCCTGCAGCCAAAAAGTTTGTTCCACAGGTCATTATGACATCATCGATGAATGGGTGGACGAAGGTGCGTGTGCGCCGCGCTCAGGTGTATCGGTTTGCTGACCTGTCATATCAGGACCCGGCGACCAGCGGATTCAGCTTCCCGTACCTGTTTTCTAAAAGTGCGCTTGGACATGCAACTGCCTCGCTTGCACACGAGCTGATACCCTTGGGAATCAGAGTGAATGGCATCGCGCCTGGTATTTCCTTCACTCTCCGCCCCATTTCAATGTAGATTGACCTTCGTTATCTAGGCTTTTTCGCAACCCATGTTCGCACCGCCATCTCGACGCGGATGGACCTTCGCTGATACAATTCTTCCCCAGATGACAACCCAGTCCACTGACGAAAACGGCGTGTCAGTGCTCCCCGCTGGCTTCGCAGCGCACATGCCATTCGAGATCCCTACCGACGCAGGCGTGGGCTCGACGCGCGACATGGGCACCCTCGCCCTATTCTTGGTCGCGAATTGGTTCGTCAATGGCGAGACCGTCTTGATCGACGGAGGTGTACGTGGTTTTTTTCTCTTGGGGCGGACCAGCTAATCTTGGCTACCGATGCACAGACCCTCCTCAAGCACCCCTCTTCCTACTGAGTCCGATACACAAATCTGTACCAATCTGTCTACCGATATCCGGCTTGAATAAATAACCACAAATATTTAACCCACATACACATCGCAGCAGCTAGCGACCCGCATACCAAGCCCACGTACAATGTACAGCGAATCCAAAGCACCCCATGTGCGTATCTATGTGTACTATTTGTACTGTACAAGTCTATCCAGCCTGCCTAGCAAGCATCCATCCCCCGCGGCGCCACTCGCGGCGTCCCCTGGAGGAGCGGAGAAACATAGGATACACCAAGTGCGGTGAGGATAACTTGGGAGATGAGAGTGAGATTGAGGAACGCGCCAGGCGCTAGAAGACTGGGCGCTAGAGGATGCCTGAGTCCTTGAGCGCGTTCTGGAGGATTGTCTCCTTGACGGCGGCGAACACGAGGCGGATGTTCTTCGTGTCGGTCGCTTGCGTGAGGCTAGGCGAAGGACGTTAGTGTGGGATCCAGATGACGAGCGGGGTGAGAGAAGGTGACGGAAAGTGGAGTCAAATCATGGGGAGAGTGTGGAAGAAGAGGGAGGCAGGCGGATAGTTTTCCGGGGATAGAGAGTGTAGATAGGTAGAAAAGACATTGAGCGGAGGCACGTCGGTAGAGGCAGAGGCCGAGCGGCCACAGTATAAACAAGTGCGGGAAATATGGGAAACGAAAGAGAAGGAGGGGGGTGAAGCGGATGATGCCAACAACGGGGACGAAAGATCGAAGAGAGGGATGGGACTCACTGCGGGTACACGCTCAGCCGCGCACGGTTCTCCTGCATGAACCGCCACAGCACGTATTTCGCGGCCTTGTTAATGTCGGGGCCGCCGGTGTACTCAGGGAAGTAGCGCTCAAGCGGGACCTGGAGGATGTGTCAGCGGCGGGCAAGGGAAAGGAGAGGGACCGGAGGAAGAGATGAGAGAAGCAGAAGTAGAATCAGAGGCCGCTGCTGTAAAACAGTAGCCGGTTGGCATTCGACAACATAGCGGGCGTGACGGACGGGGAGGGAACGCCAATCACACCCCAAACTGGCCCCAGCTCCCCTTGTCGTCCTCGCCCACCACGTGGGCGCACAGACCGACGACGCCTTCGCTTGACGGCATCGAGCTGTCGCCCCATCGAGTTGGCCATCTGGCGAGCTCGAATGTGAGGATCGACTACTCTCCCCCCACGCGTCTTCCTTCGCCCACTGGGTGGGCATAACCCCCCCGCAACTCGACCGCCCGGCCGAGCTATCCTTATCCAGGAGACTCCTCCAAGCCAGTGAACGCATCACGTCCGGACGACGGAAGTACGTCTCGAGACGGAAATGTGGGACCGATGGCAAGTCCGGGGGGTCTAGGTGCCGGATCGAAGCGAAGGCACATAAAGGTCCTCGGAGTCGCAGATCCGTGCGTCGAGACCAGCGTCCGCTCTCGCCGCACAGTGGTGCCCATATTGGAGCCCGAACGCCCAGCACACCTGTCGTCGCGCGCGCTCGACGACACAACAAAGAATGCGCCGGACGGCAACCGGTTTGTCCCCAAGGACTCCGCAACCGACACCGACTCGACAACACGGCCATGGTGCGCAGACCCGACTTGGGCCCGACAAGGAGCCCGAGGCCACCCTCGACTCATCCGTTCGATGAGACGGAGAGGCACGCTCGGTGTCGCCCGGCGACACCGAGCCTTCGACACCGAGCCTGGTCGCACGCGCACCAAACTCCGTGGCTCACATCGACGCCTTCGCTCGACGAGATGCCAAAGGCACACTCGACGACACGACAAGCAGACCCGGCGATAAGGGAAGCACACCTGACTCGTCTCCGCGGCTCACGTCGACTCCTGACCCCGGCCCCGCACTTCGGCCGAGCGCACCCGCCCAGGCCCACCCGCACCACAAACACGATGAGGAGGGGATAATACGAAAGGCAGACGAGGCCGACAAAGACAAAGTCAGAAAGCACCGCACCTTGCTAAGCTTCCCGCGGAAAACGTCGATCTTGTTCAGGAAGAGGATGATCGACGTGCGCAGGAACCAGCGCGAATTGATCACGCTCTCGAAGAGGACGAGGGATTCGCGCATGCGGTTCTGGGGAGTTGGTTAGCTGGGGAAGCACAACGGAGAGGGGTTGGGAAGGGGGAGAGATGGGGAGGCGGCGGAGGACGGGGAGGGGAGGGTGGCGAAGGGCAGAGGGAGGGCGGGAGCAGTGGTAGCTAGGTTCGGTGGCAGATGTGTAGCGCCGAAAACCATGGGCGCGACTGGAGTATCCAGGGCGAGTGGTAGAGCAGTAGTGGAGAAGAGAGGGATGTAGAATAAAGATTGGGGAGACAAAGGGCGGAAGGACGGAAGGCGAAAGGAAGACAGCAAGTAACAAAGATGAGGAGGAATGAAGAGGGCGAGCAACATGTGTCGGGAAAGAGGCTTACCTGCCCTTTCTCCTCCTCCAGCGTCTGGTCATATTCGCTCAGCGCTGTGCAAAATATGATGCTCGTGACGCTGTGGCGTTATTAAGTAGGGGTCCTCGTCAAAGGGACACAATTCACCTCTCAAAGCAATGGATCCACTTCTTCCGCTCTGAGCGCTGCCCACCAACGTCGAACATGTGGACCGATAGACCGCCCAGGCTAAATCGTGTCTCGGTGATGCTGGTGCTCTGGGCCCGCGCCCGGAGAACGTCCTCCTCAGTCGGGGTGTACCCCGGCTGCGCCAAGCGCTGTATGGCATTTATGAAGCTGCCGTACAGTGAGCAATTGGGGAATGAGCCAGAAATTCGACGACTCACTATGCCGCACTGTCCATCAAATAAAACTCGCTCGCATGCTCGTCCAAGACGCGGGAAATGACCGGATCCCTCCAGAGCACCTCTATTGCATCTGCGGTCTCCGCATTCAGGACCTCTTCTGGCTTCGCCCCCAAAATAGCCGCGGGCAAGTGCCGGTGCGACTCCGCGAGTAACCCTTCAAGCCCGCATGCCCGGAGGGCATTTACGACGGCCTGGGCTGAGTCCACGGCATTCTTGTGTATTGTTGGCCGAAACGCAAGCAGCTCCCCCGGGCTAAATCCTTGCTGGTGGATGATCTTCATCTGCTTCACGATCGTGGATTTCCCCGACTCCCCAGACCCGAGTAGAAGGATTTTGCATTCCTTTTTGTAGCGCTTGGAGTCCTCCTCGAGCTGACGATCAATCTCGTCACTCCGTGACTTGGACGCGCGGTCGGGCTGAGAGCTGCAGGCTCCCATGAGCGTTTGCCGTGGGTGGCTATTTGGTCGTGTTGTTGGCTCCCTATCTTGCTTCTCCCCGTTCATCACAAAAAGTTCTGAAACAACGAATTAACAGCCATCGAAACGTTTGACAAGATCTCTCTGGAAACTGGCAGTTTGCTACAAGGTCTCCGAATATCAGGGCTGATCTATGCCAATTCAATCGAAATCAGTGGCTTTATCTTGCCCTACAGTCGAGCTCAGAATCTGGCAGCCTTTCAAGAGAATCCGCTCAGTATCATCAAGTGGGGTTCTAACTTGTGATCAGACACCGTACAGCAATGGCGCTATCAGGAACCGAAACAGCGGCCTGTGCCAACAATTTCCTGGTTGCCATTCGACGACACCGCCGGTAGCAGTGTCTGAATACGTGCTGCGCAGTGGATGGGCTTGAATTATGATCTAGGGTGGACTGCCGAGAGGAAATCCTCGCTGCATTTGAGGTCGGCTGTGCGTTTGCAATTCCAGTGTCCTTGAAGTTTTGGGTATTTACCAACAATATTCGCTCTGGCCAAAGTCCGACTTCCATCCACCAAGCCGAATCCAAAGCATCATAATTCAGCCGCGGGAGAACCCTGTCCTCTGTCGTAGATTTCAAGCTTTGGTATTATCCTGCGCACGGATTCGCCTCTACAATGACTAACGCGGAGGACAAAATCACATCGGTAAGTTTCTCAAAAATTGCGTTTCCTGAATTCGCCGCTGATACTTCGCATTTCAGACTCTATCCAACATACATCAAGCGATTATTTTGATTTTTAGCACCGTGCTCCAGAATCAAATCAACAATTTCTTGTTTCTCGTTGCAGCGAGCGTTCTCCTTCGCGGTTCTGTACCCCTAGCTCCCTTCAGACTTCCCAGCAACCTCCACGCCTTTCTGAATCAGAACCAAGTTTTTTTTGCCTCTGACCGGCGAGGTCGCTCGTTGTGCAGTGCCACGTATCCGCCCTCCAGTTGACAGAACCCAGCTTCCGAGCCAGTCCATCCAACATAGCATTCAGTTGGATGAGCGGTTCTCGAAAAAGTTGTGTTCCTGTGACTCGATTCACCTATGGAGCTCCAGGAGGTATGGCATCACCAACTTGTAGCTGCAGGGTTCAAATGGCCGTTGATCATTCAGGCTCTAGCTAGCGTGATCTTCAACATGCATTATTAACCCGCTCTATCCGGGCGGCATCGTTCCCCGAGCAGATCGAGGACCAGTTTTTGCCCATACCAGCGAGCGTCCTCCAGCGCGGTTCTATACCCCCATTTCCCTTCTGATTTCGCATCAACATTCGCGCCGTGCTGAATCAGGAGGCGAGCCAAGTTTACATTGCCCATGAATGAGGCCGCTCGTAGTGCAGTGCCATGTTCCCCACCCTGCAAGTTGACATCTGCGCCGTTCTCGACTAAAATCCGGGCTATCTCCTCTTCGTTTTGGTGGCAAGCCGCCTGCAAAGCTGTACCGAACTCCCCTCCCAGTTGATCGATTTCTGCATGGTTTGCAAGGAGCATTCGCACCGCGGCTCGGTTACCGTAATAGGATGCTGCCTGTAGCGCTGTACCAAACCGAAATCTTCCCAGCATGTTCACATCGGCCCCGTGCTCTAGTAGAAGCGTGATGGCTGCCTCCCGGTCCGTTCCAGGACGGTCCCTCGCATGCCATGCTACAAGGCGCTCCCGCCATTACCCCCTCTTTAGGTTCACGTCAGCGCCGTTTTCAAGGAGCAAACGAACTAGGTCAAGATTTCCCGCGTCCGCTGCTGCCGCAAGGGCCGTGTTATAGTCTCCACTCAGAATGTTGACGTCGGCTGAATGTTGGATCAGTAGACGAGCGGATTCCAAGTCTCCATTCCGCGAAGCCATATAAAGTGCACTGCCAGCATCTGCATAGGTATTGACGTCTGCGCCAGTTCTCGATGAGTATCCTGAACCACCTCCTGGTGCTTGTACTTTGACGCCGCAAGCAGTGCTGTGTGCCAATGTCCTCCTTTCGCGTTCACATCGGCGCCATGTGCTATGAGGGCTGCGCACTTCTTCAATGTTGCCTTTTGTAGCTGCCGCCTGAAGAGTTGTGCCATAGGAGCCTCCTCGTATGTTGACATTAGCGCCATGCCCGATGAGCAAACTGCACAACATCCTCGATGCCCCTCGACGACGGCCCGATATAGCGCTGTGCCTTCACCATCCTGGGCATCGGCATCGGCATTGTGTGCGAGGAGCAAACGAACAATTCTTTCATGTCCGGCCGCGGCAGCTGCATGGAGTGCCGTTTCAAGCACCCCTCCCATCACGTTGACATCCGCCCCATTGTCAAGGAGAAGCTGAGCGACTGCTTCATGCCCCTGAGCTGAAGCCGCTTGCAGGGCAGTCCCATATTTACCGCCATGTTCATTGGCGTCGGCGCCTTTGTCGATGAGCAGCGAAACCACTGCTCGGTACCCGAAGTACGCAGCTACCTGCAGCGCTGATCCATTGACATCCACTCCATTTTCGATGAGCAAGCGAATCATCTCGTGGTGTCCATTTGCCACCGCGGCCTGAAGTGCGGGGCCACTATCCTGAGTTTCTTCTATCGACATGAGGTAACAGGCGATCTCGCGCAGATCGAAGAACGCCGCGATCCATAACCTGGTTGTTGACCATCGCATTCCCAAGGTCACGTGAATCATGCTGATACGCCCAAATATATATCCATCGAGATGCATTGGCCAGGAATTGCAGAAGCGGATCTTTCAGTTTAACTTCAGGCTTTCCCCGAGCATGAACCAAGCAATATTCCACGGCATAATCAAGCAGAGGAATCTATTTTGAAGATTTTTAGTGCTTTGGGGAACAACCAGATGCGGGGTTTTGAGGAATGTCTGGAACGACAGATACGTCATGCATGCGGCTGTGATGTCTGTCTGTGCAGAGGGAAAGTGGCTGGCCTGGATGCGGTCCAGATATCGTTGCGTGGTATAGTGAATAAGTCGGACGATACCGTCGACTTGATCGACGATAATCAACCCGGCGCAGACGGAGAGAACAATGTCCATGTCCAACAAATTGTCGGGATCGAGCGCTGTAGTCCCTGGCTCTACCGCCAAAGCTTCTCTGAGCTCAGGAACTCGGAGGAATCTTTTGGCGTTGGAGATCCAGGATAATGCTGAGAGAGCGAGTTTTCTATCATCGTCGCTCTGTTGATTTATGCGAGCCATGACTTCGTCGTAGGTATTTTGCAGGTCGCTCGGCATGTTTTTAAGGGCCTCCCGGACTGCTTTAACCGTGTGTCTCTCCGTAAGTGACATGATGTGAAGCTTTGCCAATAAGAACCTGCAGAGAATTAGATACAAACACAATTGATTAATATGGTTCCATACGCACATTCCGTCGCTGCGGCCCACAATTTGCGTCTCGATGTCCTCTCCCAAATCTGGTCGGCTTTTGATATGATTCAGGAGCTTAGAGGATTTGCGATCTGTGCATCGACATATCGCCGTATGTCATCTGCCGTTGCCCGAATTTCCATGGTCTGGGCATTCTTAAAGACGTTAGAAATGTTGATATGTGGTCGGGAGGTGAACATAAGATTTACGGGCTGGCCCAGATTTGAGAGCTTCTTTAACAGAATGTTCCGGTTCTCCTCTGGATATTCATCGAGCGCATCAACGATCAAGTAAACCTGTGAATACTCTGCAACTGCAGAGGAAAGGATGTCATAGGAAAGACTCCAGGGATGGCCTTGTGCGTGGCTCGCGATGCTTCTCGTAGAGCGTCCGGACGGCGGGGGATATAGTCCTTTCAGAACACAAGTTGACGCCACAGACTTGCAAGGAGATTCGATGGGGTTTGTATTTCGGCCTCCTTGTGGTTGAGATAAATTGCGGCGATGCCTATGTTTCCAGACAGCGCGAGGGCTTCTCGTAGATAGTCCACGACGACTGAACTGTTCACGCGGGGGCGTCAGTAGGATTCATTGGCCGAGTTCTCGTACGCACGCAAGTACCGTCTTTCCAGCTCCAGCTGTAGCTTCCGATGAGCTTCGGAGTTAAATACATCTGGATGTTCGCTTACGAATCCCAGGGCACCACAATATGTTCCCGAGGCCGGTAGTCCAGGCTTTGAACTCGGCACTTGCCAAAAACCACTCCCCAGTTCCAGGCTCTCGAATGATGAAGATATCGGCTTGACGAGTAAAGAAGTTGACTGATGACCACCACTCGATAATTTCATCGCGCTGCTTGCCTTGATAATTGATTTAAGCACAAAAAAAACCCTGGGCCTTCCTAGCAGTCCACGTACGATCCTGATGATCCTCGAGGTCCCGAGCGGCATCTTTAACTGCTTCGAGCATGGCTATTGCGTAAAACAGGGAAGGTCAGACGTCATATGCATATTGCATGCGGTAGACTTGCCATGATCTTGCTCCTGCCGCTCTGCGACATTACTGATGGAAAACATCAAGTCTAAAGAGAATAAACGAGTGACTCAAAAATAGTATGTTCGAGGCACTGACTACGGTGGTCGGTTCTTTGGTCGGTGGCAGTATTTTGGATTGATTCAAGGACAGCTGAAGTTCAAATATTTGACATCAGGGAAATCTTTAGTAGTAGTACGCGTATGTACGTACCACAATGGTTTTCTTTCTGTTGTTGAGTAGCATCCCTGTTAGATGAATCAGCGGTTGTAGTCGCTCATAATCGCGACGTGGTACATACCAAACATCGATCCCCAACCAAGCGCTAATCAAGGACTTGAATCGCTCGATGACTTTTAGTCTCTCTACTTGAACCTCTTTTTTTCCCCACAGGGGCCAAGAGCCCCGATGATAAGCCCCGATGAGTCCCGCCGGACTCAGCCTCTGAGCCAATCCATCCAACATAGTATTCAGTTGGCCGAGCGGTGCCCCCAAATGCTGCGTTCCTACGGAGTCACTGCCCTCAAATCGTCTATGAAGCTCCAGGAGGAGTGGCCTGAGGTTCTGGACCTCCAGAAAGAACGCCCGTTGCTCCTTTGGAGCGTTAAGAAAGTCCTTTATGTATCCACGAGCTGTCACAACAGTATCGACAAGCTGGAGAGCGCTGGCAATGAGCCCGAGTAAATCTAGAATAACTATCGTCATGGGAATAATCTGATGCTGTTCCGTGAACCTGGGCGAGGTTGGGTCAGAGAAAAAGCGGCGCCTCAGGATCACTGAAGGGAATGGATGGCGGTGGAAGCGGTTCAAGATGCAAATCGAGGTGACGATTGATGGAACGTCATAACGCCTCTGAAAATCTACAACAGCTAATACACCGCCTCCTTGTAATCCACGTACCCCAAAGACGGATCGCCGCCCTCCGCCCCATACAGATGCGCATAATCCGGCGCATTGTCGAGCGGCTTCCCAGCCGCGATGCGCCGCCCGACATCCGGGTGCGTGATCCAGTTCATGTCCATGAACACGCCCGCAGCGGTCCCGCTGGCAACAAGCGCTTCCGCCTCGGCAGGCGTGACACCACAGTTGACGAAGACGGGCGTGTCGGGGAGGAAGGGGGCGAAGGTCCCGATGACAGTCGTGCGGCGTGGCGCGTTTCTTGCCTGGAATGTAATGCGTGAGTATGAATGCGAATGCAGAGGAAGGAGAAGGATAATTAAAATACGAACCATCGAACTCGGGGTCCAGGAACGCGCTGTATCGCACAAAGGCGACGTACTCCAGCCCTAGCTTGTCGGCTTCACGGAGCAGATAACCGAACGTATCGATGGTGTCTTGCAAAGGTATCCCCATGTCGTTGTACTCGCCCGCTGTAAACAGTTTTTCGTCAAGGGCTGAATGTATTATATTGATACTTCGCGCAACACACCAAGGCTGAGTTTTAGCGCAACGTCAGGGCCCCAGACCTCGACAAGCGCCTTGAGGATTTCCAGGGCGATCTGGGCGCGATTCTTAGGGGCTTCCACCCCACTTGTCGGTGCGCTGGTTGGCAGTGGAATCGAGGAATTGGTCAACGACGTAGCCGTTGGCGCCGTGTACTAGGAAGGTGTTCAAAAGGAATCTGGGAAATAAAAAAGCCACTTACACTTTACACCGTCGAAGCCAGCCTCCTTGGCGTTGACAGCGGCTTGCTTGAATTGAGCGATCAGGACGGTAGGGTCCGGGATCTCGGTAGGCTGATGGGTTGCGTTCAGAGATTAATTAGGATGTTGATGAGGGACGTCGCACCTTCACGTATCCAATCGATCCAGGGATATAGCGGAAATTTCCCCCGCGGGCAGCGATGGCTGACGGCCCATACACGGGCTGCTAGTGCGTTAGTGCCACATTACCAATTAATTATCGAATGTGGGCCATTACCACGCCAGCGGCGACCTGCTGAGGAGCATCCGGATGGCTGAGACGACCCGCTACAAATCGTGAGCTCCCTGAGGGAACCTTGAGGAAAGAACAAACTCACGGTGAAAAATCTATGCGGATAAATTATCTTTTGAAAGAAGATGCATCGGTTGAAGACCACCTGACAGTAGATTTTGCTACCCGCCGCGTGAACAGCGTCGGTGATCTTCTTCCATCCTGTGATCTGAAACTTATCCCAGATTCCCGGCGCCTCGGGCCATTCCGTTCTTTCGACGGTTATTAGCTCAATACCGAGGGGTGCGCAGGTCGTCTCACCCTTGCCACGTAATAAGTATGCCTTCGGAGACAATTAGACCCGCTCCGTCCGCGGCACGTTGGACGTAGTATTTTTCCATGATGTCGTTGGGGACGGTTCCCGTCGCACGATTTCTGGTCAGCGCGCTCATTCCTACTCAGATATTGAGCCCGGATAATATGAAGAAGAATCAATGAATCCTACCAACCCTGTTTGGGATCGTGACGCTCCCAAGCTTGAGGGGGGTGAAGAGGGCGGACATCTTAGAGTTGGCGCGGGCGCTGAGGGCGGACATCTTAGAGTTGGCGCGGGCGCTGAGGGCGGACATCGTAGAGTTGGCGCGGGCGCTGAGGGCTGAGTTTTATATTTGGAGAGGGTTTGAACTAGTATTCGACGCAATTCCAGGTTCGTTCTTATACGCCTCGGTCCTCGGGACGCCCAATTTGTTCGGGACCCAAGGAGCGACTCTCGGGTGCGCTCTAGATGACTCTGCATGACAAGCGCTTCGGTAAGCTATGAGTGAGCTCTGAAACGCGCTGGTGAGCCCTGGTAAGACGTCAGCAAGTTTTGAGTCGAGGTCGGATAACGCCGTGTTTGACCATGTCTGAGATGGCGCCCGTCGGCCCGGTCCGCCGACGGTTGCCTCTCGGCTTGCTCTCGGCATTCATCATGTCCACTTGGACCTCAAGGTAGGAACTCCCGCATCCGGTAACCATAGCAATAGTGGCGCGCTTTGCGGCAGAGCCCACTAACTGGGGATTCGAAATTCCCGCCAATTTTATTATGGTCGGAACAATCCTGTTGATGGCTTGAGAGACACACTCCAACTTTCACAGCGGACCTCAGTGAAACGGACGAAAAGAATCAGATCAGTTAATGTATCCGAATTAGAAGTGTGGGCGTAGCAAATAGCTTGCTGGATGTTGGACCGACTGCCTTAAATCCAACCCCAACCGAGAAATATACATATTTGTGCCAGAAGTTTCAATCTGTCTAGGCACAAAACTCAGTTGCTCGACACGTCAACCAGCTCGCATTGTGTCGAGGCCGGGGTTGTCAAATTCACTGATTGGCAACTCACCATGCCCGTGAACGGAGTGGACAGTGAATGCGAGTCTGAGTCGGAATTCTGCATGTTGGACACAAGTCAATAGAATGGACAGGATGTGGTATATTTTCTGGAAACTATAGTCTCAATTCGACCCAGATTTACAAGCTTACAGCAACATGCATTGGCACATTGACAGATTGTCTGCAGAGCTGTATGTTACATCCACCCGATTGGGATTCCCCCTACCATATAAGCTGGAAGTGCACAGTTTCACCACATGAAAAAAAGGCCATGTGGAAGCAAAAGAGGAGCGGTGGTCAGAAAATAAACTCGGCCCAAGATCCTTGAAGAAAGAAATGTTTCCAGACTGACCTCAGATCCTTACTAAGGAAAGTCAATGTTTGTGGTGGTGTGAAGAAAAAAAAGTGGTGCAACTCGCAGACCCTTGCCTGAAATAGGAACTCAATCAAAGAAGCTCGCAGATCCTGCCTGATTGATGTCAAAAAAACATGTTCGTACAACGCAAAACTTGCATCTCGACGATTAGTTGGCCTTGATTGGTTCTGGAATCAAATAGAGTCGCCTCACCGAAACACCGTGGTCCGTGACTGCTTCATTACGCTTGCCAGATACTTGACGTCTGGGTAGACCTGCAGGCTGTGTGAGTACGAGAGCAGGATGGTTCGGGGGTGGATGGCGAGTTCTTCCGACACATGGAGCGGCCTTGACAAATTTGGATGTGAGCATGCGAGATCGGGGGGTAAGTCTGGAAGGAATTTTTGCAAGGTATTAAAGAATACAATGCGGGAATCTGTACGTCAAGGCGAGATGAAAATAAAAATGAAGGTTACATTGCCTAAGTTGGGTTCGGGGGGGTGATATGCAGAAAGGAAAACGGCAATGATTATAGCCAGAGAACTACATACGCGAGGGAACTGTCACACCAAAATTACGAGGGACCTTGAGGCGATGCATTAGCAACAGGGTACTCCGGTGGGGCCTCCCTCGCATCCCACTGGCGAGTCTGCAACCATGCGTTCAGCACCGTGACCAGCGGGTCTGTTGGTATAGTAGAGGGGCGAACAGTGTCGCCCGGAACATCTGCCGCCGGTTCAGCGTTGTTACTGGAATTTATCGGCGCCGAAGCGGGTACGGCCACTGCAGGCTGATCATCACCCGTGCTTGGGGATGGCCTATTCTGCTGTTCCCCGAATTTTTCCCCCAGGCGCCACGGTGAGGGCAGCCCACCAGGTGATGGGATTTGGGCCGTGAAAGGACTGATTGGGCGCCGAGAAGAATTTTTGGCAGTCGGCGAATCTCGTTTGCGGAGGCGCCACAGCGCCGCAAGTAGCAGACCCACCGCCACAGCCCCGCCCAAAATCCCACCGATGATAGCAGCCAAGTGAGAGGATGGGGCTGCAGAATGACCTGGAGGCTGTGAGCTCTCCATCGGTGGCAAGCTCTCCACGGGTGTTGAACTCTCTGTCGAAGTCGCTCTTGGTGCGGTAGCGGAAGCAGCAGAGTCATCCTCCACGTCGATTGCGCTGATGAGGGCGGCGAGAGCGTAGGTCTGGTTGAGCGCCGAAAAAGTGGCGCTCGGCGGCCCAGTCCAGGAGCCCCCGTAGACATTGGTACCATTATAGGTGGCCAGGTCCGTAACAGCATTGAACTGGATGGACATCTTGATCAGCTCCTAGGAATCCTCTGTTGAGACTCTTTCGACATACCTGGACCGCTATGTAGTCTCCAATGTATCGGCGCATCACGGCTATGGTTATATTGCGCGTATACACCGCTCCGAGGGCTTGCAAGAGATTTGTATCCCCAGTTTGTCCTGGGATTATTCGGTGAGAAGGCAATGAATGTGGCATCGCGGTGAGTCCTACCATGTACAGCGACGATTCCGTTTTCGCCTTGCCAGGCAGTATTCGGAATTGCCGCACTGAGTAGGTTGTCGAGCCTATCCGGTGAATGTTAAACACAACGTAAAGTGAATAAAGAGCGCTCACAGATCCCGCCACGACGTGTCGTTCGTAATCGATGAGAGAACCGCAAGTCCCTCCATCATCAGTGCAGATTCATATGGTGTGGTTTCGGAGAGGACCTCGCACAGAGCATCATGAGCACTGCTCCCAGAGATGTCCGGCTGGACGATGCCTCTCACATTGTACAGGTGAGAATGGATGAAATTTGCCGATTCGGTTGCGGCTTGGAGATACATAGGATCGGATGTTATTTCGGCCAGAAGAGCAGATAACCTGGTAAGTTCATGATCAGCTGTGGAGGGAACATGTTTGACTTTGCACGTACCCCATGAAATATCTGGTGCACAAGTTCGAGTATGAACGGCAAGCCAAACAGATCAGACGCACCCGGTAGCGTAACCTTCGAGGTGGTAGTCGTTTGAATCGATTGAATACTTGACCTGATTAGCGTGCGTGCGACCTACAACCGAAGGATGATATCTACCCATGTACCGCCGACCATCGTGGCTGGCCTTGGCGTTGATCAATTTCCGAAGAACGGTGCGTGACTCGCTGACCATTTTGGCAATCTTTGGAGAGCGTGAAATTCTTCCCGGGAAACTTCCCTGCTGCGATGTTTTGCATGGAGATGGTGAATTTTCTGCCATGCCACCATGACTGAATAGCGTATTGCAGGAAGCTCGGTTTCTTATAGGCAACGTAGGCCTTCGTCGCGGCATGCCCAAAAGTCCTGAACAATATGATGTCAGTCGACCCATGCGCACGATGGTGAATTGATTCACAGTGATTCGCCCAACTATGTTTCGACAAAGAATGACCAAGTTGAGTTTAACAAACTGAAAAGATGACTGACACAATCAACATTGTGAGTCAAGTCCACATACAAGTACAGTACTCACTAGGTGGAGGAAAAATTAGCGGCGATGTTCAGTACAAGCTTGAAGTAGTTGTCTAGTCCGTTTTCGTACTTCGTCTGAGTTGTCGCAAGATCAAACAACGCCAGTTGAGAGTACAGGTTCCCAGTGGCCGCGTAGTAATTGTCTTGGTCTTAAAATCACCAATAAGATTGTGCATGGATCCCTCAGATCCCTCGAATAATAAAAACTCTCACCATCGGCCATCGGTAAATAGACCGTCTGCACCAAGTCTATCAAGGGCGGTATCCAGGGCCGCGCCCGCCAGACGCACTCGCTCCGTCCGCGGCGTGGTGATATTCGACTTCTGTGCATCACCAATGCTGTCAATCGCGCTACCGGTCCTGAACACGAAGAACGTACCCGCCAAGACGGGGATGCAACTTGCGACGCCCCGCGAATGGGCATTAGGAGAACTACCCCGACGAAGTAGAGAACAGAAACCATGTTTCCGGTGAGCAACACCAAGCTCTTCCTCGTTTGTTAAGTACCCGACGGCCACAGAGCTAAGATGCTAAACGAGACGTCAAAGTGAAGCGAATTAGCATCAGACACTCTCAAGAGGATACGGGTATTCCTGGACTCGTAACGTTCTGATTTGATCGACGCAGAATAGTTCATGCGATATATATGTGTACCATCAAAGCTTCCACACCTCAAACGATCGCCCTACAGGGGAATTTATTTGCTCTGATGAACGTCCTCGCACGTTCCCCCGAGATATTTCAGGGGGCGATTTCGTCCTTGAACGAGAATATTCATTGCGTTTGAGCGTAGTTCCTATTTGTAGATGGAGATCGCTGACATGTATTCATTTATCTTTTTCAGGATCGAATCTCTCTTACGGCCAGCTCATCCGCATTCAGGTGGCCCCGGGTGACCCAGACATGGGTACACGCAATGGCGCTTACGGCTATTCTGTACCTGGCCGAGCGCAGGGTTTCAGGTTGCTGTCATCGCAACTCCTGTACAGCCTCGGCCATGAATATCGCGTAAGGAAAAGAAGTCGGGTAGTAATAGTGACAGACAAACCAGTGTCTGAATTTGACTGTTCAACCCAGCCAAGTTGCGATCCAGAACATTCCCCAGGATCTCACCTAAGTGCTATAGAGGATTTCGCTCTGCAATTTGATTACCTGTACGATCCAATGCCACAAATTGCCAGGAGATCAAGCAAGAGCACATGTCGCACACTTGAAATGTAATCGACCTAGATGCCCTATGGGATGTAACACAAGAGTCTGGACTAAGTCAGCGCACATCAGCATAGCCAAGGCTAGGTGAGTTCAGGTCAGTGTAGGTCGTCTCTACTCAGCTGCACATAGGTTCCTGGCTGCTCTGGGCTGTCCTCGTATAGGGGAATCATAATATCATTTTGGGTTGATTTCGGGAACAGGCACAGCATCATTTCGGCGATTCCCGGAGCATGTGCCTGGATCTTCCGTGGCTCCGTCACTCGTACAGCCCCGACACGGCTTCCGATGAGCTCGCTCCCATGATCCGCCTTGCGAGCCACGCCGTCAATTGAGCATGGATAAGTTTGTGGCCGAGGGACGGAGCAAACCGGCCCAGGCAGGACCTCCACGATTCATCGAACTTCGCGTCTCCGCCTCACCCAACTTCATCTCACAATGTTACTGAATGTATCGGACCAACTCAGGGAAGTACTCAGATTCATCAGGGTACTGCTCAGGAGCACAGCCCTCCATTCGGTTGGTACCATCAGGTATGTTTAACCTCTGCGTAGACTTAGACAGATCTAAGCAGACCTCCACAGACATAAAAAGGCAGAAGCCAAGCCGAAGCTGACCTTCACTTAGCTAAACAGGTTATGTCTATGCCATCTAGACAGACCTATCTGTGTAGCTGAGCATATACGACCTAGCCTCAGGGTAAGTTTAGGCGGGGTCAGAACACAGTGAGTACCAGCCGCGAGCGAGGCCCAAAAGCAAAATCCAAACAGCAGAGAAAACCCAGGAATGCCAGGATGCGAAGACGATTAAGATCTTCAGTGGGACGATGATGGTGGGAGACGAAAAGGCACATGCGGATCAACCGGACCGACGATGTGTTTGCTGATGCGTCCTGCAGCTTGCCGCGCGAACTTGGTTTAAACAAGCAGAAATTGGGTGGCAAGGTGGGAGTTTATTCTGTAACTGTTGTTTCTTGACAACTCATGCAAGTCTTGAGTGAATTAGGCACCCCTGGTTAAATTTTAAGCGGGAGAATGAGAGAGGGACACATTTACTTGAAGGCTTTGGGAGATCCCGACGCCACCGAAGCACGAGAAAGGATGTCGGAAATTTCCGATCGCTCTTGTAAGAGCTCCACGTGATAAGAGCTTTGTCAGAGTCTTGTAAGACAAGCATGTACACATAAGCCCAATTATAAGGCGAAGGCTCCTCTTATCAACCACTCATAACGCCACCTAGCAGCGCCTTCGTGCAGTGCCGTGCGCGACAGGGCCTTCGTCTCGATTACCGCCGCGGACCTGGTCAAAGGTGATGTCATTCTTATTCGTGTCGGGGACAAGACGCCCGCAGACCTTGTGCTGTTTGCCGCAACGGACCTCAAGATCGACAACAGCAGTCTCGCGGGCGAATCAGAACTGTAGGAGCGCTTCCCAGTCCCGAACGGGTCTGAGACACGCCCCGTCGAGGCGCAGAACTTGGGTAGTCAGCCACGGTGCACTGGAATTAAATGAAGACAGGCCTTCAACTCGACCCTTGTTGTCAACGGCGAGGCGTGGGGCGGTAAGTCGTTGTGTTACACGCTGGAATTATTATGCTAAATATTTTGATCAGTCGCCGTGCGCACATCTTCATAGTGCTACACGTGCAAATCGCGTCGCTCACCGGCGGCGAGCCCGGGAACGAGAACCCACTTGCGGTGGAACTATTTGTCTGTCTCATAACGTGTGATGCCGACATTGATTGCTTGTTCGCACAGCGCCCAGTTTGTGGTGAAGGTCTCCTGCATTGCTGTCCTGTTGGCGATCGTGTTCTTCGTCGTCGGTATCACGACTGCCTAGAAGGGCAAGGCATCGCAGACCGTTACGTTCACCGTTGATAGGGTGTGCATCCGTGCACCCCTGAAATTACTGCTTTTGCATGTTTCCAGCCTTATGGCGGGGAGGCGTAAGACACACAGGGTGCTAGCTACATTCCCGGAACTGAGCACTAAAAGCCGTTAGCAGTGCTGCAAACTAGTGATAAACCAAGGAGACCGAGGATGCCATTGCGGCTTTCATACAAAGCTAGAGATTGCGACTCGGACTCAACCCCACTGGCTAGCCATAGGACTCATCCGGCAAGCTGTACTTTTGTGCAGTAAGCTCGATGTCAATATGGGCACGAGGCAACCAAGGGACATTGGAAGGATAACAAGAAAGCTATTTGATTTGGAACCTACAAAGTGCTACATGTGCCACCAGAATAATAGTATTCGGCTTGCGAGTTGAACTCAAAAGATGTGCCCGCCAATGGAATAATGGCGGAGGGGAGAAATGAACCAGTTATGTCACATGACAATGCTCAAGTCTGCGCCAGTCCGAAGTTACGCCAAATGAAGTCACGCCAAAACCGTAAAAAGATATAATGTGCGAGCACGCCACCACTTAAAACTTGGCAGAGAGGCTACGCCACTTAAATTTGGCGCAGAGGCTACGCCACCTGTAATAGACCGGCCCTAAACCAATCACATGACTTCATCCAAAAGCAGCTGGTGGTCACTGAACTTGGGTGCCAAGAGATAATAAAAGGCTCAGTCAGCCCATCAACTAATCAGACTGCAGAGGACTGCGGACACTCCTAACCGAGTCTACGCGAGGAGACTGTAAGCAGAGGTGGCTTAAACAGAACTTGCGGGTGATTGGCGGCCACACCATCAAATAATACCCGGGCAGACACCTCTAAAGTCTGCCCAACTACCAGGATATATCTCGCTTCAGATCAGTTCATCATTTGTAAAGACCGCTTATCATTCTCTTAGTTAGTTGGGATCAATCCCTCTCATAGTATAAAAGCCGCATGTAAATTAGTAGTTAGACAGTGAATAACTCCCCCCTTAATGGCACCTAGCTCTTAGCAGCTTATAAGGCCTCTGGTCCTTATCCCGTTTGACGCACACACTCCCTTGGCGTAAGCCTGAGTTGTCCCTCCGTCTTCGGCCCCCGCCACTTTGTTCAGTCGCAGAGCTATTCGTAGCCGCGCTGTTCATACGCCAAAGTCCATTCCTATCGGGGTTGCTGTGTGGCGGAAACCAACTATCGGCGTACGGAACGTCCTTGAGTTGCTCTGCGCCATCGGCATCCATCTTGTTCAGTTGCAGAGCTATTCGTAGCCGCGCTGTTCATTGACAATCGTGGTTGATTCAAAACACTGAGGTCGGGACTACGACCTCCCATAAAAGCCGTTACTGTTTAGGTCTCTGTGTGGCGGAAACCAGCTGGTGGCGTACGGAACGTCATTGAGTTGCTCTGCGCCATCGGAACCCACGCCATTCGGCTTGCGCCACTACTCTGTAGTCGCGCCACACACAAAGGAATTATCTTGAGCTCCAGGAAAAACCTTACCATTTGGCGGAACCATCTCCTGGCGTACGGAACGTCTTGAGTTGCCCCTCCGCCACTTGTAAAATCAGTCAGCTACCCAGCGGTGCTGTCCTTCGCCAAAATCCCAATTTAATTGCGGTTTTGTGCACCACTAGTAGAATATCTACACCTGTTGCCGAAAGGCTGTTAAACCTGTTGAAAGCCCTTCTGAGGACCTTTCCAAAGCAAACCAGTGTCACACTATTGAAATTGACGGTCGATACGCCTGACCTACCCCCTCGAACATAAATACGATAAAGCAGGAGTTGGTTGTTGTTAGTTGTTGGAGTTTGGTGTTGGGTTGAGTTAAGACTGAGGTCTTACTCATTTAGCATTAGATTTCACGGCTGCACGCCACTGCACCGTTTCACCGTGTCGATCCTCGTCGCGTTCGTGCCTGAGGGTGTGTTTATCCTCTCGGGACTTGGCTCAGCCCAGAATGTAATGTTGATGAATACTCAGGTCTGCTGTCGGTGGTAACGCTGCTGCTGTTCATCGCGGCCAAGCGCATGGCGAGCCAGAACGTGCTGGTGAAGGACCTGCAGGGTGTGGAGACGCTCGGATCGGTAAGCTAATCTTCTAGGGCCCTGCGGAACTTGCTGACTTTTTCTTTTCAGTTGACCCTTCTGGCAACGGACAAGATGGGGACGCTGACGCGGAACCAGATGACGGTTACCAACCTTTGGAGCGGTGGGCGTATGTACTCCGCCTTCCAGTCCAACAACGACGACGCGACGACGGCCCTATTCTCGCTCAAGGCGTCCGGCATGGCGGAGATGGTCGACATTGCGGTGCTGAACTCGCGCGCCAAATTCGACAAGACGGACGTGCCATTCGACCAGCGGCAGATCCTCGGCGACGCGACGGAGACGGGCCTCGCGCGCTTCGCGGGTCGCTCGCTCAGCACCGGCTATGACCAGCACCACAAGGCATTCCCCAAGGTGTTCGAGGTCCCGTTCAACTCGATGAACAAGTGGGCCCTAGTCATCGTGAGTCCCGCTGTTTCCGTCCGTGATTGGGCTTTGATTTTGCGTACGCAGCTGAATAAGACCCACGCCGACGGGGTGCTCACCGCGTACATCAAGGGCGCGCCTGAGCGTGTGCTTGCGAAGTGCTCGACGCACCTGAAGGATGGGGTGATGGAGCCCATTACGGACGAGTTCCGCGCGACCTACGATGAGGCGTATAACGTGCGCTCCTCCTTTATCCGTCCATCGGACGTTGGCTGACACTGGCATGCAGTACATGGCCTCGCGCGGGCACCGTGTCATCGCGTGCGCCCAGGCACTCCTCCCTGCCGCACAATACCCCGCGGAGCACGAGTTCTCGCGCAAGGACATGAACTACCTGTCGTCGGACTACTGTTTCGTGGGGCTCGTTTCGCTCGAGGTCCCGCCGAAGCACGGGGTGCGTGAGGCGATTGGGACGCGGCTCGCAGGCATCAAGGTCATGATGGTCACAGGTGGGTTTGACGGTTCTTACCGGCAAATTGTTCTGACTATCCGGTAGGCGACCACCCGAAGACGGCAGAGGCAATTGCGCGCAAGATCAACTTGATTATTGGGGATACCCGCGAGACGCTCGCTGCGCGCACGGGCCGGCCGGTGGAGGAGATCTATGAGGACAAGATCAACGCGGGGGTCATTCATGGAGACGAAATCGACGACCTGCAGGACTGGCAGTGGGACCAGAGTACGGTGTTCACCTCTGCGCTGGGTGCTGTGTGCTCACCGTGCGCATTTAGTTTTTAGCAAGGAGGAGATTGTGTTCACGCGGACATCACCCAAGCACAAGCTCAAGATTGACGGCCTTTATGCTACCTACGGTGGATGTATGTACATGTGCGTGGTATGCGGCGGTGAGCAGATGTTCATGAAGACTTCTGCAATGGCCGTCAGTATGTTCCCGCTCTGGGTACCTTACCACGTAGTTATTTGCTCCAGTTACATATCTAGAAATGGTTCTATAGTGTAGTGGTATTTTGTATAATTCCTAAATTTTCTTCATTTGCGCGAGGTCGCTCGTTCAAGCCCTTCTTGTGGCATTTCATTACATATTTAGTTAGCAAGTTAGTTAGGTAGTCAGTAAGTGTACCAAAAAATCAGTAATTAGTAAGCTAGTCAGTCGGTGTAACAAACAGTCAATACAATGGGTAGCAAAGTCAGTACAGATAATAGAGTAGCAGGGCAGGATTGAATAGATTTTTCATTACAAAAAAACCTAATGTTCATAAGGCCTTGTAAGAAGAACCGTCTTATCAGGACGTCCGATCTTATCACGAGTCTTTGTTTGTATAAGAGTCCTATCACGTTGGATTCTATTATGGTCTTACAAGGCCTGATAGCTCCTTATCATCAAATTTAGAAATTTCCGACAGATTGTATACTGCTTCCAAGAGTTAATTGTCTTGCTTGACGAACACTTTTATTTTTGCAGCCCGATTTAAATCATGCACTTGAATTTTGAGAGCATGATCACAAGCGGTCTGTACGAGCGCTTAGTGGGCGCCTAACGCTGAAGCAGCTGAGGAATAGCAATAGTAGCGTGCTTTGTGGCAGAGCCCACTAACTGGGGAATCAAAGCTTCTGCCAATTTATCATTATGGCCGGGACAATCCTGATTCAAGTTGATGGCTTGAGAAACACACTCCAACTTTCACAGCGGACCTGAGTGAAACGGACACAAAGAATCAGATCAACTACTGTATCTGAGTTAGAAGTGTGGGCGTGGCAAATAGCCAGCTGCGAGTAAGTTCAACTCCTGACTGAGCCCGACTTTTGCCAATTTCAACCTCTGACCGAGCCTGACTTTTGAGTTGAGACTCCAGCTGAACCCGGTGCATGTTTTATTTGGTCTATGCTTCACCGAAGTCTCTATCGCCAGGTTGGGCTGTGTTGGACCCATATGCGTCAATGGTATGTGCATTCCAAGCCTGTTTCAAATTCTACCACCGACCGCACGTGTGCTCTCGATCTTGTTCTTATATCAGTCAGAATTGTCGCACTTGACATCCGCAGCTTTAATAAAATCATTATGCTGAGCTCGGTCAAGACATTCAGGTATATTATCTTCGGGCACTCGATGAAGCTTGAACAGAAGCTAATCATCGATGGGGAGAACGAGGATGGTGGTGATGACTCAGAGATTGAAGTGTCGTGAATAATTCAAGGCTGAAAAAACAAAGCTCACATGCGCTGGAATAGGCCCCCTGAATTACAGGACGAGTCTGATATTGGGAGCGGAATTGAGTGCCCATTGACTTCGATTGCACCCTCTTTGGACCACCTACCACTTCCTGTATTGCCTGTGCAGCCTCGTCGAAGCAAGCGCGCCAAAAATTGAAGTTTGCGGGGCTTGCTCCAGAGAAGAGACTTGGATATTTTAGTGTGAACCATAGTAACAATATGACTCTCTGACTATAAGGGGCCGGAACACAGTGCCTGCCTAACCTGCTTATACACTGGTTGAGCAATTCAAGTTTTTTGGTGAAAAAATTGGTGAAAAATATCCAGGATTTTACAGAAGTTTTTCACTGACAAAGTATGTGAAAATTTAAAAACTTTTTCAGCACTTTTTGACTTGTTTCAAATTTTTCACCTTAAAAATGAAAAAGTAGTGAAAACATTCTAAGTTTTTCACTTATAGTTTCAGTGCAAAAAGCGTAAAAAATAATGAACATTTTTCACCAATTTTTTCACTGAAAAACTTGAAATGTTCAACCAGTGTATGGTCATAACTGTGCATAGAACTTTCATTTTACAATCCCATATAGATTCACACTGATCGTCAACTGGTCGCAGAGGTATTTTCGCCGCGAGTCTCGCCTTTGCACTCATCCCCGTCGGGCCCGGTAGAAGCTTCCCGTCATGGGAAGGTCAGACCACTGGCAGCTTGGGGGCATCAGATAGCTTTCTTTGCAGCCGCTTCTCAAGCAATATCTCTTGTTTGACAGATCTATGGAAACCCGGAAATTTCAGCTTCGATGTAGTGAATGTTCGGCAACTTCCGCGAGCGGTGTTATGACTTCGGGACGCAGTTTCACAGTGGGGTACTTCAAAACTTGTTCACTCACTGATCAGGAAAAACCCAAATTGCTGTGGGTTCTATGGTTGACATATAGATACATATAGACATATAGGCGCTATAGCGCCGTGATATATCGTCTATATCGTCTATATGAGTCTATATAGCAACCCATAGCTGTTTGGCTTTTTCCTGATGGCCAGTAGTTCCCAGCACCCTAGAAGGGGAAGGCTGCTGTTATAATGTCTGCCCTTCCGAGGAGAAAAGTACCGCCTTCCTCCGCGACAGATCCCGGAACAACGTAGAGATGCGAGAATGACGGAGCTGATGGCGTCAATTGAAAGCAATTCATGGACATCATGGACGGTACCGTGCTGCCAGTGTTATCGTATTGAGTTTTCTCGATGCCGCAGTTTCCTCTGTGCTCAGTTGATATACTGCCAGTTTGGGCTTTAATAAAGCACCCGGAATTAGGGGAGCTCAGAGTAAACACGCCGGAGCGCTTGTGCGCTTGTTCGCCGGAGCGCTGGTCATCACGTGGTTTTCGCAGAGGTCACATCAAACAAAGCTGCCACATCATTAACATCGTCCTCGTCAACACGACGTCCAGTCATTTACATCGCGGTGACCAGCTCTGGCACTTGTCCCAACTGTGGTTGTGGAATGGATATGAATCCTATGCATTCAACTTTTACGGCACATGAACAAGAAATGTTCCCCCGATTGCCCCGCCCAACGTCAAAACACCACCCGACGTTGCCCGACGTTGCCCGACAGCATGCCCGACGGCGGTGGCGAGGAACCGCACGATTGCCGTCATATTGGGGGAAGGTGATGTGACATGGAAATTGCCGACAAATCACACGCTCCGGCGTGTTTACTCTGAGCTCCCCTATTAAAGGGTTCAATCTAATGAGATGGATAGAGCCCTGGGGCATCTAAGTCATCAAAAAGTCATCAGAAAAAACCCAAACTGCTATGGGCTCTATGGGGTGACATATAGATGCACATAGACACATATAGATGCTATAGACCCGTGCTATATGGTCTATATCCTCTATATGAGTCTATATATGTCTCTATGGCACCTCATAGCACTTTGGGTTTTTCCTGATGTCAAGAACCCGGCAACTCATGTATATAATATATGGACGTGAAATGATGGATATGCGGCCATCTCTTCCAAGTCCCCGTCTCACTCCTTGCACCATGGATATTGACTATACTGCCTTTACACGAACCCAGTGGGAGAGAAATTGTCAATGTTGATGGCCTTCCTTCCTTCCTCGCCTTTAGTGTGCTCATCCCTGTTTCTAGTAAGCGCCGCCATTATCGTTGTTTTCGAGTGTGGTACGCGACTTCTGCATATGTCCTACAAGCTCTCAAACACTTTCAGTCATGCAAATGCCCAAAGAGGTGAGCCGAATTTTCAGAAAATCGGGTCATACACATTGACCTTGCCTACAGATTGATCTGTTTTGGGTGCTTGCGGATGGAGTTTATGCTATTCATTTGGGTACTGATTATGGCCTACAGAGACGTCGCTGGACTATCGCGAAATGCCTCTTTATATGGGTCAGTTGTCCCCGTAATTCCGGAGTATCCCCGACACTTAATTATCCAGAGCCGATATTATAGCTTGGGTTACAACATGTGAGTCTGCCCTCAATGTGTTATCACTGTCACATGAACATTCATTTACAGTGGAAATGCGGCCGGTGAGTTGTGCCAATGCATCACCAAGCGAGAGCATGGATGCTGACACTTGACCAGTATTTATGCAGCGTGATGCCTCCGTCGACGTGCGTTTAGATACATTATGGTCTTCCTTGGCTAACGATTCTGTCTTCGCAGCTGTATGACATTCCATCCCTCCTTTCTCGATATAAACATGTTTCCTCAGATGTAGGACTTTTCAATGCGTCCTACTCAAATCTAACCTCGTTTACAACAGGCATAAGATTTTTCCACTGGCAAAATGGCGGGTCAATTCTGCAGTATGTCACCACCCAAAGTCAGTGGTTTTTTTTTGGTCTTGAGTATCACAGGTGATTGAACTTAAACAGTCATTCTCTCCCTGCGTCTATATGCCATGTACGGACGGAGCAAGAAGATTCTCGCATTTCTCATCACCCTCATTCTCACGGAGATGGGTGCGATGGTTGTTTTCCTTGAGGTCCCCAAGGATGGACTCGTTGGTATAGATGCTGCTTTCATCTTTTACGCTCTGACACTGAGAATATGCATTAAAGGAACGAACAATCCAGCCACTGACCTGTTCATTTGCGCCGATGCGGATCCACCCCATGTTCACTGGATTGCATATGTGCCTGCCATAACTTTGATCACGGAAAGCATCCTTCTGGGACTTGCCGTGTTCAAAGCCTCACAACATTTACGCTTCTGGGGGAGCTAGTGGTCGCATCCTGCCTCAACTTACCAAAGAATCTGTGTTCTTCTTCTTAGCGTAAGTCCCAATCGGCGCCTCTCAGCACCACATACAATGACAACTACACATTAGAATATTTGGAGTTCATCTCGGGAACCTGATTATTTGGATGGTCAATACCGTGAGTCCAGCTATTACGCATGCCATATTATGACCGAAAATTCCTTCCAGTTGACAGTGAACGAATTGTTCACTGGCTACTCCTTTGCGATCCCTGCTGTTCTCGCAAATCGCCTCCTAATCTCTGTGCGGGAACAGGTTGAGTTTACGGATACTGTTGTCTCCGACCGTCCTCTCGTTTTCCGCCGTCAACCTCGCAACATCACCACCACCACCGACGGTACTTACTCAAGCACATTAGCGTTAACTGCCCTGGGTGAGGTTTGACGGACACATGCATCGCCCTCTCTCCGTCTCTCACGTATGCTGTGCTGTAAACCGATGGCAGACCAATGTAGAAAGAAATAGTCGAGTAAACAGATGCGCAATCATATAATTCCCGCTACCTTTAGCGTCGACCGAGCGAGCGTTGGGTCTCTGAAGCATTTCCAACTCTCCTTCTCTCTTCAGTTTTGTTTTGAAATCAATATTTTTATGGTGGGCGGTGCCGCGGGTCGGCTCAACCCGCTTTATTCCCGCGGTTTAAATCAGTCAATCCTTAGTAATCTTTCGAGTATTTGAGCCTGATCTGAGTGAGAAACGAAATCCAAATGACCCATGGGTATCAATCGTCTGCTCCTCCACTTTAGGTTTTCAACGGTAGTCGAAATAGTTCAACCGTGTCGCAGCCGCGCTCGTGAATGAGGGCGAGGGGGGCTGATGCGTCAAAGTGGCCTTAATTTATTGAGAGTTGTCAAAATCGTGCTCTGTCAGCCGCACCGGCACAGACCGTGAATGTGCGGCATGCCTGAGTACACCGTGCCGTACTCGCGTTCGTGTATTTAGTGGTCAAGGCGTTTGCCGCGCTTTGCCCTCTAGTCTTGTCCACATATACTGCATCTGCTGCCCGGCGGGCGACGTGGCCTTCACTGCATATATAGCACAGTATGACGCGCGCGCAAATTTTCGCTATCAAGGCATTTATAGACACATACACGACGCCGCCCACTCTCCACACGTTCTCATTGAGGTGATCGCCGTGTCGTCCGGAGCGGCAGTGATTCGTAGCAAGTTAAAACACTGTCAGATATGTATCGATACCAGAAACACTTCGACGGCGTGGCCAATTGACGCTGTGTCCCCGCATCGTGGTGCTCTGCTTTACAGCGCCACGTCAACCACATTGGGCAAGGCGAACTGCACGGCCCACAGCCAGGACGTAATTTATTCGGGCATTGTCACATAAGCAGAAGCGCGGAAAGACAATTGCAACTTGAAATTTGGTAGGAGAACATCATGCGGAGCGTGAGCACCAGCGCTGCCGACTTTTCTTGCAGGTCCGCGCGCGGGGTGTGCGTAGAGGCGAGGATCTTGGCGATAGTCTAGATTGGCACGCGTCAGAAGTTGGATGCCAGTGAACCAAAGACGATGGGCAACGTACGTCGCGCCCTCGCCCACGATACATGCATGGAGATTGCGTATAAGCAACAGCTGCAATCTTCATACTCCCTCTCGTCCACCCTAGTCGTAATTCGGACCTTATCCGTAGCACATCGACGCTTGAACAAGGAGGACACATGTCCGTCGCTCCCGCTCCCGTCCACGACAGGATTTCATTCGAGCTCAGAAGGCTGTAAGAAACGGGACTTGTTTTCATCAGGAGCTCACGATTGGACCCGTCCAAGTACACTTTGGGGCTGACCGCGCGCAAAAACAGCTCTTGTCTCCTTCCTCTTCCTGGACTCGTTACCAGTCCGCCTACAAGTGGCAAAAAAATGAGGCAAGCTCTTTGCCGTAGGCAGACTGGTACAATTCGGGCGGCCCAATTGAGCTGGGCCTGAGTTTGAAATTTTTGATCTTGCCTGCACTGCACTCAAAGTTCATTATTTTTCCTCAATCAAAGCCGGAGGTCAAAATCAAATGTACATATCTTCAGTTCTGTCTCCTCAGATTTTCGTTTTGGGACCTTGGGGGGTTAACTTGAACCCGAGTTTACTTGAGAAAGTCGCCGTTCGGTCCGATGGCCGATGATCGGCAATTCGGCACCCCTTAAAAATTCAAACTCAGGCCCAAGTTCAATTGCAAATCCCGAATTATACTATCATTAAGGTCGTTCGCGGTTCCATTTTTCCTCCCATTTTTCATTCCATTTTTCATTCCATTTTTCATTCCATTTTTTGTTCTGTTTTCCAAATAAATATATCCGCATCAAACAGGGTGGGAGACAGGCTTTTGTTATGCCATGCATGCACACATGAGGCCGTTCCATAGGGATCTGAACTACACAGGGATATAAACCTAAGTAAAACGAAAAAAGCCGTCATCAAGCAGCGGCCATACAAACGCGGTTGCCCCACGTGACTACCCAAAAGGAGCGATTGTGGACTTGCACAATGAGACCAGGAATTCTGGCTCAATAGTCCTGTGTGAATGTATTAGAATACTGTTCCCAAATATTTGGAGAAATTTCGGTTGAGAAATGGAGTACGAGTTCCCGAATTGATATGGGCCGACAATACCATCAATTTTTGATCATTTTGGAACTAGTCCTTTAGTTCCCCACTTTTAAACAAGCTTTAACCACCAGCGGATAGGCCTGAACAATCCAGACAATACTGTTGAGCCAGAATTTCTATTCCAGTCTGAGAAAGGGTCGATTTGAGAGAGTCTTCTCAATAAGGCTAAATCACGTGGGGCAACCGCGTTTGTATGGCCGCTACCTTATCGGCAAAGATCTTTGCGCTCGTTAGCGTGAAGATGCCGTTAATCTGGATTCCGTCCCTCGGACCTTCTGGGTCAGAGATCCTATGGCGCGGTAGGTTTTACCGCGGGGCGCCGGGGGTTGGATCACAGTGCTCCATTATTATGTAATCGTGGAGTTTGAATTCACTCCGCGAAGTGCGCTTTGCGTGGGACACGATATTTCATGGAATTTATACATAGAGTGGGTTGCCTAAGCAGTGTACGATGGTATGTCTCTTCAGAATATCGAAAGATGTCTCCGAAATCAGGAAAACGGGACGATGATTTGGGCGCTTGATTACGCAATCAACTTTCAACAGTATTTCTCAAATGAGGTGCAAATGGCCTTATAATACCCCCAGAATATTACAAAGCCTCTTTTATAAGTACTGAATGGGTTTCAGAAGGTTCTTGTGACATTCTAACCGCCAGGAGGCTTGCACAAGGGGATTGCGGGTTTGGCCGAGGGGAAAAGTTCAAACTCCGCGATTCCATAGTAATGGAGTTATGATTGGACCACGGTCCTCAACCTAGCCTGGAACTTCTGTTTCGTTAATTGGTTCTTCAGCGACTCGCTCACATTCGAATACTGCTTGACTTTGTTGTCGTTTCTTTACAGCCGTTTGCAGTACCGAAGGCGCGAACGGAAAATTACCGTTTTGGGCAGATTTTGATCCTTGCGACAGAATTGCCCATAACTCTCTGAGTTCTGCATGGATTGAGCTGAAACATAGCTAGATAATTCATACTAATTCATACGCAATTATTGATAGAGAGGGAATTTCAAAAATATCATATTTTGTGTCTTCTGGCAGTTGAGGCTCGCATTGGCGTAAATTGACGCTAGGTGGTTCAGTTATTGTCCGAATGAGCTGATTTATTAATGCTAGGTACTTGAACATGTAAAGAGTAATGTGATAGAGCCAAAAGTACGGATAATTCCCACCTGCCTTGTCCCTGCTCCGTTGGACAATGCTTTGTACTGCCAAGACAGATTTCGTTGTAATTACCCGATTTTCAAAGAGGATAAAGTGGTTACAGTGTTGTATGGCACCCTTGCATACTGACCCCCTGTCCAGTCCCCGAAAACGCGTGTTATACTCAGGTAATTGGGTCGCGGCACGTCTATTTACAGTCACCATCAAGTCACGACTTCCCGTGATTTCATCAGCCTACAGAATCAGAACTTGAATCAGCCACAGAGAGGAGTTAAAGAGAGTGAAACCAGGACTTGAAGTGGATCTGTAGTGGTTGGAGACGCTGGAACCACTTTATCCTCTTTGAAAATCGGGTAATTACAACGAAATCTGTCTTGGCAGTACAAAACATTGTCCAACGGGGCAGGGACAAGGCAGGTGGGAATTATCCGTAATTTCGGCTCTATCACATTACTTCTTACATGTTCAAGTGCCTAGCATTATTAATTCAGCTCATTCGGACAATAACTGAACCACCTAGCATCAATTTACGCCGATGCGAGCCTCAACTGCCAGAAGACACAAAATATGATATTTTTGAAATTCCCTCTCTATCACTAATTGCGTATGAATTAGTACAAATTATCTAGCTATGTTTGAGCTCAATCCGCGCAGAACTCAGAGAGTTATGGGCAATTCTGTCGCGAGGATCAAAATCTGCCCAAAACAGTAATTTTCCGTTCGCGCCTTCGGTACTGTAAACGGCTGTAACTGCCCGCAACGACTCATAATCAATTCCATGTTGATTACATCTCAAAGCTGGAACTCGCCCACTGACCCCCGGCACGCTACCATTTCCCTTGGCATGCTGTTCGCCGGGTGTGACCAGTGACTGAACACTTGGTTGAAATAGTACAGTATCAACCGTTTCATGGAGACACCGAACTCTTGACGTCGCTTCCGGCCATTCTGCTAGGATTACGAATCCCCGAAAGCCCCCAATTGTCTCACTGATGGTTCGGGGCAAGTTGGCGGATCGTCTGAATCCGCGAGACATGCACCGTCTCCCCCCCTTATTAGGGTCGTTCACAGTTCCCTTTTTTCTCCCATTTTTCCCCCCATTTTTTGCTGGATCTTTGGTTTTACTTGGTTTTTGCTCGGGATTTTTTCCCTTTTCAATTCAGTGATGTAAAAAGGGTTGAAAATGGAAGAAACGAACTGTCTAGGTGCAGAATTCATGAAACGGCAGAAAAGAGGGAAGAGAAAAATGGCCAGAAAAAGTGAACTGTGAAACCCCCCGACGAAAGCTCCATTTTTCTCTCTATTTTTGCACACCTTTTTTCGTTTTCCTTAGGTTTACATCCCTGTGTAGTTTAACCTACGGTACATCCATCTCAGGGGGCCTCATGCGTGCATGCGTAGCATAACAAAAGCCTGTCTCCCATCCTGTTTGATGCAGATATATTTATTTGGAAAACGGAACAAAAAATGGAATGAAAAATGGGATGAAAAATGGAACCGTGAACGACCTTATTTTTAAGCTACCATCATGCTTTATCACCGCCCATCCCTTTCCAGTCTGGAAGGCCACCACATGTATGTCTTGTCGCTCATTGCCTGCTGAGACTGACGGTACATTCCAGGGGAATGACTCTCGGAACCGCTGTACCGGGTATAATCCTTTCGACGTTCCTATTGTGTTCTATCGCATACCTGGCTTGCAAACGCGTCTCACGGCTGCATCTGGACCGGGTTAGTTTCCGCATGTTCGTGTATTCTCTGATAGCCAAGTGAGTACACGTACTTCGGCGGGCCTAAACCATCTCACGCGCGGTCTCTCCAGCCTCATATTCATGGTGTTGATTCTACTGAATATGAGACTGTATCGCTATGCGTGCGGCCCCGTATCTTTCGTAAGCCAGGTTGGTTTTCTTCGGTATCGAACCCAACACTGGACGTTGATGCTTCACCGCCCAAGTATTGCCTAATGTTTGCCGCATGCATGGGCTACTGCGTTGTCTTGAACCTACAGTAGGCCTCCCCAAGACCCTAATTTTTATGGGGCTCAAGGTGCGGCGATCTAGACTGGTGCCTTTACACTGTGTGAACGGAAACATGACGCATGCAACATCCCCGCGTATGCGGCTGGGGAATCAGGGTATGTGGTCACATAATTCAATGGTCCAAACTTTGACTCCGTTCGCACAGGTGGTCTGACTCAGAAGGAAACTGCTGGAGGACCAGGATTCGGAAACCGACCTCGAGCATTCCGGTTCAGCTCACGTGGCTGATTGGGACGCAATCGACTTGGTTGCTTCTGATGTCCATCGGGGAGGTCAATTCATCTATCACCATCTTGAGCTTCATGGTGCACCAGGAGGTGCGCTCCCAATTTCGGAGGAGTATTTCCCCATCTTCATTTGTAGTCGTTTGCAGCTTCGATTCCGACGCCTCAAAAGCGAGATGTCTTCGAGCAGCGCTTCGGCGAGTTCCCTTCTGGTCATTCGACAGGCCCCCGCCGTTAAATATCGTTCGACAATCTTGCGGATAGGTGCGACCCTCGATCAAGCTTGATTGGTTTGTTCATGCTGATGGTATCGGCGAATTTCAGGGTTATACCCCTTGCTATCCTGCTTCTTCAGCCCCATGTCCTGTGTTTTACATGTATACTCCATCGGCGGCGCCGTGAACTCGACGGTTAGTTCTCTCCACCCTTCTCGTACGAATTGCGTTTTAACGAGTTACTTCAACCAGGCAGTGTCCCTCCTAGGTTAGTGTCTCAAATCTCTACCCAGGCGAAGGCTCACGATTACAAGCGCTGATCGCATACGTCTTCCGCCCGCTCGTATACGTCTTGCTCGCATGTACAGATCCGGTATGCAGCCGCACCTCTCAACGTCGTTCCTCATGCTGACGATAATTAATTAAGGCGTTCCTCCGCGCCATCCACGCCCTACGGCCCGCGCTGCCGTCCGTGTTATCACAGGACTCGTCGACATCCCCCTCTCCGTCCAATGCACATGGGCAGAAGTACCCGAAGTACCCGAAGCAATTTTCGCAGACAAGCAGAGCGCTCGTCTTCGTCCAGCTGGGCAAGGCGAAGGCTCGGCCGTGTAGCGTTGAGAGTGATGTGGTGACCATGAAATCGTTGGAGGGAGTAGCGGAGATGGAGATCATCGGGGACGACGGCAGTATTGCGAACCAACTTGAAGGGCATGGACATTTAGGTACAACAGTGAATGTATACACAGTAGATAGAGGTTGCGGTGGTGATCCGCTCAAAAAGAAAAAATTGCGACAAGATATCCGCCTACAAACTCACTCAACATTCCTGGTCCTCGATTTCCCAATAGGCCCAAACCCCAGAAATGCCCTTAAAGTAGTCAGGTTGAATTTCAGCCTGCCTGCCTAGAGTAGAGCCATACCCAGTTCTCGCACATATCCGGGCTCTCGAAATGCAGGTGGCGGAAGTCTGCAGGCGTGGTCGAGCACATATCACGCCAATCGTCGCCGGACTGGAGATTTTCTAGACGGGACTCGATGCGCTGATGGAGGGGCATTTAAAAATTCAAAGCGGGTCTGAACGGCCTGGACGCGGAGGGACGCACCCTTCGACCGGATCCAGAGGCGGTGCATCCCTGCGGTTATATTTAGTCCTAGGCTGCAACTAGATATGTACTTATGCGCATGGCTCACTTTGTCCTTGAAATTATTGAAATGGGTTTTGCAGGTCGGCTCAGAATAATCGATGGTCCAATGTCCGAAGACGCCGCCGCACCCCTGCAGGCAGAATCAGACTACAACCACAGGTGGAGAAAGAGATATTACTCTGTCCTCGCATTGCGTAGGGGTGGGTATCTTGAGGCCGTGGATCTCGACGGACGTCTCCGTGCACGCCTGGAGCGGATCGTACCCACGCGGGACGTTACTAATCCGCGCGCTATACTGGCGCGCACCGTACCGAAGACAGCGCTGCTCTGTTCGCAGGTCATTCCAGTAGAATGCCGCACGGATACGATCGGCCTCCTCCCTCTTACGGCTCGCTTCCTCGCGCTTCTCCTGCTCGCACTCGTGCGCCCAGATCTCCCTGTCCCGCAAAAGCTGCTCCCGCATCGCAAGTATCTCCCGGCGCTCATTCTCCCAGCCAACGCGAAGAGTCTCGTGCGTCGCAACCTCGCTGTTCCACGCTCGCCTGGTCTTCTCGTGCGCTCTGATCTCTTTGTCCCATTCGCGGCGTAGGTGATCGCGGGCTGCTGGGTCCTGCGCGTCCTCGGACTGTTTCCACTCAGAAATCACGCCAACGAGAAGCAAGATGGCCATGAGATACATGGGGAATAAATACCACTTGGTCTTGTAGTTTGGGCTGGTTGGCTGCGGGAGAAGGGGTGTTCTGTCGCTAGTAGGGTTTCTGGGAAATGAAGAATGAGGGAGGGCTTCGATGGAGTGTAGGAGATACTGACTCGCTGGCGCCAGCCTGACGATAATTGGCGCTGGGCCCGGGGGCGGCGTACCTCCCCGCGGGGGCGTCGTAAGCAGGCGGGGCTCTGTCAGAGAATGAGCTCTATCTGGCGTATCAGTAGCTGAAAACTCTACGTTGCAGGGACTCTCCCGGAGGAGCGGCTGGGATGCATGAGCGTCAGAGGCAAGAGACACAGCACCGGCGGCCAGGGAAGTAATAATTACGTACTAAGCCAAGAATGGACTGCTGATGGCCGTTTAAATGACGAATAGCATAAGTCGAGTTACTTCGACTAGGCAGTGTCCCTCCTTGGTTAGTGTCTCAAATCTCTACCCAGGCGAAGGTTCACGATTACAAGCGTACGTCTTCCGCCCGCCCATATACGTCTTGCTCGCATATACAGATCCGGTAATACGCAGCCGCACCTCTCAACGTCATTCCTCGTGCTGACGATAATTTATTAAGGCTTGCGCCGTCCACGCCCTACGGCCGCGCCGCCGTCCGTGTTATCACAGGATTCGTCAAGATCCGCCTCTCCGTCCAATTCACACCGACCAAAGTACCCGAAGCGATTCTCGCAGACAACCAGAGCGCTCGTCTTCGTTCAGCTGGGCAAGGTGAAGGCTCGGCCGTGCTAGCGCTGGAGAGCGATGTGGTGACCACGAAATCGTTGGAGGAGGGTGGCGGAGATGGAGATAGTCGAGGACGACGGCAGTATTGCGAACCAACTTTAAGGGCATGGACATTTAGGTACAACAGCGAATGCATACAGCAGTAGATAGACGGTTGCGGTGGTGATCCGCTCAAAAAAGAAAAACTTGCAACAAGATATCCGCCTACCAACGGACTCAAGCATTCCTGGTCTTCGATCATCCAGATGCCCCAAACCCCGTAAATTCCCTAGAAAGTAGTCAAGTTGAATTTCAGCCTGCCTGCCTGGAGTAAAGCCATACCCTGTGCTCGCACATCTCCGGGCTCTCGAAATGCAAGTGGCGAAAGTCTGCGGGGGTGGTCGAGCACATATCACGCCAATCGTCGCCAGACTGGAGATTTTCTAGACGGGACTCGATGCGCTGACAGAGAGGAATTATGTAAAGCAGTTCTAAGCGGGTGGAAACGTAATGGGACGCACCCTTCGACCGGATCCCGAGGAGTTGCATCCCTGTGGTTGAGTTGAGTCTCAGACTACAGTTAGATACATATGGGCACTGTTCACCTTGTCTTTGAAATTCTCGAAATGGGTTTTGCAGGTTGGCTCAGAATAATCGACGGTCCAATGTCCGAAGACGCCGCCGCACCCCTGCAGGCGGAATCAGACTTCAACCACAGGTGGAGAAAGAGATATTACTCTGTCCTCGCATTGCGTAGGGGTGGGTATCTTGAGGCCGTGGATCTCGACGGACGTCTCCGTGCACGCCTGGAGCGGATCGTACCCTCGCGGGACGTTGTAAATCCGCGCGCTATACTGGCGCGCACCGTGCCGCAGACAGCGCTGCTCCATTCGCAAGCCATCCCAGTAGAACGCCGCGCGGACACGGTCTGCCTCGTCTCTCTTACGGCTCGCTTCCTCGCGCTTCTCCTGCTCGCACTCGTGCGCCCAGATCTCCCTGTCCCGCACAAGCTGCTCCCGCATCGCGAGTATCTCCCGGCGCTCATTCTCCCGGCGCTCATTCTCCCAGCCCACGCGGAGGGTCTCGTGCGCCGCGACTTCGCTGTTCCACGCCTGCCGAGTCTTCTCGTGCGCTCTGACTTCTTTGTCCCATTCGCGGCGTAGTCGGTCGCGGGTAGCTGGGTCCAGCGCGTCCTCTGACCGTTTCCACTCAGAAATGACACCAACGAGAAGCAGGGAGATGAACAGGAGATACACGGGGAATATATCCCACTTGGTCTTGTCGTTTAGGTTACTCGCAGTGGGTGGCTGCGGGAGACGGGGTGTTCTGTCGCTAATAGGATTGCGAGGAAACACAAAATGAAGGAGGACTTCAATGGAGTGTAGGAAATACTGACTCAATGGCGCCGGCCTGACGATAATTGGCGCTGGGCCAGGGGGCGGCGTAACTCCCCGCGGGGGCGTCGTAAGCAGGCGGGGCTCTGTCAGAGAATGAGATCAATCTGGCGTATTAGTAGCTGAGAACTCTACGATGCAGGGACTCACCCTGAGGAGCGGCTGGGATACATGAGCGTCAGAAGCGAGAGACACAGGGCACCGGCGGCAGGAGCACAGTAAGTAAGTTACGTACTAAATCAAGAATGGACTGCTGATGGCCGTTTAAACCACCTGTATGCCCTTTTGTTAACGTCAGGGGGTACAACGATAAGTTGTGGCGGGGAAGTTCAAGCGAATAACATAGGTTAAATCTTTCGGCCTGTAATAGATAGACATTTAAAGGCGTGAAATGTCCATGATATCTCTAGCATTGTCAGCTGGAAGTCACTTACTAGTCTCACTCCCTGTCCCAAATTTTGACCCTTGCCGACTGCGCGGTTGGTCGTAAGTTTCTCGTACACCGGATCGGTCAAACGAATACATCAGTGAGTCCACAGTTGGCTCGACAGCACCTGTGAAATACTGTGGACGGATAATAAATTTACATGTATAGACTTGAAGAACACTTGAAACACGATCTCAACGGTTTCCCAGACGTCTCGCAATATCTGTGCTCACAGTGTGGCACCGACGAAGTGATGGGAGTCCCAGTACTTGATATGCGGCAAAACTCACTAGCAGCACATTGATTTTTTTGTCCAAAGTTCGAGGTCAACGGTAGACATAACATCCTCGAGGGGCTGACCTGGTTCTGGGTGCCCACTTTCCAGATTATTTGCAACGATGTATTCGCGTACGACCATCGAGCGCCAGAGACAATCCCTCGAATCGAAGGCAATTCCCATGAGCTGCCATCAAGCTGCAGGTGCCATGGAAAGGGAAAAAATCCGAGTTGAGGAAAGAACTCGCCAGACTGAAGCCTCCTATGTGCGAGAGTTAGGAATCAAGACAGTAGTGACTCTGGTGCCTTTTGCTCTCCATGGTGGTAGTTCGGTTCAAGCCGGATCGTAACGCGTCACACATCCGGACGCGCGTTACGCTCACATGACTCATTCCCTCTTGCTCCCGACGCGCATGTCGCCCCCTAGCTTTAAGCTTGGACCTGCTCATTAACGCGCAGACGATACAAAAACCCACCGGCCAGATATCTTAACCTATCCCCCGCTATTTAACGCACCCACAAACGCCTTTTAACGCAAAATGCCACCAGGTGCACCCTACAACTCGTTTGTGGCGCCATACCGCATCCGGGTCGACGAATTCTCGACCTTGGTCAGCCAAGAGACGGTCCCCGCGCTGCACCTCCTCAGCCACACGCACTCGGACCACATTACTGGCCTGCAGGCAAAGTCGTTCGGCTACACCGTCATCTGCTCGTACGACGCGAAGGAGATGCTGCTCCGTCACGAGGTCTACGCGGAGCGCTCGTTGCACGAGCACGACTACCGCGCCGAGGTGACTCGGACGTACTCCCATCTCAAAGTGGATCCGCTCATTTACCCGGATGGATCCAAGTACTACACCGGCTCGCGGGATCTCCTGGTGCGTGCTGGTCCCCTCTTTTCACGGAGAATACGTGCCGACGCGGTGGACAGAGGCCGCTGCCGCTGAACACCCCCACCGAAATTGAGCTGTCGAACGACGAGTCGGTGACGATTACGCTGTTCGATGCGAACCACTGTCCGGGTGCCGTTATGTGGGTTTATGCTTCTCCATAGACTGGACAGACGCTGACCCTGCTCAGGTTCCTTATTGAGGGTGCGCAGGGCGCCATACTGCACACAGGCGACTTCCGCGCCGAGCCCTGGTTCCTGGATTCCATAACCCGCAACCCATTCTTGCAGTCATACCTCGCGTCGCCGGACAGCACGCCAGGTGATACGCTGAGCAAGAGCCTCGAGGCAATCTACCTCGACACGGCCTCCGTCATGTCGTCCGCCGCGGTCCCCACCAAGGCCGACGCCACCGCGGGCCTCGTCGAGCTCATGAAACTGCTTCCCCCCACGACGTACTTTTTCATCAACTCTTGGACATGGGGCTACGAAGACGTCCTCAAGGCCGTGTCCCGCGCCTTCCGCTCCCCGGTACCCGTCCTCCTCTATCCCGCATCGCCGCTCAAACTCCTCGCGCAGATCCACCTCGACCGCTACAAGCACACCATCTACAGCAACATCTCCGACCCCGTCCTGCGCGCGCTCGGGACGCGCGACGCCGCGGCCTCGCGCTTCCACGCGTGCGAGCGCTTCGACCGCTGCGAGTATGTCGCCGTCACTGGCCGCCGCGCAAGCACGAGCCACAGCGGCGCGCGCGTTGTGTACGTCAACCCCGTAACGATGGACGCCGCGCGATGGCGCGCGTACCTCCAGCAGACGAAGCTCGCGCTCGCGCGCGGGGACGACGTCACCAACCTCGTAAGAACCCCCCTTTCGTCCTCCCATGGGTGAGCGAGGCTGACTGAGAATGCAGCTGGTACCGCTGTCGCGCCACTCGCCGCTGCCGGAGCTGCAGGCGTTCGTGGCGCTGTTCCGCCCGCGGCGGGTGGTGCCGAACACGCTCGTCCCGGCGCTGCGCGGGCTCGACTGGCGCGGCATCGACCGCATGTTCGCGGGGTCCGTGTCCGCACCACCGCCCGCGCACGCGGGCGCGGAGGCGGAGGACGAGCTGGACGTGACGGACGCGCTGATGGAGATGGAGACGGACAGCGCGCTGCTGAACCTCGTCGGCGCCGAGGGCGCGGAGAAGTGGGTCGAGAGCGCGACGCTGCGGCGCCAGGTCGCGGTCATTCGCGGATGGCTGGGCGTCGCGGAGCAGCGCGCGGTCGACCAGGTGATGCGGCCGCCGGCGGGGGTGTGGCAGCGGGGGCGGCAGGCGGTAGACAGCGAGGACGAGGAGTCGGAGGCGGACGACGAGCGCGGGCGCACGGCGCACCTGCTCTTCGCGAGCCTCGCGGGGATCGAGGACGGGCCGATGGAGTGGGGGCACACGGCGTCGTCGTCGGAGCCGGCGACGCCGTCCAGCGTAGGGATGGGCGCGCGCGCGGGGGGCGTGTTTCTGACGCCCGTGTCATCCCCAGTGCGCGCGAGGCAGGACCCCGCGAAGGACAAGGGGAAGAAGCGCCTGCGCGAGAGCGCGACACCGACCGCGACACCGACGAAGCGCGTGCGGTGTGCGCTGGGCTCCCCGTTCGAGGACCGCCAGCGGCCCGACGCGAGCGCGTGGCTGGCGATCTCGAGCCCGCCGACGCCCCTGCAGCCCGTCGAGAACACCGTCGCGCAGGCGTCGCCGAGCCGCCTTATTGTGCGTGCGCAGACCCCGCCCGCGGACCCCCTGGGCACTCGGCTGCACTCGATGCGCTCGCCGGCGGGCGGGGAGTACACGTTCTACGAGCTCCTGCCCGCGACGTCACCTGCGCCCCCTCCGTCGTCCCCGCGGCCCCGCGCGCGCAGCCCCCGCGCGCCGCCGACACTTGAGTCCGTAGAGGCGAAGCGAGCTGCGCTCACGCGGCGGCTGCGCCTGCAGGACCGCCTGCGCGTAGCGCACCCCGAGCGCAAGATCGCGCCCGCGTACGGTGCCGCGCGCGCGCAGCTCGAGCGGCGCGCGTTCCGACTTGGAGTGCAGGCGGCGTTCCTCGCCGGGCGGCGCGAGAGCGAGGCGGCGGCCGCGGCACGCGTGCGTGCGCTTGAGACGGTGTATGATGAGGGGGAGGGAAGTGAGCGGGGGTATAAGGAGGATTTGGAGCTGAGGGCGCAAATCGAGGATGCGGCGCGGAGGGGAGTGCAGCCGGTGCTTCCGCGGCTTGAATGTTTGCAGAGTCAGAGTCAGAGTTTTGGGTAGTAATTTTCCTATGCTGTTGTACCTTTCCCGATGCTTGTTCTCTTTCCTACCTGAATGCAATCGCGAAAATTCCCGCTTTGGCATGTCGGCGATTCCCGGACGTGGTCGAATGCTCTGGAAGCTGAGGTAAGCCGGCTGAAAAATTTGCGTTGCTTCATTTCTTTCCTCCTCCTTTCTTCCTTCCCCTCATCCGCTCCGTTTCCTCACCAAAAATGCACCGCCTATCGACGACCTCTTCCCGGTCTGTGCGCCGTGCAGCTGCAAAAGCTCAGCCCGCCTTGACTCGCGGTGCCCACAAGGAGATTAAGTTCTCCAACGAGGGACGGGCGAGCATCCTCAAGGGTGTCGATATCCTTGGCCAACGCCGTCAGCGTCACCCTCGGTCCCAAGGGTATGTCCTCCACGTCCAGGTTTCCCAGGTAGCTAACCGCGTCGCGCAGGTCGTAATGTTATTATTGAGCAGTCCTTTGGTGGACCCAAGATCACAAAAGGTTGGTGGAGAGATACACCGGGGGATGCTAGGACTGACTCCTCGACTCTAGACTGGTGTCACGGTCGCGAAATCCTGTCGCGTTAAAGGACAAGTTCGAGAACCTCGGTGCCCGGTAGGTCTTACCGTTACTGTGGACTACTCACGGCTCACTGGGAGGGTACAGTCTCATCCAGGACGTTGCGCAGAAAACCAATGAGGTTGCCGGAGACGGGACGACCACTGCGACGGTCCTTGCGCGCGCCATCTACTCTGAGGGTGTCAAGAACGTCGCGGCGGGCTGCAACCCCATGGACCTGCGCCGCGGGTCCCAGGCAGCCGTCGACCGTGTCGTGCAGTTCCTCTCCTCGCACACCAAGACGATCACCACCACCGCCGAGATCGCCCAGGTCGCGACCATCTCCGCCAACGGCGACACCCACGTCGGGAACCTCATTGCGCAGGCCATGGAGAAGGTCGGCAAGGAGGGCGTCATCACCGTCAAGGAGGGCCGCACCATCGAGGACGAGATCGAGATCACCGAGGGCATGCGCTTCGACCGTGGATTCATCAGCCCGTACTTTGTCACCGACGTCAAGGGCCAGAAGGTCGAGATGGAGAAGCCGTACATCCTCCTCAGTGAGAAGAAGATCTCGTTGCTGCAGGACATCCTCCCCACGCTCGAGGCCGCTGCTCAGGCGCGCCGCCCGCTGGTCATCATCGCCGAGGACGTCGACGGTGAGGCGCTCGCCGCCTGTATCCTCAACAAGCTCCGGGGCCAGCTGCAGGTCGTCGCCGTCAAGGCGCCCGGCTTCGGCGACAACCGCAAGTCCATCCTCGGCGACCTCGCCATCCTCACCGGCGGCACCTGTCTTCACTGACGAGATCGACATCAAGCTCGAGCGCGCGACGCCCGACATGCTTGGCTCCACCGGCAGCATCACCATCACCAAGGAGGACACGATCGTGCTCAACGGCGAGGGCTCCAAGGACGCGATCCTCGCGCGCTGCGAGCAGATCCGCGCCATCATCGCGGACACCACCACGAGCGAGTTCGACCGCTCCAAGCTCCAGGAGCGCCTCGCGAAGCTCTCGGGTGGTGTCGCCGTCATCAAGGTCGGCGGGTCGAGCGAGGTCGAGGTCGGCGAGAAGAAGGACCGCTACGACGACGCGCTCAACGCGACGCGCGCGGCGGTCGAGGAGGGTATCCTCCCCGGCGGCGGTGTCGCGCTGCTCAAGGCGAGCTTGATGCTCGCGACGTCGTCCCCCGGCGCCGCCTCGTCCACCTCGTCGCCGACGTCGCCCGACGCCGTGCCGCTCCCCTACCGCGAACTTCGACCAGGAGCTCGGCGTCGCGATCATCCGGCGCGCGCTGACGGCGCCCGCCCGCGCGATTCTCTCGAACGCGGGCGAGGAGGCGAGCGTCATTGTCGGCGCGCTGCTCGGACAGTACGGTAGCGCGGACAAGTTCGGCTGGGGGTACGACGCGAGCAAGGGAGAGTACGTCGACATGATCAAGGCGGGGATCGTCGACCCGCTCAAGGTCGTACGCACGGCGCTGGTGGACGCGGCTGGTGTGGCGTCGCTGCTGACGACGAGCGAGTGCTGCATTGTTGACGCGCCGGAGGAGGAGAAGGCGGGCGGTGGCGGAGGCATGGGCGGGGGGATGGGCGGCATGGGGGGTATGGGCGGGTTCTAGAGCGGCGGGGATTCTAGAGCGTAGGACGCGCCGCTGGACGAGACTAGAGGCGGCGGCGCGCAAAATAAAAAGTATACTGCTTTTACCTCACTCACTACGCATTCATCGACACTGCTACTCACCGCATATTGCTACATATACTCATACTCACGGCTTTTTATGTTCTCTATTCGTACGTAGTTTTCGAATGCACCCCCACTCAATTCATAACATAACAAAGATTCTGCATGCATGTACTTACGTCGCAATCCCCACAGAATTTTGTATTTGATATGGCAGATGATTGGTGGACGAGCTTAGCGGTCAGTAAGTACAATTTGGACGACGCTGGCCTGACGGTTCAGCGATGTCCCTGGTTTGAAAATCTGCGGGGCTTATAAATTTGCCCTTGATTCCTCCTGAAGCGCAAATCTTGTATTTCTGAGCGCTTCTCTCTAGGTGCTCCGGCAATGAAGTGCAGTACTTACATTTCAGCATGTCTTCTTTAGTATGCTACACAGGCGAGCAACTAGAATCTAGGGAGATGTCGGGAGAAACAAGTTCGATCGGCAGAGATCGGGCCGATCGCCGAGCTCGTGCCAAGCACTGTCAAACACGGCGCGGGTACCCATCAATCTTAAGAATCTTTCAACTGAACCGTTCAGCCGTGTATCCGAACTGTACCAAACTGTCAAAAACAGCGCGGGGTGAAATTCCCTGTGAATTTCCTTAAATATCAGACTGACCCATCAATTTTAAGAATCTTTCAACTGAACTACTAGTAGACTCGTTACCAGTCAGGCAACGGCAATAGTGCTCGCCACATTTATTGCATTCCGTATGGCAGACTGGTAACGAGTCTACAACTGGACCGTGCAGCCGTGTATCCGAACTCGAGTACCAAAGCGTTTGTCATGCAGAGTCATCTAGAGCTTTGGATCTAAATGGACGCCGCGGCACGTCCGCGTCAGTGCGCGGCAGCGCAGCAGCGCAGTCGAAGAGTCGCTCCTTGGGCAAATTGGGCGTATAAGAAGGAAGCTGGAATTGCGTCGAATACTACAGTTCAAACCCTCTCCAAATATCAAATTCAGCCCTCAGCGATCATACCAACTCTAAAATGTCCGCCCTCTTCACCCCCCTCAAGCTCGGGAGCATAACGATCCCAAACAGGCTTGGTAGGATTCCTTCATTCTTCTTCATATTATCCGGGCTCAACATCTGAGTAGGAATGAGCGCGCTCACCAGAAATCGTGCGACGGGAACCGTCCCCAACGACATCATGCAAAAATACTACGTCCAACGTGCTACCGGCGGGGCCAGTCTAATCGTCTCCGAGGGCACACTTATTACGCGTCAAGGGTGAGACGGCCTGCTCATCCTTTGATCTTGCGCCAATAACCATCGAAAGCTCTGAATGGCCTGAGGCGCCTGGAATTTGGGACCAATCGCAGATCGCAGGATGGAAGAAGATCACCGACGCCGTTCACGCGGCTGGTAGCAAAATCTACTGTCAGGTCGATCTTCAACCAGTCTGTATTCATCCAACCGCTAATTTATCTGCATAGATTTGGCACTGTAAGTATGGTTACCCCTCAGGGATCCTTGCTCACGATTTGTAGTGGGTCGTCTCGGCCACCCGGATGCTCCTCACCAGATCGCCGCTGGAGCGGTGGGTCTCTCCGTTTGATGACTAAATACGCAGCTGACGCGCAAACAGCCCGTGTATGGGCCGTCAGCCATCGCTGCCCGCGGGGGAAATTTCCGCCATATCCCTGGATCGAATGGATACGTGAAGGTGCGACGTCCCTCATCAACATCCTAATTAATATCTGAACGCAACCCATCAGCCGACCGAGATCCCGGACCCTACCGTCCTGATCGCTCAATTCAAGCAAGCCGCTGTCAACGCTAAAGAGGCCGGATTCGACGGTGTAGAGTGTAAGTTTTTTCCATCTATGTTGCCCATAATTTTTATTGAACATCCTGCTAGTGCACGGTGCCAGCGGCTACGTCGTGCACCAGTTCCTAGACTCCACTGCCAACCAGCGCACCGACAAGTGGGGGGGAAGCCCCGAGAACCGCGCCAGATTCGCTCTCGAAATTCTCAAAGCCCTCGTCGAGGTCTGGGGCCCCGACGTTGCGCTGAAACTCAGCCCTGGTGCGTTGCTCGAAGTATCAATATAATACATTCAGCCCTTGACGAGAAACTGTTTACAGCGGGTGGGTACAACGACATGGGGATGCCCTTACAAGACACCATCGATACGTTCGGGTATCTGCTCCGTGAAGCCAACAAGCTAGGGCTGGCGTACGTCGCCCTTGTGCGATACAGCGCGTTCCTGGACCCCGAGTTCGATGGTTCGTATTTTGATTATCCTTCTCCTTCCTCTGCATTCGCATTCATACTCGCGCATTACACTCCAGGCAAGAAACGCGCCACGCAGCACGACGTCATCGGAACCTTCGCCCCCTTCCTCCCCGACACGCCCGTCTGGGTCAACTGTGGCGTCACGCCTGCCGAGGCGGAAGCGCTTGTTGCCAGCGGGACCGTCGCGGGCGTGTTCATGGGCATGAACTGGATCACGCACCCGGATGTCGGGCGGCGCATCACGGCTGGTCAGCCGCTCGACAATGCGCCGGATTATGCGCATCTGTATGGGACGGAGGGCGTCGATCCGGCCTTGGGGTACGTGGATTACAAGGAGGCGGTGTATTAGCTTTGGTAGATTTTTCGGAGCGATTATAATGTTACATTGACTTCTATCCTGAGATCCTGGGAAACTTCCAATTGTCCTGCATCGAACGACTTTCCCAAGCAAACAAGAAAGCATGACGGGCACGTTCAAGAAGGCGTAAGCCGGGTCCCATATCGCATGTGGGAGCCATATCATGGAAGGGAAACCGCGCCTGAATGTGTCTTCGAAGGCAAGGACGGGATTAGATCGCTTCTCGTTTTTCTCCCGCGAGTTGAAAAAAAACCGAACATTCTTCAAAGTAGGTATCCGGTCTGGAATTACATGACTGGATCGACTCCCCCAACGCCCCCGTTGAGCACTACAGCGCCGTGAGGGACAGGGCGGTGAATCGTGATCCCGACGACGAGGGACCCAAACATCCCTAACAAGAAACGTTCGCCTCCTTTCTTCGCGACGATCGTCAACACCTCAGTCCTTGCGTGTCCGACAGAGGTGAGCCTATATTTACTTTACTTACTAGCTTCCACGGTCCTGACAGTACATTCATAACTCTTACATATTTGTTCTTACAATAGGTACTGTCTGCGACCCAATATACAGTCATTTCCACCCGTGCATGTCCACCCAAGCGAGCACCGACACCATGACTAATCGAGAGGTCCGAAGAGGCGTCGGTGCCGGGTGGCGAGGTGCTTCTATTAGTATGTCATCTAATCCTTTTAGGGTTAAATGGTCGCCGACATCTCCCTCCATCTTCCCACACCTCCCAACGGTCGAAGGTGGCAGGCCTCCATCGGCTCCTCTAGTCATACCTGTCTGCCCCGTACCATAACCGTTAGAAATGGTGTATTTGCTATTGCATATGCATTGAATTTATGGTGGGTTCAATGGTGGTATGGGCAGATTTACTACTGCGCAGGAGGCGACCGGTGTCAATATTGGTGCAATACAAACTTAATTCCAGTGTACACAGCCATTGGGTGAGAACCTTTGAAGTATTGGACTAGGAAGGGAGTAGACAAACATAGTCCACGTCATGATTGAACCGATACAGCGCCTCCGACACACCATTTGACCTGCTGGATTGGGTGAATAAATTTGAGCAAACCTAAATCAGGTATTCTCACCGGTTTCTTCTGAATGAAAGTCGTCAGATGAGTGTTGAAGAAAATATATACATTGATTTAAGCCTTTGGTGTCGCCTCCAACACCTCTGCGCCGGGTACATTAGGTGAGGATTCATTATATCACATTAAAACTGAACACTAATTGCACTAATGAATGTAACACCTGATCCCATTAGGTAGCTCGCAGACATCTCAGAACATGACCGAGGAGTGTTGGAGGGCCGGAGGCAAATGCAGCCTCCATCGAGTATGAAGATTTTGTTGAATCATTAGGGTGTTACACAGTAGAAATTTCGAGCCGATTTCGAGCTGATTTCGATCCGGGTTTCATTTTTGATTTCGCAAGGGTGTGATGGTGTTGTAACTCGGCCACTTCCGAAATCCGTGAAATCATCGAACGATCAGAGTTGATTTCGATTTCGTTCTTGTTTGCTCATGCTTTGATGAAGCACGTCCATCGCCTCCCGCCCATCACCCACGACGGTGAGCTATCCTATCCACCTTACGCGCGCGCGGTGCACTCTTTACCAACCCTCAACGCGATGGCTGATGAAGCTGGATGAAGCCCAATGGCAGATAACTATCGCAGATACTTAACTCGTCACGGTCAGGTGACTGATGTGACTTGCCATCAAAACTATCGGCCGTGTCCTCTTCGTTGCTTGAGAACGCGACTTTGACGCGTCCGGGCACCAAATTGATCCATAAAAATATTCATGTTCTCGGGTTGGACGGAGACATTTGATTCCGTCACAAAAGTGAGTTGCCGTGCTGACTGCTATCAGATGCGGGACATTTTTTCGTTTAGCCTTGATTTAATGCCGGGCGCTCGTTTCAATAGCTTTCTGAGTTCTTGCGAAGATCAGATCGAAGCCAAATAGTTTTAGATCTCCGTCGAGTGGTTTTACCGCTACAATAAGGGGACAGAAAATTGATCTTGACCACTCACTGATTTCCACTCAGTTGATTTCTCCACTCTTGCGGGAACGATCCATGACCCGGAAAACTCTGAATGTCGACCGGAACGATGCAAAGAATTTACAACAGGGATACAACAGCGACAGATAACGAAAGCAACGTAGTTGCCAGCAACACTCATGTTACAAAAAACAACCATTTTTGAACCGTATAATGGTTTGCAGTGTTCCATTTGAACTTGGAGAATGTATAGGTGTTGAAAGAGATTAAACACTCATTTCACTTACAAATGGTTGCCTTGTATTGCCCACAGCCTGGTATCTGGAGCTGTTCGGAGCTTTCCGGACTCTTCCTTTTTCGATTTCTTTTTCCGCTTCTTTCTCGTGAAACACCCAGTGGAATGGTCGGAAAACCGCCTCTTCGGGCCTGTCAGGTGGGTTTTGCTAATACAAAAGAATTAGGGACCGGCACGGGTCATCCGGATGGATTCGTGCAGAGTTGATTTTACCTATGTTCTGCTTTATCTGTCCGATACATCCCCATGAGATATCCAGAAAGCGTTCAAATGAGCTTTGAATGTACTCATACATCCTTGAGATTTTTTTCGGGCTCTCAATGCAAGCACCAACGAGTTTTCACACTAAAGCCGGCCGTAAAACTCACAAAATCCGATCTCATCACTGGCAGGGCTAAATTGAACGGGCTAAAGCTGCCCAGTGACCTATTTTGTGGATAGATTCATGTTGGCGAAGGTTTAAAAATCAGGGAAGCAGAGGGGAAGCCAGACCGCGAAATGCCATCCGGCAGTGGCCCATCCGTGGGAAAGTCTATCCGCGGATTGTCATCCGTACGGATAAGGGGCGCTCACGGATGACATCTGGATATCGTCCGGATGTGGCTCATCCGTGCCGATCCCTAAAAAGAACCGGTCCATTAGTCATGGCGTCGGTGCTCGCTTAGGTGCAACTTAGGTGTGCATGTCCGACTGAGCTCTTACATATTTGTTCTTACAATAGCTTCTCTCTAGGTAGTCCTACAATGAGGTGTGTACTTATACTTGAGCATGTATTCTAGAGTATTCTCCGCAGATGAGCAACTAGGGAGATGTCAGGGAGAGACCAAGTTCGAGACCGGCTCTACCGAGGTCGTACCAAACACGGTCAAATACGGCGCCTTTTATCCGGGCTCTACTAAACTCGCTGACGCCGCACGATGGCTTACTATCAGCGCATTTCACTGTTAAGAGCTCACTCCTTGCTTACCGACGCGTTTGTCATGCAGAGTCATCTAGAGCGCAGCTGAAGAGTCGCTCCTTGGGTCCCGAACAAATTGCGCGTATAAAAAGGAAATTGGAATTAGGTCGAATACTACAGTTCAAACCCTCTTCAAATATCAAACTCAGCCCTCAGCGACCGCACCAACTCTAAGATGTCCGCCCTCTTCACCCCCCTCAAGCTCGGGAGCATCACGATCCCAAACAGACTTGGTGGGATTCCTTCATTCTTCTTCATATTATCCGGGCTCAACATCTGAGTAGGAATGAGCGCGCTCACCAGAAATCGTGCGACGGGAACCGTCCCCAACGACATCATGCAAAAATACTACGTCCAACGTGCTACCGGCGGGGCCGGTCTAATCGTCTCCGAGGGCACACTTATTACGCGTCAAGGGTGAGATGGCCTGCTTATCCCTTGATCTTGCGCTAATAACCATCAAAAGATCTGAATGGCCTGAGGCGCCGGGAATTTGGGACCAATCGCAGATCGCAGGATGGAAAAAGATCACCGACGCCGTTCACGCGGCTGGTAGCAAGATCTACTGTCAGGTCGGTCTTCAACCAGTCTGACGGTATTCATCCAACCGCTAATTCGACTGCATAGATTTGGCACTGTAAGTCTGGTTTCCCCCTCAGGGATCCTTGCTCACGATTTTTAGTGGGCCGTCTCAGCCACCCGGATGCTCCCCACCAAATCGCCGCTGGAGTGGTGGGTTTCTCCGTTTGACGACTGAATACGCAACTGACGCGTAAACAGCCCGTGTATGGCCCGTCAGCAATCTCTGCTCGCGGCGGGAAGTTCCGCTATATCCCCGGCTCCGACGGATACGTGAAGGTGCGACTCCCCTCAGCAGCACATTAAGTCATCTCTGAACACCAACCGCCTCCCAGCCGACTGAGATTCCGGACCCTACCGTCTTGATCGCGCAATTCAAGCAAGCCGCTGTCAACGCCAAAGAGGCTGGCTTTGACGGTGTCGAGTGTTAGTTTTTCGATCTATGTTACCCAGAATGGTATTGAACACCTTCCTAGTGCACGGCGCCAACGGCTACGTCGTCCATCAGTTCCTCGACCTCACTGTCAACCAGCGCACCGACAAGTGGGGTGGAAGCTCCGAGAACCGCGCCAGATTCGCCCTCGAAATCCTCAAGGCGCTTGTCGAAGTCTGGGGGCCCGACGTTGCGCTGAAACTCAGCCCTGGTGCGTTGCTCGAAGTATCAATATAATACATTCAGCCCTTGACGAGAAATGGTTTACAGCGGGAGGGTACAACGACATGGGGATGCCCTTGCAAGACACCATCGATACGTTCGGGTATCTGCTCCGTGAGGCCAACAAGCTGGGGCTGTCGTACGTCGCCTTGGTGCGGTACAGTGCGTTCCTGGACCCCGAGTTCGATGGTTCGTATTTTAATTATCCTTCTCCTTCCTCTGCATTCGCATTCATAACGCATTACATCCCAGGCAAGAAACGCGCCACGCCGCACGACGTCATCGGGACCTTTGCCCCCTTCCTCCCCGACACGCCCGTCTTCGTCAACTGTGGCGTCACGCCTGCCGAGGCCGAGGCGCTCGTCGCCAGCGGGGCCGCCGCGGGCGTGTTCATGGGCATGAACTGGATCACGCACCCGGATGTCGGGCGGCGCATCGCGGCTGGGAAGCCGTTCGACAACGCGCCGGATTTCGCGCACCTGTATGGTGCGGAGGGCGTCGATTCGGCCTTGGGGTACGTGGATTACAAGGAGGCGGTGTATTAGCTTTGGTAGATTTTTCGGAGCGATTATAATGTTACATTGACTTCTATCCTGAGATCCTGGGAAACTCCCAATTGTCCTGCATCGAACGACTTTCCCAAGCAAACAAGAAAATATGACGGGCACGTTCAATAACGCGTGAGCCGGGTCACATATTGCACGCAGGAGCCATATCATGGAAGGGAAACCGCGCCTGAATGTATCTTCGAAGGCAAGGACGGGATTAGATTGCTTCTCGTTTTTCTCCCGGACGCGCCGGAGGAGGAGAAGGCGGGCGGTGGCGGAGGCATGGGTGGTGAGATGGGTGACATGGAGGGTACAGTGGGCGGGTTCTAGAGCGGCGGGGATTCTAGAGCGCAGGACGCGCCGCTGGACGAGACTAGAGGCGGCGGCGCGCAAAATACAAAGTATACTGCTTTTACCTCACTCACTACGCATTCATCGACACTGCTACTCACCGCATATTGCTACACATACTCACGGCTTTTTATGTTTCTATTCGTACGTAGTTTTCGAATGCACCCCCACTCAATTCATAACATAACAAAGATTCTTCATGCATGTACTTCGCAATCCCCACACAATTTTGTATTCGATATGGCAGACAGTTGGTGGACGAGCTCAGCGCTCAGTAAATTTGGACGACGCTGGCCTGACGGCTCAGTGATGTCCCTGGTTTGAAAATCCGCGGCCTATAAATTTCCCCTGAACGCAAATCCTCAGCATTACTGTATTCCGGAGCGCTTCCCTCTAATAGGTGGCCCTGCAATGAAGTGCGTAATTACATTTGAGCACGTCTTCTATGGTATTGCAGACGAGCAACTAGGGAGATGTTCAGAGACCAAGTTCGATCGCCACTGGCAGAGAGTCGATCGGAGGTCGAGACCGGCCCGACTCATGTCGTGCCAAACACGGTTAAACACAGCGCCTTTTATCCGAATTCTACCAAACTCGCTGACGTCGCACGATGGCTTACCAGCACGGACCTCACTCATTGCTTACCGACGCGTGTGTCATGCAGAGTCATCTAGAGCGCACCCGAGGGTCGCTCCTTGGGTCCCGACTCCCGAACAAATTGCGCGTATAAGAAGGAAGCTGGAATTGCGTCGAATACTACAGTTCAAACCCTCTCCAAATATCAAATTCAGCCCTCAGCGATCATACCAACTCTAAAATGTCCGCCCTCTTCACCCCCCTCAAGCTCGGGAGCATAACGATCCCAAACAGGCTTGGTAGGATTCCTTCATTCTTCTTCATATTATCCGGGCTCAACATCTGAGTAGGAATGAGCGCGCTCACCAGAAATCGTGCGACGGGAAACCGTCCCCAACGACATCATGCAAAAATACTACGTCCAACGTGCTACCGGCGGGGCCGGTCTAATCGTCTCCGAGGGCACACTTATTACGCGTCAAGGGTAAGATGGCCTGCTCATCCTTTGATCTTGCGCTAATAACCATCAAAAGATCTGAATGGCCTGAGGCGCCGGGAATCTGGGACCAATCGCAGATCGCAGGATGGAAAAAGATCACCGACGCCGTTCACGCGGCTGGTAGCAAAATCTACTGTCAGGTCGGTCTTAAACCAGTCTGTATTCATCCAAACGCTAATTTATCTGCATAGATTTGGCACTGTAAGTCTGGTTTCCCCCTCAGGGATCCTTGCTCACGATTTGTAGTGGGCCGTCTCAGCCACCCGGATGCTCCCCACCAAATCGCCGCTGGAGTGGTGGGTTTCTCCGTTTGACGACTGAATACGCAACTGACGCGTAAACAGCCCGTGTATGGCCCGTCAGCAATCTCTGCTCGTGGCGGGAAGTTCCGCTATATCCCCGGCTCCGACGGATATGTGAAGGTGCGACTCCCCTCAGCAGCACATTAAATCATCTCTGAACACCAACCGCCTCCCAGCCGACTGAGATCCCGGACCCTACCGTCTTGATCGCGCAATTCAAGCAAGCCGCTGTCAACGCGAAAGAGGCTGGCTTTGACGGTGTCGAGTGTAAGTTTTCGATCTATGTTACCCAGAATGGTATTGAACACCTTCCTAGTGCATGGCGCCAATGGCTACGTCGTCCATCAGTTCCTCGACCTCACTGCCAACCAGCGCACCGACAAGTGGGGCGGAAGCCCCGAGAACCGCGCCAGATTCGCCCTCGAAATTCTCAAGGCGCTTGTTGAAGTCTGGGGGCCCGACGTTGCGCTGAAACTCAGCCCTGGTGCGTTGCTCGAAGTATCAATATAATACATTCAGCCCTTGACGAGAAACTGTTTACAGCGGGCGGGTACAACGACATGGGGATGCCCTTGCAAGACACCATTGATACGTTCGGGTATCTGCTCCGTGAAGCCAACAAGCTAGGGCTGGCGTACGTCGCCTTTGTGCGATACAGCGCGTTCCTGGACCCCGAGTTCGATGGTTCGTATTTTGATTATCCTTCGCCTTCCTCTGCATTCGCATTCATACTCACGCATTACATTCCAGGCAAGAAACGCGCCACGCCGCACGACGTCATCGGGACCTTTGCCCCCTTCCTCCCCGACACGCCCGTCTTCGTCAACTGTGGCGTCACGCCTGCCGAGGCGGAAACGCTTGTTGCCAGCGGGACCACCGCGGGCGTGTTCATGGGCATGAACTGGATCACGCACCCGGATGTCGGGCGGCGCATCGAGGCTGGGAAGCCGCTCGACAACGCGCCTGATTTCGCGCACCTGTATGGTGCGGAGGGCGTGGATCCGGCCTTGGGGTACGTGGATTACAAGGAGGCGGTATATTAGCTTCGGTAGATTTTCAGAGCGATTATAATGTTATATTGACTTCTATCCTGAGATCCTGGGAAGCTTCCAATTGTTCTGCATCGAACGACTTTCTCAAGCAAACAAGAAAACATGACGGGCACGTTCAAGAAGGCGTGAGCCGGGTCACATATCGCACGTAGGAGCCATATATGGAAGTGGAAGGGAAACCGCGCCTGAATGTATCTTCAAAGGCAAGGACGGGATTAGATTCCCTCTCGTTTTTCTCTCGCGAGTTGAAAAAAACCGAACGTTATTCAAAAGTAGGTATCTGGCCTGAAAATTATATGACTGTATCGATTCCCCCAACGCCCCCGTTGAGCACTACAGCGCCGTGAGGGACAGGGCGGTGATCCCGACGACGAGGGACCCAAACATCCCCAACGAGAGACGTTCGCCTCCGTTCTTCGCGACGATCGTCACGTTGTTCACAGGGTGGTCCAAAGCTGCGCACCCCTGCACGAAAGCTGCGCTGAGGGTTAGAATCTGGCCTGTGAAAGTAGAGGTCTGTCTTACCATTGACAGCCTCCTGGAGGGTCTGTATGGTAGCCGCGCCAGCTTTGGCCTCGCAGTCGAAACAGGATTCAAACTGCGACATGATTGCGTTGGTGCACCCCGCAGCGATGCTCGTGGCGTTCTACAAACAAGCCAGATTAATAATCGGGTGGACGGCGATGTAGCACTGCACTCACCCCGAGCGTATAATCCAATTGGTTGCATTGGGTCGAGCATTGAGCGGCAATGACTGGGACGGAGCTGTCTTGACGGATCGAAAGGGCGAGAGAGCGTGTGTTGGGAGAGGAGGGGCTCGGAACAGCCATAGCTGTAAGAGAATGCGCGTCGTCAGAATTACTTTCCAGTAGTCGTGCCCAATGGGTTGTACCTGAGCGGGAAGCCAGCAGCAGCGAAACAGACGCAGACAAAATGGTTGTGAAGCCGAACATTGTTAAGAAGTGAGGGTGGTTTGCAAGGACAGCCTGTTCCAAGAAAAGAAAAAAGGATGGCAGAGAAGGGGGAACAGCAAAATTAATGGGGAGCCTTGCTCAGCGAGAATCTGCATTTATGCGTTGCGATTCAGTGAAACGGGCTTGGCGAAAGTGATAAGGACCTATTCACGATCTGCTGTAAAACTGACAGATGTCAGTTTTTTCTTGATGCAGGAAGGGCGTATTCTCAACCTCCCGCAAAATTCGTATGAGACTCTCCCGAGATCAAGGATAAGGATCTCTGCCGGCACAGGAGTGCGCGCTGCTCTGGAAACAAGATCAGAATTAAGTCCCAGCGCTTGATGAGTCTAGCCGCCGAATACATGCTGCAGCGTTGATACATATCTTCCGATGAGTCGTTCAATGGAGTTCAATGGTAGTGTATGGGATCTTGACCCAAAATTAAGCGTCAGCGCTTGATGTCTAGCCGCCGAACACATGCTGCAGGCGTTGATACACATCTTCCTATGAATCGTTCAATGGTAGTGTACGGGAACTTGGCTCGGGCGGTGCCTAATAGATGTGCGATCTCTGGATTGTGGAGATATTCCATTGGCGGTACCTAGGACGCTGGGTGATGTCTATAGCCGCCGCTGAAGGCTAGACAGTACAGGCAAGCAACAGCAAGCAACTTGCCGAAAGCTTGTCGGTAAAATCCCTAAGAGATCCCATATTGAACTGATTGATGAAGATGTCGAGTGTGACGCAGGAGGCAGATGGTCGCTTGAAGTGGAGGAGAGTACGCTGAGAGTACGCTGAAGCGCTCGAGTTCACGAGTAAGAGAAATCGGTTGGAAATCGGGTGGGTGAAAAGCAAGTGAAAAGGAGCTCCGATTTGATCCGAACAGGAACAGCGCGCGGCAACCAAGCCACTGCAAGCACTGGACAAACAGTGGCCTCGTCTTCCCTCAAACGCAGTCATTTCTCCAAATTCATGCGCGAAACACCGAGATAACCGACCATCTCATCGTCCCGGGCGCTCAAATCAGCTGTTTTCAAGTTCTGATAGTTTCTGTCGTTGAACTCTGAGTCCGTCTGACAACTCATTCCCATTCCACATGGAGCAAACGCGTCCTCGACGATCCAAGAAGGCGAAAATCACCGACCGCGATACGATCTGTTCTGTCTGCGGGTCCGCGCAAAGAAACCAGTCGGAGCACTTCCGGATCTGCAGCGGATGCAAGGAAAAATTGGGGACGCGGCGATACTTTTGTTCTCGGTGTGTCATTCGGATCCCTTTCAACGCGATATAACCTGAGAGCTGTGTTGACATAGTGCATGCCAGAAGGCAGATTGGAAAACACACAAGGAATTCTGCGGCTCGCAAGATTTCTGGGATTATCCGCACGCGCCACTCCTTGATGCAGCGGCCGATTTTGAGCGCCCCGCGGCGCTCCGCTGCCAGATCGCGCTCATCGACGCCTACCCTGACGTTCTGTACAATATCGCACCGTGCACTGATGTACATGAATCCAGCATTTCCATTTTGAGGGTTAAGCTCACCGCTGTTCGCAGGACGTCGTGCGGGTCGAGATCACGGACAAGATGCTGAACGTCTCCTTTCGCCGCGTCCGCGACAAGGCATTCACGACCCGCGATCCTGAATCTATCGCGACTCTGGGCCAAACCCTTGTCCGCGCGTTAGAGATGGAGGCGGACTGGGACGCGGGGAGAATAGTATCGCGTATCGACCAACTGTACCGCCAGCTGGAAGCGGAATACGGCGTCTCCGGCATCGAACGCATGATCTTAGACCTGTTGGACGAACAGAACTTCGATCCCTCGCACCGCACCCAACTAGAGTGCCTGCACCAGGATAATATGGCGAAGCACGCATCCGATTTTTGGAAGGCACTGGCAAGGCCGATTTAAACGCTAACATTTTGGGTGGGCGCAGTGAGTTTTTTTTGTGATGCAGTCATGCGCATGCTTCTTACCACGCTCTAGGGAACGAGGAGGGTGCATCTTGGCATCGAACTGCTGGTCTGCTCTAGATTCATTGTAAATCGCATCTGAATTCATCGACACTTGGGTCTTTGACTGGTTTCGCGTCACCGCCCACCGTATAAATTGATTTACCAGACTCACCGGAGACGGGATCCTCCCAACTGACGGCCCAACATGAGAACCCGGTGCCCGTTGCAAAGCTCTCGCCGTGATGAAGAAGACTCCGTTTGACGTGTCAACTCCTCCAACGATTTCTTCCGGGGACTGGGTTGGACCTATTATCCCGCATTAACCGCCTATACTCAGTCTTTATATCCAACGCGAAAACCAGTTTCACCGTTGATTTACACACACCTGATGCTGTTCATCGCAAACTCAGCCCATGTTCCATTTTCCCGATCTAAGTTCGATTTCCATCCTGATCTTCACTCGCTCATGTTCAACGCCGTTGTACTTACACTATCACGAAAGATATTGTGGGTAAGTTCACTTACCCGAACAATATTAGTAGACTGTAGCGACAAGAAGTCTCAAATATGGACGTCCACCTATCTTTTTCACTCTTGGCACGGATCTCACGGAGGTCCCTAGACCTCGAGTGGCGGTCGGATATTCGGTCCAAACTACCACAACTTCACGGTGTTTCGACCTTCTCGACATTGCTCGCGGAAACTTCGCTAAATATCGTGAGCTTCCCAGATGAGCTCGGGTCTGAATGCGACCAGTAACTATTGTGCACCAGGACAACGTCACTGGACATGGGGCGCCCCAAAAGGAGGTGCAAGTACTTCCTCGACGTGGACACGGCATTTTCGTGGCAACAGTCTGGATCTCTGCTGCTCCAGGTCGGCTTCTCACTCCCTCTTTCCCCTTTTGATGTGTCTATCTTCCTAAGTGATTGTTCTCGAAGAGTAGTACTTCAACGATTTGACAGTTCACAATTTAGCGAGGTTCGATTTTGGTTAGATTCCTGATGTTTTGAGTCTTTGATGGATTACTTGACCCGAAACTCTTCTAAGTCAGCTTTAGTTCAGTACGTCCGCGGTCACCTGATCGTGCGCGTCCGATTGTGGGGCACAAGCAAGGCCAAACACAAACCGGGAGATCCTTGGTGTATCTTTATCCGAACAACAAAGCTGCGGGTCGATTCTAAACTACGGATAATTCAAGTTCGGGAGATACTCCAATCAACTCACACAGTGCTGACCTCGTCGTCCGGTGGCCTCCTGCCACTGGCCGAAGCAATTCTTGCACAGTATTGGGTGTAGTAGAAGTGAGCTGGTTTGCATCAATATTAGGAACAGTGAATAAGGTATATGTCCCACACGGCTAACCGCCTGGACAGCTCGCTCGGAGCATGTGCTGGTAAAGTATGCAGCACGCAGCACGCAGCGACAGGCCTCCGAGAAACCACCTGCCTCGGGGGAGCCTACCCTAAGCCTGCGGAGCAGTCCCACGCCTGGTATCTGAAATTGCTATCTTCACCGCAGTCGGCGGCTACACGCGACAAGCGGCGGGAGAAGTGCTCTCGCATACAGATCACACGGTCCGGAAGCGTGAATCACCTGTCGCCGCAGCGCGGTGGGAGTACGCTGCACGTCCTCAGGTCTCAATGGCGTGCGCAGTGGACGGAAAAGTGGAACTAGAATGCCAAGCGGATATATAGACCATCGCATGCAATGCGTAAGCCGGGAATGAAAGTACCCCCCGCCATAATCTCGGTGAATTGGTGACCAGAGAAATGTACACTTATAATGGAAAGGACTGAGAGCAGGAGCGGGATTATCACGGAGAGTAGGGTTTTATATACTGTACCTGGAGAGGTCTTCTGGATTGTTCAAGGAATGGTTCCCGTCGGGCGAGCCACCGCGAAAGGACAGTCCGGACGTGATATTCCCCGGAGAAGTGTTCTTCAATCCGGGATAAGCCCCGGGACTCGGGCAACGAGGGAGGATCTCTGCTCACAACAGCACCAGAAGAGATATACTAAGGCAGCAGCAGCACATGCCCGACCTTTCGAGGGATTGTGTGCAGAACGGCGAGTTATTATAGTCGTATTATCCTACCGGGTAACCGGCACGAGCATCGTGGTCACAAGTCAACGTTCGCCCGGGTAGTTGCGTGGAACGGAACAGTTACACGAAATGGGCCGCATGCATGGAAGTACGTCTGTGTGGCCGGGGCCTCATCATCGGTAGTTGGATGTCGGAGGGCCACTTCGAAGACGAGAGCCCCGATCTGACCGCGACGGAGGGCTGATCATGAGCACACCTCTTTCCCAGCTTGAACGATCCGTCCGCCAAAAGACACCGGTAAGGATCAGAGAGTTCAACGTGAACAGATAACCACGGAGATGATGAGTACAGGAAGTGCCATTGGCAGACCATGGAAGTTGCCGCATTGCCACGGCCTTGTCGGAACGAGTGAACCGTCTAAAAATACCTCGAGCCGGGAATCAGACACCACGACGGACCGAGTTGACCCCAAAATTGACGCTGTCGATCCTTCTTCCGTCCTCATCGTATTATCGCGCTATGATAATCGCCCTGAGACATCCGCTTGCGGCCCGATGATCAGCAGTTACGGGAGCCACGGAGGGAAGCTTATTTCCTGGTATGTTGATGGATGGGAAAATTCGCGTGTCTCGGTAATTCTGAATTCCGTAGGCCTGCGAAGCGTTCCTGGTTCCTTCAAGAAAAAATCGCAGCAACGACGTATGTAGTTTATGTAAAAGAAATCAAAATTAATTCGGCGATGTTTACGGCTGGTGGTATCTATCGAATTCGGGGTTAATCCGACTTCAGAGTTGCGTCCATTCGGAACCTGTCGTTACCACTGTCGAGCGTTTGCTGGTTAAATTTCATCATTAGGGCGTTTCGTGATGCCTTTTTTTCCCCCAACTTGCGCCACAACTTTGACCTCAACTTGACCTCAACTTGCCTCGAATTGGGGCACAAGTTGGGGCCTCAATTGTGAAACACCTACGCTGTTATTCTGCTTCAACTGTGAGGTTGAGGCAGCTCCGCGCATCACAATTGATGGGATCTAGCCCAAGTACCCGAAGTTGGGGCACAAGTTGATGCACAAGTTGAGGCACAAGTTGGATGTCGAGTCGAGCTCCTATGCACGATTTGACGTCCAACTCTGATTTTGTGCCCCAACTTCGACCCCAACTTGCGATAAGTTGGCGTCGGAGTTGCGGCACGAGTTGGAGCCAAAAAGCCAATCGTGAAACACCCTATTAGAAAGGTCAAACGGATACTTGAGCGGGACTCATCAAAAAAAGGGTACGTCGGTCCGCCAGAGATATAAAACCCATCCGACCCTCTGCATTTTTTGGAAGTGGGGGATAGACATCCTCCACGACACCGTTCCCACCCCCGTGAAAATTTCTATCTCGCAGGTGAGGATGGAATAGACAATTTGCAACTTGTCGCCGGTTTTCGTTTTCGGAAATAACAGAGTCTGTGTCAAACTCGACGTCGTTGGGTTTGAATCCGGGGGGGGCGAGTAACAGAGCGAGGCACAGATTGTAACCATTTCGATGTCTGCCATCCACGAACCAAGCTGCAACTTGACGGAGGGGTAGAGCCTGGTAGAGCTTATCGATCGTATCGGCCGACATGGGAGCGCGCACATATGAAGCACTGCGTTCCAGGGGGTCCTAGGCTGAGTCAATAAAGGTGAATGTAGGTGTACGTAGGTCAGCGTAGTCGGCTACAATAGGTCAGCGTAGGTTACGTAGCCGACAACGCTGACCTACGTACACCTACATTCACCTTTATTGACTCAGCCTAGGACCCCCTGGAACGCAGTGAAGAGTGCACGGTGTCGGATAAGATGAATTGAAGGAAATCCGACACCCAGAGTCAAGGATATCCGATTTCGATTACGCGGACAAGAAGCTGGATGAAAGTACGGAACGTTGTCGGCATGAAATGCTATCGTTGCGCATGGCGCCGAAAGGATACGGATCAGAACGCAGCCTTCAAAGCTTCAACGTTTTCCCGAAACGCCAGTTGAGATGAATGTAACGGAAGCTTGCAAGGGAGCAGACAGGATGGGTGAGCTCTAATTAGTAATCAGGCCGATTGTCGGCAATAAAGATAACATATATTCGCGCAAGCTTATCTTTGACAGGACGCCAAATAGGGACTCAAGGATGCTGATGGGGGGTTCAGTCTGGTTCAGTTGCGTCGGGGACGTCGGTAGTGGTTCGGGTGGGAGAAAATATTAATCTGGCCGTTAATTGTATCAGAGGGGATATCATCCCGACCGTGAATCTACACGGGAAGGACAGTGCCCGGTAAGTGCCAGGTTGTTTCCAAAACTAGCTAGGTTTTCGTCCTTCCCAATAAACAGCACGAAAACATGCGAGAACTCCGGCACCGATCGATGGGATGAGGCCGCTTGGTTGATTTTCCACCTTCCCATCTTGGCCTGAGTGCGGCCGAGACCAATGTATTCCCCGTCACCATTAAAAGACTTGCAATTGAGAATATGGCCAGCTCACGGGGGACCGCCTCTTTCGGCCTAGGCCACAACGGTTAACCATGTGCAATTCAGAGTAGTAAAATATTACAGTTATGCCTTTCGAGACCCAGCGGTGCAAATAATGCAATCTGTGTTGAATCCGGGGCTGGCGCCGATTCAAACTCCGCTCGGCGGTAGCCGGGCCATCAATCACAGCTTTCTTCCTGCCACGATGTTATGCGCGTCGTGCAAACACCCCTTGCTAACGTTCGATGCGCTCCCTACTCCGACAGACGTTAAAGCACTCCAAGACTTGCTCAGGTCCTCATACTTCGCGCCGGATCCATCCCATTATCACTCCCAAATTTCTTCAGCACCTGCGGCTCTCGCACAGTACGATATCGAGATAGAGCGACTGCAGGAGATCCTGCAGGGCATAATCATCGATCGTGCGAAGCTCCAGCACTACATCGATGGATGTCGGGGAGCCGATTCATCGGTCCGACGTTTGCCGCCAGAGATCTTGTGCGAGATCTTCGCGTCACACTCACCGCCCGAGAATGACTCTGACTTGGAGGACGGCTCCGACGAATGCTGGAAATCTGCGGGCATCACGGCCGAAATGAAGGCTCTCTCCAATTCGCGCATGTTGATGCTTTCCCATGTGTGTGCGCGATGGCGTACCCTTGTCCTAGGGACACCCAAATTCTGATCTAATATCGGCATCTATGGGTATCGTTGGCCCGAGGACACGACCAAATACCTGCATCTCTTACGCACATCACTTAAACGTAGCGGTCACCATCCTCTAACGTTGTCCGTGGATCTGACCCATCTCCCCGATTCCACGTCTGAAAGTGTTCTGGAACTGGTCGCGGCACACTCCGACCACTGGCAGCGTGTGTCCTTTCACCTTCCATTGGCCATGCTAAACACGATTTCGCATGTCAAAGGGAGGCTCGGGATGTTGGAAAGACTGGAGATGGTGTTTGTGGAGTCGGAGACAGATATCGTCGATATCGACCTCACAATCTTCGAAACCGCACCGAGATTGCGACATGTTCGCTTTGGCAATCTAAATGGACACCCTTGTCCAAATCTGCCGTGGAAACAGTTACGCGCCTTCATCTACCAATATGAACAGCGTGAGGATCTAGCCGCCTCTCTAGCCTTGATGCACCATCTCTCCGACCCGGAAACAGCATTCGAATTCCGGGGCTTCGATCCATGGGGCCATTCCATTCCCCTCAATCTTCCGCCACTCACATCTAGAATCTCTTCCTTCCTCATTTCACTCGGCACAAGACGAAAACCGCAGGAAGCTGTGGATGTGTTGGGTGGACTTTTGGATTCCCTCACATTGCCACACCTCCGCGAATTATACTTTGACAGAGTGCGGTATTGCATCCCCAGTGCGAATTTCTGGCCCCTCGATCAATTTACCTCCCTTTCAATGCGTTCGTCATTCCGCAACACACTCCGCACCCTCGAGCTGCGTGACATAACCATTGCAGAAGACGAGCTTGTCGCTTCCCTCGCCACCCTGGTCTCTCCGGAGCGCCCCGCCATCTCGGATCGACTGCGGATCTTTGAAAATCCCAAACATATCCTGATCACGGACGAGCTCTTGCTGCACCTCACCACCATTCCCGATTCTTCCGAATTACGTCTCGTCCCTCACTTGAATTACTTTGCCTGCACCTCTTTCCTTGCGTTCAGCGAGGAGATCTATCTCGACTTCATCGCCTCGCGCATTGGGCACAGCGGAACGCCTTTCCAAAGCGTTCTCCGCTATTTTCCCGAAGCCACGCGGGAATTTGAACCTAACGCTCTAACACAAATTACTGGAGCTTTTTGATGACGGGGCGCTGCAGTTTCAGCTGGAAGAAGAATCTGCTGAGCCTGAATTCACCCTTGTACGTGAAGTTGCGTAACACCTTGAGCTGCGACTCATTCCTCCATCAATCCAGTTTCTCCACCCTCCGTATTGAATGATCCAGTCATCATCAACGGATATCCTGTCTTCTTGCGCTCCGAGTTTTGCTAACCGCGCAGGACCTTTCCAATCCGCCGTTACCTTTCTTGATATTTATTCACTCAGGTTACTCTCCATCAAACCACTCATCCCACTCGTTCAGATACATAAACCCGTCGACACATCCCTGGTTACTACATTGTATAACGAAGGCAGGTCGAGCACAGTATTTTCGGGAATCGAGGTCCCTGCCGGCGCATGTTTTACATAACCCCTAATCCAACCCTTGCTCTTCAAAATTACTTCATTGTGTCATAGCTAGTCAAGTAATGCCTTCTCCGAATTTCACTCACGTTGCTGCTCGCCGATATTTCATTCAGCGTAGTAGACCACACGTATATTACAGTATGACTCTCGCTGCTGTCGGAATAATCACAGGCGCCACCGGATAATCCACCAGCTCGCGACGTAAACTTTTGCCTACGCCCGGCTTCATCGCCCATATCGCGGTATGAATGCCCAGGCAATGTCACGGTTAAGTAGCGATAAGGGCTGCACGGAGCGGGCCATTAATACAACAGCGCAAGACAAACTAAGAGATTTCTGCGCGAAGTTGAGATAGTCCTGTGCGGGGGGGGCATATCTCACTCCCGCGACTTTCGGGGTCTGGTAGTTCAAGTGGTTCATTTGACGCTGGAAGGACCAGTTTGACTGCCTCAGATAGAATCCAGTAGTTCCAACTCGCCCATATCTGCGTGTGCGAAGCACTTTCGAGAGGCAGCACTTTCAGAAGCGCATCCGACTTGGGAATCGCCGTTCATATCAACGAGATCCTAGCTGCAGATTGGCGACTCTAGATCTGCGCGCCTCGCGGCAACCCCACAATATTTATGGTTCCGGAGGCTGCGCCGTACCAGTTGGCGCTATGCGGATTCCGGTGGTCTGGTGACCGAGTGAGAACTTGAAGGTAGATTTTTTAGGACGAGCTGAATGTCCGTACCTAAGGTTTCCCGGGCCCGCGCAAGCTTATCGGCCCGGCGGGTGGGGGCCAGGTTCAAGTTTGTCTGAGTGATGGATGGGATGGTTCAAGTTGAAAACAAACCAGGCGCCCAGGTCAGCGCGGGAACGGGGCGGGGATGCGTTGCTGCTCCTCTTTCTTCAAAGGAAAGCAGCTTCCGCCGAATGATGGCGAATCAGACATGGGCGGGATCAGCGGGAGTCAGTGGGTGGAGCGGGGTGGAGGGTGGGAATAGCTTGACGATGCGCTGGAAACCAGGGAGATATGGTGACAAAGATATGAGCAAGGGGTTAATTTTGGTTCCCCATGTTGAGTGTCTATCCTGACTCCAGATATGCTGGTGAGTAGTAAAGTACAGCAAAGTCGCGCATATTTGCCCCGCGTCCGCGTCCTTGAAAGATAAGCTGGCCACAATCCAGAGGACCCAGAGGGCCTTTATCTTGAAGAAAAATACAGCTGCGGCATCGGACACAAGAATCGCATTTTGAACCACATCATCAGCGGGTAAAAAAATCCCATCAAATGACGGAGAATTTAGGCGATGAACAGCGATGACCCAAAGGAAAAGGCTACGTCCATCCGGGTCCATAGGCAGTCCAAAGCCCAGCTCGGGGAGTCACACTGAACGCGCTCCGCGTCCGCGATCAGCGAAAGGGCCGAGTGATCCAGGTGAGCGGCGGCGAGACGAGCTGGCGGGCTGTGCACACAGGCAGGAATAAACGAAACCGAACCTCAGGCGGGCGTTTACTCGAAGGGGCGTCTGTGTATCCAGAAGGGATCCAAAAGAAGAAGCCGCCACACTAGCTGTTGTTCTCTCGAGCCTCGCCCCGAAGCTGGAGGCCGGTTACCTACGCGGTGGGAACATCAGCCTCTGCCGCGCGTGCCGGGTGCCCAAGAAGCGTTGGCACGTCGACCGAGAAGGGGGCCCCATGCGGGTTGTGCACACCGGGGGCTGCATGTCGGGGGGCTGGGCGCTTGTTCGAAGGCGAGAATTCCGAGCTGGCCGCGACGGGGAGGCGAGCCCAGTTCAGAAGGCTTGCCAGTGGCGGCGGGTGCAGACAGCGACGCGGACTTGAAGCGGTGCGGGTGACCATGCACGGCCCGTGAGGCTCAAACACGCTGCCTACGAATGGGAGCCTGGGCGCGTCTCTGTGGCTCCATAGGACTCGACATAAACATCGCAATTGAGAGGCTGTCGTCCGATGTCGCTGGTGGTCGCCACCTTCATCGCCCGCGGTCGTATCGGGGCGAACCATCGAGCCGGCGCCGGCGCCGGCGTTCAAGCTCCCTATGCAGGACGCGGAGTCTTTAAAACCACCTCTATCGCCGCTGTCGAGGATCTTCGCCCGCCCTCATCGTGTCCAACAGAATCTCGAGAATCGCCGCCGGCAATCATCTGCACGCCGGTACCTCCGCGCAGCCAAAATTATCATATCATGGCGCCAAGATTAGCTAGATTATCGCGCCTTGGTCGCCGGGCTATAAGTCAGTCGCGAAGCAGTGGTGGGTGGTGGATGGCTGACGAATCCGCGTCGGTCGGCCCATGAGAGTCGGACGAGCCAGGCCTGGGAAGATGATCATACTCTATGATCAGTAAGCGCATCGAGGCGCAGTCGTTGTCGTAACTCTTCTTCCTTGCGAACGAGTCAGACTGCGAGGACGCGTCGTCGTCTTCTAAAATGATTCGATTCTGAGTAACCTTCGGGATAGTCGAGTCATTTGTCCACAGCGGCAGCGACGTACCTACAGCCCGCCGCGAGTCGAGCTGGTCTGCAGACACCAGGGTACGCGGACTGCTGTAGGTATGCGAATGTTCCAACAGACGTTGCACCGCCCGCTCATCCACGTTTCGAATTTCGTGGCAGATCCGCCCTCGGCGTCAACTCGGCGAAACCTTAGGCTTGATGAGCATATTCCGAATACCCAGAGTAGATGATAAATCAATACTTACATCTACTTTTCCGAGCTCGAGTGGATTCGCTTACACGGAAAATCGGGATGGTTACGCGCTCTTTCGTGTCGGGTCGGGTTCGCGCCTGCCAATGGGGTGCCGTCGGGCCCATCATGCGCCGATGCACCACCCAATTCCGATCCCGATTTCGCCCGCGTTCGGATTTCACTGGATTCACAACATGCGCGTTGGTTCAGACTGGTTCCACCCTGTTCAGCTTGCTTGACTAGCGCAGTCGTCGGGAGGACTTGGCACCGGGCAGGGGGTAAGGCATAAGCTCTCAGGCACGCAATCTAATCTAATCCCCCGATCGCGCGGACCATAACCCCGCTATCGCAATCTTATCTTTGACACCGACAGGCAGCCAAGAATAGAGTGTGGGGTAACGCGCTTAATTTGTGTGCGGGCTGACAGGGGCTGACGCCATTGCTCGATGATGTCGGTGGCTGGGCGGTTCACTTCAGCGGAGCTTGATGATGGTGGTTCAGTTGGTGAAGTGGTGGGTAAGGTGAAGAAGATGGGAAAGAGCGGGGGTTGCATCATCATGATGCATCACTGGAGGTGATATCATCCCGCCAGGCCAGTGCGAGGAAATCCGTTGTTGATTTTTCCCGTCATAATTTAATTTCTCGAGCACGGGGAGGGCGGTGTCGGTTAGTCACGATATTTGCATCTCATCCGCACAGAATCGTTTCATGATCGGAGAACACAATGAACTGGTCATTTCCCAAGCGTTTAAATATAAATATGAATACCAAACCAGCAGTGACAGTACTATGGCAAACACGGCACCGCGGACAAAGTATCACCCCTCTTTCTCCTTGTCTTTATTGTTGTTCGTGCTCCCATTCCCCTTCTCCGAGGAACAATAAACAATGCTGCGCTGCATAATCATGAACAAAACAAGAAGGGTGTCTCATATCTTGTTCTGGTCTCACCCTCCACCCCCGAAAATGCGAATGTGGGAGTGAGCGTGAGATGCATACTCCAAGGCCGAGACATCTACCTTTCGATGCGTAACGGGGGTGTCTCACCTTCCACACATCTCATGCCCAAGAGTCACTCGATCTCGTCCGAAGTCTCGTGCACGAGGAATGCATCCCTATGCACTACATCGTGCAAGGGAGGTCCTCTCTCGCCATTAAGATTGGTGTGAACCTGGTCGCACACAAGGCCGCCAAGCACCTCCCTCTCCACAACCCTTATCTCGTCCCCGCGGGGGAATGAACTGAAGAACGCATGCACTCGGAAAGGAATGGAGAGCTGCTCTCGATTCGGATGTACAAGGACAGGTCTCGTATACACCTCATCTACTATACAAGCACGCTGGGAGTCGAGGTTCGGATTCGGATTCGGAGGGGCGGTCCGAACTTATGGGTTGTGATCCTACAGCCCGATATTTTCGGGCGAGGTCACTGCAGACGCATGTTCTACATAACTTCTCATACAACCATCACTCTTCAAATTAATTCCGTGTGTCATAACTAGTCCAACAATTCCCTCTTCCCATCCCACCCGCGTGGCTGCTCACTGATATTCCGTTCATAGAACACTTCCATTAAGACTTCCTCTGCCGTCGGACTAATTGCAGGGCGTCACCGGAGAATTGGCCTGAGCTGCAGATCGCGATGCAGGACCATGCGTTTGCGCCCGGGTTCATCCGGCTTATCATCGCCCAGAATGTCACGGTTAAGGGGCAATACGGCTGAACGGAACTATTTATTCAGAGGACTGACAAAACACAATGTTGGCCAACCATGTTTTGAGGTAGGCCGGTGCTGAGCCCGCGTCTTTCGGTAGTCAGCCGGCTACGCCCGTTCCAGCAAGCGGGTAGTGGTTCGTTCAACGCTGGAAGGACCAACAGTCCAGGAGTTCTGAGTAGTTCCGAGTCGCCGATATCTGCCTCTGCGGAGCACGTTCGACATGTTGATATGAACGGTGATTCCAAGTCGGTTCATATCAATAAGATCCTAGCTACTGACCGGTCGTCTTCAACAACTCTGCGCGCTTCGCGGCAACGCCACATTAATTAATTGATCAGGAGTTCTGGGAGCCGCCGTGCTAGTTGGCAAGATGCGGATTTGGTGGTCTGATGACCTCTAGTGAGGGATGAAGGTGATTCTAAGGACAATAAACATGCGCACCGAAGCTTTCTCGTGCGATCTTATCGCACCGGCGGGTCGGGACTTGGTTCGATTTTGCTGATCTGCATGATGTATGGTTCAAGTTGAAAACGAACCAGGAGCACCGAGTCGCTTGAACGGAGTCGATGCCAGCGGGGATGCGTTGCTGCTCCTCTTTTTCAAAGATCCTCCACAGGAAAGAAGCTTCTGGAGAATGATGGTGAGTTAAACACAGGCGGGATCAGCGGGAGTTAGTAGGGTGGAGTCCAGGAAGCGGCTTGACGACGAGCTCGAGACCTTGACGACGTATAACTGATGGAGATAATTTTCGGTCCCAAGTTGAAGAACACGCCTGAATCCAAGTATGAACTCATGGGTCACCGATCTACAAAATTCGTGGTTCAGACTTACTTAGGATGAGTCCAGACTTTACACGTCCTGGATTGAAAAAAAAAATGGCAATGTCAGATACCCGAGGCGGCGGTTGACATAGCTGCAACAGACGGATATCCCACCCATCCGGTCGAGAATTGTGACTCTTCAGCAGCATGAATATTGGGAGATCCAAACCGGGCTCGAAAGAATCCGATTCTTGGTCGCATCGACATGAAGCAACGGTCACAGCCATCGCGAAGACTCGGAGAACAATTGTGCCGGCGAAGGATTTGATGGTTGGGCATTGTTACCCACCTGGAGTGCCGGGAAGGAGTCCCGGACGAGCTCTCCGCGAATTCCGCAAATCGTTGAGGAGCATTGAGGCGGAGATCACGTCGGTGTTGGAGTCTGGTTGGAGCGGATTGGAGCGTTGTGTACGCGTTGTTGGGGAATGCTTGCCATTGATCGCATCACGACAAACAACGGGCGTCTTTCTCTTCCGATTTTCTCAGACTCCCCATCTGCCAGAACAGGCAGCCGCAGGCCCAGTGCCTATCGGGTGCCTTACACATGCCATCCTGTTCATCTAATCATCTTGCATGTCTCCCCACAACGAATCAGGATAACACCGTCAATCCCGGACGAGCTGGCTCACGGATGGTGCATGCGCCAACATCCAAGAAATCGCGGAACGGAATATCATCCGACGGCATACAGTGCCGCGCCAGGTTCGAGTCAGCCTTGGAAACCCGGTATGCTGTGTATTGGAGATTCGAGGATACCTCTCCGAGTTTGCCGCTGGCCGCGTCCCCGCACCGCTACTCAAACTCCACGTACAACTCCACAGGGATAATTGGCTGCGAGGATCGACCTAGGCTAGTCGTTCATTTGGCGCATACCCACGATCACTTTATCGGTCTATCCATCCATCCATCTATGCGTCTCTTTTAACCTGCTATTAATATCGCTGACCAGTTTTGCGTATGTGCGCTTTGACACTAGAACCGAGGATAACACGTTCCCATATTGTACGGTTGAGCGCCGCAGCAGAGTTCCACGATTTCACCGGGTGCCGCCACTAAATGAGTAAATCGAGGCATGTTTCAGGCTGTTCTTTCGTTCAGGCTGTTCTTTCTCTTTGACTTCTCAGCGTAAATTGACGACTTCATCACCACACGGGAACCTCCAGCACTTCATACACCGATTTCTTGACTCTTTCATCCTCATTTACGCGTACGTCACCTATTAGGTGATATTTCGTGCACATTTCTGACCTTCTCAACTTCTGGTGAAGCGGGTGTGTGAGTATAAACATCGCGACACGCAGCCAGGGTCACACGGATGTACGCCACCGTCTGCCTTGTGGTACACCTTGCCATTTCACGGACACCCACAAACGCAACCCTGCCCCCACATTGCCCGTCTTATCCCATTAACCACGCTGTGGAATGGTTCTGGTGCGTATATGTTGTTACCTTCTGCTTCCTGCTGTAGCGCGAGCTGGTTTGCCTTTGCCACTGCTGTATTCTTTCTGGACTTTCTAATTTCGGACCTCAGACAGCTTGCAACCGGTATAATGCTTCCTCTACGCATGCTGTCTATATCTGAATATATCGGCCCGCCTGCCTTGCGATTATAAGAGGAACTGATTAACGCCCAGATTAGCTCGAGCATGTACTGTCAAGATCCGAGAACGCTCAATCGTCAAGTTCCAGCATGGCTTTTAGAGTCATAATCCGCACCGACAGAACGCAGGCCGTGTAGCCATGTTGAGCTTGCTATCTGATGGTGGTTGCTCGAGAACGCGCTGTCTATCATCTTTCTCTGATCCACGACCGTTGCTAGTCAGTCTGCTCGGTATTTTTAATCGTGGGACCACGACCCGCGAACATGAAGCTTTGGGTCGGCTCAGCTGACGCGGCACTTCATCTGAGACGCCGCTTATCTCGCATCACCCGCCTCATGTCGGGGCTTCGAGCCTCCAAGCTTCCCAATATGGTCGCATCCCGCCTCATGTTGTGGGAGAATCTCCCACATCGTCCCCCGAATTAGGCCATCCCCGCCTCTTTTCAGCGCACGTGCCCAGCCTCATCCATCACACTTTGCTCTTTCTCTTCCTGCGTTCTAGCATGCTGTCTGCGTTTTCTGGATGTCACGATGCGCAGCACCTACTGCTGCTGTTAGCGCGGGATCGTGTACAAACGAACCGGATCGCCTGCTTTCGTACACCCCCGGCTGCATTCCCAATCGCAACGGCGCCGCAGTGCGCAGTGACGTCGGTGACGCAACCATGATATATAGCCTCCCGTTCGCGCGCTGCGTAGTTTGCCTCGCATTCGCACCTGTTCGCACGTATCCGCGCGTGCGCTGTGCAGATGATGTCCCGGATCCAAGAGGGAACTGCTGTATTTTCTCCGATAAGTAATGCGTGCGCTGAACCTCTGCGATTTTTCGGAAGGACCACCTCTCCACTGGACCTGCTGGACACTCGGAGCCCGGAATGGGACTGGGAGGACGGGCGCCCGTGAGGCGCTAAATCCTGGACTGGCTCGGCGGCTATCAGGAGGCTCGGACTAGACACCGCTATCGCGCCATTTTGCAATTTGTTTTCCATGACGTCCTCTGTCTACGCAAGTGCATGCCGACCCTCTTCTCACTGCAAACTAGACTTCGAATTCTGCGCGGGCTGGCGCGGAGGGCGTGGCCACTCACCCCGGTCCCCGCGCGCACATCATACGATTCCTGCGCACTCACACGTACCCAGTGCATATTGCTCCCGAACGCGAACCTGGGTTACGAGAAAACAACCTCAGCACGGCGTCGTATCGCTGCCCGATAGGCGCATGCTCGCGTTCGGCGCACGCGGCGCGCGCGCTTCTCCCGGGTGCCATCATCGTCGATCTGCGTGCCGGGACGCCGCCTGTCCCTTCTGCTTTCGGCGCGTGGGCACCGTCGATCGATGCGCAAGCTCCCGCCCCTCTACGCACGCGCGCGCGCCTCTGCGCGCGATCCTCACTCCGAGCTTGTCCCGCTTCTGATGTTTCACTGTCGCCCCTAGAACATTGCGGCCCTTCCTTCCACGTCGTCTTCCCCTTCTTTGTGCATGCCCATGCCTGCCCTTCTCGCCTGCGTAGCGCCCCCGAGAATCAGCCCCAGCACGCGCAATCCACGCCCTGCATCCTCCCAAGTCCAACGAAATGAACACCGGCATCACGACCAGCCAGCCGCGCTCGCGCCCCGCCGCCCGCGCCCCGCACCTCCGGCTCCACTAGCTCGATCCATCCATTCATTCATACTTTCGCATCGTCATCACAATGCATCCATCTAAGTTATCTACCTATCTCCCTCGCGTCCTCCGTTTCGCCTGATTAAACCCCGGCTTCCCCCGCTTCTGCTTCCCTCGATACGCTCTACGCGCTTCATTCCCCTTGGTGCGCCGGCTCGCCTACGGACTAAATGACCCAGCGGCTCGCCTCGCCTATCGCGCGCTTCCCAAGTTCGACCCAACGTCCTGGCGGTTCCCTTCTCGAGCTAAGATGTACAGTATAGAATGTAACTCGCACAACGTATCCCGTTAGCCTTGCTCGCAGCGCGCCGAGGCCCGAATCGCCCGGGAAATTAATATCGGGGTGCGCGCTGGTCCATTACATGTTTTGTCTAGGATTCCTTTCCCTTCCTGCGTCTAATTCGCCACGCCCATTATGTACTAGGCCTCGTCGATCCCCGCCCTCGTGCCATTGCGTGTACATGTACATTCTTTTATTCAGTCATGTTTACCGCCCTGCGCTGATGCGCCTCCTTCGTTCAAGTTTCTTGCTCTCGTGCATTGTTTTGTTCTCCCAATTCTATGCTTGTCTTATTCCCCTTGACCTCCACCATCAAGCCGAACCACTACCCCCCCAGTGGGTCCCATCGCCGATCCTGCCGTCACCCATTCATAACACATTATTTTCCTTTCCCCGCATACGACGGCCGGCGTTCAAACCCAGTGCGAGCCCGCCCCCGATCCGTTTCACCGTTTCAACGCCGTTGTTCGCTCCGATCATCTGTTTTATAATTAAAATTTCAAACCACCCCCCGCCCACAACGGCCGGCGTTCAAACGCGGCGCGAATCCGTCTCGTCTCCGATCCGTCTCCCTGCTGTCTTTCGTTGTTCCGATCTTTTGCTTAGTTCTGACGCTCTAATTACAATTACGACAAGTTGTGCGCCCCGGCGCGTACTGTATAATTCAATCGTGCCGGCAGTGGGTGAATCAATCGACGATCCTGCGACTCGCTAGTATGCCGTTGTCTGCTCGTTTATTTTATCGTTACACGCGTCCCGCCGCGCGCGCCGGCGCGTAAATATTCTATTCTATTAATGGGTGATTCGCGAATCGATCGACGATCCTCAGGGCTTGATAGGATGCCGTGGTGTTTGTGGGGGATTGAGTAAATTCACTATGCCGTTCTGGGGATATTGAGTACGCATGCCGTTGTGGGGATTGAATATTGAGTACACAATGCCGTTGTGGGACCTGCGTTCCGTTTCTCGTAGCCGTGGTGGCGGTGCCGTCATTTACATCTCCCTTGCTTGCGACGCGTACCAAATATATCTATGTGCCAGACGGCGTGCAAAGTACCCTCTGCAATTGCAGCCATCGTATTAAATCGAACGGAATACCCTGTGTTTCCCTCTTACGTTGAATTTCACCCACCTCTCCCGAGCGGAGTAACTACCAGCGGAGGAACTGCCAGCAGCAGGAGAGGAGGAGGGGCCCATCACCCGGATTCAATATCCAGCATCCAACATCCAACATTCAATCGCGGATCAGCACGCACCCCTCTCCTTCAACCGCTCCTCGCCGCGGCCAAAGTCATTTCCGATCCCAATATTAATCCGCTGCTAATCTTTCTCCAAGTTCTGCGGAAGTTCTTGAGGACCTGTCGTCTTCATCTTCGGACGTTCCTGGATCTGGCGTTGAGGAGGGAAGACGGGAAGACGCGCGTGGATTTTGTCCGTTGCACGTTTGATTTTGAATCCTCGCGGTTGAACCTGCCCGACCTCCCGTACACTAGGTGAGCGTATATCTACCCCCTGCGACTAATATTCTGCGCCTCCGTCCGTCTATGAGCACTCCCTCCCCCCTGTACAGCGACCTCACCATTCAATCGCACCCCTACCCCTGTCCTTCACTTTCCCTTTCCCTTCCCTTCCTTCCCTTTTATTTCTTCCCTGTGGGGCGGGTTCCTGTGGGCACGATCGACTTTCGATTAGACGCCCCTATTTCCAACCCAGTCAATCATATTCTTTCCGGGAGTTGCTGGGCAATTGCTGGGGGTGGAAAAGGCGGGCTCGTACGACCTCGCACAATCGAGGAGTCGAATTTCCAATCATTCTCGAGGGGAGCTGGTGCGACTCCTCGATCAGTACGCGCCGGCTCGCCCGACCTCCCTCCCCCAAAAAGTTGAAGTAAACGGACGACCTCGGGCTCCCCGTCTTCCAAAGTAGAAAAAAAGAAAGAAAAAAGAAATTACCGACTCCGCGAATCTCCGCGTCGTCCCGCCAGTCCCCGCCGGCGCCGCGATTCGCGAGCAGCGACTTCGAACCCGCCATGGATCTCCGAATTTCTCATGTCGTCGATGTCGGCGAGGCGCGAGCGCGTGAATCTGCCTTTGAATTCTTTTAATTTATTCTTTTCACACGCGTCGGACAGTGTGAATCCCGCCGCGACCGGTGAATTTCTCATGTCGTCGGTGAGGCGCGAGCGCGTGAACTCTCCCTTTTAGATTTACATAATTCTTTCACGGGCAGTGGGTCGCGCGTGAATCCCGTACGAGCCCCTCGGCGGGAGGGAGGGGAAAGACGAGAAATAATTGTAATTGCGCGCGCCGGCGCTGTTAATCTCCGAACTTTGTACATGTGGTATGTCGTCGGCGAGGTGCGCGCGCGTGAGCTCTCCTTTTAATTATCTCACACGCATGAATCCCTTCTACAGACGCGTGAAAAAGCGCGTGAACGTGAGCGGGAGCGTGAAGTCTCTCTCGCGGTCACGGGCTCAGGAGTCTCAGAGTCTCCCAAACTTAACAGCCTCCAACTCCAGTCCGAGCAGCGCGCGCGTGAATTCTCTCTCGCTCAACCCACCCCACCTCCCACCACCGGCTCCCAGCGAGCCGCACGCATGTGATCGTGAAATTCACTTGAGAAGAATTTACATGGGCGAGCGAAAATCATGACGTCACCCTTCCCATGCTCCCTCCCTCTCCTCTATTCCTACTCCTCCTCCTCCGATTTCGCATGACGACCCGCCGTCGCCCACAAGCTCCCGTCCATTCCGAGTCCTACCGCATCCTCCTCATACCCGGTGGTCCCGGCCGCGTCCCGAGGACTCAAAAATCCAGCGCGCGCGCGAGGCACGCAAGGTCCGAAATCCAGATAACGCGCGCGTCCACGTATACGGGACGCATACGCGTCCCCAGCAGCTGGTACCCGCGACGCGTCACCCCCCTCCCCCCCCCCCCCACCTCCCTCATGCACCCAGCTCCCTTTTAAATTTAATTATTTCACGGGCGGCGCGTGAATGTGAATCCCCCGAATTAGAATCCGGCGAGGTGAATCCCATTTACAAACGCGTGAATCCCTTCCCTTCCCTTCCCAACCCAACCCACTCCCGTGAAAACCACGTGAAATCTCTTGAGAAAAGACAAGAAAAATAGGCGAGGGCGAGCGAAAATCATGACGTCACCCCCTCTTCCTTCCTCGGCCCTCCTTCGTCTCGTCCAATTCATGATGCATGAATGATGCACGATCACTGACCTTTTACCGTGTCTTGGCCCGTGGCCCTTGGCCCTTGGATCCGCGCGGCCGTGCAGCTTCAGCCTCGTCGCTGGCAGTGGGAGATCCGAAGATACGCTGAGATGACGCGTCGACGTCCGCCCCACCATCCGGGACGCACCCGGGCGCGTGAGCAGTCTCCGAGTCCGCGTCCGCTTCCAAGAGACGACGCGACGCGAGGGCGGACGCGACGCGTCGTCTTTCCCTTTTCTCACGTTCCGCTCTCCTTCCGTTCCTCGCACTCCCACCCTTTTATTTCCTCCCCCCCCCCCCCCAAGTTCGCCTCGTGTCGCGCGTTCCGCGCGTCGGTGCTTGCCTCTCTCTCCCTGGATTCGCGCGCTCGTGGCTGCGTCTCTACCGTACTATTTCGACCGAGTGCTCACCGGGCACCCCATGGGCCATGTCACGCCGACTCCGAGTTCGCATGACGGCCCGCCCACGAGCTACCTTCCCTTGAGTCCTACCGCATGCACTCGCGCTCGGTGGCCGGACGCGTCGCGGAGGAATCCAGCGAGGCCCGAATTGAAAGATAGGCGTCCCCCCACCCTACCGCCCCGGGCCCACCTGACCGTGACGCCCAGAGGCATCCAGAATCTAGAATCCAGACGCGTCGTCTCGTGCATCTACATCATCCCAAGTCTCTCGTCCTTCTCCCCCAGGCCCGAAGAACGATGCCGCGCCCCATCGAAAGCCACGAAAACACGTCGCGGGCCCTATCGTATCGACGTAGACGCGCGAGATGGGATGACGCGGCACGCGTCGTGTCGTGCCGGGGGCTATATATACTATAATGAATGACGCGTCTCTGTTTACTTTCCTGACTCGGGCCGAGGATCCCCCGCCTTTCCTCCCCTCCCTTTCATTCTCTGACTCACAAGTCTTGGTCGCACAAAGATAATCGTGAAAATCGTCAATTCTACTCCTCCTCTTCCTAGCTACGAGCCAGCGAGGGTATGTATGCATACAGGATATATGTAATATGAATATGTACAGATTGCGAGAATGTGAAGCTACATGGGTTCTTTGTTCCATTGATGCTGGTGCGCGCACTGCGCCACTGAATGGGGCGTGCGATGGTGTGGTGAAAGATATGCGGAATCCGGATGATGTGTCGAAAGCGAAGAGAGGAAAGCTGGGGTGTCGCAAATAATGTAGGTGCGCCCGCGTCGAGAGTCGAGAGTGAAAGATGCAAGGAGAGCGTGCGCTCAGAGACTGAGCACGCGATCGCGCATCCTGCGCTTGGCGCGGAAGACGCCAAAGCGCACGCGGAGGCTGAGGGCGGCCCACTGGCGGCGGAAGCGCAGGCTCGTCGCGGCGCCGCACTTGTCCTTCTCCGGCGGTGTCTGCGCCTGCTCTTCCTCGTCTGCGTCTGCGTCCAGCTCGGGCTCCGCGTCCGAGTCTAGGGAATCCGAGTCGTCGTACTCCTCCGAGAAGGAGGGCGCGGGCACGGGCGCGGGGCGCGCCTTGCGGATCTTGTGGTGGTGCGTGTGTGTTGTCGTGGACATGGCGAGGGCGGCAGAGCACGCGGAGAGCGCGCTGCGCTCGCTCGCGCACGGCGAGGGCGGGGTGTGCGTGTACGGGTACGCCGCGTACGGATCCGAGTGGGTGGTGTATGCGTACGGGTCCGCGTATGCGTGAAGGCCCGCGGTGGGCGACGGGGCGCGCCACTGGTTGCGCGTGTGCGGGAGCGGGTAGGTGTGCGCGCGGCGCGGGTAGCCGAGGGCTGTGTAGTCGGTGTCTTCGTCTTCCTCTTCTGTCTCGTGCTCTGTCTCCCAGCGCGGGCGGGGCGGGGAGGGGAGGCGGGCCGGGGCGCGGCGCGGGGACGGGGGCGGGAGGGCGCTGGTGGATGCGACGGGGAAGTCGTAGCTGAGCTCAATGGCGCCGGTTGGCGAGGAGGAGCGCATATCTGGTTTGTAGTGTCTGCGGTGGGGGGCGGATAGACGGGTTGATGAGGGAATGGGTGCGTGCTTTTATAAAGCCGGGTCCCAAAGCGGCCAGCCCTATTTGGGCGGGGCGTGGCCTGGCACAGCATCCCCATTTGGCCGCGGCCCAAGCAAACGGGCGAAGCGAGCCGAGTTAGCTGGGGTTCGGTTCGCTTGCACCTACTTCCTGCGATTATCGCGCACCGGCTGCTGTGCCCAGCCACACACACAAGCACACCCCTGCTATCGCCACCATCCTGGCCAGGCCACACCCACCCTGCGTGCCCTCTCTGCACCCATGCAGAGCCAATCTGACTCGCTCGCCGCAGGCTGACTGAGGACTCACCCTTTTGGGATGCCTCACTCAGCAACGCTCTTTCTCATCTTTCTCGGTGTATCACTCATCCGCATACTGACGAATCCAACCCGCTCGCCGCTCGACATACGTGGTATCCCCGATCTGCGTCGGACGCGCTTGTATGTGGTGCCGCAACGGCAGTGGGTCCCCGCAGTTCTCGGGGCACCGCCACCGCCACCCGTCTGTCAGCCGCATGACACACCTCGCGGCAAATTCGACGCGGTTTCGGCGAATTCTCCTTCATCGTCGTGCCGGGCTTTCGTCGCACCTCGCATCTTATCCGCGAGATCCATCCATCCCGGGCTCACCCGTGCCCAAAGAAAACCCCGAGGTCGCTTTCACCGGCTCGGGGACCGTGCCAGTGTGCGTCATTCTCGGGCGAGGGATATCCTGGAATAGCGCGGTCTTTCATGTGTCGTCTATCATCTGTCCTCTTTCATGAATTAAAGTAATTGACCGGCCTTTCAGCTTTTGTCTTTCATGATCGCGATGTGATAAGATTCCCTCCCCTTCCCTCAAAGACCGGCTACTTACCCCCGCTCGACGTGCCCACCCACGCCGAGCCACGCCCCCGGCTCGCGGCGCGTCTCCATGGCCAATCATAAAATAATGAAATGAACTCGGCGGGCTTTCACCTTTCATCTTTCATCTCGCTGATCTTATCAAAATCGCGATCTCTCTCGAGTCTCGACAAAGACAGGACCGGCTACTCACCCCAGCTTTCTCGCTCGCTCGGCAAACATGAGGGAGCCCACGCCCGCGGGTCGTGCCGCGACTTTGGGCCTCGCGGGAGGGCGTGGGATGCGTCGAAGCGCGAGACGCGCTTTGGCCCCGGGTCGGCCCTTTCTTCCGTCGTTCTGTGGTTCGCGCCTTTCTTTCACCTGTACATGTCATATGTTCTGCTTCCAGATGTGCTGGCGCGCATTTGGGCCGCGCGTTCGTCTTTCTTTCGTTCACGTTGGCTTGCGAGCAGGCCTCTCAGCGTGAATCGTCTTTCTTTCTTTCTTTCTTTCTTTCATCCTGCCAATCTCATCTCGTCACAATGTGATAAGATCACTTGCCCAAAGCCAAAGCCAAATCAAAGACAAAGACAAAGAGAGACCAGCGTGCGGCTGCGTACATAGCGTACCCCACTTTTCCCCTTCGGCAAACCATGACAATGACAACGACATGACAGGCGGCGAAAATGAAAGAGGGGGAGGCACGCCCGCGGGTCGTGGCGGGCGTGGGATGCGTCGAATTCGAAGCGCAGAGAGACGCGAGACGCGCTTTGGCCCCGGGTCGGCTGTTTCTTTCGTCGTTCTGTTCTGTGGTTCGCGTCTTTCATCTTTCGTTCTTTCACATGTTCTTCCGGATGTGGTGGCTGGCGCGCATTTGGGCCGCGTCTTCCATCTTTCACGTTGGCTTCCGGATTTGGGTCGGCTCTTGCATGTTGGCGTCCGGATTTGGGTCGCTCTTTCATCTTTCATCTTTCGTCATCCGACTTTCTTTCGTCTTTCATGTGTTTATTCCAGACTGAACGACGAGCATGCATCCCAGAACTGATTTTCGACGTGGCGCGCACGCGCGCCCCGTTCGCATTAATATTCCGTGCCCTTGCCATCGTGCAGCGGGCATGTTCCACACACTCTCTTTCACGGGCGCCTCATCCTCGGTGGGTCTCACTATCGCGATCCTCGTTTGCATTTGCACAAGAACAAAGACCGGCGCCTTACCCCAGATTCTCGGCAAGGGCAAGGTGCGCCTCGCGCGCGGGCGTGGGGTGCTTCGAAGCGTTGACGTGGGCGGGCGGTTCGGCTCTTTCATCGTTGTGTTCATCGGCTCGCGTCTTTCATCGTTCATGTTCTCCCTCCCGTCCGGATTTGGGTCGGCCCTCCTTCCGCGCGTATTTGGGTCGCGCTTTCATCTTTCTTTCACGTTGGCTTCCAAATACGGGAGGCTCTTTCATCTTTCATCCTTCATCTGTTATCTTTTCACCCACCCTCGCCTTCCAGATGGCACGACCCGCCTCGCTCCGCTGCGTTCCTTTCGGCCGAAATACAAGGGAGACATTTGGGTTGGGTCTTCATTTTTCATCTTTCATCTCCCCATTCCTAATCTCCGGAATGTCCCATCAGTCACGGTTCATGTTGGCTTCCGGATTAGGGTCGCTCTTTCATCTCTCGTCTGCCATTTTTTCGTTCCAAACCAAACTGAAATACGAGTACAGTATCCCAGAATTGATTTTCGACGTCGACGTCGGTGGCGCGCGCGCTGCGTCCGGCGCGTTCCTTCCTCCCATTGTAGGACTCATGAGGCACAGAGGCGATGCAGTACGCACCTCATCTGAATCCGAACGCAGGTCTTCCAGAATTAAATCGGTGTCGATGGCGTTCGGCGCGTTTCTTCCTCCCATTTTTGGATCTCTGACGCGCAGACTCAGAGGCGATGCAGTACGCACCTCATCTGAATCTAAACACAGGTCTCCCAGCATTAAATCGACATTGATGTCAGTGTCGGTGGTGTTCGGCGCGTTTCTTCCTCCCATTTTTGGATCTCTGACGCGCTGAGGCGCAGAGGCGGGGAGGCAATTGGCTCCCTCCTCCTCCTCCTCCTCCCATTTGTTCAGACGAGGCGCACCCCCCACTCACGCCCCCGGGTCGTGGCGCGTCCTTAATCATGAATTAATGAATTGACCGGCCTTTCATCTTTCGTCTGTCTCATCTTTCATCTTATCAAAATCGCGATCTCTCTCGACAAAGACAAGGCCGGCTACTTTACCTACCCCGGGTTTCTCGGCAGGGGCAAGGAGGACAAAGCGCTCCACGCCCGAGCGCGCGGGTCGTGGCGCCTCGCGGGAGGGCGTGGGCGTGGGACGCGGATACGCGCTTTGACGTGGACGGGTGATTCGGCTCTTTCTTTCGTCGTTCTGTTCTGTGGTTTGCGTCTTTCATCGTTCATGTTTCATATGTTCTGCTTCCAGATGTGGCTGGCGCGCCTTCGCCGCGTCTTATTTGGGTCGCTCTTCCATCTTTCTTTCACGTTGGCTTCCAGCCGGATTCGGATTCAGATTCAGATTCAGATGCAGGCGGGTCTTTCTTTCTCGTTTGGCTTCCGGATTTGGGTTGGCTCTTTTATTCTCATCTTTCTTGTTCTCCTTCCCTCCCACGACCCGCCTCGCCGCGCTGCGCTGCGTTCCTATCGGCCGAAATACAAGGGAACATTTAGGTCGCTCTTCATCTTTCGGTTTTCATCCTTCATCTTTCATCTCCTCATTCCTAATCTCCCATCGGTTCACGTCCCCCTTCCCGTTTGTTCCCTCTTCACCACTTGGTTACCTCTTCATCTTTCGTCTGTCATGTTTTCATGCTTTCCTGTGTTCATTCCAGACTGAAATACGAGTACAGTATCCCAGAATTGATTTGACTCGATATTGATGTCGGTGTCGGTGGCGCGCGCGCCTCGGCCTCGTCGTATTCCGTGATAAGCGCGCCCCGCCCGCATGTGCTGCCTGTTATGGGTCCCGCCACATTCCGTCTTATTCATTATAGGATCTCTGAAGCGCGAAGGTGCGTTCCCGTTCCATCTTTGGCTCTTTGGGCAGCGGGGGCGCGCGCCTCGTTCCTTCTTACTGCATTTAGGTTTTTGAGGCGCGGAGGCGCGTTCCCGTTCCATATCCGGCCTGTCCGTGCGCGCACGCCTCGTCATTTTGGGGCCCAGGCGCTATTCGGCTCCGGCGCGGTGCGTGGGCTTCCCATTCTGGCAGCCCTGTGGCGCGTATTCGCTTGCTAGGCGCGCACCACATCCATTTGCGGTTTTGGGTTGGACACCGTAAGTCGTGACGCGTTTCGTTTGTGACCCGTGCACTGGCGGCGTATTCCTCAATAGGCGTGCGCCGTGTCCATTTGGGGCGGGGCGCGTTACCATGTGTGGGTCCCGGCCCTTTCCTTCTCACTGGATTTAGGTTATTGTGCAACGGGGACGGCGGCGCGCCTATCCATGCAGGTTCGGCGCGCGCCTTGTTTTCTTGTGATATCTGGCTCCTTGAGGCATTTAACGCGCTGTTCCGACCCGACGCGCCGCGCCGCGGCGGCATGCCCATTTTAGGATGTCTGTGGCGCGTATTCGCTTGCTAGGCGCGCGCCGCATACATTTGTGGTTTTGGTTTTGGGTTGGACACCGTCATTTTGGGCCGCACGCGAGCGGCGTATTCCTCGACAGGGGTGCGCCGTGTCCATTTTGGGGCGGGACGCGTTACCATCTGTGGGTCTCGGTAATTCTCTTCGTACTGGATTTAGGTTTTTGAGGCGCGGAGGCGGCGGCGCGCCTATCCATGCAGGTTCGGCGCGCGCCTTATTTTCTTGCGATATCTGGCTCCTTGACGCATTCAAAGCGCTGTTCTGGCTCGCCGCGCCGCGGTTGCGTGGTCTGGCATGTCTGTGGCGCGTATTCGCTTGCTAGGCGCGCGCCACATCCATTTTTGGGTTGGACACGCGTTTGGGTTGTACACATGTTTTCGGGCCGGCGCGTTCGCTTTTATTTCCATATCCGGCCCCCGCGCTAATAAGCGCGCGCCACCTCCATTTTCGGCTCCCTGCGCGTGTTTGGGCCGGACGCGCCCCCTCCGCGTGTTCTTGCCATTTTCGAATTTCTGAGGCGCGGAGGCGGGCATGCGTATGTGCCGTTGTCCATTCTGGGTGCGCCGAGCGCGCGGCGCGTTCCTTCTCCCCATTCTCGCATTTCTGCGCTCGCGGTGCGCGGCGCGTCTCCGTATTTGGGCCGCGCTGCCTCGAATTCGACCCGTTCCGTCTTTGGCTCCCTGCGCCCGCACCTCGTTCCTCCTTCCATCTTTGGGTGCCCTCGCCGCGTTCGCGTTTTGTTCACTTTTAGGGTTTCTGAGCTACGGGGGCGCGGTCGACTCGGAGGCGCGTCTATCTATTCTTTCTCGGGGAACACGGCTGCTTTCCTCCCTATATTAGCCGCACCGCACACCGGAGGCGCGCCCGTGTCTGCGACTACATATTCCGGGTCGGCGCGCCCCAGCTCAGTTCGCTTTCGTCTATTCATATTTCTGCTTTGGGGCATGTCCTCTCTCGGATTTTGTATGGACGCATGCGTATGTAGTGCGGCGCGCGCCCACGAACTGTCACCTCCCGCACGCTCATAAAAACGCGAACGTAGTGTGGCGCGCCCAGGCACTCCCCTCTTCGAGAACTTAGTGTGGCGCATCTGATGTTCGATTCGAATGAGTGTGCCGCCCGGCCCGCGCATCCCATCATTCCAGTGATCCCTCCGACTTCTGTTTTCCGTTTGCCATGTCCAGTGCTTGATCATCCAGTTGATCCCTGATCAGCTTTTCCGCCTCTTCCCTTTGGCCTATTCGGTACAGTCCCGCGCGCTCTTGGCGCATCCATACTCCACATGCACCCATCCTCCTTCTACTTCCACGCTGCGTCACTACCCGACGCCGACGCCGACGCCGACGCGCAGCGCAGCGCAAGTGGGCCTATGCGCGAACCAGCTGAGTGAGCCGCTTTATCGCCCTCCAATTCCTCTTCTCTGGATCTTCCCATCTGCCCTTTCCCACTCGCAGTGCTTGGCTAGTAGTATCCCCGGCGTATATCCGCCCTTCTCTTTCTATTATTCCGCTTCGGTCTCTCAGCCCAAGCTGAATTCTTCTTCCTCCCTTTCCCCCAGCAGGACTTGGCGCAGGCTGCCCTCTTCCTCGCTGGTTTGACCGTGGCTGCGACTTGACATTCTTCGTGAAACGACCTGGTTTGTTTTCTGCGACGAGGGAATGTTGAGGTTCTCTTTCTGGAAGACTGGAATCGAGCGCACTCGACTCAGAATCTGCACGAGGAAGAGGACGAGGAACAAAATTCTGAAACCCGGCCTCGAACCCGTCCACGAACCCCAAACCAAGACGCAGCAGCGATCCTCCCGCACACGATATTATACCTCACCCATCTCTGTAGCGTCCGCATTCCGGAACTAGTTGCTCATCTTCATAACTCATAACTCACGCATATGCTCAGCCGGGATGCATCACGCATACCCTCAGCCGGGATTCATCTGCGCGCGAGCTTGTTTACTCATCGACGCGCGAGGTTATCTACCCACTCACTCATCAAGAGCCGGTAAAAGTGGACGCCCGTTCCTTTCTTCCTTCTGCCTTTTCGATACTATGCTCACCCTCTCTCTCTCTTCCCTTCTCCCAGAACGTTTATTCTTCTGGATCTCAAGCCACGCGGTAGGCAGGTACCCCGCTCTAAGTGGCGCAGCCTACCACTGATGAAGGTAGGCAATCAACGACTCAGGCCGCTGGTTCAGGGCGCCTTCACCGGGGTCAGGTTCGAAATCGGGTAATTAGATCGGAATCGTGCTCGCGCCTGACCTGAATCGATGCGCGTTTCGAGTTGAGCGCTTGGTTGACGCGCTTTGGCATGGTTCGCGCTTGGGCCTCCGAGACTACAGCTCGCGCTTTAGGCGATGGCAAGGTGTGTGCTTTGAATGATGTACACGAGGTGTGCGGTTTGATGCGCTTTGAACTGTTCTCTGATGCGCTTTCACGAACCTCGGCTACACGCCGGCCACTTTGACACTCCCGCGTTGGCTCGCATGATAGGCCGCCTGCGCTGGTTCAAATTTTGCTCGTAGGCTCCCGCCGCCGCGCCGCGCCTCTGCAAGGTCGACGCCTCCGCCGCACCCATACTCCTGATTCCCTCAACGGTGATTTCAACCCTGCGCCTTCCGTTCTCGTTGCCGTTTCCATCTCACAGCCTACTCTCCCACAGCCCGCGACCCGCAGCACACGTCGATATTGATCACGGCGCCAGCCGTAGGTTCGCGTTTCAGGTGTAAGCTGCGGCGTTGTCGTTGCTGTTGCCATCCACCACGCCCGCTTCCCGCCGTCTCGCACTCGCCGCAGTTCTCGCTGCAGCGCATCCCTCACAGCGCTGAGCGCGCCCTTCAAAACCAATTCACCGTCGATCACCCGGCCCGCTCCTCCGACTCGACCTCGATCGCCGGTTCGTCTTGCTTGTCATTGCTGTCTCTTGTGTATCCAAATCAAGACCTATTCTTCATTCCATTCCATTCCAAGTTCATTCCCCCTTGGGCGTGAGATAAGGATGCTTCGGCTCGTCTTGCCCTTGTGCATTAACGAGACCTACCTTGTGAGTCCCAATCAAGCCCTATTCTTCATTCCATTCCATTCCGAGTACAATGGTTCTTCGAGTGCATTAAGTACTCCGGCGCGAAATAAGGGGTGAGATAAGCTTAAGGGTTGTGGAGGGGGAGGGAGGTGCTTGGCGGCCCTGTGTGCAACCAGAATCGTAATGGCGAGGAGGAGGGGCCTCCATTGCACGATGCAGTGCATGTGAATGCACTCCTCGTGCGCGAGACACCGACTTTCGGACGGGGCCGAGTGGTTCTTGTGCTTGCTCTGGTATTGAGATGTGCGGGAGGGATAGAGTGAGACACCCTCGTTATGCATCGAGAGGAGGATGTCTCGGCCTCGGAGTCCGCGTCTCACGCTCATCACATTCGCGTTTTCGGGCGACGGATGGTGAGACAAGAAGTGAGACATCCTCCTTGTCTTGCTCACCATTATGCAGCGCAGCTTTGTTCATGATTCCTTTGATAGGAAGAATGGGAAGTCGAACAATGGACAATAAACAATAGAGCTAAAGACAAGGAGGAGGAGGAGGAGAAGCAGCCTCCGCAGTGTTTTGTTTGGCTCGGATTATAATGCATTTATCGATGAATGAATGGATGAATGGATAAACTGAACGCGGCTTCATTGCCTCAGAATTATTGTGGACTCGTGAGGCCTGTGCATGTATTAAAGGTTATTCGGCGTTTGTTATTTCTGAAAGACGCGTGAGCCACCTCCCTCCCCGTGCATAAAAATTTGAATCCGGGGACGCTCACCAAAAAAAAAACTGTGTGCATCTACTATTGAAACATTCAGCCCATTTATCTAAGTTTCAGACCCCTGCGCACAAATCAACATTATTAATGAATTGCCCCACACTGGCCATGGCGGGATGATATCACTGATGCAACCCCCGCCTTTCCCAACCTATCCTCACCAACCGAACCACCGAGTCAACATCAAGCTCCGGTGCACCGCACCACTGAGCTGATTCACTGAAGTGAACCGCCAAGCCAAGGCCAGCCACCGACATCATCGAGTCATCGAGCAATGGCGTCAACGCGCAACAAATTAAAATAAACGCGTTACCCCACACTCTATTCTTGGCTTGCCTGTCGGTGTCAAAGATAAGATTGCGATAGCGGGGTTATGCTCCGGCGATCGGAGGATTATGTAGATTAGATTGCGTACCTGAAAGCTTATGTCTTACCCCACACGTCATCCCGCCCGGTGTCAAGTCCTCCCGAGAACTGCGCTAGTCAAGCAGGATGAACAGGGTGGAACCAGCCTGAACCAACGCGCATATTGCGAAATCCAGTGAAATCCGAACGCGGGCTAGTCTCTTATAAGCAGACAGTACAACAATATTCGCTCGTACCTCGCGATGTTGTAAATGCGGGCGGAATCGGAATCGGAATCGGGTGGGTGCATCGGCACATGATGGGCTGACGACACCCCATTGGCAGGCGCGGACTAACCCGACCCGACACGAAAGGACGCGTAACCATCCCGATTTTCCGTGTAAGCGAATCCGCTCGAGCTCGGAAGTAGATGTAAGTATTGATTTATCATCTACTCTGGGTATTCGGAATATACTCATCAAGCCTAAGAGTTCGCCGAGTCGACGCCGAGGGCAGATTTGCCACGAAATTCGAAACGTGGATGAGCGGGCGGTGCAACGTCTGTTGGAACATTTGCATACCTACAGCAGGCCGCGTACACTGGTGTCTGCAGACCAGTTCGACTCGCGGTGGGGTGTAGGTACGTCGCTGCCGCTGTAGACAAATGACTCGACTATCCCGAAGGTTACTCAGAATCGAATCATTTTAGAAGACGACGACGCGTCCTCGCAGTCTGACTCATTCGCAAGGAAGAAGAGTTACGGCAACGACTGCGCCTCGGTGCGCTGACTGATCATCTTCCCAGGCCTGGCTCGTCCGACTCTCCAGGGCCGACCGACGCGGATTCGTCAGCCATCCACCACACTCCGCTGCTTCTCGACTGGATTATCGCCCGGCAACCAAGCCGCGATAATCTAGCTAATCTTAGGGCCGTGATATGATAATTTTGGTCGCGCGGAGGTACCGGCGTGCAGATGATTGCCGGTGGCGATTCTCGAGATTCTGTTGGACACGATGAGGGCGGCGAAGATCCTCGATGGCGGTGATGCAGGTGGTTTGCAAGATTCCGAGTCCTGTACAGGGAGCTTTGAATGCCGGCGCCGGCTCGATGGTTCGCCCCGATGCGACCGCGGGCGATGTAGGTGGCGACCGCCAGTGACATCGGACGACAGCCTCTCAACTACAATGTTTATAACGAGTCCTGCGGAGCCACGGAGACGCGCCCCAAGGCTCCCGTTCGTAAGCAGCGTGTTTGAGCCTCGCGGGCCGTGCATGGTCACCCGCACCGCTTCAAGTCCGGTTGCCGTCTGCACCCGCCGCCACTGGCAAGCCTTCTGAACTGGGCTCGCCTCCCCGTCGCGGCCAGCTCGGAATTCTCGCCTTCGAACAAGCGCCCAGCCCCCCGACATGCAGCCCCCGGTGTGCACAACCTGCATGGGGCCCCCTTCTCGGTGGACGTGCCAACTCTTCTTGGGCACCCGGCACGCGCGGCAGAGGCTGATGTTCCCACCGCGTAGGTAGCCGACCCTCCAGGCTCGCGTCGAGGCTCGAGAGAACAACAGCCAGTGTGGCTTCTTCTTCTTTTGGATCTCTTCTGGATACACAGACGCCCCTTCGAGTAGAAACTCACTGCGGTTTGGTTTCGTTTATTCCTGCCTGTGTGCACAGCCCGCCAGCTCGTCTCGCCGCCGCCCACCTGGATCACTCGGCCCTTTCGCTGATCGCGGACGCGGAGCGCGTTCAATGTGACTCACCGAACTGGGCTTTGACTGCCTAGGGACCCACCTGGACGTAGTCTTTCTTTGGGTCGTCGCTGTTCACCGTCTAAATTCTCCGTCATTTGATGGGATTTTTTACCCGCTGATGTGGTTCAAATTGTGATTTTTCCTGTCTTCCACGCCGCACCTGTCATTTTCAAGATGAAGGCCCACTACGTCCCATGGATTATGGTAAAAAATGAATTCAAGGACACGGACAAATGTGCCTGACTTGTTGCTGTACTTTACTACTCACCAGCAGTTCTGGAGTCTGGGTAGACGCTCAACATGGGGAACGGAAAGCAACTCCTTGCTCTTATCACTATTACCATGTCTCCCTGGTTTCCAGCGCGTCGTCAAGCCATTCGCGCACTCCACCCCGCTCCACCCCACTGACTCCCGCTGATCCCACCCGTGTTTGATTCGCCATCATTCGGCGGCAGCTTCTTTCCTGTGGAGAATCTTTGAATAAAGATGCAGAAACGCATCCCCGCTGGCATTGACCCTGGGCTCCTGGTTTGCTTTCAACTTGAGCCATCCCATCCTGGACCATCACTCAGACAAAGCCCGCAGGCTCGTTGAAGATGGTCGGTTCGCAGCGACTAGGATCTCGTTGATATGAACGGCGATTCCAAGTCGGCTGCGCTTCTGGGTATGCTCCACTCTCGAACGTCCTCCACAGAGGCACATATGGGCGACTCGGAACTACTGGATGCTACCTTACATAGGCAGTCTAACTGGTCCCTCCAGCGTCGAACGAACCACATGAACCGCCAGTCACCGAAAGACGCGGGAGTGAGATATGCTCCCCCCGGACAGGACTATCTCAGCTTCGCGCAGGAATCTCGTGGTTTGTCTTATTAATGGCCCGCTCCGTGCAGCCCTTATCGCTACTTAACCATGACACTGCCCAGGCATTGCTAACGCGAGATCGGCGATAAACATGAAACAAGCCCGGCGTATGGGGTCATGCGCCTGCGATTCTTCCGATAGTTGCGAAAGTCTAGAAGCGTCTTCCGCTTAGTAGATTCCCTCAAACGAAATGAAAATCTGCAGCGATCTGAAATTGAGGAGCCTGGTGATGAAAGAACGAATTAAGCGCAAAACGCGAGTGTGATATTAGAAGTTATGTAAAAGGTGCGTCTGCAGTGCCCTTGATTCCCGAAAATACTAAGTGCGTTGTGGAGTTTTTCGGGCGACTTCGATAATGAGAAAACGCTAGGAATGCGTCGTCGGCGTCGTACATCTAAGCTTGTTGGATGAATACGATGGACGGTAACCGAGCGAATAAATATCAAGAACGGCGGCGAGGGATCTGGGAAGGTGATACAGAACTTGTCAACTCCCAGAGGGGGAGTAAAATACGTCATCTGAACACGGCGCACGGTCACGACTGGATCGTTCAACATGGACGGACAAGAAACTGGAATAATGGCGCAACGTGAGTTGTAGATCAAAGTGCTACGAAATCTCACGTACAGAGTACTCAGAGGGGTCGGAATCTGGAGGTTCCTCTTCCAATTGGAACCGCAGTTCCCCCGCGTCAACCAACTGCAGTAAGTTTTGAAGGACGGCGGGATCAAGTTCGCGCGCTGCGGTGTGAATGTAGCGGAGAACACTCTGGAATGGTGTTCTGCCGTGGTCGATGCGCGAGGCGATGAAGTCGAAGTAGACCTGGTCGCCGAAGGCAAGGAAAGAAGTGCAACCAAGGTGATTCAAGTTAGGGACGAGACGCAACTCGGCGGTGTCGGGAACAGTGGCGGTGAGGCGTAGCAAAAGCTCGTCTGTGATCAAGATGTGTTTTGGAGTTTCATAGGCCGGCAGTTGATCTGATATGACAAGACGCTCCAGGGACGCCAAGGTGGCGAGAGAACGAATGAGTTCGTCTTCTGTAATCATCACGTGCAGCAGTTCGAGAATACGGAGCGTGTCGCAGAATGACGAGCGCGTCGAGAGTGAGATGAATTGATCGACGGGCCAGAATTTCGCAGTGCGAATCCGATACCGCGCTCTGTCAAAGCACAATTCGCGGAGGTGTGGCAATGTGAGGGAATCCAAAAGTCCACCCACAACCTGCATAGCTTCATGCGGATCTCGTCTTGTGCTGGTTGCAATAACGAAAGAGGGGATTAGAGCTGTGATTGGCGGCAGAATTAGGGGAACGGAATGGCCCCATGCATCGAAGCCTCGGAGTTCGAATGCTGTTTCCGGGTCAGATAGATTGTGCATCAAGGTCAGGATAGTGGCAATATACTCGTGCCTTTCATATTGGTAAATGAACGAGCGCAGCTGCTTCCATGGCAGCTTCGGGCAAGCGTGCCCATCTAGGTTGCTGAAGCGAACATGGTGCAGTTTCGGCGCGGTTTCGAAGATTGTGAGGTCGATGCCAACGATGTCTGTCTTTGATTCCACAAACAGCATCTCAAGTCTTTCCAGCATCCCGAGCCTCCCTTTAACGTGTCGAATGGTGTTTAACATGGCCAATTGCACGCGCGAGGACACACATCGCCAATGGTCGGAGTGTGCCGCTACCAGTTCCAGCACAGTTTGAGACGTTGAATCAGGGAGGTGGGTCAGATCCACTGACAATGTCAGAGGATGGCGGCCGCTACGTTTGAGAGGCGTGCGTAGGAGGTGCAGGTATTGGGTCGTATCTCTGGGCCAGCGATACCCATACACGCCGATATCGGACCAGAATTTGGGTGTCCCCAGGACGAGGGTACGCCATCGCGCACACACATGGGAAAGCAGTAACATATGCGAATTGGAGAGACTTTTCATTTCGGCCTTGATGTTGGCAGAGTTCCACGACTCGTCGTCGGAGGCGTCCTCTGAGTCAGAATCGTTCTCGGGTGGTGGGTGTGACGCGAAGATCTCGCACAAGATCTCTGGCGGCAAACGTCGGACCGACGAATGGGCTCCCCGACATCCATCGATATAGTGCTGGAGCTTCGCGCGATCGGTGAGTATGCGCTGAAGGGTCTCCTGCAGTCGCTCTATTTCGATATCGTACTGTGTGAGAGCCGCAGTTGCTGAAGAAACTTGGGAATGATAATGGGACGGATCCGGCGGGAAGTATGAGGATCTGAGCAAGTCTCGGAGCGCGTTAGTATCTGTAGGACTAGGTAGCGCATCCGATGGTGGAAAAGAGTGCTTGCACGACGCGCATAACATCGTGGTAGGAAGGAAGCTGGGAATGATGGCTCGGCTACCGCCCGGAGCGGAGCTTGAAAGCTCGTGCGTGCGACTCAAGATTCTGTGGCATGTTAATAATAATAATGGTTCTCGTTCATGCGAGGCACAAGCCATTCTTTTTTTTCTGTCACGTCTGTTGATAAGCTTGCTGAGCCTCGCATGCAAGTATGCAGTGTTCTCCTACCAATAGTGAGAACCATCTCCCGTCTTCCATCCCTATGCCCTCTGAATCCCTTCAATTTTGCAGCCCCGTTCCCATAGAAAAAATGACCACCTTTATCAAGCACATTCCCCAGATTTTGGCCCACGTAATTTTTTTTGAAAGACGACCGGTTTGAATGCTTGATTATCCGAGCGCGAGATAACCTGTGTGAAAGACATCCCAGACGTTGAAATTACGTACTGCGCAGTCCCTTTCATTGGGTAGGATGAACCACAACCTCCCTCCGCGCACGAGTCCAAGTGAATTTACAGCCTGAGATGATATCACTTTGATGCAACTACCGCTGGGACAATCAGTTCCTCATGTCGCCCTCAACCGAGCCAAGCCCGAAATTAAGCTCCGGTGCACTGCGAACCTGAAATACCTGCCACCGACATCATCAAGCAGTTGCGTCTGTACAAAGCGTTTCGAGGTTATCTCTATTTCTAACCTGTCAAAGATAAGATTGCGCGGGTTGATTGCCGAGGATTGGGATGATTAGATTAGATTGCTACTCTAACACGCACGGAGTTAATTTAAATTGTCCCGTCTGGATCCGTTAGAGCTGTTATCCACCCTGGGGGGGGGCGTGTTCCAAAAGATCCGCCAGCGCCAACAAACCTTTTCGGACATTCTTCATGCACTGATGTACCTCTCGTCTGCGCTCTCCTGCCTCGGGCTCACTGACAACCTGCATGATGCCGAGCCAAGCCGGTATACATGCATGACAAATATCCGATATTCAACCTGAACATCAATGCACATTGAATCCACAACCAAAGCATAATGTATTTTTTTGGTGTTAATACTGTTGGCTGGGTTTGCCTACATAATATGGGGGTGAGTATACCTCAGCCTACGTGAGCTTATGTCGGTCTACCCATGTAGGCGCACCCACTGCTTCGGGTAGGCGGCGGCAGTAGGCAGAAGACGGCGACTGCTGACCTCCAGACTGGTAGTTCTTGCGAGGCGAACGAGCGCGACACGGTTCCCGGGAGCCCCAATGTCGCTCGCCAACTCCGCAAAGATGGTCCGAGTGACTTCCGCTATCTGCCAACATTTTTGCATAAGGCAGAAGGATGGTGGTGAGCAAGTGCCAGTTGTAAGACACTCGCAAAGGCAAATGATGGCGCATTATTCCCTCACGTGGCCCAGCTTCGGCCCGAATCGGAATTTGGACGAGACAAGAAAAATCAAGTTGGTATTAATTACTAGGTAAGTATTGAAAGTGGAAATCGGATTTATACAGAAAACAACATCCCCTCAGGATAAGCCCTAAATCTGACGCGAAATATTTCCCTCCGACTCCGTCTCCTCGAGCTCCAAGTCTCCCGGCGCCACAGACCGTCCCTCGCTCGCCGTCACGCGCCACTTAGCACCCGAGGCGGTGTTCCATATGGATAAATCTAGGCGCGGGCACAGGGCGCGGAGTGCGTAGAGGAAGGACTAGTGGCGATGTAAGTATTAGCGCTTGCCGCGGGGAGGAGTAGGAGCGCACGGGATCGGTTGCGGCGAGGAGGGCGTAGAGGATTGGGCGCAGGGTGTAGACGAACATGTCTAGAGGGCCGTTAGTTCGCTGACTCTTCATGTGTGATATTTATGCAGACCTAACATTCGCAGGTTCAGGTTCTATGTGCGGCGTGGGTTAGCAGTGCGTAGATGATTGAACGGTGGGAAGAAAGAAGACGCACGGAATCGGTGAGGACGACGTTCTTGACGGAGTACACGTCGAGGACGCATGCGGTGATGCTGAGGAAGCACGAGAGGAGGGGGTACAAGCCTGGTCGCCAACATATTCTCAGTTGGTGTGCTATTGCGGGTGATTACGTACCGATGCGCAAGATCATGCGGCGGTAGCGCACGATGGGCAGTTGGGGGGCGCTGGAAGCGAGGCTCGCGATGCCGGTCTCCGAGTCGGAGGCGCTCTGGCATGTGGTGTCCGCGCGCAGCCGTAGGATGTGCCTCTGTTTTAGTTGAGCGTCGCTCTAGAAATAATCAACTTGGTAAGGGAACGCACCTGGTGCCGCACCATGAAGATCAGGATTGTAAGGAAGGAAAGGACTTCGGTGCTGGACGCAAGAACCATCCAGACGGACTGGGTCGCTACAAGCCAGTGGAGCTGGATCGTTGGGGTGGGGTCGAGCAGCCAGCAGGTACCGCTCGCCGCGTACCACCTGGAACGATTAAATGTGGGGGCCAAGGGGTAATGAGCCTGGCTTACCCGAGCTCCCCCACGATCCATGTGGGAACGTTGCAGACTGCGCACAGGAGCGCAGATCCGGCGATGTAGTACTTCTCCATTTTGTTCCCATTGACGCCGTAGACGAGGACCAGCCTGGTGCACGGTATTCAATTCAGTCTATGAACGCTGAAGGAATGCGGGGCCGCACTGGAGATTCAGCGCGATGCAGCAAAACATGCAGGCAGAGAACATGGGGGAAGTCTGAGGTAGACTTTCAATATAATCAAGGAGCTTGTGGTGGGCGCACGTACGACACTGAGGAATGCGACAAGGCTGCAGGCAGGACTTGGTCCCATCGTCTCGATGGTCGCCAGGATGCCGAATATCACACTGCGAATTAATGAGCGGGAGCGGAAGCAATTGGAAAGGCTGCACAGGTTGCGTACTTGGAGATTATGGCGTACACAATCAGGCGGAAGCTGACGCGGTTCAGATGGGGCCGAGAGATGGGGTTCCAGGCCAAGTACGCGAATGCTGCTAGGAGGAGGACGGAGAGCGCTACGCCCGGAATGGCGACACCGAGTACCACATCGCTGGAAAGGGGGCGGAGTCAGCAGCGATACAGCGTAGGGGAGCTGTATGAAGCACTGAATGATAGCGAGGTCATGGTGTTTTTTCGAGGACATGAAAGTGTAGAAGAGACATGGATAGAGACCATCGCTGAAAACTTGAGACCCGCACAATCGCCACTCCGGGCTTCATTACCAGACCATTTGAGTACCAGATCTGTTGGAATTACGAGTCACTCGCCGTCATTCAGACGGCCGACTTGGTGTTTCAGCATGGCACTCAAGGTGTACCCACTACTAACTTGAAAATTTGCTACACAGGGTCGGAAAAGTGAATCAAGACCCTTTGCCCTTCTGGTACCTCTGCCCACAGTTGGCTACTATACACTAGAATTTCACTCTTTTAGTATTTTTTGCGATCCTCAGATGTGCTTATAGGTATTTAAAAGCAGGGCCAGTGGGAACGCGCGCTTCATATGGGCTTACCTTCGCCGGTGTCAGCACAAATTTATGAGATTGCGAATTTTGCAATAGAGCCGGTCGCGGGATTTGCCGCATGATCGGAAAAGAGCAGATCGAGACCAGGTGCTTCCCAGGAAGTTCGGCTATCCGCGAAACCGGCAAGACGACCGGCGGCATGAACGGCGGCATATAACGGAGTTTGAAAAGTTCTTACCCATCAATGACGTTTGGCTATAAGGTTGATCTAGTAGTTAACAGCACTGCATCATTTTCGTCCTTGCTTCTTGCCAGCGACAAAGAATCTCGCCAGTGCTCCTGTCATGTCTACAAACCCTCGCTTAGTAAACATCCACAATAATTGCTGCACAATATGTGGATGCTACCTCAAGGTCCAGCAACGCTCCGACGGCATCTTCTATCTGAAGGTATGGCGATTCTTGGTTTACGGCAACTCGCCATTGATGAAACACCATATAGTGCTATAACCCGTCGGCACATGCTACCGAGAAAGGTCGTTAGGGGCTGCGCGAAGTATATTGAAACTCCGCCAAACCCCGCCAAATTTGTAAGCAACCGCCGTTCAGCCGCCGGTTGCTCGATCTGCCGGTTTCTCCATTTCCCGAATGCACTCGGTGCTTCTGCCTAAATCGGCCTGGAATTTTTGGACGGAGACCTGGTACCTAAGTCGGTACCAGAAACACATTTTTAGAGCACCCCGACCAAATTCCGAAAAGTGAAATGAGGTTCTCAAGACCTATGAGGCTGTGTCTCGGCTTCTTCCGGCGGGTACCCTTGACGCCACTCCGATGCTCGTACATAACAACCCTGAATGCCCTGTTCCGGGACCCTGGTCCCTAATTGCTGTCCATCTCGCTCCTCCATTCCGGGGGTGTTATTGGCAGACTGGCAGGACTCTGCCAACCAGTTCTGCCAAAGTGGCAATTGCCGGCAGTAGGATGTGAGGGTCAAAAAATCAATGCCCGCGCTAGTCTAGTGTTTACCGCGGGGGTTGGATGATCACAGTGCTCCGTTATTATGTAATCACGGAGTTTGAATTCACGTCGCGACGTGCGCTTTGTGTGGGACGCGATATTTCATGGGATTTCCACATAGAGTGGGTTGCTAAGTCTGTGTATGAAGGTCTGTCTCTTCACAATTTCGACAGAGGTCTTCAAAATCAGGGAAACGGGACGATGATTAGTGAGGTACGAGCTTCGTGTTGAAGCGTTTGTCTACGAGAGACTAAGGATCGGCTTAGATTAGATTGCTACTCTACCCTGCACTCCGTCATCCAATGCTAGCCAATGCCCAACAAATGTCGGAGAATTGTGCCAAAGAATAAACCTGGTAAACAAGACCAAAAAGCGCAAATCAGAGGATATGAGCGAGCTCCGAATGCGGGCGGACTCGCGTCGGCGCCTGATGGGCCCGACGGGATCTCATTGGCGGGCGGGAATAGGCGGGAACCGGCCCAGACATACTCGGGTAGATGTGATTTATCATTCTGCACTCAAAATACCACCAGATTATAATTGTGATGAAGGTTCGGAACACCGCAGACAACTGCGCAACGTATATGGCAGGGCAGTGCGGAGGTCTGTTGGAACATACCTATAGCTGTGTACGTAAGGTCTCTACAGGCCAGCTCGACTGGAGGTCACAGGAAAGGGCGATTTCGATGTGCAGAAGACTACATATCCCTCGAGGATTATTCAGAATCGAGTACATTTTGGGGCTCTCCTGACTCTTTCTTAGGAAATAGTGGCGACAACCCGCTGCGCCTCGCATTTCTGCGTTGACTGCCCGTCTTCCCAGGCTTGTTGTCTTCCGGCTCGTCCGACTGTCCAGGGCCGACCGACGAGGGACGAGTCTCTGCGTCCTGGGATTCCTTATCTAGTGGCTTGCTTGTCGACCCACTTATCACCCGGTGCGCAGCCACAATTATCCACGCCAGCTGTGCTATTCTTGGTGCTACCACACTACGGCCCCGGCGCACAGCTGAATCGCCGGCGTCGGATTCTCGAGATTCTTTTGGGCACGATGCGGGCGGGCGAAAATTGTCTCGACAGCGGCGATGCAGGAGGGGCGCAATACTGTACACCCGTGAGTGCGCGTTAAACGCCGGCGCCGGCTCGGGTGGTTCGTCCCGACGGGAGCGTGCCAGGCGATGCACAAGGCGACCGCCGATAACATCAGGCGACCGCTAGTATCCGACGGTAGTCGCAATGCTCAAACTCAAGTCAGTTGGATACGAGCTAGTACCAGGCGCGTTTGAGTCTCGCGGGCCGTGCATGGTTACCAACCATCGCGGCCAGCTCCGAATTCTGCGCTTCGCACTAGCGCTACACCCGATGGGGCTGTCTCTTCTCGGTGGGCGCGATAATTGTTCTTTAGCACACGACCGGCGCTGCACAGGCTGTTATTCCCACCGCGTAGGTATACCTCTTATATTGCATCTTTTCTGTATACATAGACGCCCCTCCGAGTAGACAGCCGTCGCGGTTCATTTTCGTTTCAAATTGGTTGATTTCTGCCTGTGCACAGCCAGCCCGCCAGCTCGTCTCGCGGCCGCCCGCCTGGATCACTATGCCGCTTGGCCGATCCCGGACGCAGATTACCCCCGCACATGAACTTAGAAGTGCGGACCTACACGGAATCGAGATGGTTCAGCTTCACCGAGTAAAATTTCAACATTTTTCGACGTGAGTTCAAGGGCTGTCAATGTGGTTGATATTCCCATCTCTGGCTGAAACTGTACCAGTGGTTGAAGTTCAATATTTGGCATTCGACTCTCTCCCGACTCAAAGCACCTTCGGAGAAACGAGATACCGGTACAGCTTTATCCGTCCAAAACGCCAGAAATAGCAGAAAGTACGATGAGCTAAGCTAAGCCATCATACATGTCACAACGTTATTGCTTCCTGCTTCTCTACGTCCACCTTCATCCCACTGTATCGCCTTGTATCGCTTGCTGCTGCCGAGCAAGTCAAATCGAAGATTAACGGCGGGATAAAACCCTCCAAGCTCTCTTCTATCCTTGCCGGTAACCTGCGAAAGTTCGTCAACTGGATCTGTTCACCATGCCGTCATTTTGATCTTTCCTTTCGTCTTCAGCGGGGTTTTCCAGATTTTCTGTGACGCTCGCAGAAATCCAGCCTGTCTACGATTCCAAACTTTCCCAACCCCACACCAAAAACGATGGCACCGCGTTCTTTCACTATTCCCGACCCACCTCCTCCCCCGACCTCGCTAGCCAATCTGATCACTTCCAATGAGGCCCCGTCGGATGGGGAGTCCAGCCTTGCGAGCGCGTACATCGACGAGCTTGAACCGCATATTGCCCTCCTTGATGAAGCCTTGGCGTTTCTCTCGCGACGCCATGCGGCTCTTCTGGCATCTTTGAATGCGCACAAATCCATCGTGTCCCCCATCCGCCGCCTTCCTCCTGAGCTACTCGGGGAGATATTCTCTTTCTCCGTTCACGCGACGTACTCCCTCAGGGGCGTATCCGGTCCCCCATGCCGCCGGGCGCCCTGGTTGTTGGCCCACGTCTGCAGTCGCTGGGCCGCAGTAGCATTGGCTTCTCCCGTGTTGTGGACTATGGTTTCTCTCGACCTGGATCGTTTAAAAGCGGCAGAGGATGGGGCTGTCTCAATGACGAACGTCTGGCTAGAGCGGTCCAAAGATTTGCCCATGACTCTGAGGATCTTCCATTACAAGGACGAATTGGATTTTCCTTTCGTGGTCGACACTTTGATTGCCCAGTCCTAGGCGTTGGGAAAATGCATATATCTCTACCATCAATTCAGCACTCTCCCCCCAGCTGAGGAGAATCAGTGGCTGCCTTCCTTCCTTGACCACCCTCACAATCGACATCCAGCCATTTGATGATTTAGGCGACGATGCTCGGAATATCTTTGCGGAGGCTCCGCGGCTAGCAGCTCTCTGCGCCCATTTCACCGATGCCCCCCATATGCCCTATCCATTTAATTTTCCATGGCATCAGCTGACTCGACTCTCGACAACATTCACGTCCAACACCGAGGCGTTGTCCACACTCCGGGAATTATCAAATGTAGTTGAATGCTCGCTGAGATACGAGGATGAGGATGCTATTCCCGAGAATACCACCATAATTCGCCTTCCGCATCTTCGCTCCCTAACGATCGAATGGGAGACGGTGGAGGATAATCCCTCGCAGATTCGAGCCGAATATTCGTTGCTCAAATATCTGGAGACGCCCCACCTTGGAAAACTCAACACCCAAAATACTGCCGACGCAGCGGCCGTCCTTGCGCTGCTTATGCGGTCCGGATGTGCCGAGTCTCTCACTTTTTTCCACTTCCACCTACCCTCGATCCCCGAGCACGATAGCATCATTCAACTCATCCAGAGCATGCCGCGCCTCGTTGAACTCCAAATCGGGGACTTGAACGGAACGCTCACCGAGTTTTTCGACGTGTTCTCATCCCAGTGGCGAAGAGCGCAGGAACGGTCCGGACCTCCTCGGCCCACTCTCTATGCGCAGCTTGTGGATTGCATGCACCCCGGCGACATGTCTCCGGAGCTTCCGCTACTGCGCGAGGACGGCCTTTTCGTGGAGGTCTCGTCGGTTTCGAACTACCGGTCCGTTATCATGGATTGTTTCAATTGAAATAATATTTTGGGGACTTGGAATGGCAAGTGGAGTCCTGTGAAGGGGCGAAAAAGCACTACAGGTGTATCCTCTGGTTTTATCAGCTTTTTATTCCGTGTCCCCGTCGAGGTAGTCTGCGTATCTCGGAGAGTACCCTCGACACCGGAACAGTTGTGGACCTTATTTGGGATATTCATCTGAACCACCGACACTATCAGACCCAGGCGATTTCAATGATTCCCTGTCTCCCTATATTCTCCGTAGAATGCCCACAAAGTAGGCCTACTGGTCCTCTCCAGCCTCCATCGAATTCGCCGAGATTGCGGCGCCAGCGGATTCAGACCGGTTCTGCCCGAGCTTGGGCGTGCACGACGATCTTCTTCAACTAGATCCGCAAGGCGTGACTCCGCTGGCGCCACACCTTCAAGCACCTTCCACACCGTGATGCCGCAGCTGATCTCGGGACTTGTGCTATTACACGCTTCTCCCGCCGCCTCCCGCTGCGGGACAACCGCTGCCCATGAGACAGCTGCAGTGTCCGAAGAATCGCCTGTGGGCTCTCTAATTACTTGTCCCGCCGTGGTGGTGTAAGGCTCCTGAGCTGGTTCACTTGGCAAAAGTGGCAGCAAGAGTATTAATTCGGTGGATCGGATAAAGTTTTACCGGTGGGAGCCGGCTAGAAAATTGATTTACGGTGCGAGGATAGTTTTAAGACAGATTCCACATCCTATTCAAAGAGACTCGTGCCCCGCATTTTGAAGCCATCGCGCAGGTTTTTCAGAACACAAGTACACATTCTGCTCAGCCAAGTGCTGGCTGGGTTTAGTTTTTTTAATGGCATTTGAGCTGCTATAGATAATTATAGGCACAGGTTCAAATAGGTGCGTCCCACAAATGTTCAAAACTAACGACCACTCAATAACTTTGTTCCTGTTTGGCTTCTCCAGTCAACGCGTTCTGCTCACGTGCACCAGGTGCCACAACATTTCAAGAACACTCAGGCTATTTATATACTGTCACCAACAAGCGACCGAAATGGCGAAGAAGCAGCAGCCCAAGAAGAAATCTGCCGCCCAGCAAACACCCACGGGCAATACATTCAACCAACCTTATTGGCAGTAGGGAGTTCAGCGAGCGCGATGGAATGCATGTGGAAGAGCAGAAAGCCTAGCTCCAGTGGAGGGAAACGGCGGTGGACCTCAGGAGCTGTGCCGCTGCGGGCATCCGATGTACTGACTAACAGGAAAATTGTGAAACTAATACAGCATCACCTGGTCGAAGCAACAGGATATAAGAATCAGGATAAAACAGTCAGCCTTGGAAACCCTCTATTGAATGCGGGCATCCGATGTACTGATTAACAGGAAAATTGTGATACTAATACAGCCTCTCGGTGATAATGCCGTCTGCTCAGCTACGGAAAGCCTCACCGGGAGATATCGATGCTTCTCCAGCTGTATAAGAGAGGACCCAGTCCGGCGCATCAAGCCCTCCATTCTCCTGGCTGGCCCCTCCTTTTTTTTCTTTCTCTTTCCTACTGTACGCTTTTTGGTTGTCTTTCTTTCCTTTCAATTGCCCGCCATGCGAATTTCCTTCTCTCTCTTGTTCGCCATCATTCTTTCTCTTGACGCGTTTGCGGCCCCGGTGCCCACTGCTGATGTCGGAAATGAACTCGTGCGTGATTATCTGATGGGTGGGGGGCACGGACTAACCGACATCCACAGGCGCTTGAAGTGCGGAAGGCCAAGGCTGTAGCGAAGAAGGCACCGAAACCTAGTGCGTGTGCTTCTATTTTTGCTGCGCCGCGCATCCTAAAATTGTTATTTTCGTCCAGTTGCTAAGAAGGTGGCCCCGAAGCCTGGTAGATCCTCCTGCTCTCCCGCATTGCGGCGTCAAACCAAAATATTTTCTTCATCAAGTGGCTAAGAAGGTCGCTAAGAAGGTCGCTAAGAAGCCTGGTAAGCCCTCTTATTTCCCTGCATCGCGCCCTCAAAATTGAACTCTGTTCTTCGTTCAGTTGCCAAGAAGGTCGCCCCAAAGCCTGGCATGCACTTCCATTCTGCCCCGCTGAGCCCTTCCAACCGAAATATTTCTTCGTTCAGTGGCCAAGAAGGTGGCCCCGAAGCCTGGTAAGCCCTCTTACTTCCCTGCATCGCGCTCTCAAAACTGAACTCTGTTCTTCGTTCAGTTGCCAAGAAGGTCGCCCCGAAGCCTGGTAGGCCCTCCTACTCTCCCGCATTGTGCCGTCAAACCAAAATATTTTCTTCATCAAGTGGCTAAGAAGGTCGCCCCGAAGCCTGGTAAGCCCTCTTAATTCCCTGCATCGCGCCCTCAAAATTGAACTCTGTTCTTCGTTTAGTTACCAAGAAGGTCGCCCCGAAGCCTGGTACGCACTTCCATTCTGCCCCGTCGAGCCTTCCAACCGAAATATTTCGTCGTTCAGTGGCCAAGAAGGTGGCCCCAAAGCCTGGTACGCGCTCTTATTTCCCTGCATCACGCCCTCAAAATTGAACTCTTTTCTTCGTTCAGTTGCCAAGAAGGTCGCCCCGAAGCCTGGTATGCACTTCCATTCTGCCCCGTCGAGCCCTTCGAACCGAAATATTTCTTCGTTCAGTGGCCAAGAAGGTGGCCCCGAAGCCTGGTACGCCCTCTTATTTCCCTGCATCGCGCCTTCAAACCGAACCCTTTCCTTGGTGCAGTTGCTAAGAAAGTCGCCCCGAAGCCTGGTACGCTCATCCTCTCTCGCATCGCAGCCTCAAACCGAACTCTTTCCTTCATGAAGTGGCTAAGAAGGTGGCCCCGAAACCTGGTGCGTCCCCCAATTCGCTCTTGGACCGGCATTCATCTCTTGACTTAGTGGCCAAGAAAGTTGCGGCGAAGCCTCGTGCGTCCCATCTCCGTCACTCGCGATTCAATCACTCACATATTCCTCCAGCCGTGAAAGCACCTGGTACGAAATATCTATGTTCGATCGGAAAAAGCCAACTGACATGGGCCTTAAACCAAAGTTGCGGCTAAGCCTGTAGCTAAGAAGGTTGCGGCGAAGCCTGGTACACCTCTCATTTTCCCGCGTCCCAGCCCTTGAACCAACGTTCCCCTCTTCGTTCAGCGGCGAAGAAGGTTGCGGCGAAGCCTGGTGTGTCCTGATTTCCTCTTCCCCTATTCACGTGTTGACTTTTCTCTCCAGTTGCCAAGCCTGGTGTGTCTCGTCTCCCACCGCTCCAGTTCAGGCGCTCACATGATTTTTCAAGGTGCCAAGAAGGCACCTGGTACGTAATCTTCCTCTCCTCCTCCAACCAATGTCAGCTAACGACGTTGTCAGTCGCTGCGAAAAAGCCCACTGCAGTCGCAAAGAAGCCCGCAGCCGTACGGTCCTCCAACTTATCTTCTATCCCCACTCACAATGTTCATAGAAACCCCCCGTGAAAGCCCCCGCAGTGCGTCTCACGTCCCCCCATTTCCTCAGTCTCTCATGTAGCCCGGAAGAAGAAGCCCGTCGCCGCGGTACGCAATCCTCCTTATAGTATAAAGTCGTCCGAAACTCATTCCGAGTTCAGAAGAAGCCTGTTGCCGTACGTGTTCACCCCGAATCCCCTTTTCTGGTGTTTATCCCTGCGCGCGGAATATGTAGAAGGCCCCTGCTGTAAGCCCCTACACTCGCTCGTTTCATGTAGGTTACTTATTCCGTCGTGCAGAAGAAGACCGGGACAGTCGCTGTACGTTTCCCTCCAACCTCATGTTTGGGTTTCGCTCATCGTGGATAGGGTTCCGCACGGGTCCACCCGCGGGTATCAGAAGGCCAACCCGGACCCGGACCCGCCAATACCGTACCCGACCGACCCGCGGGTTCAAACCCATACGGGTTACCCGCGGGTCGCTGATATAGCCGCGGGTCCCCCGCGGGTCCGTGCCCAAACCCGGCATGGAAGACGGAAATATGATCCGTAGATGATCAGATCAACATTTCGTGTGCACGGCATATCGAAATGTAACCAGATGTAACCGCCATATGGCACGGCACCCTGTTTAGCCGACCGCACAAGGCGGGAACGGCTTCGGCCGAGTGTCGGCCGAGGCTGCCGAGGACCCGCGGGTTCACCCGAGCGGGTCCACGGTATTGCGGCGGGTCTGAAATCTCGACCCGGACCCGGACCCGGCAGACCCTCGGGTCCAAACCCGCGAATGGACCCGATACCCGTGCGGAACCCTAATCGTGGACGTACATAGAAGAAACCCACCGTCGTATGTCTCGTCCTTGTGCCTCCGTTCGCCCGTCTCAATTTTGTTCTAGAAACCCCCAGTGTCCAAGAAGCCCACCGGGACAGTCGCTGTACGTTTCCCTCCAACCTCATGTTTGGGTTTCGCTCATCGTGGACGTACATAGAAGAAACCGGCCGCCGTATGTCTCGTCCTTGTGACTCCGTTTGCCCGTCCCAATTTTGTTCTAGAAATCCCCCGTGTCCAAGAAGCCCGTCAAGGCGGCGCCGAAACCCGTGCCGAAGCCCGCCACTGCGTCCAAGGGCGTGGCGTGCCCTATTCGCAAGAAAGGCAGCAAGGCGGGCGTGAAGGCGGGCGTGAAGGCCCGCGTGAACTCCGACACCGAGTGCGACGGGGCCAGCGCGGCCGAACTTTGCGCATCCTTCGACGACTGCGCCACCTGCGGTAAGTCTATCGCTTCAAGTACAGAGATAGATTATGACGACATTTATCAGTGGGCTCTGGCCTCAGCTGCGGATTTGATGTGGAAGACGGCAAATGCGTCCCAGAGACGACCACTGGCCTGACTTTGGCGACGGACAAGAAGAAATGTGATACGCTGCTTGCCGCTGCCAAACAAGTATGTGTTTGTGTATTTTCATCCAGCTTAAGGTGCTGAGACACCCTGTGTTAGGCCGCCGCTCCGCCAGCTGTCGATGAACGGGTCACAGCCGCTGCAACGGCCGCTTTCAGCACAAAATTCCAGGACCACATATTTAACTTGAAGGACACTGAGAAGAAGAAAAACAGCGGACGGCATATCCTGAGTGCGTGGAAAAAGGACAACCCCAAGAACGTAGAGAACAAACGGAACACGAAAACTGGTATCGTCGAGTTCCAGGTAAGCGGGTGCAAGAGATCGCAGAGAAGGTGCTGAAAATATCTCAGAACGGCAACGATATTAAGACCGTTTGGAACGATGAGGGGATGACCCTGATGGCACGTTCGTCTACACTCAAGCCCAGATCAAGGACCTGTGCGTCCGGGGCTACGAACTGAGTATTCTCGCCAACCCATCGAATGCTGCTACCTTGAAGGCACCTGCGCAGCCTGCCGCTAGTACTTCCAAGAAGGGTAAGGGAAAGGCTACTGCCGCCCCCGCCGCGTTGAAGATCCTGTCGGGTCTCAACAACGGCATCGTGGTGCACAACCCGTTTATCAACCAGAATGTATGTATCAACATCAGCTCGGCGTCGTGCTTCCCGCTAGGAATTGGGACCGCGTCGGGCGTCGAAGGTTCGTCGTGCACGGGCGACGGCGGTGTCGAAGACTGAGGTCAAGACTTGGATCCCTGTGCTCGATATTACTCAGTATAATAGTTTTTCCTGTATTAATACGAGGGCGGCCCCTTGAACGTCTACTGCAACCTTTTGTTCAAGTGCCCATTAAAATGTAGTCTTCAATGAGCCCCACCGAATGTCCAAATCCTCGTAAGCCCCGCGCGAAGCTTCGGGCGATTTACCCCTGAAAGATCCTTGTGAGAAATTAAGAAGACAGTGACGGAGAAGTCGCCCACGAATATGCGAACCCCTGAAGTGAAATTGGTACAGCACAGAGAGGTCGCAACCGTCTATGGTATCAAACTTGCGGTCTACATGATCCACAGTCGGATCAACGGAGCACTGGGAAAATACAGTAGGCTACACACATGGAAAATCAAGATGATTCGTACCTTAAGAATGCGAGCCTGGGCCGCAGGCGATAGATAGTGCGGAAGGAGGGGTAGGCCACAGTGAAGCGATCAAGCCCATCCTTGATTTCGCAGTCCTTGATCTGGGTCGCGTTCGAAAACTACTGTTTTGATTCCGTGTTTCTTCAGAGCATGGGTCAAGATCAGTCCTACAATGCCGCTGCTTTTTGCTCAGGGAGAGTGGTGGAGAGAAGAGACATACCCGGCAATCAAAACGTGGGGAGCGCTAACCATCTCTTGGACTTGTCCCACGACCACGAATAATGATGAGAATGCGCGGATTCTCCGGGACGTTCACAGCTTAGATAATGGGATGGCCTTGCATGGCCCGTGAATTTCATTGCTTCCAGATTCACAGCTTTCCCCGTGATATCTTATCGCGGATAAGGCGGACTTTTGGCGGCCCTTCCTCTTCCTCTACCTCCTTGCCTTCCCCTCAGGACCATGGCCTCTATTCCTGCTCCTGTACCTCGGTCTGCCGATACGGCTGCCCAAGAATTACGCCAAAAATGTCAGTAACTTGCATAGGAAACCGCGATTAGTTTTTGTTGACTTGATTTTCAGACCACGATGAGTTGCCTGCGCACAACCTTCGTGCGCTCTGGCACAACGACATACGCGTTTTTGACATGAAGTCCAACACCTCTTGCATTCCATACGTGTGGAAGTACAGCGAGCAGCGCCAGATTCTTCTACGTGAGTCGACACTATCTTTTAAATCCTGCGATGCTGATAATACTCCTAGGCGCTGAACATATCACTTCGACCGCCGAATCAAAGAGAAGAGCACTTCTAATGGTCAATCCCGGTCTGAAGCGCGCGCCATTTACAACGGACACGCTCCTTGGTACGTCCTCCATCGCCGCTAAATCTCAACGGGCTGACAAGCAAGCAAAGCCGCGTGGCAGCTTCTAATGCCCGGCGAGCGCGCCTTGTGCCATCGGCACACAATTTTTGCAATCCGCTTCCTGATCGAAGGGAGCAAGGGATACACTACTGTCGGGGGCCACAAGATGATGATGGAGCGAGGCGATCTCATTTTAACAACCCAGCGTGAGTTCGTGTTCGTTGTATCCTGATTTCTTTTTTCGCGGTCTCCAGATGATTAGGGGAAGTCAGAGTGGCCGATTCACAGTCGATTCAGGCTCGATTCTGAGTTCGATTCTGATCCGGTTCTGAGAGCAGAATCGGCCGAGAATCGATGTCGCGAGAATCGAAGTTGAATCGCTGTTCCTCCTCCGGAGGAGGAACACGCACAGAATCGACCCAGAATCGATCCGAGAATCGATCTTTTGAATCTCGTGTCACATCTGATCTCTTGATGGAGGGAGAATCGACATGGAATCGACATGGTGAATCGAAGGCAGAATCGGGGCGGTCAAAGCTGGTGGCGATTCTCGACCGATTCTTGACTCAGAATCGGACCTGAATCGAAGTCTGAATCGAGCCAGAATCGGCAGAGAATCGTTCACTCTGACTTCCCCTATTGGCACAATCACGGAAACGAGGGGACAGATCCAATCGTGTGGCTCGACGGGCTCGACTTGCCCATGTTTGAAGGCTCGTTCCCGATCGTAAGTCGCGTTACTTGCCGCCGCGTACATTCAGTTAAAATATATACATCTGGCCAGAACTTCCAAATAAGACTCCAAGATCATCCCGACTTTGCTGGTCAACGCTTCTCCGAGTCGACGTTCGATCCTTTAATGCTCACTTCTGACTTGCACCCAATACAGGCTCGTCAGCGGCCGCGACGCTCCCAGACAATGTCAGAATCCCCTTCCCCATCTGCCTGCATTCGTACTCAGCTTTCGTGCAAACAAATGGACCGAAATGAAGAAAAATCTCGATGCAGAAGCTGGATCGTATGCGCGATTGGAATATATTAACCCTGAATTCCCGGACGGTCATATCTCGCGTACCATGGCTGCGTTCGCCGAGCGGCTCGACCCAGGCCCGAGATCCGCCCTGCGGCAAGAAACCGCCAACACCATCGTCCATGTCGTGCGTGTGCTAAATTCCGCTCAAATCCAACGCTTAATTGAGTTGCTTCAGGTTGAGAGAACCGGGACGTCCGTCATAAAGGGGCGGGATGGCGTGGAGACCATTTTGGAGTGGGCGGTGGGGGACAAGTTTGCGCTGCCGTCGTGGTACGCACACACGCACACCGCTAGCGCCGGGGGGGCTGCCTTTTTGTTCAGCTATTCGGACAGTCAACGTTGGAGAAGTTGGGTTTCTATCAACACGCGTAGCAGATCCGCATTATGATATCTTTGAGTGAGGAACACTAATATATCCACCATATGCATCAGAGCAGAGGATGAAGTTGAAACGGCGCGTTTTAGGGGCCACGGATGAACCTCGGACGAGGCGAAAGTTCCATCAAAGATAGACGAGATAACAACAACGCCGCAGCCTAGATAAGATGACCAGCCGCTCATGCTTTGGCTTTCCCACTCTCCGCGGCGCTACATTGAATGGATCATCTTGCGCTCATCAACGAAAGAATTCGCGAGATTGGATCAGCATGGACAGGCTCTACAGCTGATGTTTATTGTCCATCATCCATTCGTTTACTGCTCTGAAGCCTCCCCCAGATCTTCCTCAAATTGTACGAACCAGTCCACGAGAAGTTGAATTACGCGACTCGAAACACCGTTGTGTGCAAGGATATCCCGTATGGCACGCATATGCGTCATTCCCTCGACGTCAGTATTCAATGTTGCCATCCCACAGACTGAATTGAGAGACCCCATAGGTCTACGTCCCGCCAGGGAACAGCTCCTCCCGCGCTGTAGCTGTCTACCTACACGGCGGCGGTTTTTTCAGCGGGGACAAAGCCTGGAGCGAGTCCCTCGTATATGCCAACATCGGTAAGCCAGAATTGAGATCACCTTGCCCCAACCGCTAAGAATGAAACGCGCAGGATACTACCTCGCATCCCACGGAATAATCGCCGTGCTCCCGAATTACCGCCTCGTCCCCGATGTGCAGTATCCCGGCGGCGGCGACGACGTCCAGTTAGTCCGCGAGTGGGTCCACGCGAACATTGCGCAGACGGAATATGGGCACGGCGATGCTGGGAAGGTCGTTTTCATCGGGCAAAGCTCCGGCGCGTCCCACATCGCCACGAATTTGTACGCGGCGGGTGATTCCACCAAGCCTGTGCGGGATCCTCTGCACCCGCCCCTGGCGGGCGTCGTGTACCTGTCCGCCCCATTTTTCTTCGATGCGTCCAAGGCACGGCGTGCGCAGACACTGTGCGAGTACTATGGCAGCGACGATCCCGCCGTTGTCCTCCCTCTATCGCCCGCGGGTCTCCTCTCCAGCCTCCCGGCTGATTCACCTGTTCTGAATCCACGCGTCCTTCCAACTCTGATGCTGGTTGCCCAATATGATCCGTGCGTATCCTTGCTTGTTCTGTGGGCGAACTGTTAACCGCTGGAAGCAGGAAGGAAATCGTCGACAGTAACATGCTGTTTTTCAATACGTACCGGGAGCGGAGTCGGCCGGTAGGCATGCTTCCGCTTTTCCGTGTCTTGCCGGGGCATAATCACATCACGAATGTGCTGTCCGTTGGGACGGCGGACGACGCTCAGGGGAGAATCTTGACTGAGTTCATCGAGGAATGTGTAAGAGTCTGAATGATAAACCCACTCCGTGTATCCTTTGTTTGAAAGTATTGAGCCCATAAAGTAAACATGCCCTCACCTTCGAGACATGGGAATCGATGTAGTTCGCATCCGGTGGCGTATTTTGAATGTTCCAAACAATCCAATATGAGCGCAAGAAGAAAGAAAGTGACGTCACGTGTCTACCCAGCTTCTTCTCGAACAACCATCATCATTTCGCCTGCTGAACCCTCTTCCTTCTCGGGAGACTTGCATAGCCATACGGACTTTCCTCGACAATCTATATCCTGGAAGGTACCAGATGAATACCCACGAAGTCCCACGCACCACGATCCCGAGCCTGCCCGGTCTCTACTATGCACGCTCTAAGCTTCTGGGGAACTTCCGGACTGGGGGGAGGTCTCCCTCGCTGGCGTTCAGGATTAGCACCCGAGCATCGTGCCGTTTTTTTAAACCCCTGATCTAAGAACCGGAAACAAGGCTGTGGTTGCCATTCTTGGCAGATGCGACTCACCTCCAGCATTCGTTCATACATTTCGGACTTCAAGTCCCATCATCCGCGATGATCAGTCTTCGGTCAAGAACAGGGATATTCCTGGAATGATTCTTGGTGCGTGGATCTTCAGAATTCCGACTTTGCGAAGCCCAACTAATGCATTCCCAAGCTACATTCTAAACGCGGACCGACGCTTCTAGCCCCCGCGAGCAATAAAATATCCTGTAGGCTCAGAAGTGTCCCCCAATATATCTGATCATCCCGGAATAACTTTGTTCGACATCGTTTCTCTGGAGATTAGCGTTGAAAGATCGAAGATAGGCTGTCTTGATATCTTCCGTAGTTACTGACATGCGCATTCTTTTCGCAGGGTATAAATCCACTTGGCCACCACAGAGCCGGGTAAGGAAGCCTGGTTCTTTGCTCCTCATTCTTCGTCGCCCATCTTTCTGCTCTGCCGGCAGCCTTTCATTGTGCCTAGGTCCTTCATTTCGCTTAGGTCTTTCGTTTGAGCGGTATTTCAACAATGGTGAATTCAGTATCTCTGGTCTTCGTCGAGCATCCCTCACGCGCGTGCAGACGTTTTTCTGGTACCTCATCAGCCACATGTGGGTGCGTATTCTCCAGATCTATGAGATACATCTCTCCAACGCCTAACGCGCCTCCAGGTCGGGTCCTTCTTCTACGGTACCGCCACTCTCGTTGACCACGTACCCAATCACCTACTGAACGAGCCGCAGGTATCTACTTGGTGCTCTTCTGCATATGCATCTACATCCTCCTCCACCGCCCCCGCAATCTGGGGAACACTGTCCTTTTGGTGACCGCGTCCCTGCTCTTCACCCTCTCCTCCATCCAAGCGATCTTCAACATCATCCTCGGCTCAGCTGACATCGACGGAATCGATATTCCGTACGACCAGCTCGCGCTGGCCAATAACATGATCTACGTTACCAACAAGTTCGTGTTGTACTCTCCGCTTTAAGGCGCTATTGTTAACCTTCACTGGAACAGCGTTCTGGCAGACGGCCTGGTTGTGAGTCCGCGCGCATGTTCCTGTGCGAGGACGCTGCTAATATCCTAAAGATCTACCGCTGCTACGTTATCTGGAGCCGCAACATCTACGTGGTCATTTTGCCGATAATCATGCTCATTGTCACTAGCAGTCAGTTCTACCGAAGCTACGTATTGTTGAAGGATCCACTCACGTCCGTTCAAAGTTTTCGGCTGGGACCTCGACCTCCCCCTACCCCCGTTCTTCGAGCTGTCCTTGGCTACCAACGTCCTTGTGACCGGCCTCACAGGTACCGTAAAATAATTCTTGTCTTGTATTTCACACTTAATCCCCAAACTTTCACCACAGCAGGGAGAATTTGGTGGATCTGCCGCCAGGCCCGTATGTATCTAAAGACAGAGATGCAGAAGCAATACGTGTCCAGCATATCTATTATGTACGCCGCAATAGCAAACCCGAGTACCCAGCGTTCCAACCACTGATGAATAAATAACAGAGTCGAGTCCGGCGTGATATATTCAGCATCGGTCCTCGCGTATCTCATCCTCGGGGCGATCCCCAGTGCGGAGGTCGTGCAGAACCCCGTCGTCGAGATGTTGGGCCAGCTCGTGGTACGTCGACAATTTCCCACCGACCTCAGCCTTATTGATTACTCGCGCAGGGGATCGTCCCAACGCTCATCATCGTCCGCGTGGGCCTGGGCGTCAGCATACAGAGCATCGAGAGCACCGTCAAATCCGCCAGGGCCATGGATGATGCCCCTCGCCAGCCGCACCATATTCTGGGGAGCATAGGTTCGGCCCAAAGCGCGTCGTGCCAGCTCGACTCGGTCACCGGGACCGTCGTGTATGATGCGGAGAAGGGGACGGGGACGACGTATTCGTATGCTAATCGCAGATCTGACCCTTTCTGACGGTCTTACGGCGAGCAACTTGAACGGACTTGTAGTTCTGAGCTTGGACAGTTTAATTGGAATGTATTGTACTTGTATGTACTCTAGCGCCTGGTTTGACCCACAGGCTGAATTTTGAACTCTTACATAGTCGAAACCGTTTGATTATTTGTCGGCGGGGGACTTTGAGATGGATGAGCTCATTCAGACGATATTGGGAGGTGAACAGTGGTTCAAACCCGATTTGAGCTGGTTTGAATGTGTATTGCGTGGCTCTACTTTGATTCTTTCTTTTTTTACGGTCCGTGAGGATTTGGCCTCCCAGTCTTTCAGTTTTTGTGATTACATGCATGTTAGGCCACTCCAACGGAGTTGAATTTAGTTGAACTGAGTGAGTGAAGCGAAGCCAAAGCGAAGCTGTGAGGGTTACGTAACTTGTCTCGACATCGACCAAGACATGACGACGCTTCAGAAATGGTTCCACTGACAAAACCTCTCGTCCCGCAGCGGTCGTAGCGCTCTACCAGACGACGCTGCCAGTGTCCTCAACCCACTTTAGCCGACTCTCCGAAACGGAATGGCCCTTGCAAAAGCTACAGGGATCGTCCATTATTGAATATCACCGGACTTGGGGAAGGGCCTTAGTTGTTTCTTGCGCTGGTCGACTGCTGCAAGGTTGGGTATGTTCGGCTACCTTGTCTCGCAGTGGGCCAGTCAGAAGAGGCAGGAGGCAGAATGAATTTCACAGACGCACGATACCCGTACGTCCTCCTGCCACCTTCCAGCTTCTTATAGCTCAGCTCGAGTGCAGCACGATCCGGGTACCTTGACTCGACACCTCCGTCTTTGAAAACCCTGCCCAGACGAGGAGCGACTTAGGCTCGGTTCCTGAAAATCTACGTGGGCCGATTCTGCGCAGGAGCACGTCGTAGCGCTCGTGTTCGTGCTTCCTCCCGGACAACTTGGCATTATGTCTGCCTACTGCGAAAGCCTCAATTGCCCCCTGCACGGAAGCGAGAAAGCGTATCCCAAGAGGGCGGCGGGCAGAATGTCGTCAAAGGCGCTCAACGCACGTGCATAATCTACTGGCTGTACGATCATCGTTACATACCTCTGGGATCCCCCCCTCCTACGGTGCGTTGTCATCTTGGCATGTCTCCATCGTATCTGACGCAGCAGATAGACCAAATCCGCGGGTATGAATACGCCTTCAGAACGGGCCGCGATGTCATCGTGCGCTCTTCCGTCCTCTGCAAGTCCATCATACCGGCCCTCGTTCTCCCTCCCCCTCGCGACGCTTGAAAATGCTCCGACGCTTGGGCGCCATGTCTGCATCCCGTGCGCCACCGCCAAGATCATTATGATCATGTTATTCCGCGCCGAAGCTCACTGCGCTGCGCTGCTCGCCTCTATGACCGTACGTCCTCGTACGACGTCGACGGCACCCAGTTCTCCCTCCTCGAAGCGCCATCACGCCGTCGCCGTCGCCTTGGGCAACGTCATCACTGCCGCCGCGAGCCTCATGAGCAGCAGCGCCCCGGCCGCATAGGTGCATCCCTCCGCTGGGACGCCCCCGCAGTCACTCTCCTCAGGGCGCTCGTCGTGCAGCTCGCCCCGAAAACGTCATTACCACTGCTCCGCCCTCCGACGCTGACGTGGCCCGCTTATATACGATCCGCTGGAACGTCATCGCCGTGCACCCGCTCCGCTGGCTCCTGGTGCACGAGCTCGCGGTGCCCGTGGCCACCCCACGCCATACGACCGCATACTCCCCGCCCACTTGTGCAGCCATGCCCCCGCCCGCTTCGCGTGCACGGCGGCCTCTGTACCCGCCACCGCGGACAGCCAAATCCAAATCCACGGTTATGAAGACGCCTTCCGAATGTGTCGCAAGGGCATTACCCGCATTACCCACACCGCCGCCCCCCGCACGCCTACCAGCACCGGCCCCCCGCCGTTCTCCCTGCAGCCCCTGAGGACGTTTCGACCCTCGAGAGCGTCGTCTGCGCACACGCGTCCGTCGAGATCTTCCAGGTGTTTCCGCGCCGAATCGCTGCGCCTTCCCCGTAACCACCCGCCCTCGTACGGCCGCCCGCGAGCAGTTCTTTGTCCACGAGAAGCGGGCGCTGCCATCGCTGCTGCGGGCCTCGACCAGCGGCACCCCGGCCGCGCCGGTGCAGGCGTCGAAGACGCCCCCGCCGTCACGCCTCTGCCTGACGCTTGACACGTAGTCAGTGCTTCCGTCCGGCGCACGCCGAGGCGTGCCGGTGTACTCGCGAGGATTCGGCGGAACGTCTCCGCCGCCGACCCATTGCGGCGCTGGCTCTTCGCGCACGAGCTTATGGACCGCCCTCCCTGCCCCCGCGCGCGTCCTCGCTTACCTACCCCCCATCATCAGCGCGCCTCCCGCGCGAAGCGCTCGTGATCAGCGCGAACATACGCAGAGGCGCCGCACATCGCCGGTAGCGCGATACGCCTCACGGCGGTAGTGTTTGGGCCACTCCCCCTTCGCAGCCAGCGCGTCCTTCCTTCCTCCCCTTTGGCCCACATCCTTTTTCACCAGGGAAGAGGCAGAGCCAAACGTGCCGCTTCTTTGCAGGGCTGGCAGGAGCTGACGGACCTTCTCCTGACCTTCGTGGTGGAGCCGCTGGAGGAAGGTCTATTCGCGAATCAGAGCGTACACCTAACGCGGTGAAGACATAGATAGGTATGTGGTCAATATATTCTACCGCCCGTATCTCATCTTTACACAGATCCAGTGGGTTCTAAGGAAACGTATTACACCCATCTCCTCAGCCCTCCTACGAATCTGTACCATCACCATTTTTACTCAATGAGTACGACGAAGAACTGCATCGATCGTCAGATAGAGCTTCACCTAAATCGCAGCGGATGAGAACTCACCGTTTTGAAGAATCCTCTGGTCTCTTGCGTAGCGTGGAGTGGTTATATTTGGCTCCGAGTGCGCTGCCGCCCGCACCGCGATGCTGCATGAGAAGACGAGCGACTTCATCGTACCCTCGAGACCAGGCCCAAAAGAGCGCTTTGTACCCTTGTTTGTCCACCGCATTGACGTCAGCGCCGTGCTCGATGAGAAGACGGACAACCTCATGGTGTTCGTTGCATGATGCGGCATGCAAGGCAGTCCCATCCCTCCCCAGCTTGTTGACATCGGCGCCGTGGTCGAGGAGAAGGCAAACGATTTTTTCATGGCCCTTCAATGAAGCGACGTATAAGGGACAATAATCCCTTGAGTACGTATTCACCTCAGCGCCGTGTTCGAGCAGGAGACGGACGACCTCGTAGCTGCCACGGTGTGACGCCATGTACAATGCGGGACCAGAATGTCCCTCCGCATTTACGTCTGCACCATGTTCGATGAGCCACATAACAATTGCTTCGTTCCCCTCGGCTATTGCTGCCTGCAGGACGGTAGGATAATGTCCGGCATTCGTATTGATGTTTGTGCCGTGCTCGATTAGTAAACGGACGACGTCGTTGTGACCCTTCAACAAGGCTGGGTAAAGCACAGCCGAGGTGTCCGTATCGTGCTCGATGAGAAGACGGACAATCTCATAGTCTCCGTTGCATGATGCGGCATGCAAGGCAGTCTCACCCCTCCCCAGCTTGTTGACATCGGCGCCGTGGTCGAGGAGAAGGCGAACGATTTTTTCATGGCCCTTCAATGAAGCGACGTATAAGGGACAATAATCCCTTGAGTATGTATTCACCTCAGCGCCGTGTTCGAGCAGGAGACGGACGACCTCGGAGCTGCCACGATGTGACGCCATGTACAATGCGGGACCAGAATGTCCCTCCGCATTTACGTCTGCACCATGCTCGATGAGCAGCCTGGCAATCACGACATTTCCTTTGTCTATTGCCACCTGCAGTACGCTGTGGTCCTGTCGGACTTTCGCGTTGACGTCTGCACCGTGTTCAATTAAAAGACGGCAGATGTCGGAGTGACCCTCCGACGCAGCTGCGCAAAGTGCGGTGGGGAAGCCCTTTCCCTTCGTGTTCACCTCCGCCCCATGCTCGACCAGAAGACGGACGAGCTCGTAGCCACCGCACCGTGACGCGCTGTACAGCGCGCGACCAGAACTATTCACGTCTACCCCATGCTCAACAAGCAGGCTCGCAATAGCATCGTGGCCCCTGACTATTGCCACATTTAGCGCGGGCCCATGCTGTCCCGTTGCGTTGGTGTCCGCACCGTGCGCAACTAGCAGACGGACGATGTCGATGAAACCGTTCAACACGGCCGCGTAAAGTGCGGTGGGGCACTCTCCTATTGTGTTCACCTCAGCACCGTGCTCGAGCAGGAGACGGACGACCTCGGAGCTGCCACAATGTGACGCCATGTACAATGCGGGACCAAAACGTCCCTTCGCATTTACGTCTGCACCATGCTCGATGAGCAGCCTGGCAATCACGACATTTCCTTCGTCTATTGCCACCTGCAGTACGCTGAGGTCCTGTCCGATTTTCGCGTTGACGTTTGCACCGTGGTCGAGGAGAGCATGAACCGTTGTATTGTGACCACACACTGCGGCGGCACCGAGTGCGGTACCGTAGTATCCGCCCACTGCATTGACGGTTGCACCATTCTCCAGGAGAAGCCGGAGCACTTCTGTGTTGCCCTGGAATGCAGCCGCGTACAGTGGGGTTCCATATGCAAGCTCTCCGCTCTGTATGTTGACATCGGCTCCGCCCTGGATAAGGAGACGGGCAGACTGCTTGACTCCCGAGACGGCGGCCACCTGTAACGCGGTTCCATGACGGCGGCCTCGAAAATTGATCTCAGCACCGTGGTTAAGGAGGAGGGAGATTATTTGTTGATGTCCACGAGCAGAGGCTGCTTGTAATGCGCTGTCGTATTGTCCTTCACTAGTATCAACATGCGCCCCGTTGTCGATGAGAATTTGAACCGCGTCGAGATTCCCTTCCAGTGCGGCCTGTTGAAGCACGGCGCCAACACCCCCATCTTTAATCAAGTGCCGGCAGAGTTCTTCTAAACGGAAGAATGCAGCAATCCACAATCTAGCTTTTGATTTGACCAGCTCTGCGTGTTTCCAATTCCATAATTCCCACCATGCCCCGCAGTTCGCAAGGAAGTCCAGAATCGATTGTTTTATACGTAATTCCGGCTGGCCGCGCGCGTGGATTAAACAGTACTCCACTGCATAGTTCAAAAGGGGGTTTTGATAGAAGAGGTTCATGGGATCATGTAGATTCTGTGAGAATATGTTGAAGGAGAGGTATGTGATGCAGGTCATGGTAATTTCCGTTTGTGCGTGAGGGAATGTCTTGGCTTGTACACGGTCCAAGTATTTTTGTGTGGTGTAATGGATGAGGCGGATCCTCTTATCCCCTTCGGCGATTACGAGCAAGCCCGCGCAGACGGCCAGAACGGTGTCGATGTCCAGTAAATTATCTTTGTCCAGCTCGGTTGTCCCTTGTTCAACAGCAAGGGCCTCCCTGAGCTCAGAGGGCCGCAACGGTCTCTTTGCATTTGTGATCCAGGAGAGGGTGAGCAAAGCGAGCCGTCTGTCATCCTCGCTCTGTCGATTAATCCGCTCCATGACCTCATCGTAGGTGCTGTTCAAGTCTTCTGGCATATGTTTCAATGTATCGCGGACAGCCTTGACGGTGTGTTTCGTCGTGAGCGAATCAATGTGAAATTTGGCCAGTAGAAACCTAAAGCAAACGAAATTAGTTGGAGTTTCAATCGTGCAGCTTGCACCCACATTCCATCGCTACGGCGAACGATTGTTGTTTCAATGTCCTCTCGCAGGCTCGGGCGATTTTGGATGTGTTTCGACAAACGGAAGGACCCGAGGATCTGACTGTCAACATATAATCGGATATCGTCCTCCGCCGCCCTGATTTCCAGGGTTTGAAGGTTCGAAACATTGGTAGTGATGTTGGGTCGCGAAGTTAACATCAGATTGACAGTTGATCCTAGAGATGAGAGGCAACGTAGGAGGATACCACGTTGTCGCTCCGGATATTCATCGAGTGCATCGACGGCAATGAAAGTATTGGAGTATTGGGATACGGTGCTGCAGAGGATGGCGTGAATCTCTTCCAGCGATGGCCGTGTACGCCGCTCGCGGTGGTTCGAGTACAACCGATCCACAGCCGAAGATATGGATTTATCGACAATGAGTTGTCGCCAGAGTCCCGCGAGGAGATTCGATGGAGATTGCACTTCCGTCTCCTTGTGGTTCAAGTAAAGCACCGCAACGCCGGCGTCACGGTCCTGATTCTTCAAAGTTGTCCGTAGATCATCGACAACGATCGAACTGTTTTGTTTTCAGTTCACAAACCGGGATCAGAGTAGTTAGCACGCACGAAAGCACAGTCTTTCCAGACCCGGCTAGATAGTTCATTTTTATAATCAAATCAATTCACATAAGAAAACCCTCACGCATCCCAGGACACCACAGTATATTTGTGGTGCCCGATTTCCAGTTCTTGAATAACTCATGTTCCAGGAACCATTGACCAGTTCCCGGCTCTCTAGCACTAAATATATCGGCTTGGCGCAGAAAGAAATTGATGGGCGAGAACCAGTCTATTATTTTGTCACGTTCGGTAGCTATGGAATTGTGAGTATATGGGATGCGATAACGGTCACCCACTGCTTACAGTCACGATACTGCTCTTGATTTCTCGCCACATTCCTGACAGACTGGGCGATATCTACTCGAGATTATGATCTCGAGATATTTCATGTGTTATGAATCTTACAGTTGTGGTCTGTTCGGTGCTCGTTTTGGAGCTCTTTGAGGTTGGATATCGTTTCTATGTCACAAATTCAGCAAGCAATTTGATTGATAGAATCGGAGAACTTCACGATCATGTGCAACTCGGTTTTCCTGGGTAAAATGCTTGACGGATCTGTTTATGTCTTAGGAATACAACAATTAGCCTCTGTCGTATTGATTATCACTGCGTGGTCTGACAGTTATGGCCCACCCGCTGATCCTCCGCGACATGCCGGATGGATGAAGCGATATCTAGAAAAAAGTATGATATTAGCATAGCGACCTCGTCATGTGTCCCAACGAATCTGCCTTCAGTACAATTCCTGATGCAAGTGAGTACATAGAAAATAAGGGCAAAATTGAGATTACTGACAATATATCCACGCCCAACCAGGCATTGAGCAAACTCTTGAACCGCTCGATGGCGTTCAATCCTTCTTCGACATCTTCCTTCCCCCATAGCGGCCAAGACAAGCGACCGGCAAGCTTCGAAATGCCAGTGGAATCCAGCTTTTTCGTCACCCGCTCCATGGTCCCCCTCAGCCGGACAAGCGGCTCTTCAAACTCTTGGAGGCCGCTAAGTAATCCAGCCGCTTGATCCCTCCGTATTCGTTTGTCGAGTTCTCTAACCAGTGGCTCGAGGCTTTGGATCTCCAAGAGTAGGCGCCGCTGATCTTTTGGTGCATCGTGGAAATCCGTGATGTACCCACGAGCTTTGACCACCACGTCGACGAGCTGGAGGATGCTGGCGACCAGGCCGACGATTTCTGCCATGGAGGAAGAGAGCAAGAGGTGCTGTATCACAGCCTCGGCAGTTAAAGAAGCTCATCACAATAGGTGCCGGCACAGCCGGGATGAGCGTCTATCCAGCGGTGTGCTCATTCTATCAGAGATGAAGAAAATGATGCATTTGAGGTATTATGGTACATGGCGCGAATACGAGCTTCAAATACCGTAACCGCCCAGAACAGATAGCCGGTCAACAGCAACAATGAGGACACTCTGACGTTGCCACGAGCGTAGCACATGAGGGGACCGAATTCCCACCGGGGCGGATGCTCGAGGAATAGAAGGGGAGAAAGGAATGCGTCCATGAGAACGAGATCGGAAGGTACCGCAGCCCATGCACCCAATGGGGAGGGGTATGAGTGGCTCCGAGTCGAATCCGCGAAAAGAACGAAAGGTCGGCGGCCTACGAGATAGTACACCGTCCTTCCTCTACGCCCACACGCGGGGCTCAACACACTGTGGGCGAGGGTTAGCGGGCCATCGTCGTAAGAGCACAAAGGAGGAAAGGTGGCGCCACACAGCGAATGCAGCATCCAGCGACGAGGCTCTTGGCCCCACTACGCGCGGATAGCATCGACCACCCGCGCGCCAACAGGGTTCCCAGCCTCGAAGCGACGAAACCGCAGGGCCGGTGGCAGGAACGGGTAGATCCTCCCCCGAGGCCCCGCGCACTACGTTCGGCCACGCCTCTCCCGGACCTCACTGCCAAAATTGTCACGGCGCCCGGGAGGCTCTCGTTCACCAGCCGCGCACCGTCAGCCCTCGCACAGGGACGGAATTCATCGTCGTTCGCGCGGGCACGTCAACGTCCTCGATGCGTAACAGCTGCTCCTGCGCCGCGTCCTCCCACGAAGCTCAGAGGCGAACCACCCTCCACACCGCCGTTACGCCGCCTAGCGCGCCTCCCGCCGTCCACTTCCACCCCGATGGCGTCCTCAGCACAAGACCTGAGGTCCCGCACGACCTCCACGCCCGCCGCCACCTACTCCTCCCTGACGCGCGCAGGGGAGGTATCCTCTCCCTGCCGCCTTGTCTGCGTGCCTTCGACGCTGTAGCCCCCCTTCCTCCTTCCACTCGATCCCGGCCGATGCACGCAGCAGACTCCACACGTATCCCCGGCACCTCTACCGCGCGCGCAGGAAGGCCACCTCTCCCCTCGCGCGCAGGCACCCTGTCCGTCCCCAATCCCCACCCCGATGCATTTCTCCCCCCACCATCTTCGCCAACGCATGCGCGCAGACCCCTCTCTCTCGCACGCAACGCCGCTCCGACCGCGCCGATCGAGAAGCCCTCATTCATCCCCGCAACTACTAGGATACGCGAGCGGCGGGACGTCGTAAGCTGCCGCGCCCCTGCGGCTCGCTGCGCGCGCGTCCGTCTAGGAAGTCTACGACAACGACGCACGCGGCGCACCCCCGGCCCCCGCGGCGGAGTTCTCCAGGGAGGATCGATCGTCCGCAGTCCGGATGGCCGGGAGAGTAATATAGCCGCGCACTCGCCGAGGAAAGGGTGCGGATGCGCTTGGCGCGGGGGTGGAGAGTGGCGTCGTATGTTAGTTGTATGTTGCCTGGGGAGGGTTCAGTTTGAGTTTGAGGGGTCTAGGCGAGGGCGCGGAGGGCGGGGATGGCGGGAATGGGATGGGATGAAGGGACGAGGGAGTGTGTTTATTGAGGATCGAGCGAATGACAGCTTGACAAGGGATGATGTCGAATGGGAGGCAGACCATCGCAAAGCGTCGCTGTATTATTATCTGTGCGAAAGCGGGTCAGTATCATCGACAGGACTCGGTGTATATCCGAATTCAGAGGAACGAGGGAAGACGGCACCGAGGCATGGCTCGCTCTACGGGCAGAGGAAGACGGGCGTCGCGCGCTCTCTGCCCGCTAAGCGCAGGGAAACGTCCATAGCCACCCGCACGGATCGTCTCCGCACCCGGCCGCAGAATGGCCGACGTTATCCAAGTGCGGATGTGTTCCCAAACACACAGGATAGCAAGGCTCGGGGACAGCGGTAGGCGCGAGTGTAAAAAGACTCGACATTCGAGCCCGAAAAGGGAAATATAAGTAAACTGATAGGCTCACCTGGAACCACTACGTGCCACGGCCCAAGAGAACCTGCGCAGCGATGAAGCATCGGCATTACTTGTGCTACGGCGGTGTGTTCTTGTAACCGAAAAATCCCGTCGAAGCTTGGGCTTGTTCCCGGAGCATGCACCCCTCCCCCTCGATATACAAGCAGCGCCTGGAATGAGGAGGCGAGAACTCCAGAGTCCCTCGTTCTTCACTTGGTTTGACGACCCCGGGACTTGATGTGAGTGGCATGAGACGAGGCGAGGGGGAGGTTTATCTGTCCTTGTAACCGCGTGTGATCTTCCAGGAGACTTGGAGGGGAGTATGTAGGCAAGGCAGGAGATTCGAGAATGAATTTCCGAAAGAGGTTGATTGTGGCTGTGCACGGACACCGTTGCCAAACAGCTCACAACCAGCGAGCCAAATTCCAATCCATCTCCCTCACCGATGCCCTGCCCTTGGGGGATTTTGGACTTATACTAGGAGTTCTCTAGAGCTTCAGGATCTCTCACCTAAAAGTTCTCCCTGAACCTGGCAGAAACCACGCCGTTCGTTTACTTTCAGAATTCCCGAGCTCACTGGAAAGAAACCCAAAGATCCTGAATTATTAAAAATCACCCGGACTTGGGGAAGAGCCTTAGCCTCTTGCGCTGCTCGACCGTTCCCGGGGTGGGTGTGCTCTGGTGCTAAGTCCTCCAGCCACATTTCAGCTGCGTAGCTCATCCTTGGGTGCAGCACTTGAGTCCTGAAAACTTACTGGGCGGCCGATTCTGCGCAAGAGCTCATCGTAGCGCTCGTGTACTTCCTCCCAGACAACGTGGAAGGGATGCATGTCCATTGCAAGCGCGAATCGCCCGCAAGAACGCGTATCGCAAGAGGGCGGCGGGCAGAATGTCTCAAGGCGCTCAACGCACGCGCACAATCTACAGACTATACCTCTAGGATCCCCATCCTCCTGTATGTTCTCATCTTGACATGTCTCGCCGCGTATCTGACGCAGCAGACAGACTAAATCTGCGTGTGTGAATATGCCCACAGAATGGGCCGCGACGACATCGCGCACTCCTCCGCCCTCTGCACGTCCATCATATCCACCCTCGTTCTCCCTCCCCCTCGCGACGCGTGAAGATACTCCGACGCTTGAGCGCCGTGTCTGTATCCCGTGCACCACCGCCGAGATCATCATGATCATGTTATTCCGCGCCGAAGTTCACTGCGCTGCTCTGCTCGCCTCTATGACCGCACATTCTCGTACGACGTCGACGGGACCCAGTCCTCCCTCCTCGAAGCGGGATTACGCCGGCACTGTGGCCTTGGACAACGTCATCACTGCCGCCGCGAGCCTCATGAGCAGCAGCGCCCCAGCCACAGCGATGCATCCCTCCTCTGGAAGCCTCCGCAGACACCTCAGGGCGCTCGGCGCGCAGCTCGCCCCGCAAGCGTCATTACTCCTGCTCCGCCCTTCGACGCTGACGTGGCGCGCCTGTAGACAATCCGCTCACCGCCGCTCACTCGCTGCGTTGGCGCCTTGCGCACGAGTTCGGGGTGCCGGTGACCGCGCCCACGCTGTACGACCGCATGACCCCGCGCGTCAGGGGATCCGTGGAATCGCGGGAGGCCGGGAGAGGCGCGTCATGTGTGGGTGGGGTGCACCACAGATGAGGGCCAGCGCGCCAGAACACGAACGCGCCCCCGCCCGCTGTATTCGACACCGCGGACAGCTCAAATTCATATCCACGCGTATGAATGCCCCGCAGAACGCGCCGCAAGAGCATTATCCACATCTCCGCCCCCCGCACGCCCACCAGCGCCGGCCCCTCGCTGTTCTCCCTGCAGCGCTTGAGGACGTTTCGATTCTCGAGAGCCTCGCCTGCGTGCGCGCGCGTCCGTCGAAACCCTCCAGGTGTTTCCGCGCCGAATCGCTGCGCCTTCCCCGTAACCGCCCGTCCTCGTACGGCCGCCGGCGAGCAGTTCTTTATTCCCGAGAAGCGAGAAACCCCGCCATCGCTGCTGCGGGCCTCGAACAACGGCGCACTGGTGCATCCCTCCGCTGGGACGGCGTCGAAGACGCCGCCGTCGTCACGCATCCTCTGCCAGACGCTCGACGCGCAGTCAGTGCCACCCTTCTGTCCGGCGTGCGCTAAGCTGACGTGATGTGCCGGTAGACTCGCGACGATTCGACGGAACGTCTCCACCACGCACCCGCTGCGGCACTGGCTCCTCGTGCACGAGCTCATGAACCGCCCTCCCCACCCCCGCGCACGTCCTCGCGCCCCTAAGCCCCGTCGTCAATGCGCCTCCCGCGCAAAGCGCTCGTGATCAACGCGAACTACAGAGGCGCCGCACATCGCCGGCAGCGCGATACGCCTCACAGCGGTACTGTTCCGTCGATTCCCCCTCCGCAGCCAGTGTGTCCTTCCTTCCTCCCCTTTGGCCCACATCCTTACCACCAGCGCAGAGGCAGAGCCAAACGTGTCGCTCCTGTGCAAGGCTGGCGGGAGCTGACGGAACTTCTCCTGACCGTCGTGATGGAGCCGCTGCTGGAGGGAGGTCTATTCGCGAATCAGAGCGTACACCTAACGCGGGGAAGACATAGATAGGTATGGCGTTAATATATTACACCGGCCGCATCTAATCTTTACACAGATCCAGTGGGTTCCAAGGAAACGTGTTACACTAATCTCCTCAGCCCTCCTCCGAATCTGTATCGTCACCATTTTGATTCAATGAGTACGACGAAGAACTGCATCGATCGTCAGACAGAGTTTCACCTAAATCGCAGCGAATGAGAACTCACCGTCTTGAAGAATCCTCCGGTCTCTTGCGTAGCGTGGAGTGGTTATATTTGGCTCCGAGTGCGCTGCCGCCCGCACCGCGATGCTGCATGAGAAGAAAAGCGACGTCGTCGTGCCCCCGAGATGAGGCCGCGTAGAGCGGGTTGTACCCTTGTTCGTCCACTGCATTGACGTCAGCGCCGTGCTCGATGAGAAGACGGACAATCTCATAGTGTCCGTTCCATGATGCGGCATGCAGGGCCGTCCCACCCCTCTCCAGCTTGTTGACATCGGCGCCGTGGTCGAGAAGAAGGCGAACGATTTTTTCGTGGCCCTTCAATGAAGCGACGTACAAGGGACAATAATCCCCTGAGTGCGTATTCACCTCAGCGCCGTGTTCGAGCAGGAGACAGACGACCTCGGAGCTGCCACGATGTGACGCCATGTACAATGCGGGACCAGAATGTCCCTCCGCATTTACGTCTGCACCATGTTCGATGAGCCACATAACAATTGCTTCGTTCCCCTCGGCTATTGCTGCCTGCAGGACGGTAGAATAACGTCCGGCATTCGTATTGATGTTTGCCCCGTGTTCGATTAGTAAACGGACGACGTCGTTGTGACCCTTCAACAAGGCTGGGTAAAGCATAGCCGAGGTGTCCGTATCGTGCTCGATGAGAAGACGGACAATCTCATAGTCTCCGTTGCATAATGCGGCATGCAAGGCAGTCTCACCCCTTCCCAGCTTGTTGACATCGGCGCCGTGGTCGAGGAGAAGGCGAACGATTTTTTCATGGCCCTTCAATGAAGCGACGTATAAGGGACAATAATCCCTTGAGTACGTATTCACCTCAGCGCCGTGTTCGAGCAGAAGAAGGACGACCTCGGAGCTGCCACGATGTGACGCCATGTACAATGCGGGACCAGAATGTCCCTCCGCATTTACGTCTGCACCATGCTCGATGAGCCACATAACAATTGCTTCGTTCCCCTCGGCTATTGCTGCCTGCAGGACGGTAGAATAACGTCCGGCATTCGTATTGATGTTTGCCCCGTGTTCGATTAGTAAACGGACGACGTCGTTGTGACCCTTCAACAAGGCTGGGTAAAGCATAGCCGAGGTATCTGCACCGTGCTCGATAAGAAGACGGACAATGTCAGGGTGACCCTCCGACGCGGCCGCGCAAAGGGGGCTCGTGCCGAACGGTCCGTTCGTGTTCACCTCAGCCCCATGCTCGAGCAGAAGACGGACGAGCGCATAGCTACCACGACGTGACACGATGTACAGCGCTTTGCCATTCACGTCTGCACCATGCTCGATGAGCAGCTTGGCGATCACTTCATTCCCTAGTCCTATTGCTGCCTCTAGCGCGCTGCCAGCCGGTCCGGTCACATTGGTGTCCGCGCCGTGTTCGATTAAAAGACGGCAGATGTCGGAATGACCCTCCGACACAGCCGCGTAGAGTGCGGTGGGGAAGCTATCTCCCTTCATGTTCACCTCCGCCCCATGCTCGAGCAGAAGACGGACGAGCTCGTAGCTACCGCGACGTGATGCGATGTATAGCGCGTGACCAGAACTGTTCACGTCTACTCCATGTTCAAAGAGCAGGCTCGCAATAGCATCGTGGCCCCTGGCTATTGCCACATCCAACGCAAGCCCAAACTGTCCCGTCGCATTGGTGTCCGCACCGTGCTCAACTAGCAAACGGACGATGTCGATGAAACCCTTCAACACGGCCGCGTAAAGTGCAGTGGGGAAGTCTCCTCTTGTTGTGTTCACCTCGGCACCGTGCTCAAGCAGGAGCCGGACGACCTCGGAGCTGCCACGATGTGATGCCATGTACAATGCGGGACCAGAACATCCCTCCGCATTTATGTCTGCACCATGCTCGATGAGCAGCCTGGCAATCACGACATTTCCTTTGTCTATTGCCGCCTGCAGTACGCTGTGGTCCTGTCCGACTTTCGCGTTGACGTCTGCACCGTGCTCTATGAGAGCATGAGCCGCCGCATTGTGACCTCGCCCCACGGCCGCACTGAGTGCGGTACCATAGTAGTCATTCGTCGCATTCGCCGCATTGACGGTTGCACCATTCTCGAGGAGAAGCTGAAGCCCTTCTGTATTGCCCTGGATCGCAGCTGCATACAGTGGGGTGCCATATCCAAGCTGCCCGCAGTCTATGCTGAGATCGGCTCCAGCCTGGATGAGCAAACAAATAGACTCCTTGATTCTAAGGAAGACAGCCACTTGCAGCGCCGTTCCATGGCGGCGGCCTCCAAAATTGATATCGGCACCATGCTTAAGAAGCAGGGAGATTATCTCTTCATGTCCACGAGCGGAGGCTGCTTGTAATGCGCTGTCGTATTCTCCTTCACTCGCATCAACATGTGCACCGCTCTCGACGAGAATTCGAACCACGTCAAGATTTCCCTCTAACGAGGCGTTGTGGAGCAAGGCACCAGCATCATTTTGACCTTCTTCCAACATCAAGTGCCGACAGATTTCTTCCAAGCGGAAGACAGCAGCAATCCAAAGTGGAGCTGCTGACGTGGGTATTTCCTGCTGCTTGCCATGCCCCCAGTTCCATAATTGCCGCCATACGGAGCAGTTGGCTAGAAACGACAGAATCAACTGTCTGAGATCTGATTCTGGTTGTCCGCGCGCGTGTGTTAGGCAATATTCCATAGCATAATCCAAGAGGGTGTTTTGATGCAAGAGGTGTCCAGGATCATCCACCTCCTGTGGGAATACGTCGAAACACAGATATGTTATGCACGTCATCGTTATGTGTGTTGACGCGTCGGGAAATTGTCGGGCCCGTTCACGATCCAAATAGTCGTGCATTGTGTAGTGGACGAGTCTGACTGCGTCTTCTTCCTCGTTCCCGGTTGTAATGACAAGCCCTGCGCAGACCGAGAGAATAGTGTCGATGTCCAGAAAGTTGTCGGAGTCAAGTTCTGTGGTGCCTTGCTCGACAGCTAGAGCCTCCCGCAACTCAAAAATATGCAAGACCCGTTTCGCATTGGATATCCAGGAGAGGGCGAGGCGAGCAATACGGCTGTCGTCCTCGCTTTGCCGATTGATGCGTTCCATAACTTCGTCATAGGTGCTGTTCAAGTCGGTTGGCATATTAGTCAAGGCCTCTCGAACAGCTTTGACGGTGTGCTTCGTTGTGAGAGAATCGATGTGAAGCTTTGCAAGTAGAAACCTAAAGGCCACGTTGGTTGAAGTTCAAGCACCGAATAAATAGGCTTACATTCCGTCACTGCGCTGAATTATTTTGCTTTCAATTTCTTGTCGCAAACCTGGGGAGTTTTTGATGTGTTTCGAAAGTCGAGAAGACTTGAAAATGTGACCATCGACATGTCGACGAATGTCATCCTCCGTTGCCCGAATATTTAGGGTTTTTATATCTGTATCCCCGACGAGATGATCAATTTTGACGTGGGGCCGTGAAGTTAACATTAAGTTGACCGTTGGGCCTAATGCTAAGAGACCGCGGACTAAAACATCCCGCTGTTCTTCGGGATATTCATCGACTGCGTCAACAATGATGAAAGTTTTGTAGTAACCCGAGACTGTGTTGCGAAGGATGGCATGAACTTCCTCCAGTGATGGCCGAGTACGCCGCTCGCGGTGTTTCGAGTACAACCGTTCCACAGCCGAAGATATGGGTTGGTCGACAACGAGTTGTCGCCAGAGGCCTGCGAGGAGATTCGACGGAGATTGTGCGTCGGTCTCCTTGTAATTCAGATAAAGCACAGCAACACTAGCTATACTGCCATGGCTCTCCAGATCTGCTTGTAGATCGTTGGCAACAATTGAGCTGTTTATCTCGATTCAAAGTCGCATCGGAGGATCAGAGTATTAATACGCACGCAAGGACGGTCTTCCCAGCACCGGCTGTACAATTTGGCTCCCAAATCAAGTAACATACGGGTAAGGAGACACTTACGTATCCCGGGACACCACAGAATTTTTCCGGTGCTCGATTTCCATCTCTGGAATAACTTGTTTTCCAAAAACCATTGCCCGGTCCCCGGCTGCCGGGCACTGAGAATATCTCCCTGTCGCAGGAAGAAATTGAGAGGAGAAAGCCACTCCATTATACTCTGACGTTCAGCAGCTATCTGAATGTGAGTATGCGGTGCGTTCACGTTGTTCCTCCATGGCTTACAGTCATGATAATGTTCCTGAGTCCTCGCGACATTCCTGACAGACTGGGCGATATCTACCTCGGGTTTATGAGCCCGGGGATATTTCATGTGTCATGAATCTCACAGGTGTGATCTATTCGATGCTCGTCTTTAAGGTCCTTGAGGTTGGACATCGTTTCTATTTCACAAATTCAGCAAGCAATTGCATTGATAGAATCGGAGCATTTCACGGTCATGTGCAACTCGGTGTTCCTGAGCAAAATCCTTGACGGATCTGTTTATGTCTTAGCAATTCAACGATTAGCCTCTGTCGTATTGATCATGACTGCGTGGTCTTACAGCCATGGTCCACTCGCTGCTCGTCCGCGACATCCTGGATGGATGAAACAATATCTAGAAAAGTATGATATTATCATAGCGACCTTCTCATGTGCCCCAGCGAACCTGCCTTCAGTGTGATTCCTGACGCAAGTGAGTACATCGAAAATGAGGGCAAAACTGAGATTACTGACAAGATATCCATTCCCAACCAGGCATTCAGCAAACTCTTGAACCGCTCGATCGCGTTCAATCCTTCTTCGACGTCTTCCTTCCCCCACAGAGACCAAGTCATCCGACCGGCAAACTTAGAAATGCCAGTAGAATCCAACTTCTTCGCCAACCGTTCCATTGTTCCCTTCAGCCGGACAAGTGGCTCTTCAAGCTCCTGGAGACCACTAAGCAATTCAGTCCCTTGATCCTTCCGTATGCGTTTGTCGAGCTCTCTAACCAGCGGCTCGAGGCTCTGGATCTCCAAGAGTAAGCGCCGCTGATCTTTTGGTGCATCGCGGAAATCTGTGATGTACCCATGAGCTTTGGTCACCGCGTCGACAAGCTGGAGAATGCTGGCGACCAGGCCGATGATTTCTGCCATGGAGGAAGAGAGCAAGAGGTGCTGTATCACAGCCTCGGCGGTTAGAAGCTCTCACAATAGGCGCCGTCGGCACAGCCGCCAGGAGATTGGCGGCTATAGGCATTCTGTCAAAGATGAAGAGAATGGTGGATTTTAGGTATTATGGTACATGGCGTGAATACGAGCTTTAAAGACTCAGACTGCCCAGAACAGATAGCCGATCAACAGCAACGGTGAAAAGACTCTGACGCTGCCACGAGCGTAGCGCAGGAGGGGATTTCCACTGGAGAGGACGCTTTGAAGAGGAATAGGAAAGTAAAGAAGGGGAAAGAAGTGGAGAAAGGAATGAGTCCATGAGAACGAAATGAGAAGCTACCGAGCTCATCGATCATCCACCAAATGCCCGTGGGTGCCTCGGATCCGCGAAGGAGCGAAAGGCCGGCGGGCTATAAAATGGTACACCGTCCGTCATCTACGCCCGCACATGGGGCCCAACACTGGGCGAGGGTAGCGAGCAATCATCGTAAGAGCGAAGGCAGCGGATGCAGCCCCCAGCGCCCACCGCGACGAAACTCGCGCAGATAGCATCGACCACCCGCTTCGAAACGACAAACCGCCGGGGCGCTGGCAGGGACGGATAGATCCTCTGCCTAAGTATGCCCCGCACCCCGGCCCTTCCGGACCCCACTGCCAAAGTCGGCACGGCGCCCAGGCGGCCCCCCGTCCACCGTCCACACGTTCACCAGCGGCGCACCGTCAGCCTTCGCACAGGGACGACACTCGTCGTCGCTCGCGCGGGCGCGTCAACGTCCTTGATGTGTAACACCTGTTCCTGGCCGCCGCGTCCTCCCTGATGCTCGCAGGCGGCACCCCTCCTCGTCGCCGCCGCCGCCGGTACGCCTCCCGCCGTCCACTTCCTCCCCCGATGCGCGTCCTCAGCACGAAGATCATGGGGGTCCCGCACGACCTCCATCCTGGGCGCCACCGGCTACTCCTCCCTGGGGCGCGCAGGGGAGGTATTCTCTCCCCGCCGCCTTGTCTGCGTGCCTTCCAGTACCCCGCTGCCCCCCTCCACTCAATCACCGCCGACGCACGCAGGAGACCCCGCGCGCGTCCGCGGCACCTCTACCACGCGCGCAGCAAGGCCAACCCCTGCCCTCGCCCGCGCAGGCACCCTCTCCGTCCCACCTCTTCGTTCCAATACGTTTCTGCCCTTCCAGCCCTGCGCCGCTGCCGCCGACGTGGCATGCAGATCCCTCCCATGCGCACTCTGCCGTCCCTTCCGACCGAATCCCCTCATTCATCCCCGCTACGAGGATACGCGGGCGGCAGGGCGACGTAAGCTGCCGTACCCCTCCGGCTCGCTGTGCGCGCGCCCGTCTAGGAGGTCTACGACAACGACGCACTCGACGCACCCCCGGCCCCCGCTGCGGAGTTCTCCAGGGAGGGTCGATCGTCCGGAGTCCGGATGGCCGGAAGAGCAATATAGCAGCGTACTCGCCGCGGAAAGGGTGCGGATTCCCTTGACGCGGGGGTGTAGAGTGGCGTCGTATAGCAGGCGTATGTCGTCCGTACCCGTTGCAGCAGTTTGAGAGGGTAGGAGGGAGGGCGGGCGGATGGGGCGGGCGGGCAGGGATGGCAGGATGTGAGATAAAGTGGGCGAGTGAGTGTGCCGGTCGAGGATCGAGCGCATGGCTCTTTGATGAGGAGATAATGTCGGACGGGAAGGTAGACGATTGCAAGCTGTTCCCAAGCTGATCTATGAGGAATTTGGTCAGTATCTCGAAAGACAGGATTGAGGGGACGAGGGAGGCGCTCAGAATGCCTGTCGCTGGCTCTGCGGGAAGAGGAAGACGGGGGCCGCGCGCTCTCTCTGCACGGTAAGCACAGGGACACGCCCACAGACGCCCACGCAGATCATATCCGCATCCAGTCGTAGTCCACGAGACGAGTGGCCGATGCCATGCACCCTGCTGCTTTCGCAAGTACACAGGATAATGGGCAAAGCTCGAAGACATCGACGCCCGACCGCAACGCAAGTGGGAGTGTACCAAAAACTCGACACTCGAGCCCGAAAAAGGAAAGATAAGCAAAGTCGCAGATTCGCTCACCTGGAACGACGACGCGCCACGCCAAACTATCGACCGTTTTTATCCACGAACACAGAGGCTGCCTAGCGATCGATGGATCGCACAGCTCTTGGACCCAAAATAATCCCCCTTGTATCCGAAAAATCCTGTCGAGGTTTGTGGTTTCTCCCAGAACATGCAGTCCACCCCGTCGATGCATGAGCGGCGTGTATAGAGTCTCTCGTGCTTCACTTTGGTTTTGCGAGGCTTTAGCGACTCCCGGGACGTGATGTGAGAAGCATGAGACGAGGGGGAGGTGTGTCTGTCTATGCAGTATAATCTCTGGGAAGAGTGTGATCTTCCCGCATCGTGCAGACTGAGAGAGCACCGAGCAGGCCGGGAGCAGGCAAGAGAATACGGAGGTTGATCGTGGCTGTGCTCGGGCCCCCTTGCCAAACAGCTCACAACCGACGCCGACCCTCTTACGACACCGGCCACACGCGCCGACGGACCGTCTACGAAACTGCGAGCCCGCCAGTACTTACTAGTGAGGCGCCCACTTGGCTCCTACTACGCTTCCGCTGCGCATGCTCCGACATTGCTCCGCTGGTCCGACATAAACTCCACAGTGTGTCGTTCGATCTTGCCACGGCCCAGTGCCCACTGCACACCTTCCCGCCCACTCAGCGCTCTGGGATCTTCACCCTCGCCGAGTCGCAGCCACATCTCTCTCTGCCAGCTGGCCCCAATTTTTCCGCCAGCCACCTGAACTATTCCTTCGGCGTTATTCCTCATCTGTTTTGCCCACCACCGCGCATCCTCGCTGATTCCTCCCTTTCTCTGTCCATTTCTATCTCATCTCTCGATCTAGCGCTCGTGCATGTTCCTCTGTCCCATCCTCCATCCCATGTCGCATCTCTCTCGCTCCCGTTCTCGTCAATCACTGGTTTTCCCCCCCTAACCCTTTGCCACGCTCTTGACAGGCCCTGCGGTCCCTCGAATAACATCAATTTGTTCAGGGGCGCGAGGCGGGAGCTCTTACCTCCTGGCATGCTTCCGACTGGTTACATGAGTTTCCTCCCATCGATACTCAACAAGAGTCCGAGAGAGGATATATTTGTGACACGACTCGGACTACGAACAGAACAAATAACCGGAATCCTACGTCAAAAGCTACGAAAAAAAAAACCAAGTATTTCTGAAGCGATAGTTAGGCCATTGGAATCATCGGATCGAGCCTCTGTGGGTCCCAAATTGAGAATTCATGCGTGAGCACCCGGATATGAAGGAGGGGAAGGAGAAATTCCTGCCCGAAGCTGCCGGAATTTGAAGGAATCCGCTCCTCAAACTTGGTGAAGGTCCCACGGTTCGAATGACTTGTAAATTCCGAGGTGTGAGAAATTGAACGCCGAACTCTAGACGTTTCATTCGCAAGAAAAACTTGCATACATTTCTACGTGATTTTACCACTATCACGACATTGTCCCCGAGTTGCCCAAAATATTAAACAACTATCTACGTAGTCGCTGATAATTAAACGGAAAGAGTGTTGGCGATGGCAGACAGTGAGGGGGTGAAGAAGTACTCTCCACCGCGGGAAACGACAAAGTCTAGACGTTGCGTGAGTACGTTTGTTCACGGAACGAAAAAGGCTGCCAGTGCTTACCAGTGGTAAGGGTGAGGGGCTTGGTGAAGTCGTTGGGATCGAGTCCGGTGACAACACGCTGGGCACCGGCGAGCGCACCCTGTGGGACGAAGGTCAGGTCGTTAAAACGACAGACATCAAGAACAGGGTACTCACGATGATGGGGTCGACACCGACACCGCTGTGGACGAAGCTATGCGCGCGTAAGATAGTGAGAGATAACGAAACTACGATAAACTCACTTGGCATTGTCGGCCCAAATCCGCTGCAGGAACTGGAACCCGTTTCCAAGGTTTGACTGGTACGCTGCGAAGGCAAGACCACGTTCGGTCGAGGTGGTATTACTGGCAGCCTCATCATCACCGACTATGAGAAACGAACGTTGTCAGCCACTGCGTTTGCAAAAAGAACCACTGCGAACCTTCAGGACCGTAGGGAATACCGGCTCTCATGATGTGGTGCGCGGTTTCCTCGGGTGTTCCCAGATCAGCGCGAGGGCGAGTCTTGCGGATGTGGGCAGAGAAAGGGCATCTGATCACGTGTAAGGTTGAACCAACAGAATCGAGTAAGATGCTGCGCTAACCTGGTTTGGTTCGTGCCGAGGACCGAGTCGGAGTGAGCGAAGGTGAAGTTGTTGTTACGGGTGGGGTCCGCGCCGAGTGTAGGGTCATCGAAGAGGGGAGCGAGATCAACGGGGGCACCCTGAGTTTGAACACGACTATTAGCCGTGGGGGAGTGTGATGATTGTTAAACGCACGCTTTTCCATCTGCCGACCATCCGGGCACCGAGAAGTTCCGAGCCTTGTTCAGGTGTGAGGCTGGGGTTGACGATAGGGTTGTCGACCAAGAACTTGTTGAACTCGGGGACGAGTTGCTTCAGCTGTCTGAACGCGAGGAACGAGCCATCCTTGGCCCACGCTGGGCGAGTGACTGAGTCACCTGTCTCGCCGACCAAGATGCTGCCGGGAGCAACGACAGACTGGCCTGGGAGACCCGTGCTGAAGCCAGTCACGCTCGGGTTGCTGATTCCGTCCAAGAAGCCAAAGTCTGTTCTCAAAATCAGGAACTACCACTGGTTCGAATTTGACCGAGACTCACGTTCATGGCCAGCTTCCGGTCCGGGACGAGCTGCGCCGGAAAGGGAGTAGACCTTCGTGATGCTGGCTCCCAGTGCCGACTCGAGGTTGGACACTGCGGTGTTGACGTTGGCTTCAGTGTCCGAGGCGAAAAGTAGGACACCGTGGATGCCAGTTCCGGCGAATTCCGGGACCCAGTTGGTGGAGCCTGGGTCACCAAGGTTCAGTGAGATCCTTAAATTGACCACCAGCGAAGACGGTGTCGCCGAGCGAGTCGGTTACGCCTAGGGCAGTGAGACCGGTTTGCGAGAACGCAATGTTGAGCGCGGTGACGGGTTGGGTAGAAACGTCGAGGAGCTGGGTCGTCGTTGTAATAAGAGGAAGAATATCGGAGGCCAATTTAGACTTGAAGTCGGTAGCATCCGCGATGCTGAAGAAGTAAAAGAGTTCTTTGTTCTTTTTCATTCCGATCCTATAGGCGAAGTTAATCAAAGGCAGGGTTAAATTTTTTGAGCACTTACAAAACATCACCCTGAATGTCGTCCAGATTCAAATCGGCGGCACTGGCGGCAGCCGTAGCTGCCTGCACAGTTGGCAGGTCCGGTTGAGCGTCTGGGTCTGAATTGAGATTAGTTTCTGCATAATTGGGATACCCCGGATGAATTACTGATAAGTATGGATTGTGTCCTTCTTGGCTCGACAGGTCCCCGTCTATGCTTCACAGGCGGGGCGAGTGCTGAGGCAAGCCCAGCAAAGAGAACGATTGCAGGGATGAAATTATTAACGAGCTTCATTGCGATGGAAAAGACAAAGAGAAAGAAAAGGAAGGAAAATGGGATGATGGAATGGGAACGCGAATGCGAGCTTTTTATGCATTTCGCCTGTAGGTTACGGTCTACGAACCGGAGATAATGCGCGGCCAGAAATATGCGATGTGTGAAATGATTTGAAGTTCAGCGCATCAGTAAGTATTCGAGGCTGAGACTCACTGCACGGCTGAACGGTCCCGATGCCCGTTTCAGAAAGTAAAGATCGGGCATCCGGCCCGATCCCCTGGCTTACTCCAGTGGTGGTCGTATCCCGCAATAAAATGTTGCGAACTCACGTCCAATTTAATCGGTAGTTGAGACCACACCCAAAGAAATACCTGGCCACCGTTTGGAGTTGTGCAGGTACGTAAAGGATACTTAGTCAGAAGAAAGCAATCCCAGGCAACCCCGAGTCCCCGACGGGTGCTCAGCGCAAAATTCCCGGCAACGTCACAAACCATCCGAATACCCGCGTTTCGAGAGGTTTCGAGATGGCAGATCTTGATGTGCTCTGACAGCGCCAATCTCTCATTTTTTCGCACGATAACTTGACAGGAACTGAAGTACTGAAGAGGTGAAAATGGTAATCATATATGGCGACTTGGGGTTTTGCGCCCCGAGCCGAGAAAAGAATCTTAGACAACTGCGCCGGCAGTGTGTATCTGTGCCGGGAATATGCTAGAACGAACACCTTCCAGGACGAGATAGTGTTTTACTGAGCGATTCACCGTCGATCAGGGCGGAGCAATGGCGCTAACGCGGCCGTGTGGGGCAATGTTTCGGAGCCGGTAATGTCTCGGAGCCGTATTGAGCGTCGTTGAGGAGTACGTACTTATGATACTGCGCTTCAAGCTGTCATGCATCAGCTAGTGGTGTTCAGGGCCCGGCTCGGCCTGGATACCCGGCTTCACGCGGCTTGGGCTTGAAATTTCTCAAGCCCGAGCCCGAGACCTGGGCCTGAGCCCGGGCTTGACAAGACAAAAACCGTTCAAATGGCTGTAAAGTAGTCCACAAAAAATGTAATTACACAAGTACAGTAGCAGGCAGTTCATAATTATCGGGATCCTCATCCAGGAATATATCCCAACTTCCACCCTTCTCCGGATGTATACTCCCCGAGGCTGTTCGAACACTGGTAGACACTGGTATGAATGCGGCTACTTGAAGCGAGTCCAACGGCCTTGAAGAGCCCGCCTCTAGCAACAGAGCACAGGGTGAACCATCGGGTAACATCATAGGATCCGCTCGAATCCAAGGGAGATGTTCGGCGGTGTACAAGAGGGAGATCCAAAGTTTCAGGAACGCAGCAAGTTAGCAAGTGCGTAGTCAGAGTTCGAGACAAAAGCGATTCGCGACGCCGTCACACATTACCCCATTCAAAAAAATTCCCATCACCCGCGATACTTGCCTACTACATATTGACTACATAGTACAATGGGTTCGAACGCTGTGGATCACGGAAGCGGCCCAAAGCACACATTTAAAATCGACACGGGGAAGCTTCCCTATAGCTAAAATGCTCTAGGAAAGTGTGTCTACTCTCCTTGCTAGCGAAGCGTTGGAGGAGAGCCTCTATCGGTCTGCTCGGGTTGCCGTAGCCTGCATTTCTGTGTGAGAGTTTGATCTAACTCCTCTCCATGGGCCGCCAATCATGTTCACAATTCAGTGTCCGGAACATCAGGTCTCGTTTTGGCCGTTGCACGGACAAAGGGAGGCATATAGCACCCGTCCTGTGACACGGGGGTGCCAAATATAATTATCCGCCCGTTCAGGGCTCTCTCGACGAGCTCAAATTCACGACCAAGAGCTCATGGAAAGGCACCAGAAGGAACGACGTACGAATTTGATTTGCCACTGCTACAAAATCGCATTCGATGCGCAAGACTGGATTGAAGCGTCAGAATGTGGGCACTGCATGACTCCAGCATCCCCTTGCATTTCCGGATGTATTACTTTAGGGTGCTGTTTCTAATTCATGTTTGCAAACATGTTTATAAACACCGGTTTATAAACCGGTTTTTAAATGGATCGGCCAGAGATGGCCGGTTTATAAATAGGATTATGTAACGTGGCAAATTTTCGCTGCTTCCGATGTCTGGCTCGGGCGCGACATACTATAACGAGGAGCTAAAGGAGCTCCTCCGGCTTCTGAACCATTTCATGGCGGCACCCGAAAAAATCTCTGCAAATGCACCTGGCCCATCAAATGTAAGCGATCAACCACCAGTCGCACAGGTATCAGATGACTGTGAGGCGGGTCTGGCAGCAGTCAACGAGATTGACGACAGCTCCGAGTCCGGCTCGCCGCTTGGTTCCCTAGCCTTCGACATCGAACGCGACGGTGTGAATATCACAATCCCGTTTTTCCGCGATTGCCTCAGTGACGAGCCGGTCCCCGGCGCGGACGAAATTCGGAGTTCGAGTTTAATCTCACGTATCGGCCGGAGGGCGGTGGAGATCCGACAACCTCACGGCAGCCGAGATTCGTGGGCATACCGCTTCAGGCACCCCTGCGGACTCGTTGGCACCGTCCATGGCAATGGTGGTTAGAAATTAAATCCGAGGTACTGAATAGTTTTACACAGGATAGATTACGAACACTTATGGATATCCTCGGAGCACTGCCAAAAGTCCGACCGCCCGGGATGCCTTGGATGCAGGGCGGTCTTGACCTTACCGCCTCAATATTGTCCTAAATGAACAAAAGGATGCAGGGGTCTCGGAACCGCTGTCCAGGTACCATGCGCCATGGAGCTCGAAGAACAAATCTGTGTTATACATGAGTTCAAATCTTGTCGCCATCAGTACTGCGCGGAGGCTCAAACGGCGTCAAGAATTGCCCAGTCCTCTGGGTCCCCAACCGGCATTCCATCCCATCCCGCCGCGCCTATACCGCCATTAGGCGGCATACAGCTCACACCGACTTGACCGTCTTCCCCAGATATCCCGTCTGCAAGGTGTGCCAGATAATATCTGATAAACCTGCATCGGGATTTCTTCCACCCGGTCGTTCGTCCTTTAGTGCGGTCTGTGTCGGAAAAGGCCAGGGCTGCATACTTGTTGGCGGTGACACAGTCCACTGGGACGGCCGTTTCGTCCGCGTCCTTCAGGATGAGCAAATCGACACGTCGAGCGATCCAGATGTTTAGTATCATGCATTGGAGCCAAAACAAGGTATCCGCCTTCGCCCTGAATTCCTTGCTATTCTCGTGGATTCTGTTCAGGTTTGCATTGTATTCCTTTCCCCATTTGACGCTGAGATGACCCTCCCCTATCGGTTTGTGAAGCTCGGCCAAAAACCTGTTCTGTCTGACCAGCAACGATCCAACAGTCGCTGACCTTGCGTACGAACTTTGCACCAGTGCTCATGCTCCAGCCCCGAACACCGCCATGCTCCGCCCCCCAATTTCTCGTTAGTCTGTAGTGGTTCATTACAACCTTCGTCGAATGCAAAGATGCACAAAGGTCGGGCAGCGACTCGATGAATCCAACTTCTTACCTGATGGTGCCATGCGTTCCCGGCGGCAGCGTGTCTCGCGGAATCAGGCCATTCCGTGAGTAGGGAATGCGGGAAACTGTTGGCGACAGCGGGATTTCCACATACAATCAACAAAAACCCCACGCGAGTAATCGCGGGTGCGCTCCACTTTCCACCCCACTAGATATCTGTATCGCCCTGCGCCTCCTTCGGCTTGGTAAAAGCTGACCGAGATATTGGCTCGGTTTGGTTAGTAGCCGCTCATACTCTGCCGTCCAACCAGTTGAATTTGCTCGACCGCCAGCGGTATCCGCGCCACATCTTCTCGGCGCGCGCACTTCAATTCTGCGCTGGATCTGGATCTGAACTTGATGGATTCCCGGAATTGAGTGCAGTCCATTCTCACACGGAGTGGGAAAACGTAATTTTGAATAAATAGAGCAGCGGGTGCTAGCATTCATTAGAAGGTGATTCACGTCCAGCCGGGTAATCTCGCGTTTTCTCTTTGTTCTGTCGTGGTCACCCTGCGTCTTGACGACACAGCAATTGCATACATACGACCAGTGGGTCTCAATCCCCGGACGATATTTCCTGTTATTTACAGGACCGCCACAGTCGTCTCAATCGTTATCTCTATCTAGTTGGCTGTGGTGTTCAGTTGACTCATTCAAACACAGATACCCTTATTCTCAGAGTGCTCGCCATGTATTCCTTTGATAAACGGGCCATGGCGATCGTTGTAACGGCAGCGATACGGCATATTTCACTGCGCACTTGGCCTTCTCCTGTCATCGAGCTCACGAGAAATTCAAAGATCATCTTATTCAAGTACATATATTTACGGGGCAACCGCGTCCTTCTCAATCCAGCGAGCGCTGATAACGAGCGCTGTATTCTAACATAATTTGGTCGGAATATAGTAGCAGCCGATGGTCGAAGGGGAACTTACTATCATTGACGACCTTGCGGATCCTGTCGTCCTCGATCATGTTCTTGTTGAACGCGTTGGCTGCCGACAATGAGACAGTATCTTGAAATCGGCGACGAACGTCGACTTCGACTTGTGGCGGGGATTTTGGATTGGCATAAACAGGGAACCCGGCAGCATCGCCCAGAGCTCGGATTGTTTTGCAGACTTTCTTATGAGGCAGTGGCCCGCTCCACTGGGATGTTTGAGTTAGCCAAATCAGGTAGGTGAGCAAGAAAACCTGCGCACATCGTGAGCCTGACACTGAGCGTTGTAATATGCCACACGTCTACATCCAGAACACATCGAAGCTGCGGTCGCCTCGGTGCAGCTGATGTCCATGCACTGCGGGGGCAGCTCAGCCAACGTGAGCATGATGTTCATGGCCAGCTGATATGGCGTCTGGACTTGCAAAAATCGTGGTCCGGTGCATTTTCGAATAGGTCAGGATTCTCTGGTGGTATTTCACTTCGTCGAACGGAAGCACAAGTTTCGCATGTACAATCCCTCCCAGATTTATGCCTACCTCCCAAAGTAAATTCGAGGACCACCCCATTTCGCCGTCGATCTCTACCACGCGGTTGAAAGTTTCGAGGAGCAGGGGACAATGTTCGCGGTAAAAATACGCAGAGGATACACCGTCATCGATGTTCGAAGTTCCTTTATCGTGATGAACACGAGGGTGATGGGGTAAACGACACCGAAAGGATTGAAATCTCCTGCGAAATCTGCTGGAAGCGAGTCGACGCCGCGTTTCAGGATGGCGACGAGATTTTTGGGGAGATGTGCGCTGAGAAGGAAAGGGACGAGGACGAGTCGGCCAAATGAGGAGGCGGCAGCGCTGATGGCACGGAGAAGCGGCAAGATCGGGTAAAAATCGAGCCATCGGCAAAGCATTGTGGCGGCTGTTTCGTCATTTCCAACTAGGCATTGTCGGCGATTTCGAGGCCAACGAGTCTGGCGATGGTCGTGCAGTTGCAGAGCATTGAAAAAGAGGTCTGCTACGATGGCAATCAGGCCCTCCAAGGTGCATACTCGACACACGAAACCGGGGGGATTACGACAATAGGCAGTGGAGTTCCACTTCCATGCGTGCATTCCGTCTATCAGACGATCAGTGCGATCGCATTCGCAGTGTTCCATGCGATGAGCGAGGGCGGCCATGTCCTCGCGAGACCTGTTGGTGGTGATAAAAGCGGATAAAGCATCGAGCAGCGACATCGACTCCGCTAGAGCGCTCAGCTTTAACCGGAGGTTATCGCTAGCATACGGCGCGTCCCGAATAATGGGATTTTCCCAAATGAGCGCATTCTCGATTTCGATGTGGGAAAGCAAACAAATATAATATCTGCAGCAGAATATCGGGTTGTTGGGGTCCGCAAGCGACTGGATGGCCTGAGCCAGAAGGGCGGGCGTCGATGTCATCGTGGTGGGAAGTAACCACGAGTGGAGCTCCGACATTCTCACGCGCATGATCACGTGCCTCCAACTCGGTCTGTTGCCTCCGTCGATACCACCGCCAATGGCCGGGCACGTAGCCCCCAGCTGGCGGCGGCATGTGCACTATATGTCGAAGATGGGTGGTCGCCAGTCTCCGGTCAGGTGAATTCCAGGTGAATTCGCCTATGGGCCCAGCATCAACCCAGCATGGACTGTCTGGCTACCAGCTGGCAGTCGATCTGGAGAAGATCTTTAGGAGCAGGTTGAAGAAATATTATTTATTTATTATTTATTCCCTGCATCGTGTATTGTGCAAGAATGAAATGCATTGAACGGCGACATTTCATGATACATCAATACATACTAGAAATGCATTCAGTCCAAGCTATTCTTAATTTGATACTTCAGGTTTCAAATTGCACCTACAAGGGCCCAAAATTTGGGAATCTTGCCCAAGCACAAGTGCGTAGGGGCAACTGCCAGCCAGCCAGTGCACACATTGAAGATTGCCAAATTTCGGGCGGTTGAGTACGCACTTTGACAAGTGTCCGAGCTGCCGTGAGATCACCAGGTTTTGTTGGCGAGGGGTAAGGAGTTGCGATGAAAGGGGACGTACATATCAAAGAAAACCAAGTTGATTGAACGGTCCGAAGACGCCTATTATCATGTCCCCCGAATACCTCGCCAAAATAAGCCAGTCAATATCGGTTTTTGCGCGAGCGCTTCCATTGACCGTGCACTGAGTGGAGGCATCGGACTATGGAAATCCTGTCGAGGATGGAACTCTATATTCCAGTTGATTGAGAAGGCGGAAAAGAAAAGTATTTGAAGAACAAAATCTTACCTAGGGTCCAACTGAATGCGAGCTAGGTTGGATAATCCATCTTGAAATTGACGGTTCTGTGGTCGAGCGGGGAACTCGAAGGATGTAAACGAATGTAGATTGACTGAATGAGAAGCAGGACAGGCATGGCTCTACGGGACATACGCTTCAACAAATGAAGCTCACACCTCTGTTCTTGAAGGACGGGCCTAGCACGAGGAACTGGAAGAAGAAAATAAGACGGGCGAACTGAACTTGAGCTCATTCCGAAGCCAAGGAGCGAGAGAATCATACAATGAAGGAGATATCCAAGAACTGGAGATCCCGTTGGAGGTTTGATTGATCGAAATCGAATCGACCCAGAAGCAACGCAGACGAAGACTGAACCAGTATTTTCGCGCATTTGAGAAAGCAAAAGGAATTGTCGTGCTTTTTACCGAACATCGGGGGGTGCCGGGTCGTGTATAGAAGGTCCGGAGGTTGTGAAGAGCACACAAAACCAAAAGAGGAAGGTATATACGGGCTGAAAGATTGCAAGATACGCGAACGAAGAGTTTCATTGCTCGAGTAACGGCCATGGAAAATGGAACTCCACAAAAGTACTAGGATGCAGGCAGAGATGAGGAAGATGGTCCGCGCCAGAAAAAATTCCACGTTCAAGGCGAGGTCACGATAGAATTGAGACGAGACACAAGGTGTCCAGTAACGATGCAGAGATTTCAAAGGGGGATCGGGAGAGTGCAGCCCAAGGTACAGGACGCCCAGACACCTGTAGAGACTGTTCAGATTTCTGCGTACAGGCACGGCGGAAGATTTGAAGCGCGGAGGTGTTGCGGGGAAGGAAGAGCAGGGTGGCTGTGTCGACGGATCAAATTGCCGAATCATCTCTTGCTCTCGTCGTCCGCCGACGTGCCCACGCTCCAGCCCATAGCGGTCATACCAGCTCACTTGTGTACCGCTCCCGATGTCCCTCTCGCCGAACTTCGCTCCTGCCCCGCAATCTAGAGGTCGACGACTGTCCTCGGGCTGCAATAGGCACGACTTGACGTGGTCTGGGTAAGAGTAATGCAGCATTGAATGTGGTAGGTCTGTCCGGTCTTTAATTCGATTTCGAGAGCAGCGGTCTAATCCCTTTGTGCGCAGGCTGAGATTTCGATGACCACTTCTCCGATGCTGGCTCTTGAGGCGTCGGTTCTGGTAGTTAATCGGCTCTTAAAGGTACATTAACGCTTTGGCGACCTTCCTCCCTCACCCTCACCGTCTCCCTGCCCTTTTCCTGGTTTTCTTTTTCTCTTCAGTGCTAACACTGGCGTTTGGCAGGTCTACCTCACCAATAGACGCCTTCCTCGCCGACCGGCTATTCCCCGCGCCCGCGACGTATATCGATGTTCTGGAGATGGTGTGGGCGTATATTCTCTTGCTTTGTACGCAGGTGGGTACCCATTTCCTCTTTTTTTCTCGTGTCGCTTCATCCCGGCTTCCTCTCTCCCTTTCACTCTCTGCCCCCTCTCACTATGTGCTCCTGACATACCATCCTCCCCGTTTCGCCCCTTTGAAATTACGCGCTAATGCTCTGCAGATACACTCCATTCCATATCAATACCGTCTCGACCGCGCGTGCGCCTTCCTCCGCTGGCTAGGCTCCGTCATTCGATTGTTGCCACCCAATCGCCTCCACTTCACCCGCCTTCTTCGTCGCCATCCAGTCGTCGGCACGCTCGCCGCCCACCCAACGGCTCGTCAACCTTTTCTCCGCCGAGCACTCTCCTTGACAGAGTCGATGCCCTCGTCGCCCTCGTTGCTGCCTGCACGCCACCGTCACCCGCATGATGCAGCACGCAATGCCTGCAACGACTTCAAGGCGTCCTGCCGCGAGCTGGGGCTATGCTCCAAGCTCCAGTCTCTGTCTCAGCAGCCGGTTTGGGAGCTCCAGCACCGATGCGTGCGCGCGAGAGACGGGAGCGGTGGACGATGGGTCGGAGGATTCTTCGACTTGGAGCTGCACGAGGAAGCCTGCTCGGCGCTCCCGCCGGGAGGACCTGGGCGGGTGCTTCGCGCGCTCAGCTCGCGGGAGGATGGGAGGAAGAATCGACCCCCCAGCTCACTGTACGAGTGATGTCGTCCCACGCGGGGCGAGGAAGAGGACGCCGCATGATGGGGAGACGCGCTCCCACTTCCATCCCTCGGCTTCAGCGACGGGTTATCTTAAGCCTCCCCACTCGTCGCGAGCGGGCGCGGCTGGGGTGCGGGGGCTGGCCGAGGACGACGACGACGAAGAAAACGTGTCTCCCCATTCGTTGCGCGCCGCAGTCGCTCTGTCGTGTGGGGCTGGAGCAAGTACTAGTGGATTCACATCCCTCGCAGCCGCGCGTAGCGCTTCTCGCGCCCTCCATCGCGTCCGCTCTCCGCATGTGCGCCCATCCACGACTTTCGTCGCAGCGCATTCGACCACTCGCCACTCAGCGCTCGTCGGTACCGCCAAAGACGAAGACAAGGATGGAAGGGGGGCACACCCAGGACGGACGCGCGCGGCTTGCCTTGTGCCATCTCACTCTCACACTCTACTCTCCCCCTCGAAGCCGGTGCGAAGACGAAGGCGGACGCGTGCCGCTCACCCTTCCCGATGACTATCCGACTCCCCCATCCACCTGCTCCTCGGATTCGCACCCGCGCAAGTGGAGACACCATGAGTGGCACCCACCGTTTCTCCGTGGGTGCGCTGACGGTCCCCGAATCTCGATTCCCCGTCCCGATAAACGACGCGCACCCACGCCCGCATCCGCATTGCAATCCGCGTCTGTATCCACTCCCCGCTGCACATCACGTTCTGGAACCGTGGAGTCGTGGACGTGTGGATATGTGGGCCATCTGCGTACCGTCGTCGTTGTCCTGGGCGGAGGTGGGGAAATGGGAAGCTGGGTCAGATACAGGCGTGAGGGGTGGCCGGCGAGCGGCGGCACCGCGGGGGATAGACAGATCCAGCCGCGGCTGCGGTTGGGGGAGGGAAAGGTGGTTCTGAAATCGTCCGTATCTTGGACGCGGTTGCAGGGGGATTCAGAGGACGAGCGGTGCCAGATATGAAGTGCGCACGTGCTTGTGTGCGTGTGGCCACCGTTGAGCTCTTCCTTTTTACATACAACTTGGGACCTCGTCGCATCCCTTCTTCCCATTCACCTATTCTTGATTCTTCCCCACCGCGCTTAGATCACTTAAACTTACTTGCACTCATACTTGTACTTATTGCCACGGCTCGTATTTGAGCAGGACGTTTCTCGAATCCACTCGCTTTTTTTGCAGTACTCTTTGTATCATAGTATACAAAACCACCGGGAACATGCCCACTCAGAGTGATTCATTCTTTCCTCGAGGATGTATCATGACCGATACTTCATTGAAATCCAAATCGCGCCAGAATGAGAGTTGGAGTATTATTATAATTGAGTGAGGGACTCGTAGGGGCAGGTGCATTGTCGGGTCTCAACTGGGAGTTGGCGTCTTGGAGGCGAAAAGAGAAGGGAAAAATAACAATAAAAAAGGAAAGGAAACCAGAAACCGGGAGGAGCGACAGAAACCTACCGAACAACCTGTGCTCGAATCAAGCGGGCTCCCGCACCAACATTACAAGGTGTCAATGGTTGATATAACTCGAGATATAGAGGGTCGACAGAATTCTCGTACACGGATCCATCGATCTTCGACCGTTCTCTGGAGGTGAAATTCAAGTCAAGAACAAAATTACAGCGAATCTTAATGGAAGTCAGGCCTCGGATCGGAAGCGGGTTCACTGTAGGTAATAACCAACTACTATAGGGTGATATGTGACACTTCTGGGCCCGTCGCAAGTAGATTTTAGGGTCAGGAATCAATTCACTTTGTTGAGGGCATGGAGTTCAACTTGGCAGTGAACCTGGTGTCTAAAGGCGTCAAGGTCGTGGTGTTCTCTTCGGAGTGCAATCGGGTCGGAAGCGGAGAGTAGTATAAACGAGCTGGTTTGAATACAGGAATCCTGACTCAACGCTGGAGAAACTTCTAAATATCCATGTACGATCTTACCGGTCTCTACCTAGATCGACAGACGAACCTCGATCTCCTCCTTGTTTCCGTACAACGTCTCCGCGTCGGTCACCCAATTAAACAGACAACTTCCACAGCCGCTCGCTATCCCAAACGGATTGAGCTCCAGAAGCTGCACCTCGCCGATGCCGGTGTGCACATACACATCGAACACGAACCCCTCCTTGTCGAGGCTTTCCTTCGTGTCGTTCTTCACCGAATAAGCGATGATCTCCCCGTGGATCCGCTCTATTCCCTCCAGCAAATGGTTCATTTCCGCTTCAATCTGCTCGCGTGGAAGCTCTGCGAGCAGGCTGGGCCTATGCCAGCTGTACTGGCTGACGGCCGTTACCCGGTTGGGCCGCGGGTTGTACTCGCTTGTCGGTGCGCAGAACACACGGTACTCGCGCCGCGTATCCATCGTTTCATCCCACGGCATGAAGTATATGTGGATGGGTGAGTCAAGGGCGAGCGCATCGGACAGGGCGCTGTGCGACCGCTGACTCGTCGCTAATTGGGCGACCACAGCGCTGGGGGAGGTGAGGGGTGCATTGAGCGGAGAGTCTTTCGGCGACGCGGCGTCGTGGCGTGCGAAGTATCGGGGAGAGACCGCCTCGGCTGCGGCCAGCTTCGGGAAGAGATTGTCAAATGGCGAGGGATCCAGAAGATCGTCTTTGTGCAAATTCGAGATCTTCCCAGTGAGCATCGCGACCGTGCTCGCATTCAGCAGCGTCTTGGCATAATAGGGAGTCAAAGTGAGGGTGTGAACAACGTTCGGGTCGATGTTCCGCAACCGCACGATGAGGTCTATCCAACGCCCATAGAAAGTCGCTCGGAGGTCGGGAAGCACCGTTGGGATTCGGGTTGCCAGAGCTGGGGGCAGGACGGCAGGATCAAGAAAGGAAGTATTGAACAGCTCTGTCTTTTCAGCGATGCTTTGAGAGACTGTAGCTGAAGGTATCAGATTCAGCCACATGGTTGTAAAACGGTTGGGAGCAGGATGAGTTTTAGTATAGGGAAGTCTGAGTCGATCTGACGTCGATCTCTCGATCCGTTACCCCACTTTCCCACGCCGACTTTCGCTGGTCGGCGGCGGGATGAAGCGAGACTGGCGGCGGAGATGGATCGGGGAGGGTTTGCAGCCAGGGTTGTAGCCTAAGGGTGATTCTGTACTCACGCCAATCCGCATCCGCACATATAGTCGCCCCAAATAATAAATGTCATTAATAATGTATGCCCTTCACCATGCAAAACAACGTTGTAGCCCCCCTTAACCGAACAGCCCGGTGGAGCACTCCGGCGTGCCAAAGGAGATGTCTTGGAAGTATGGGCCTGCGAGAAAAACGAGAACGACAGCGGGATAAGGACGGAGGCAAAGGGAGGAAACAAGAACGGGAAACGTACCGAGGTGATTCACGATATTGAAATCAATCAAACTGTTCCCTGTCGAGCAGTGTTGGTTGTCCTGGCCCGGGCACGCAACGAAGTTCGACTGGGTTCCGTCCGTGCTGTGTATCTCCCCGCTCGAGTGCTGGAAGCCCAGCGCCTTGGGGGGGACGATTGGGACGGGGTCGTGCTGGTTGGTGACAAACGTGAGGCCGAGCTGCGTGCACGAAGAGGTTAGTGGGAACGGAAAGTAGGAGGAAGGAACAAGACGCACCTTGCTATCGAGGAAGTTGGCCCAAGCCTCGTTCCCGCCGCGCGGCAGCCCATAGCCCGTCACCGCCACGTTCACGGAGGGGTCCACCGCGTCCTTGATCATGACGCCCGTCATCGTCGCCAGCGCCGCACCTGTAGTACCCAGCTATTGAATAAGTAGATGAATCAAATTCACCGGGCAGGGACGGACCGAGACTGTGCCCCGTAACAACGACCTTCTTGACCCCGGTGCTCGCGAGGCCCTTCATCACCCCCGCAAGCAGCCCGTCCGCAGTGCGCTCGAACGTCTGCTGGAACCCGTCGTGCACCTTGATGTCCGCTGCCCGCGCGTGAGATCATTCAAGTAAAGGGACAGGGATAAGGACGCAACGTACTCCCAGCAGCCTCAGGGAAACGCGAGGAGTTGAGCGCGACGAGCTCAAACTCGGCGTCGTTAAGGAGGGAGAGGAACTTGACCGGGTCGGTTCCCGCGTGTGCGACGACGAGGCTCTGGTCGTCTGCATCGTGCGCGATATAGTCTGCGTGCGTCAATCAGATACCGTAGCTGGACGCAGTATGCATGCAGGGCGGACTCACACAGCGGGATGGCGCCCTCGTCTATGCGGCAGGGTGTCAGCATATTGTGAGGCGGTCGGAAGGAAAAGGAGCGAGAGACGCACCTCCACCAGATTGCAAAAACGTGATATGGGACAGGGCCTCGCACGGCTTGCCGCACGTCCACGCCGTGATCGTTGCACTCTCGCAGTATGCGACGCGCGAGAAGAGCGCGGGCCGCACGAGCGTGCTGTTCACCGTGTCGAGCGCCACGGGCGTCGGCGTTCCCGCTGCTGAGTTGTCGCTCGTCGAGGGGGGCAGGCCGAAAATCGGCGCAGATAGTGTCGCGGGGAGGAGCGAGAGGAGGGGAATGAGAGTAAAAGTGTGCATGGCTGCCTAGAAATTAGAAGAGAAAAAAAAAAGGAATGGCGCAGCCAGGAAAACGAAAAGAAGGAAGTAGCGGAAAGAGAAAGGGGACCAGGTGCATTTCCCACTGCCAACTCTTGAAACCCGGGCGGATAGAAACAAGTCGACAAGTCGACAGTATCAATGATGGTGTCCCAGCCATATGCATGGCGGCGCTGTTGTCGCGCAATCGCGACATATCAATGATCGTATAGGTGCCGTCGTGCGATCCTCGCACTTGAAAGTCCCGCAAGAAGCTCCCAGAGCCTGCCGTAGCCAAAGGTCCCTCGAGAACGTGTTTATAGCGGGCGGAGGCGCATGCATCGTGGTTGGTTCCAAGATAAAATCCGTGACATGTAACGGTCACATCCGCCGGCGAACGGGGAGGAAGAGGAGGCGGTACGATTATTACAGAAAGAAAAGCGAAGAAAAATGATGTGGTTGTCAATAAAAATAGTGTATGTAGCTAGCGCACACCAGATATAATATATATATATTCATCTGACAAGTATGATAGTTCCGTCGCCGCTTCGCCTCGCCTCGCCTCGTCCCCTTACCTCGCCGACGACGGCGCGGACGGGAACAGGAGCGCGGGAGGGAAAGACAGTGTGGCGTGGGCCAAGGACGTAGAAGCGGCGGGGACCGAGCCACGGGAAGCAGAAGAGGGTGATGGGGAAGAGGAGTGCGCGAACGAAGTGGATGGAGAGCGGTGGGCGGGCGCGCGGCACGGTGAGGAGAGAGGGAGTGGTAGAAGGGGAGCGGGGGGAGCACGACAGAGCGGAGGACGTGGAGGAGGAGGATGACTAGGGCGGGCGAGGGTGGGGGTGAATGGGAAGCAGAAGGAGGACGGGCCCGAGGGGCGCGAGTAGAGGCGTAGGGGGAGGTGTGAGGGCGGCGAGAGGGAGGATCAGAAAGGGCGCACGGGAAGGGAAAAGGGGGTGGGCAACGCGGTCAAACGCGTAGAAGAGGCGGGTGGGCGCGGAAAGAGGGGAGGGAGATGGGCAACAGAGTAAGTGGCGTGCGTGGGGGGATGTGAGAGGCAACGGGGCCGCGTAGAAGAGGGGCGGAACGACGGCCGTGCGCGGCGCGGTGGACGAGCAGAGATGGGATGCGGAAGGGAAGAATGTGGAGACGATGGAAGGAGGGAGGGAAAGCGGCGGGGAAGGGGGAGCGCGGGTAGAGGTGGGTAATGGGTGGGGGCGGCGAGGGCGAGGTAATGGGGGCGGATGGGCAGCGAAAAGAAGACATGTGGATGGCGAGGGTGAGTGGTGGGAGGTCGACGAGACGAGGAGAGGGACGCAGAAGAGGGCTGGAGGAAATGGGGGCGTGCAAGGAAACAAAAACACACCTCCTCCCACAAGGCACGCTGAGCGCGATGAAAGTCAGGTCCGCCGGTAGTGCGCGCGCATACTCGCGGAAGATGAGCGAGCCCTCGCGCGGGCTCGTCGAGCGCTTTATTAGTTGGGGAGGATGTTAGTGTGAGGAATAAACGGGTGGGGATGAGTAGGCGCAGAAGAAGAAGAGGACGACGGCTAGCCGCAGAAGAAGAGGAGGACGCCGCCGCGGCGTGCGCCAGCACCGCGCGCAGGAGCTCGGGGGGAACGTTCCCTATGCGGGTGACGTGGGTCAGGCGCTGGAGACACGCGAGCTGCGCGGCCCAGAGCGCTGGGTCTGCATCGGACGCGGACAAGTTGTCCATGACGAGGTGTACGAGACCGGCGAAGGCGGGACGCGCCCAGCCGTAGCGCCGTGGCGACGCAGCGACGCCCGACGCCCCACCCCGGCGCTGCACAGCGACGCCTAGCCGCAACGACCCAGGAACGCAGCGACGGATGCTGCGACACCCCGCCGCGACACCCCGCGACACCGCAGCGACGCCTGACACGGCAGCAATGTGCAGCCGCAGTGAGGCAGCAGCAGCGACGCCAGACGACGACGCAGCGGCGCCGCGCCGCGCCGCCCCCACACACGCCTACACCGCACTATGGAAAAGAAGAAAGGAAAACCCCGACTCACCTCCGCACCCCCGCCTTCCATTCCTCACATTCCCCAAACACCCTCCCATTCCCAGAACACAGCGCGCGCGTCGTGCGGGGGTGGCGTAGCGCTCGGTCTTGAAGCGGCGGAGGTAGTCGATCGAGCGCATGCCGGAGGGAGGGGGCGGCGAGGCGCGTGGCGCTGAGGATGTGGGAGGCTCACTCCGCCGCCGAGGCTGCGTCTTCCTTCGGATATCCTGTCTTCTCTGCTGGGTCCCCCCGCGCTCGAGATCGAGGTGCCAGCGAGGTGACGGTCTGCGATTGCGAAGAAGTGGCACCCGCACACACCGACTCCATCGGTCCCAACCCCCCTCCATACCACGCATCTCGCGCGGGGCCAGAAGTAGCGCCGCTCTTCCTCCTCCGCGTCCTCCGCCACGTCTCGCCTGAAGCTGATCATGCTGTTGCTGAGCTAGAGCTGCGTTGCGAGGTGGGCGGGTTCGGAGGAAGGAAGAGGGAGGAGGCGGCGAAGATGGGCGAAGATGAGGCGGGCGACGGAGTGGCAGGAGGTTGTAGTCGGCGATTGATTCCCTGAGTGCCTCTCATTTGAGGAGGAGGTGAAAAAGGAGGAGGCAGTACTTTTGGGGAGGCGTAGCAGCTCGGCGATGACGACAGGGTACTCGACGAGCAGCTGCCGGTCCTTCTCCCGGGGGGCTGAGTTCGTGACGGCGTGAGGGTGTGGGCGTGGGTGGAAGTTGCGGAGGAGGGAGGATTTTGTTGACTTCGATCAGGAGGCCGAGGTGGAAGAGGCAGATCTGCGCACATCATAATAGAATGAGGGTGTGTAGGGGAGAACTCGCAGAAAGAACGAGGACATGCTACGTACCGCGGCGCGCCAAATCTCCTTTATAACGGACGAAAAGCTGCGACTCGTTCATATCGAGGAAGGCCCAGCACCGGCGGTCCCACTCGGCGGCGGCGCGGTGATGTCGCATTTTTGGGCGTGGTAGATGCGGTACTGTACTACTGCAGCAGCGTGCGACATTCGAGCTGGTGCATTGCGAGCAGGAGGAGCCAGGTTGATGACAGTGAGAGGGATATCGCGGGTTGGTGTGCAGAGGAGGAGAGAGCATGTGTGGGGAGAGTGTAGGGGTGAGCGTGCAGAAAAGGAACTCAGGAAGGAGAGAGGAAGCGGATTCGGGATTACCCGGTCATGTGATGGGCTACGACAGGCCTTTTTGGGATAGGGGCGTTGGCTGAAATGGCGCGGAACATATGGGGTTGCAGAATTGTGGGGGGTCAGCTCGGCATTCAGGTGTTTCGAGAAATCTAAATTCGTGTAACGACGAAGTATGCGGGTCCCAAAGAATGACAAGCGTACGCGTTCTACGCGGCCATTCTGAGTCTGTAGCAGGAGTACAATGTTCGGCGCCATTCCATCGACAAGCACGCGCCCGGGCGCTTTGGAAAAGTCCAGGAAGGTGCGAGCAAGGGCGCGAACAAACAGCTCGCCTCGAGACCGACCACTCGGTGCACTCGTGCGGGAAACAGGTAGTGTCGATAATCGGGCAGTGGGGAGCAAAAAAAGAATGGTGCAAAGATGTCCAAAAAAGATATCCCATCCGACTCGGCGCCTTCGTTCAAAGCGTAGATTCAAATTGCGGGGTAGAGTGAATGTTCGTACTGGCATGACTTATTATGATTGTACTACAGTCATTCCACGGTCCTTGCATCAATATTTTGTTTCCACCCGTTTGAGGCCAATTATAGACAGAAATGGTAAAACTAAAATTTAGGTACATACTCCGCATATACCTCTTCGATATGTACCATACAGAATTTCGAGACTCGAAGCCGTTCTGCCGTGGTGAGGTAATTATTGTCATGCAAGGACCGCAGATCATTTCTTCACACAAAAATAAACAATGTTTTGCGCTCTCGCATGCTTTCAGTGCCGTGGTTGCTCAATTTGATGCTATAGGAAGTGTTCTGTGTTTCATTAGGGGATATATTATCACTCAAATCATTTACTTGCCAAATTCTTTATGTTTTTTCGGGCTGATGCAAGCACCGCAGAAAGTGCAAGGACCGTGGAATGACTGTAGCAGTATGCCCGTGCTACGCTACGTGATTCCAGAATTGTTATTTTACTTTGGCTAGGTAAACATAAATCAATTTGAAGCAATCACAGCTGCCTCAGTCTACCTGTGCTTCTTGCCAGAACCCTGAATGGTGAACTATCTCCACTAAGCACCAAGACTCGCCTACATTTTAGTGGACTTGTTAGGTTGATATTTTAAGATGCCGCTCGTCGCCAACCTCCGGTTGACTCCTCGTGGCCTCGTGAGTTGTTCCATGGGCTGTGGACTCAATTTTTATGCTCAATTTTTATCCTCTAATGTTTCATCACCAACAGTTGACTCGAAGTTAAAGCTTTGGTTGAATTGCCCTTGATTTGAGAAAGAGACCCGAATAAAGACAGCTTTCCTTGAACTGCGTTCAAAAACGAACTGACTAAATGTGTAGGGCTTGGATAAAGACAACTTACTCTGAAAGGGTTCCAAAATGCACGGAGGCATTCAATTGCAGCACCAGTGAATGCACGGCATGATAATTTTCAGGTCTATATCTATTATCTAATGAGCAGATATTCAAGCGATAATAAATTGCGCTGGCGGAGCAAGAGAATTTTGATGGCGAGGAATGGTGACTGACCAAATTACTGTTTCACACTGGTTGAGAATTTCGGTTTTTTCACCAATTTTCTCACTCAAAAATGTCATTTATTTTTCAGACATTTTTCACTGAAAAAGAAGATGAAAAATTTAAAAGGTTTTCAGCACTTTCTGATTTTATTTCGAAATTTTCACCCTGAAACAAGAAAGTGCTGAAAAAGTTTTAAAATTTTCACCTTCTTTTTCAGTGAGAAATGTCTGAAAAATAAATGACATTTTTCAGTGAGAAAATTGGTGAAAAAATCGAAATTCTCAACCAGTGTCATTCTATAGCATGTCGCCGAGATCATACTCCCAAGTTATGTTCGGAGTCTTCCAACGGTGGCCACAGACCGTAGGGAACTTGACTGGCCGGTATACGCAAGCGGCGAGGCGAGTAAACATCTCAACAGTTATAAATAGCAATCCACCATTTGGGTGAAGAACTCAGCATCGCGGTGGGTCCGTGGAGCAACTGACATCATTTGGAGCTCTTGGAGCTATTTGTCTCGAGACAACGGTTCTGCCAGCCAATCAGGTTATGTGGTCAGACATAAACCTATGTGGATTCTTATATAGATTGGTGTAGTATGGGAGTGGGGGCATTAGTAATGATTTCCGTCAAATTAATCCAGGAAGTGTTTGGGAAGTGTTCGAACAAAAGGAAGAAACGTGGTATTGCATCAATGAATATAGTTGACTTACTTTGAATTGATTTTGTGGGATCCTGGGAGCTGAGATGTAGTTATATTCAACCAGAAATGCGAGACAACTGGCTCGCCGGAGGCAGTGAAAGGCTCACCTGCTTGATGATTACAATGACATCTTCCCAGCCGGCAAGGTTTGTGGCCTGGAGACAGTAATGGACGTAGGACGATGCCGATGAAGGAAAAAGGCATGGAAGCCTGCCGGAGGAGATATTATCGAATTAATTACAGTGGAATGGGTTGGTGTTACGCGAGCACAAGTCACGCCATGCCGCAAGCCACGCCCGCCACGCCCGCCCAGCCAAATTCAAACTCCGCTAAGCGGGGCAAGCCAATCGGAGAAGTCTAACCCGAACCCTGCGTTCAGGTCCAGTCTTTTTGCCGACCTGAACGAAAGAACGCCACGTTCAGTTTGGTCCGGTTCAGACTCGAACCGATTCCTGAAGCGGACCTTTTCAGTACTGATTGAATCTCATGTCTGTGAAAAGGATGGAAGTGTCAAATGATCCTTTCGGCTTTTCCCTTCGCAACCGGGAAAATACCGAATGCTATTGATGATGAGCCCTTAGAATCAGCTTCTTTTGCGTGATTCTAAACGACGCTCGGCCGGATGGTCAAGTGGACATTGTCATTCAAGTCGATACTGCGCAGCACACAACAAATGAAACAGCTATGTCAAAGTAATTCAATCATTCCAAGATCCCTCTCCCCCCATTGATTCACGATATGCTGCTGAGTGATTACATCTAGTTGCTTTGCTCGTACTTTTTAAAAATCCAATTAGCGGAAGGGAATTGGTTGTGAGGATACGGAGCGATCTGCCAACACAAGTTAAACCCGTCTTCTATGAGCGAAAACAGAAACAAAGACAGACATGGAAGCGCCTATAGTCAGGAGGCTGTGATGAAGCAGCCCACTCATTTCCGTCACTTGTGTGAATCTACACAGATCGATCAGTACAGGTGGTTGATCACAGGTGGGATCAGCATCGATTCATACAATGCATTTATTTTCACTGGAGGTAGAATTAGGTTGGAGGTAAAACACCTGTGGGAATGAACCCGACACAGGAGCAAACCAGCCCTGAAGATGTTTACAGTTAGCAGTGATGCCATGCAGCAGGCAGTTCAAGCTGGGACTGACATTCGACAATGCAAGGGGCAGGTCGAGATCGTTGTCGAAAATCGTCGCGTGCCCATAGTTATCAAGAACTTGCACCCGCCACTACCAAATTCGTAATCAACTCATCACGTTTGAAGGAATGGAACATAAGTTGGGCTTACCACAGTGTAGGGAGCGGAAAATTCCCCGCGAAACACAAAAATGGGCTTATTCGCCCCGTCACTGCGGAGGGCACTATACAATTGCAAGCCACCATATTTAAGGTTTGCGCTGAAAATGTGGTAGAGTCCGGACTCGATCTTGCCGGCCGACTGGACCCGGTTCGAAACCTGTACGGGTATAGTTCGTCAATGGAGAAGCGACAACGCGATCAAATCAACTGACTGGAGCAACGTTGGCGTTGGAATACTGGACCTGGTTCGAAATCTGTACGGGTATAGTTCGTCAATGGATAAGTGACAGCGCGACCAAATCAACTGACCGGGGCAACGTTGGGATTCATGTTGCACGAGGCCGTGATGAGCGGATTCTGCGAGGGGGGGGCGGCATTCGCCAGTGCAAGCGCCATAGCACCGAACACCATAAGTTTGGAGAACATCGAATAGTACAGTAGCTTGTGGGTCGACTGTGAGGGCTGGGTGATGTGGTTACCGCTAGTCTCTTATATAGCTGGAAGGCACCTGTTATTTCGCTTCACGATCGCGCCAATTGTGGGGGAAAGCTGGCATTTACGGCTCTGTGATGTAACCAAGAGATGCATCATTCCAACCCTCACAGGGAACTTGCTCTTAAATCCGCTTGAAGCCGCGAAATTGAATGAAGTCCGAGGAGTTTCTAGTCTGTCTGCAGGCTGCGAGCTTAGCGACCTATTCCAGTACAAGAGTACGAGGAAGGACGGGTGGTCAATGAGCTGTTACCAGTATAGACCGATGCGGAAGTCTGTTCGTGAGTTCAATTCGAGTCACGAGTATTAGCTTATCAGGAAGGAGAGGAATCAAAGGGATCTGTACAAGTTAGAGAGCTGGCAATTCCTGATATCAATAAAAGCATTACTGGGATTCCCCTGGGCGTACACACGATCGGAAATGGGACTTCATCGCGTTTTTTGGATACACCGACGGGCGAACTGTCAAAAAGGGCAGAAGCCGGGGCATTAAAGCGATGGGACATACTCCGGCAGCGACCCTAGCAGAGACATCGAAGATGTTAAAGCGAGGAGAGAATACATTACTGTCACTCGGGTCCTAGGCGTTGAGCGGATTACGGCTCAGATGACACCATGGGCTATTATACTAGTATCGCTTCAGAGGAAGCTGCTGGTAGGAATCTTTCGAAATGCCAGAACGGTAGAGACTGGCAGCTTGAATTCGAGCACAGGAGGCACTCTTACTAATCGATTGAGGCAGTGGGGTAATGTGCGTATAAGGAGAGGAGTATTCCGTGCATCGACGCTCCACAACTTCGGATCGACGAGCGCACTTCATCCCAGACATATTTGATCGAGCACGAGAATGAATTGCATCCAATGCAGACTGTACGAGATACAATATTTTCTTATTCCCGCTACCGTTAGGTAAGGGTTTCTATAGGGCCGATTTTCGAGTTTTGGCAATAAACTGCAATATGGATAATTCTATTTGGAAACCCGGCTTCCAGCGGAAACCCCACTTTGCCGAAAATCCCTCGCAAATGTCTAATTGGAACTTGGAAGCCTTCGGCCATCATGGATAATTGCCGACGGAGTTTGAAATCCGGATCAACCAAACTTAAGCGACGTGTCGCGCGTATTGCACTACCACCATACTTATGCACGCCTCGCGTCCAACGAGCGGATGCCAAATCGTTTACACACCTGCTCATTCTGTGCTGCTCTTTTTTGCGTGGAAGAATGTTCTGGAGTTAAAGTGTTTCTACAGTTGCCCTAATTGAAATTCACAGGTGGTTGATTTTGCTGTTGAATCCATACCTGCTGTTAAGCGTAGTTGTGAGCTCGGTCCTCAGGAGTTTCAGTTGCCAATGCAAGGGGCGTCAAGGATCCAGATCGGCCACACATCAATTGTCGCGTGGCAATGATCGCCGAAGCGCCACGTGTTCTCGCCTTTCGCTGTTTTGAACCGCTGACATTTCACAGCTGCCCAAACGAAGCCAAACACTCCTTCTGTGACTCCCCTATGTGTATAAGTCCGTAGCAATTTATTCAAGACCTCTGCGGTTTTGCAGAGGGTCACTGTTGACTACATCGGCGTACGGTCTAAAACCTACAGCACAAACCCGGTGAAACTTTGTACATATGTCAGTGTCCAAACGCCGTTCAAGACAAGCAGATTCCCCCGCAATTGAACCCATCCTCAGTGAGCCAGATGTTGTATTGCGTTATGGCCTCGGTCCGAAGCTGTTCCCACAGCGGTTGGTATGCCGCCTGGGGAACCTCGTCAGTGGTGGCGTAGCGGTCGTTGAAACCTATGAGCGGATACGTACTGGGGAGCTCACTATCAAAGAGTCCAAGAACGCAATATTCTCCTGTGCGAGGGTACCCACCCAGTGGCAGAAGCTCGTGCGGAAAAGCGGCGCATTATTGACGCTTTCAAAGAAAACCTTTCCGGCCTGCAGGCTATTGAGCTTGCTGAGGATGATTTGCTGGGTGACCGGCACGAAGGTTGAATTTAGAAGCTGCGCATCGGCGTCGCTGAAAAGTGGGCCGCTGGGGAACTGCAGTGGGCTGATGGCCTAGTGGAAGATTGGGATGGGTACCGCGGCAGCAGTGAATGTCCTACCGCCATAGAAATAATCGCTGCATCGTACAGGTCGCTGCAGGCCTTGACGTGTGATGCAATCGCCTACGACCCGCCTCAACGTTGGTCTTATCAAAGAGGGGTAACATACCCCCAACTGCTGGGCATCCGCCGGGAAGGTGTTGTAGCTATCCCCCCCAAACACAATCGCTGCGTTTTTCAAATTCCCCTGCGACGTGAAGAAGTTGGATGTGTCGAAGGCAGCAACCGCGCCAACGGAGAGCATGGCGATACCAAGAAGTTTAGTCATGCTGAGTGTGCGTGGTGAATGCAGTGGGGAAGTTGGATATTGGAGGTTATGTAGGGCGGCAGAACGGCGAATTTAAAGGGCTTATCACGGCCCAGGTGTCTAATCTTCGGGGACAGAGTCCGAAGGGGGTAATGTCAATGTCATGTTCCTGCCAGTCGGAATGACTACTCTGGTAGTGGTCTGTTCAATATCTGACCTTCCTCCCGAGGAGGATGCCAAGTAGCTCGGTCTCGAGCTCAGTGCCTTGGCTCAGTGAGCTACAGGAGGTTCCATGCAAAAAGTAGAACCACCTGTGGCCTGGTGTGTACCTTGATTGTGCCTTTGTCTAAGATTGAGCATCTAGATCCGTCATGCCAGCTGCCCCAACCTTGTCGTGGACTGGACATCGTAAATGGAACGTGGTTCCTTGGATTCTCTTTGGCATAAGTCCTTGTCGTCGTTAGCTTACGTGCGCTCCGCCGTCGTAGGCCTCGACTTGCTTCAGTTCAAACGGATGAAGACGCATTGATCCCACGTCAGTGTCCGTTTGAATGACAACCCCGACAGTGGTCATTCATACCAGGGTAAAATACTTATCCAGCCAGGGCCGACTGTCTGTCCATCTCTATACACTTCATCGGAGCTTCGATGTCTGATCAGGGCGGAGTTTCCCAATTCCTCTGCTGACCGGCGTGGTGAGTTTAGGGTAGACTCGCTCGCGTCCTCCACACTCCCTCAACTGGGCACTCATAAACTGACCATGCCCGCCACTGTACGTGGTGATTCGGCCCCGAAATCCCGTCCCAAGTCCCGTCCTATCTTCAACGGATACGATGCGCACGGTACTTTGCTTTGCTTTGCTTCCCTTCTTTCTCAACGGCGGCTCGCTTCGGGTCCTCCGAATTAGGAATTACTCACTGTCTGGTCAACCAATTCGGCTCGTCTCTTGCTCTCATCCCCCTTTCCGTCTCGCATTCACTGGTTTTTTTTCCTGTGAGCCCAACGACTGCCTTTTCCTCGCGTTCAAACGGCTGCTCTGCGTCGCATCATATTTTAACAGTCATTCTCGAAGCGCATCTCCATGATACAAACCGGAGGGAAATGATAATGACATATAAATCTGTACAGGGGTTCTTCCGATTTCAAGGCTACAGTATACCAAGTCCATTTGTGCGGGATGCAGTCGAGGTTCAGATCCCCATCACTAAGTAGATTTCTTTCGAAGGCCATTCCGAGACATCCTCACGTATAGTCCCCTTTTCTCCCTTCGAATCCACTACGGTGACCAACGAAATCAAACCCAGGAGGTACGCACTCAAAGCAGTTGTCAGGAGAGGTTCAACTTGAACCTGCCGGATCGGCAGCCCGGAATCGGCCGGCCTTAGTCAAATGGCTGACAAGATTTTGATCCGCCGCGCTGAGTGATCATTGAATTCCTTGAAGTTATAAAGCGACGCGCGACCGGACTTGTTCGCTTAAGCTTTACCTTCCGTCTCCCATGGCCACCATCGCAAAAACAATCGTCGCGACCGGCACATCCTCGGGCTTGGTGAACTCTTGGATCCTCTAGACGCGCCTCGATGTCGGACTGACGCATAAGTACCAGGGCTTCGAAGCCATCAAGCAGCTCCTGCAGCAGGCGAAGCAGCCGTATAAGTTCTTCCTCGGCGCGCGGAACGCCGAGAAGATACAAGCCGCGTACGACGCGCTCAAGTACGACAGCGCCACGCACAGCGTCGCCGTCCTCCCGCTCGAGCTCACGGACCTGCGGAGCGTCAAGACCTTCGCGGCGCAGGCGCTCGCCAAGCTGGGCGCAGAGAAGCTGGACTACGTGCTGCTCAACGCGGCTGTGTCGAAGGGCGCGACGGGGCCGGGGCTGAACGGCTCCAAGTGGTGCGAGGCGTACATCGTTAACCATTTATGTGAGTCGCGTCCGCATGGGGGCCGGATATTGCTGACCATCGGCGTGGTTTCAGCGCAGCACTACCTCCTCCACCTCCTCCGAGACAAGCTCGTCGCCTCCTCCGCGCGCGTGGTCGTCGTGTCGTCCGGCGTCGTCCGTAACGTGCGCGACAAGGACCCCAGTGCGCTTCCTCTCTTTCGCTTCGCCCTAACCTACCGCTAATCAACGTCCAGCGACCCTCGACGTGGACCTCCTCGCGGACTCGGGCGCGAACGGGCGCGTCATCTACAGCGGCACCAAGTTCGTGCAGCTCGTCGGCGCATACCACTGGCGCAGCACCCTCAAACAGAATTGCCCGGTCATCGCCGTCTCGCCCGGCTTCGTCCCCCTCACCGGCCTCTCGCGGAACTCGCCGGAAATGAAGCTCACCATGGACATGCCCGATGCGCGGACCGTCGCAGACGGTGAGTACATAGCGCGTGGAACTCCTTTGCTTGCTGAAGGTATGCAATTACAGGCGCGAAGAGCATCCTGGCGGCGCTCGAGCGCACCGACGTGCCCACTGACGGCCTGGATCAGCTGTTCTTCACGAGCTGGGGCGAGTGGTGGCCCAAGGAGGAGTACGGGCTGAGTCTCGACAAGACGCTCTGGGAAAAGTGGTGCCCGAGCAGGGGCCAGATCGAGGCGGAATTTAAGTTGCTGGACTGAGTGAGTAAGAGAATGGGAGCTACGTGAGAGACTGCGCCGATACTGGACGCACAAGGCTGGTCTGCAGATAGAAAAGCGAGTTGAAGTACATGTACACTAGAGAAAAATACACATTCGATTAATAATCTTCCTCCTCCTCCGCTCCACATTCAGCGCACGAATACCCGCGGCTGCACCCTGCCCTTGCAAGCTGTACGTGCGTATAAGCGTGGCGGGAGCTGGTAACAGTGTTTACGTCCGCATATTGTAACCTGATCCTTTCTAGTACTACCCTCTTGCCCGTGGGCCCGCGCTGTGATCAGAGTTCGAGAGTGTACTTGTCGAGCAGGGTTTCAAAAATCCCCTTGGTTGTAAATAGGCGGGGAGAAAGGTGGGCACTTCTTTTTTTGGCAGAAGGCACATACTCAAATAGAGTGAATGAGTGAAAGAACTCCCAAGGGAGAATGGAATTCAAAAGGCGTATTTGGTCGCACTGAGATACTGTAAATCTGCAACAAACGGCAGCGCAATGGCATCGTTGAACACTCGTTGAACCTTGGTTGAACCGCGCGTTTGTCTGTCCGGACTGCTGTTCATCCCGAGCTCGTCGGTGGACCGCACGGCGCATGGCACCGAGGGCCGGGAGACCCAGGGCTTCGGCACCATGGGCGACCCGGCGTTCACGCGCGAGCAGCAGGTGTCTGGGTTCAACTCAGGGGTCTAGAGCGCCCACGGTATGATGTACACAATATTTATCATTGCTGTGACAGGACTGCCAGAGGGGGTGGTATTTTTATTGGGAAGGCAGGAGGACGATGTACGCTATGTACATAAACGACAGACTGGATTTTTGGTTGAACTTCTGGTTGGGGGAATTTAACTTGGCAGAAGAAGATAGGAGACGAGCGGTGTTGGTTCACCAGGGTGTGGTCATTTGGGGAGCTTCGCCATGGCATCAGGCTCTCAGAACGAGCGAGAAAAGGAGGAACGGATCCCGAATCCTCGCGAAAGAAGGGCTGGCGCGCGGAGTGCGGATCTGCGATCTGGCATGGCTCAGAGCCTGAACTTGTTTTATTTGAAGTTGACACGAGTCCAGTCCTTGAAGGCGCTATTTTTTTTTTGCGGTTGAGTGTGTAAGGGTTCTGCGTGGTTCTAAAAAAAATTATGTCCGAGTCTCGACTCGACTTGTAGGGCTGCCCACCGTCCCCTTATTTACGAGTGTGACGGGCGCCGTCAACGGGCGGCCGTCGAGCGAGGAGTTAAGCCCTCAGGTGTGCTAAAATTCGAGTATGTCGAGCCAAAACTCATTCCGGGGGGGTTGTCATTTACATCCCCCACTCCCTTTGCAATAGAAAACTATGGTTCAATATTTTTGTTACGTTCAACACACTTACGTCAGCGATTGTTCAAATCTTGTTTGGTGAAAGCTAGTTAACGGAACTGCTTCTTGGATGATCTGGAGTATTCCTGGGACTCTCAGCACTTTTATATGACAGGTTCTCGGTGCCCGATCTCAGTTTTACGCGGCTATAGCGCATTGACCGCGCACCTTGTGCCGTACCGGTAATTAGCGGGTGACGGCCGTTTTTGCGCCGTCTCGTACCGTCCCGAAACATGAAAATTTTAAAAGGCGGCAGTTACGGATGCAGCCCGTATCCGTCTCGGCGTCGCAGATGTTGGAATTCCGAGTCCTTCGCTCGCTATCTCCGACGCCGCAGCAAGGCAACAAATTATCTGCTATGTTAAGTTCCTGCATTTATCATGTTCAGCTTTGTATTTCGTCCCTTGTGCCTTACTTACACTCCAGTTGTTCTAATTCTCTCTCTTATTAGTTATATTGGTTCCTGACGAGTTCTGTATATTACCTAGTAGTTCTCGAATGAATCCCTTGCGTGTTTGCGAGGGTCTTCTGCTATTCCCGAGCAAAGGCCGTGGCTACCTTTATTTCATCAGCAGATTGACGGCCGTCACCGTTTGCGGGACGGTGGGCAGCCCTATCGATTTGGAGAAATATATGAAGTACAAACTGTGAAATGTCCATGCCTATGGTGCATACTTAATACTACTAGCCTCGGTAGCAGTGACAAGTTCAAGGTTGAAGTTAATAGCGAGGGATTCGTTGAATCTTGAGGCTGAAGGCCGACAACAACCGAAGACTCAAGGGAAGCCCAGTCACATCAAAGCGAGATCACGCTCAAGCTTGCTTGTCTCCTGCGTTCATTTCAACTGGTCAAACTCTATCTTATCTCTGTGTACACGGCACGAGTGAACACTCGCAGAAGGCCTGGATGCCAACTTCTTGTTCTAAGCCGTTGGAAAAGCACAATGTATAGACAAACGCGTGGGAAGTTCAAGTCGGATACCAGCAGCATTCGTTCAGTGTCAAAAAATACGTGAAATAAATTGGCCTTTGAATTCCAATCTACCCTTTGCAGTTCTTTCATCTTTGATTTGATTTATGCTGGGGATTTCTAAAACTCTGCGCGATACACTCCCGAATTCTGGTTGCGATCTGATGGCACTAAGAAGAGGCTGCTAGGATCCCAGGTTACAATATACGGTACGTAGGTACTATTACCAGGGCGGTAAAACCGTTCCTACTGTTTATACCGCACCGTGCTGAACGAGCAATTCAGCGATACCTTCGTGCTGCGCTACTAGGAGGGCACTGCCGTATCGTCCTCCTTTTGCATTTACATTGGCGCCGTGCTGAATGAGCAGGCTGACGATCTCTTGATGGCCCTTCAAAGATGCTGCCTGCAGTGCACTGCCATACTTTCCACTGTTGTTGGCATTGACATCAGCCCCGCGCTCCAAGAGCAGGCTGACAATTTCCTCGTGCCCCTTCAAAGAAGCTGCCTGCAGCGCGCTCCCGTACTGTTCATCCGGCGTGTTGATGTCGGCACCATGCCGGATGAGCAGGCTGACGATCTCCGTATGGCCCGCTGAGGATGAGGCTACCAGCACGCTCCCGTAAATTCCACCTTGTACATTTGCATCAGCACCGCTCTCGAGGAGTAGCCCAACAATCGCCTCCCGTCCCGCCGAACATGCAAACTGCAGCGCGCTCCCGATTTGGCTTTGTGCATTAACGTCAGCACCATTTTTGATGAGAACGCTGACGATATCTTGATGGCCGGCCCAGGATGCAGCCTGCAGCGCGCCGCCGTACCGTCCGAATCCTTGCGCATTGACGTCGGTGCCGTGCTTGATGAGCAAGCTGACAATCTCCTTATTTCCCGCCAACGATGCTGCTTGCAGCGCCCTCCCGTACGTGCCTTTCACGGTTACATCAGCACCGTGCTCAACGAGGAAACAGACGCCGTCGCAGTCTTCCTCGCCGGAGGCGGAGTACAAGCTGCGACCACCGCACTGGATGAGATGGTAGGCGTATCCCTCGGTCAGGGCAGCATAAAAAAGGGTTTTGAGTTGTCCTTCCAACCGCTTATTCTCGACGAAGCGTTCGATGAGTAGATGGATGACATCATTATGGCCCTCCAATATGGCCGCGCAAAACATAGCGATGAACTCTTCCTCCATTGTATCGACCTCGGCATCGTGGACGCTGAGAAGGTTGGCAACTGAGGTGTAACCGTCGTGTAGGGCGTCGAACACCGCCGTCTGATCCATCCAGGTGACTTTGGCGTTCTCAATGAGGAAACGAGTGGTTCCAAAGTCGCTCTGTTGTAAGGCAAACTCCAGGGCGGAAGCACCATGTTCGATAAGAAGACTGGCGCTCTTGTCGTAACCGTTTGACAAGGACGCGTAAAGAACACCCTTCAACTGTTTTCCCATCGCCGTAACTTTAACACTGTGCTCAATAAGACGTCGGGAAATATCATTGCGGCCTGCTGTTATGGTTGCTTCAAGTACAGTGATGAACTCGTCCTCCATTGCTTTGAGCTGGGCATCATGGGCGGTGAGAAGGCGGAACATGCCATGATCGCCCTTAGATATGGCGGCCACATAAAGCGTGGTGTGGGACTGCGTTCCTTTGGCACCGCGCGAAATGAGGAAATGGGCGATCTCCGCTTTGCCACATCTTGCTGCGACGTCCAAGGCTGTATATACAGTTCCCTTCTCATTTATGGGGGCACCATACTCGACGAGCAACCGGGCAATGGCGTCGTGGCCCATGGATATCGCTCTCTGGAGCATGTTGGCGGATATGATTTGCTCTGCATGGATATCCGCACCGTGCTCCAAGAGAACACGGGCTATTCCGTCGGCGCCCCGGTAGATGGAAGCGCGCAGAGCGGTACCATAATGTCCGCCCTTCCCGTTGACTGCGGCACCATGTTTGAGGAGCAGTCGAATACTTTCTTCGTCGCCCTGAGCTCCACCAGCAGCCGCATACAATGCGGTACCATATCTCCCACCCGCTGCGTTGACATTGGCTCCACCGTCAATAAGTAGACGAACAGACGACTTGTGGCCAAAAAAGGCGGCAAGCTCAAGCGCGGTGCCGTATCGGGTCCCTTGGAGATTAATATTGGCACCATGGGTGAGGAGAAGGCCGATGATCTCGTCGTGTCCTGAGACAGAGGCGGCTTGTAAAGGGCTGTCATATTCTCCTTCATTCGTATCCACGCTGGCACCGTTTTCAACCAGAATTCGAACCACGTCGACGAGCCCCTGCAATGAGGCCTCTTGAAGCAGGCCACCAGTTCCCTCTTCCTGTATCAAGTACCGGCATATCTCTCCCAAGCGAAATACTGCAGCAATCCAAAGGGGAGCAGCTTCCACGGGTATTCTCTCGCAGCTGTGTCGCCAGTTCCAGAATTTCCGCCAAGCGGAGCAACTCTTGAGGAACGACAAGATCAAGGGTTTGATATCTGATTCCGGCTGGCCGCGCGCGTGGGTGAGGCAATAATCAACGCAGTAATCGAGGAGGGAGTCTGGAAAGAGGTGTATGGTGTGATCATAGATTTTCGACGAGAACACGTCGAAAGAGAGATATGTGATGCAGACCGAAGCAATTTCCGTTTGTGCGTGGGGAAATTCATCGGCTTGTATCCGTTCAAGATAGTCGTGAGTCGTATAGTGGATAAGACGGACCAAATTATCCGCTTCGTCGACGATGACTAGCCCTGCGCAAACAGCTAGAATAGTCTCGATGTCCAGTAGATTGTCGGGGTCCAAGAACGGGGCCGCTGATTCGACCGCAAGAGCCTCCCTGAGCTCGGCAGGTCTCAGTGGCCTTTGTGCATTGGTAATCCATGACAGGACGAGCCAAGCCAGGCTTTTCTCATCCTCGCTCTGTCGATTAATCCGCTCCACGACTTCACTGTATGTGCTGTCCAAATCGCCCATTAAATTATTCAGGGCTGCTCGAACTGCTTTGACAGTCATTTTAGCCGTGAGCGAATCGATGTGGAGCTTCGCGAGCAGAAACCTGAAATGACCGGTTAAGTAAATCCAAGTGTACGTGTTAGTTCCTCACATTCCATCGCTGCCTTGGACAATTTTCGTCTCTATTTCCCCCTTCAGATCAGGGCAGTTTTTCAGGTGCTTGGCAAGACGGGAGAACTTGAGGATCTGCGCATCTACATATCCGCGAATGTCGTCCTCGTTTGCGCGTAATTCCAGGGTTTCACAGTGGTGGAAGAAAGGGAGGATATTAATGTGAGGTCGCGAAGTTAACATCAAGTTGACTGTCGGACCCAACGCCGAGAGACGCCGGAGTAGAGTATCCCGCAGTTCTTCAGTATATTCATCGAGCGCGTCGATGATGATAAACACTCTGGAGTATTCTGAGAGGGTGGAGCGAAGTATGGCATCGGTCTCTCCGAGTGACGGCCGGGTGCGCTGCTCACGGTGTTTCGCGTACAACTGGTATACCACCGAAGATATCGGTTTTTTGAAAATGAGTTGTCGCCAGAGGCCTGCCAGGAGACTTTGCGGAGATTGCACGTCGGTCTCCTTGTGGTTCAGATAAACCACTGCGACCCCGGTATTCTGGCTGCCCTGGTGTGCTCGAAGATTCTCGACTATTACCGAACTGTAAAATCTTCAGATCACATAGCTGAAGCTAACTATGTTGCACGAACGCAAGAACAGTCTTTCCGGCACCAGCTGTAATTTCCTTTGTTAGCGTCGAATGATTGAATGCCCGAAATAAAACCCACGAATCCCCCGACACCACAGGACTTTTCCGCTGCCTGATCTCCACTGTTTGAATGAGTCGGCTTCCAGGAGCCATCCACCTGTCCCCGGTTGCCAGCTATTGAATATATCCGCTTGGCGCAGAAAGAAATTGAGCGGCGAGAACCACTCAATCATTTTGTCACGTTCTGCAGCTGTCCACATCTGAGTGCGCGAAATGCCTAGTGCCACGAAGACTTACCATCGTGATACCGCTCCTGGATCCACGCAACATTCCTAACCGACTTTGCAATATCTATCCCGACAATTATGAACTTCTGGTCATTTTATCGCCGCGATATCCTCACAGTTTTGATCTATTCGTTGCTCCTCCGTGGTATCTTTGAGGGTGGATAATATATCTGCACGAAGATCGTGTCAGTATAAACCCACTGGCATCCGGGGTGACTCCTGCCTTGAGTACAATTCCTGACGCACGTGAATAGGGGATATAGGCGAGAGTCGAGACACTGACCAGATATCCATCCCCAACCATACATTGAGTAAACTCTTGAACCGCTCGATGGTTTTTAATCCTTCCTCGACGTCTTCCTTTCCCCACAGCGGCCAGGTCAATCGATTCGCAACCTTCCTGTACAGAAGGCCATCCGGGTTGAGCTTCTTCGTCAGCCGTTCCATCGTCCTCTTCAGCTGTACCAGCGGCTCTTCAAATTCCCGCATACCGCTAACGAAGCCTGGAGCTTTATTGGTCTGTATTCGCTTGTCGAGCTCTCTGACAAGAGGCTCGAGCCTTTGGATCTCCGACAGTAGCCGCTGTTGATCTTTTGGTGCATGGTGGAGATCTGTAATGTAGCGATGAGCCTTCGCCACTGTGTCGACGAGCTGTACGATGCTGCCGACGAGACCAACGATGTCTGCCATGGAAGAAGAGGATAAGACGCTGTATCACAGCATCGGAGCTAATTCCAGTCAGCCGTTAATAGACTGGGAGATAACGCTGGTAGATTATTTTAAGCACACTGGGCCCAACGATGTAAAATGGTTTATTCTGTAGGGAACTACACCAATCGTGTAAACGTAGGAGGAATCAGACCCCCTGGCCCGAGATGATGAGGTATGCGGTGGGTGGAGTCGCGGTGCCCTGGTGGCTCTCGTGGGTATTTGGCGCCGGTAAACCGGAGGATTGGCGTCACTTGCAAGGTCAGCGGGTAGACGAAGCACAGGAGTCGCACGGAGTGCGCCACTGCCACCCCGAAGCCAACGGTGCAAGAGCCAGTAAGAACGCGATTCCGCAGGGAGCAGCATACCCGTCCAGTGAGCAGGTGTAGCTAATATTGAAGTATGGGTAGAATCTTAGGATGTGGTCGAGCCAAGGTCGAGTCGTCGGTGGAGGAAGCAAAGCCTGGATCGGGGCTTCGGCCGAACGCTATATATGTCATATCCGGGCACAGCCACAATCAACCTCCGAAATTCCTTGTCGGACTTGTGTCGGACTGTTCCCCTCCTAATCTACGCATGGGCGATCCTGGAACATTACACACGGCTCCAAGAGACTATCGAGAGATAAAGCTTCCCCTCGGCTCGTCTCATGCCACTCACATCAAGGCTCGGGGGTCGCCCAAGCCTCGCAAAACATGCACGAGATGATTCCACGGATTTTTCAGTTCCAAGAACACAGTGCCGGGTCATCGCTGGATCTCTTCTCTGTCGAATTTTTGAGCCAAAGATGGTCGATGGTTGGCAGTCGATGGTTGGCATGGCGCGTCGTCGTTCGAGGTGAGTGAACCTACCATTTTCTTGTCTTTTCTTGTTCCCGAGAGTCGAATGTCGAGTCATATTCACGCTCGCACGTGGAGGCCTCATTATCCTGCGTACTTGGGAATACATCTGCGCCCTGGATAAGGTCGGCCACTCGCCTCGCGGGTTGCGTCTGCGTCCGGATACGATCCGCATGGGCGTCTGTTGGTGTGTAGGCCCTGCTGTGCTTAGCGTGCAGAGAGAGATCGCGCGGGCCCTCGTCCCCCTCTGTTCGCATCGAGCCACCGGAGGTTCTGTGGCTTGCTACCCTCCTCCCTCGTTCCTCTGAGTCCGGATATACACCCAGTCCTGTCGACGATCCTGACCCGCTTTCGCACAGATAGCAATACAGAAACGCCTTGCATGGTCTGCCCGACATCATCTCCTACTCAAACGGTCATGCGCTCAATCTTTGACGAATACACCCCTCCCCCCTTCATCGCAGCCCCATCTCTGCCGTCCGTGCCTCTCCAGCGCCCTACCCCTCTCAAACTGGGACTGAAGCTACTCCGGGCGGCATACTGACGCTACTCCGCACCCCGCGCTTGTAGTGAGCCTGGAGATTTTCCTCGACGAGTGCGCTGTGGGCCACCAGCTATGCTGCCCAGCCCTCTGGACGCCCGACGCCCGACGCCTTCCCAGGAGGACTCCGCCACAAAGAAGGCCTTGGGCGTGCTTCTTCGGTCTCAGACTACTTGGACGGACGCGCGCACAGAGAGCCAACGGTGCTCGATGGCATGCATATCTAGTAGCGCCGCAGCCACCGCCACGCCACGTATCCTAGGGCGACAGATGACGTGCGCGCAGGAGGGAGGAGCCTGCGGCGGCGCCCATGTGTGTTGTCATGTCTTTCCCGGACCTCTTGGGCGAAGGTGACGCCACCTCCAGCAGCTCCATAGAGCCCCGTAGCGACCACGACGCCCGCATATCCTGGGCCAGGTGCGGGGCGGCGGGGGTAGGGATAGACTCCTTGTTTCTCGGAGACCCAAAGCTGTTCACTGTCCAGTGATTCCCGTCCATTGATGTGCTGGCGGACCAGTTTCCGTATACGTTGCCTTTGCCGCCGCATTCTTCGGTGAATGCTCCTGCGTTCGCAGAGTGCCTCCTTGTTTTGGGAATTTGCGTATTGGCATTCAGGAAGGATGTACCATAAACCTGAAATAGTATCCTCATCATCTTCGACAAGAATGAGTACACTGCATATATCCTGTGCCGGGGGCGGCTCAGCGCCAATCTCCCGTGTTGTTAATCTCCCGCGTTGTTTGACATGTCAAGTCCAATCACCTCAAGAATCCGCCAAACTGAAATCATGACGCAGCAGCCCATCTTGATCTCTTCCTCCATGCTAGACGTCGTTGGTCTCGTCGCCGGCCTCCTCCAGCTCATCGACGCAGTGGCGAAAGCTCGTCGCTACATCACGAATTTCTGCGATGCACCCAAAGACCAGCAGCGACTACTTTTGGAGATCCAAACACTCGAGCCGCTAGTCAGAGAGCTCGGCAACCGAATAAAAACCAATGCAGATGCAGGTTTAACCGACGGTATACAAGAGTTCGAAGAGCCGCTCGTACAATTGAAGGAGACGATGGAGCGACTGACGAAGAAGCTTAACCCGAATGGGCTCATGCACATGAAGGTTATGGATCGAATGACTTGGCCACTGTGGGGAAAAGACGACATCGAGAAAGGATTGAACGCTATCGAACGGTTCAAGAATTCGCTCAATGTCTGGTTGGGGATGGATATTTGGTCGGTGTCTTCACCTTTTACCCACAACCCTCCCTATTCACGTGTGTCAGGAATCTTACTCAAGGCAGGCTACTCCCGATAACAGCATAATTATAATCAAACAAATCTCCGACCAGATGTCTTATTCACACTCAAAGATGTCACGGAGGAGCACCGGATAGATCAACACTGTGAGTCTGGGTAGTGATAGGAAACACAGGAGCCAATACTCAAGTCGGCGCAGATATTGCAAAGTCGGTCAGGGATGTTGTGCGGAATCACGATTGTAAGTCGCTTGGAGGACCACGCATTGTACACATTCACACGTCTATGGTAGCAGACAAAAGTTCATGACCACCTGTAATTTTGACCCAGACCTTCCAAGATTTGAGATTAGGCACAAACATAGGGTAGTTTCATAGGAGAAATTTTCATTTCAGAGGTCTAGGGGTAACCCTAACCTAGGGTTAAAAAAGCGCGAAATTTGTGGATGAAAAATCATAAAGTTGAACTAATTTCGAGACGCCGCCTTCTTCACCTTAGCCTCCCATCTCGGTGTCATCTGTTTCTGATGCAGAAAGAGCATCGCCGGACAGGAAGAGGCCATCGGGACCCCGCCGCGCCTGTGAAACATGATTGGCATGCCTCGGCATTCGTCGATATGGTGGGGCGGAAGCGGGAGCAGCGATCGATGGCGTTGCACAGCCACCGGAGCGCCGGCCCGAAAAAAAGCGCGAAATCTCTGTGAGAAAATACTTTTTTAGAATTCCAAACTTCTGGTCCAGGGAATCGATTGAGGGCCATCTTACTCCGCTATTTACACACTCAAACAAGAAATTCAAGGAAACCAGACTGACTAGTAGCAGTTACCAAATCGGGATCCAAACTTGTCACGAAGTTTGGTCCGCTACCATACAGGCGCTGAACGGGACAAAATCATAGAATGGTTTTCGCCCCTCAATTTCTTTCTGCAGCACGCAGATATATTCAGTGCTCGGCAGCCAGGGACGGGCCAATGGTTCTTGGAAGACAAATCGTTCAAGGAATGGAAATCGGGAACCGGCAAAGTCCTGTGGTGTCCCGGGATGCGTGAGTTCCTTCATCCATGTATTTTTCAATACTAAGGAAGACGAATCGATGATGTGCAGCCGGCGCCGGAAAGACGGTGCTTGCGTACGTGCGTCGTGATCTGTCCCGCTTCATAATCTAAAACACCAACAGTTCAATTGTTGCCAACGATCTACAAGTAAACCTGGACAGCCAGATCAGTGGTGTAGCGGTGCTTTATCTGAACCATAAGGAAACTGAAGCGCAATCTCCATCGAATCTTCTCGCGGGTATCTGGCGACAACTCGTTTTCGGAAAGCCAATATCCCCGGTAGTGCATCAATTATATGGGAAACACTTGGAGCAGCGCACACGGCCGTCCCTAGAAGATGTGTCTTGCGTGCTTCACTCCACAATCTCAGAACACTCCAATGTGTTCCTCATTGTCGATGCCCTCGATGAATACCCGGAGCAACAACGTGATATCCTTCTTCGTTGTCTCTCGGCTCTAGGATTGACTGTCAGCCTGATGCTGACTTCCCGGCCACACATCAACCTCGACCATGTCTTTGAAAGCCCAGAAACCCTGGAGATCAGGGCAACGGAGGATGACATCCGCCGATATCTAGATCGTCAGATCGTCGGGTCATTTCGTCTATCGAGACATATCGAGAATCGCCCGAACCTGCGAGAGGAAGTCGAAACAACAATTGTTCGTCGTAGCGACGGAATGTGTGTGCAACCAACCCTTCACGATTGAATATTGAATTTCCAACTAATTTTACCTTCCTCTAGGTTTCTACTCGCGAAACTTCATATCGATTCACTTACGACAAAACACACCGTCAAAGCTGTTCGAGATGCCCTAGCTGATATGCCGGGTGACTTGAACAGCACCTACGACGAAATTATGGCCCGGATTAATCGGCAGAGCGAGGACGACAAAAAGCTCGCATTGCTCACCCTCTCCTGGATTACCAATGCAAAGAGGCCATTGCGGCCCTCTGAGCTCAGGGAGGCCATTGCTGTTGAGCGAGGGACGACAAAGCTCGACCAAGATAATCTCATGGACATCGACACCATTCTAGCTGTCTGTGCGGGTTTGGTCGTAATTGCCGAGGGGGTAGTAAGAGGCTCCGTCTCATCCACTACACCACACAAAAATACCTGGATCGTATACAAGCCCACACATTCCCTCGCGCACAAACAGAAATCACGATGACCTGCATCACGTATCTATCCTTCGAGATATTCTCAAAGGATATACCCGACCCGATACACCTCTTTCGTCGAAACTCCCTTTTGGACTATGCCGTGGAGTGCTGCCTATTACACGCGCGTGGCCAGCCGGAGTTCCATATTAGAGACGCGATAATGTCCGTCCTTGCGGATGATTCTGCATGGCGGAAGCTCTGGGATTGGAAACATAGCCATGCCGGTGGGAGGCGACGTAAACCAGCACCTAGACTATGGATCGCCGCCGTCTTTCACTTGGAAGAAATTTGTCGGGGCCTAATTAAAGAGGACAGCGTTGGGCCTGCAATAAAGGAGGCTTCACTGAGTGGGCTCACTGGCGTGGCTCGGTTCCTCCTTCAAAACGGCAGCATGAACATGAGCGGAGGAGACTATGGGAAAGCCTTGCTAGCTGCCGCTTTCCACGGACACGTGAATATCATTCCCCTTCTTCTTGACTATGGCGCAGACATCAACTTTCGCGGCCGATATGGTACTGCACTGCAGGTGGCCGCCCTTTGTGGACACACACGCTCTGTTCGCCTGCTCATCGAGCGCGGAGCAGATGTGAATGCGACGCGCGGGTGCTACGGCACTGCCCTGGATGCAGCCTCGTCCCAAAAAAACGAGTGCATTGTTCGGCTTCTCATTGAACACGATGCAGAGATCAATCATACAAACGACAAGGGATACGGAAGTCCTTTGCAGATAGCCTCCATGGCGGGGTGTGCCGCAGTTGTTACACTGCTCATCAAGCACGGTGCCGATATCCATGCGAAATGCGGAGTTTACGGTAGCGCCCTCCAGGCGGCGTCGTCGGCGGGGCGTACAGCAATTGTCAGACTGCTCCTCGAGCACGGGGCTAATGTCAACGCAAATGGCGGACAGTACGGCAGCGCTCTGCAGGCAGCAGCATCATCAGGAAGTCAAGAGATTGTCAGGCTGCTCATCGAACATGGCGCAGATTTAGATGTGAAAGGCGGACGGTACGGCAGCGCACTGCAGGCGGCATCAGAGGAGGGGCACGAAGCGATCGTCAGGCTGCTCATCGAGCACGGGGCCGAGTTAAATGAAGGTAGACGATTCGGCACCGCGCTACAAGCTGCATCTTGGGCGGGCCATAAGGATATAGTGAGCCTGCTCATCAAGCACGGTGCCGATGTCAATGCGCGAGGTGGACGGTTCGGCAGCGCGCTGGAGGCTGGAGTTTCGGCGGGGCATAAAGATATTGTGCGCCTGCTTATTGAGCACGGTGCGTGGAATCGGAATTTGGGCCTTCAATCTCTAGTCTCTTGTATGGGATGAAAGCGGTTAATTTATCTTAATTTATGGCATCCGGCTGTGGCATGGGAGGTGTCTCTAACCACTCTTGTTGTTCCGTTACTATCAGGTTCAAGAGTAATTTGTGGCGAGAGAGCCTGAAGCTTAGAAACCCACGATACGAATACAAACCCCCTCCGACCCCAGAGTACTTAATGTTGCCGCGACTCCAGACTTGAGCCGACGAAGTTGACTTGGAGTCGCCGATTTAGACCGAGTCGAGTCAAGTCGCTTTATCGACTCAAGTCGACTTGAGTCGACTTCGAGTCGGTCACAGCCTAGTTGCACGGTTCTTCGAAAAAACGCGATTGGGGACAAATTGACATTGGTCGAATTTTGTGACAGAAGTGACAGAGTCACGCTTGGTGACATTGCGTGACATCGCCGTGACAGCCGAAAAAATATATATAATTCCCTTTTGCGTTTTTTCAACCTGCAGAGTACTTAGAACGAGTTTCTGAAAATTCGTTCAAGAAAAGTCGACTCAAGTCGACTTACTCGACTCGACTTGATTCGAAATCGACTTAGGCCGACTTGACTTGGAGCGACTCAACTTTCCGAGTCGTGGCAACATTACTCCAGAGTACTAAGCTGAGGTCGGATGATGAAGCTGGCTGAGGTGCCGATAAGATCGCCGGGCACAGCCACAATCATCAACCGTCTTCTCGCTCTTTCTTCCTTTCCCAGCCTGAGCTTTCTCCTGCTTCCCTCTCCATCCCGGAAGATTGCATGCGGCTCCCGGAGAGTAACGACAAATACAGCTCCCCCTTGGATCGTCCCATGCCATTCACATCAAGTACCGTGGATTCCCAAACCTCGTAAAACCGAGCGAAGAAAAGAGATTCTTCCTTCCTCCTTCCACACGCCTCAGGCTCTCGTACATCGACGTCGAGGGGTGCATCCTCTGGCTACAACCACAGACTTCGACGCAATTTACTCCGGGAATATTCGTCGCAAGAACGTGCTGTATCACACCATCAATGTCGACAGCTCATCGCTGTGCAGCCTCTCCGTGTAAATCCTGCGCTTTTCGACAGCCTTCGACAGCTTTGGATCGGGCGGGAGGTATCATGCTGTCGTGTGTCTCGACGGCCAGGAGCAAGAACCGGATGCTACGACGTCGATTCTCGGTGCCTTACATCCGCAGGTGGTGCGTCATTCCTTCCCGGCGCAATGCTGCATGCTGACACGCCTTAGTCTAGGCCTAGGATCAAATGGGCCCTCTCTGGGAGATCCCTGAGCCTCCCCGGTGGAACGCCTACCGCTCGCGTCGACCCAGGAGCATACGTCGACTGCACGGGCGGGTGCATCCATCGCAGAGCGGATCGTAGCCCCCATGTACTTTATTCCGGCCGATTTCGCTTTCGACGGCGATGCTGTACGCATCCTCTGTCGCCCGCAAGACCCCGTATCCTCAGTGAGGCAGGACTGAGGACATCATGACAGCCTTTTCGGGATGGTCAAAACACGCGCACTCAGCCGACTGCCCGTGCATGGGCATATGTTTCCAATACTGTGCGTCGCGCTCCCCAGGTCCATCCACCCGTACTCATCCACCGACAGGCTGCATAAATATAAATCCGCCGCCAGCATCGCCGTGGGCCCCTTACGCACCTCGACCCTCCGCCCAGTACCACCGTCCACTGCCAATTCCTCTCCATTCGCCCTCCGCACAACCACGCTCGCCGCCCTCCCTGCCCTGGAGCCCCTAGTCCTCGCCCCGCGGGCGACTGGGGACAGCTTCACGGGCGCGCAGAACTTACGGACTGGCTCCTCGGAGATCGCCTCGCAGGCTCCGCAACTCCCGCCTACCCCGGCCACCCATTCCGAAAGAGACAAGGCCGTCGCGGCCGCGGGTCTGTTACGGCGGCGCGCCATCCGCTACAGTTCCCCTCATCTTGGATGACGTGCTGGATCCGCGGGCCCCTCATTGCTGGCGATGCGACGGATCGCGCGTCCGGGCTATACACGCCCGCTTCTTCGACCGCCCTCGCCGACGCGCACCCGCTGCGCTGCAGGATCATCCCGCGCCGACCCTCCGCGGTACCACACCACCCCTTGGTGCGCGTCCGCCCTCTCGCCGTTAAGCAGCTGCTGACGCAGCATACAGTATGCGCGCAGGTGGTCCAGCATCTCCCCCTCGCACCCTGGCCCCCGCGCTCAATGCGCGGCTCGCGACACCGCCAGCACGAACTCGCCACACGGGGGACGCTGCGGATCGCGGAGTCCAATAGCAGCGTCACGGTGCGCGCCATCTAGGTCGAGGCCTTTACCAAGCGCAGTCCGGCACTGAAAAATAGTCGCCTTGGCCCACTCTGCGCCTGCATGGGATATCCCTCATCCCACCTGCATAGAGCCGAACCTCCCGCTCCAGCGCGGCGTGCTGGTACAGCTCATGCTGGGATGGGACGGGTGTAGCTGATGGAGGAGCTCGCCATCCGCCACGGCTAGGGCAACATGGAGGAAGTGTCGGCCGCTGCCATCCCCGGGCTCCTCAACCCTATCGAGGTCCGTATGACCGCGCGTTTTTTACCACATCCAAACCGGCCCCTCCACGACACGACGTAGGCTTTCGACCGTCCGATCTTCTGCGACGTGCCCGCTGCTCCTCGCCGTACCCGCGTCGACTGTCCGTCCTACTACTCCCGCTGCGTAGCTGGCCCCGCGCGCACCAGCCCACTGTCCCCGCGCCGACTCCGCGGTACCACACCATCCCCACCTCCTACACGCCGCTACGCAGCTCAGTCCGCGCAGCTGGATCGCCATTCCATTTCTTGCGCGCTCCCTCGCCTTTGCCCCGCTCGTGTAGGGCCTGCGCGACGCCGTCCTGGGTGCGAACTACACGGGAACTCTGGATCGCGGGGTCCGTTCCCGGCGTCGCGCTGCGTGTGCCCTGAGCCGAAGCCTCCGCCCTGTGTGTGCAGCTGACGCTCTAGTCCTGTACGGAGTGCCGGAGTCCGCTTGGTGGAAATGCTCTTCCGAAACAAGTAGATCTAGGGCAAGGAAATACGTATAGGAATCAATCTACTCTATATTACGTCGGCGCTTCGTGTACAGTCGATACGAGTAGGATTATACAAGGAAGCATAGTGAGCTGGAGCAGGGGATTATTTTACATCTATTGGTTCTTCGTTTTCGGTGTCGCGTCAATGCGGCGCGCTCCTGGTCTTGCGGGAGGAATGTTTCTGGTGGCGCCACTTGCGGATGCGGAACAGCGTGTGGAAGATGTCCTGCGAAGGTCAATGAGCAACGCGCGCATTGAGGGAAGGGAGAGTGCAGCGCACCCAAAATGGGACCGTGCGCTTCTCGGCGCGCTGCCGCGCGCCGCCGTCCGCCTCTCCGTCCTCACTAGAAACCTCGCGGATGTGTGCCTGGAGGGCGTACGTGTATCAGGGTGGATGTGAATGGCGCGCGGTGAAACAAACGAGGAACATCGGGGACGGCATGGCCTTGTGCAGGTCGGTGTACGGGTTGTCGGGCTGCACGGCAATCGGCATGATTCCTAGCAGAGGGGACGCGGACGTACGCTCAGCGTCTGGAAGCGCGAGATTGGGGAGTAGATCTCCTCGCGCGTCGTGCGGTAGTAATCAGTCTGGGTGAACGAATTGCGCGGCGCCGACTCGCCCAGGCGGAGCTTCAGTTTCGGCGCCATTCAAACTTTTCAAGCGCGGGAGGGTGGGGGCAGAGCGGTGCCCAGCGACGGAGGCGGGGGCAGATAAAGGCAGAAATGGGAGCTAGGGCCGCGTAAAGCGAGAACATGGCTAGGCGTCGGTTAGTGGGCGAGCGCTTGCCTTTACAGGGATTCATTAAATCGGCGAATGACGATTATGTTTTTTTGGCCTTGAACGACGCGATCTTCATAGCGGCAGGAGCAGGGACGTGGTGACGTGGGACGCGGGTTGCTGGACGCGGGCGGCCTCGGGCGGGTGGGTATTCTGTGCTGACTGTACAAGCGTGTGTCACGGTCGTCTATCTCCTTCTATGTCTTGCGTCTGCCTGGTCTGGTTCTTGCGGGTTGCATAAGCTTATACGACAAGACCGTGTTTATTTGGACAGCGGAATCTGCATAGAATTCGTTCAGCATCGAGAATTTCTATATGGAGAACTTGAAAGGATGGACGGGCGACTGCACGTACGACTGGGTATAATTCACCCGCAGGGCCGCTGAAAACTGAGTTCGCTGCATCTGGACTAGACGCAACTGAGAAAGGGTCTCTAGTCGATCGTCACGTCACACAGGACAGGCCGAATGGTGCCTCGCCTGCTGCCGTACGAAACAATCATTTGGCCATCCCGATCTGATCACGATTCTGTCGTGGCGAGAAGGACGAGGAAGGGTCTCTTGCACTTTGTGTGCAGTCTCGGGTCCGAGAGAGCCAGCCAGTGTTGATCAGCGTTGTCGGCGCACGGACCATCTTTGTGACGATAACACGTCACAGCGCCTCCGTTCCGCCGAATGAATTTTGAATCGTGCAGGTCACAGGAGAGTGAGGAGGTGTCCAGTGTCTGGAGAGCGCCGTAACGACAACAGGTGCAACCGCCGCGCATGTGGGAAGCTTGTCCGCAGAAGGACTGCAAAGCCTGAGCTGCAGTCAAAGCAACAATGGCCTCGTGGAAAGCCTGCGGCACCAGCCTGTCCACAAAAGACAACAATACTGAGAATTTATCTCACCTGGACCAATCTCGACCCGCCCGCGACGGCGGCCCCATTTTCCCCCCCCCGCCCGCCTGCATCGACTTCCAGAAGTCTTGAGCTGCCGCAATCGACATGTGGCAAGAATGCAGCCTAAAGCACCGGAGTTGAGAGGTAGCAAGCTGGTGGTCGCGGGCCCGATTTTCTTCCAGATCCGACGAGCCAAAGGAGCGGTACCACGAATCGCCGAGGTTGCGCTAACCCGCCGATACGTCGTATGGGCGCCCATTTAGAAAGAAAGAGGGTGATTCCTTCGTTTCTGTGGTCCCGATGATTCCAGATAATGGCACAGTGGTCACGGTGGCCGCATATCCACCTTTGGGTGGATGGAGATGGAGCCCGGATAATCAAGCAATGAGCAGAAAACGGCTCGTCAACGGCGGGTATACGGCAGATCTGGTGCAGAAGTGAAAGGGATAACGAAGGAAGGCAAGCCGCGCAAATAATTTGGTTGTCCGAGAACTCGATCACGCAAGCATTATTTCGCGTCCTTATCTCACTATAGATCTCACTGCCAGTGCCTTCTACAAACTAGCGCCAGCGGAAAAACAATCAATTTCCCTTAGCACAGTACGTGTCCTTGCCTCAGACTCCATCGAACTTACATCAAATTTGCACCAGGCTGACTCAATTCGAGGGAAAAAATCGAACCAGAAAACTTGCTGGAAACATGCGGTTGTGGACCTGGGGGAATCCTAGTACCTCAGCTCAATCCTTGACCTCTCGGATACATGATTCTCATCTGAAAGTTTTCTGGCCCGTGGCGTCGCTCAATCCCATCCGACTTGACGTTTATGTAGGCATCTTCCAAGAAATTACAGCCGCCGTCTATTATGCTTGCCTCCCACCCAAACCCTCCTAACGAGCGCGCAGAGAATCCCTCTCGCCCTCCTCGTCTTGATCCCCGACCTTATCGACAATTTCGTGACCTGCCGTCGTGGTCAAAAGCCTGACAACTCTTATGTCAGGATCTTATCCTTAGAAGACTCCACAACGCACCGTTGAGACATGTCTGCACCTGGAGCTGAACTGGGTGCTTGCCCTGTGGGCATAGTGTTTAATGTCGCAACCTCGACATCCGTGCGCGCCGCTTCATCCTCTCGCCCGAGGGTGCGCAGATCCGCCGCAAGCAGCTTTAGACACGTGGCAAGACGCACCCTGAATGCGGGCTTCGTCTGCACAAGCTGGTGATAAAGCGCCACGGCTTCTTTCTCGGCGCGCAGCACACCATCGTGCAAGCCTATACTGCGGAAATTCACAGCAAGGTCATGCAAGAAGTTGGCAGTCTCATCTGGGTCCGTCTCACCCAACTTGCGATGAATCACTGCCCCCTTCTCATAGGTGCACAATGCATCTTCGACGCGGCCTGCGGCATGTTGGAATGCGGCGAGAGTCTGCAGTGCATTGGCTAATTTCAATTTCGTCGTTACGGATAGCTCCGCAAGCTCCTGGTAAATCCCGACGGCCTCTTCAAGGACGCAAACCGCATCGTCGAAGCGCTGGGCGGCGTGGAGATCAAAACCCATATTTTGTAGTGAATCTGCAAGACGGGTGCGGGAATCCCCGGCAAGGGCACGGCAAAGCCCAACAACTTCTTCAGCAAGTGCCAATGCATCTTGATGGCATCCAATGAGACGGAGATCGCAAGCGAGCCCCAAAAGGCAAATGGCAAGAATCTCTGTGACGGTCGGGTCCTTCCCCGCAAGCATCCGACAAATCTCGACGGCCTCTTGGTCGACGGGCACCGCATCTTCGTGCCGACCCACGTTGGTGAGATTGATGCCGAGAGTGTGCAGAGACTGGGCAAGACGTTGGATGGCGGTGGGGTCCGTCTCTACAATCCTGCGCCAAATCTCAACAGCTTCTTCTCCAATGCGCACCGCATCTTCGTAGTGACCAACATTGCTGAGATCAAAGTCCAGACTGTGCAGAGACTCGGCAAGCTTTCCGATGGCAGTGGGGTCCGTCTCTGCAAGCCTGCGATAAATCTCAACAGCTTCTTCGTCAACCCGCACCGCATCTTCTAGGCGACCAACATTGCTGAGATTGATGCCCAGAGTGTGCAGAGACTGGGCAAGACGTTGGATGGCGGTGGGGTCCGTCTCTACAATCCTGCGCCAAATCTCAACAGCTTCTTCTCCAAAGCGCACCGCATCTTCGGGGCGACCACTTTTGTTGAGATCGGTGTTGCAACAGCATGCTGCGACGTCCAAGGCTGTACATGCGGTGCCTTTCTCATTTATGGCGGCACCATACTCGACGAGCAAACATGCGGCGCCTTTCTTATTTATGGCGGCACCATACTCGACGAGCAACCGGGCAATGGCGTTGTGCCCCTTGGATATCGCTCTCTGGAGCATGTTGGCGGATATGATTTGCTCTGCATGGATGTCCGCACCGTGCTCCAAGAGAACACGAGCTATTCCATTGGCGCCTCGGTAGATGGAAGCGCGCAGAGCGGTACCATAATGTCCGCCCTTCCCGTTGACCGCGGCACCATGTTTGAGGAGCAGTCGAATAATTTCTTCGTCGCCCTGAGCTCCACCAGCAGCCGCATACAATGCGGTACCATATCTCCCACCCGCTGCGTTGACATTGGCTCCACCGTCAATAAGTAGACCAACAGACGACTTGTGGCCAAAAAAGGCGGCAAGCTCAAGCGCGGTGCCGTATCGGGTCCCTTGGAGATTAATATTGGCACCATGGGTGAGGAGAAGGCCGATGATCTCGTCGTGTCCGGAGACAGAGGCGGCTTGTAAAGGGCTGTCATATTCTCCTTCATTCGTATCCACGCTGGCACCGTTTTCAACCAGAATTCGAACCACGTCGGCGAGCCCCTGCAATGAGGCCTCTTGAAGCAAGCCACCGGTTCCCTCTTCCTGTATCAAGTGCCGGCATATTTCTCCCAAGCGAAATACGGCAGCAACCCACAGGGGAGTAGCTGCCCCGGGGATTTTCTCGAAACTGTGTCGCCAGTTCCAGAATTTCCGCCAAGCGGAGCAGTTCTTGAGGAACGACAAGATCAAGGGTCTGATATCTGATTCCGGCTGGCCGCGCGCGTGGGTGAGGCAATAATCAACGCAGTAATCGAGGAGAGAGTTTGGAAAGAGGCGCTTGGTGCGATCGTCGATTTTGGAAGAAAACACGTCGAAGGAGAGATACGTGATGCAGACCGAAGCAATTTCCGTTTGCGCGCGGGGAAATGCATCAGCTTGTATCCGTTCAAGGTAGTCGTGAGTCGTGTAGTGGATAAGGCGGACCAAATTATCCGCTTCGTCGACGATGACTAGCCCTGCGCAGGCAGCTAGAATAGTCTCGATGTCCAGTAGATTGTCGGGGTCCAGGAACGGGGCCGCTGATTCGACCGCAAGAGCCTCCCTGAGCTCGGCAGGTCTCAGTGGCCTTTGTGCATTGGTAATCCAGGATAGAACGAGCCAAGCCAGATTCCTCTCGTCCTCGCTTTGCCGGTTAATCCGCTCCACAACTTCGCTGTATGTGCTGTCCAAATCGCCCATTAAATTATTCAGGGCTGCTCGGACAGCTTTGACCGTCATTTTTGTTGTGAGCGAATCGATGTGGAGCTTCGCGAGCAGAAACCTGGGACGACCGGTTAAGTAAATCTAAATGTATGTTGATTCCTCACATTCCATCGCTGCCTTGTACGATTTTCGTCTCTATTTCCTCCTTCAGATCAGGGCAGTTCTTCAGGTGCTTGGCAAGACGGGAGAACTTCAGGATCTGTGCATCTACATATTCGCGAATGTCGTCCGCGTTTGCGCGCACTTCCAGGGTATCGTAGCTTTCACAGATGGGGAGGATATTGATGTGATGTCGCGAAGTCAACATCAAATTGACCGTTGGACCAAATGCTGAGAAACGTCGGAGAAGAGCATGCCGCAGTGCCTCTGGATATTCATCGAGCGCGTCGGCGATGATAAATACTCTGGAGTATTCTGAGACAATGGAGCGAAGTACGGAATCGGTGTCTGCGAGTGACGGCCGGGTGCGCTGCTCGCGGTGTTTCGCGTACAACTGGTATACCGAGGATATTGGTTTTTCAAAAATAAGTTGTCGCCAAAGCCCTGCAAGGAGATTTGATGGAGCTTGTGCCTCAGTCTCCTTGTGATTAAGGTAAAGCACAGCAACCCCCGTGTTCTGGCTGTCCAGGTGTGCTCGAAGATCGTTGACCACTATCGAACTGTAATTTTATCAGCAGATAAAAGCGGGATCAAACCAGGTAACACTCACGAAAGCACAGTCTTTCCAGACCCGGCTGTACAATCCATTTCTCAGAATCGAGTAATCCACATAAGAAGACCCTCACGCATCCCGGGACACCACAGCATTTTAGTGCTGCCCGTTTTCCATTTCTTGAACAACTCGTGTTCCAGGAACCATTGACCAGTTCCCGGCTCTCGAGAACTGAAGATATCGGCTTGGCGAAGGAAGAAATTGAGGGGCGAAAACCACTCTATTATTTTGTCACGTTCGGCAGCTATGGAAATGTGAGTATGGGGGATGCCTAACGTTCCGCGGCTTACATTCATGATACTGCTTCTGATGCTTCGCGACATTCCTGACAGACTGGGCGATATCTAGTTCGGAATTATTATGAGGTCGTGGAAATTTTTGCTAGGGAACTCACATTTATGATCTATCCGGTTCTCCTCAGCGGCGTCTTTAAGGTCTTTGAAGTTAGATAATGTTTCTATTCCACAAATTCAGCAAGAAATGCGTTGTTAGAATCAAACAACTTCACGATCATGTGCAACCCGGTGTTCCTGGGTAAAATGCTTGACGGATCTGTTTAAGTCTTAGCAATATGTTAGTGTCCGTTCAACGTTGTATTGATTATGACTGTGTCGTCTTACAGCCAAGGTCCACTCGCTGCTCCTCGGCGACATCCTGTAGCGACGACACGATATCTGAAATAACAAGATTATATCAGTATCCTCACCATCTCATATGCGGTAAGCCTGCCTTGAGTAAAATTCCTGAGGCAAGTGAGTAAATAGATGATGAGGGCCAACTCTAGATTACTGACAAGATATCCATCCCCAACCAGGCATTGAGCAAACTCTTAAACCGCTCGATCGCATTCAATCCGTCCTCAACATCTTCCTTCCCCCACAGCGGCCAAGCCAAGCGACCGGCAAGCTTCGAGATGCCAGTGGGATCCACCTTCTTTGTCAGCCGCTCCATTATCCCCTTCAGCTGGCCAAGTGACTCTTTAAACTCCCGGAGGCCGCTGAGCAATCCAGCAGCTTGATCCTTCCGTATTTGGTTGTCGAGCTTTCTAACCAGCGGCTCGAGGCTTTTGATCTCCCAGAGTAGCCGCTGCTGATCTTTCGGTGCATCGTGGAAATCCGTGATGTAGTGATGAGCTTTTGCCACCGTGTCGACGAGCTGGAGAATACTGGCGACCAGGCCAAAAAATTCTGCCATGGAAGAAGAGAGCAAGTGCTGTATCACTGCCTCAGGATTGGCATGAGCTATATTAAGCTAGGGCGCCGGCGCCGGTTCTATGATGTTCCCATCTGCCAAAGATGACAGGAATGCTTGTAATCAGCCACATCAGACCGAAATGGGCAGACCACCAACAGAAGGACACCTTGCGAGCGCAGGAGCATCCCGCGGAACGCCAGTGAATCCGATACCTGCGTATATGGTATATGCGCTCTGGCGCACAGCCGTGAGAGAACAGCATTCAAAGTAGCGCCGACGTGCTTGTTCCAGCCTGTTCCGGTATGGACTTAGATCCTTATCCCGCTGATGCTGTCATTTAGCTGACTGGAGACGAGTGGGGCGTCAAAAGATTTCAGGATGCGCGCTCTGGGGAAGATGTATTTGGGTAGGTACATTACATCCATCCTGCAAACAGGAATACGACGCAGAAGTGTCCCAGCGACCTAGGTAATCGCAGGTGGACAAAGGTAACTGCCAGTGCAAAGCGCCCAAGCTAAGCAGCCAGTCGAGGATACACCCCCATGGTGAAGGTGGGATCTACACGCAACATCAAGGCCAAAAGTGAAAACGAGCGAAGGCGCTGTTACTTTCGCGCAAGAAGGCTTCAGTGGCCGCTCGGCATACGGCGGTCCCGTTGTTGAAATCGAGCACGGCAGATAGGAGAGACCATGCCGGCGGGCTCCGCCCCCCCTATGCGCACCTCGGCAATGGAGGAAAACCCACGACGCAGCACGGGCCAGGACGACCGCAGAAAAGCGAGGATGAACGGGGTGAGATGACACCCCACACCGGGAGTACGAGCACCGTGCGCACTCCGTAAGCACTCAGGACCGTATTGACAGAAGGGGAAGGAATGCACGGGCCGCTCTAGGACATGGTCGGAGCAGCTCGCTGCGTCGGCTATACGGCCCGTCTCTGACGAGGGAGGTGCCCTCATCCCACCAATCCCCAAGGTAATGGGAGCCCCGTGTGGATAGTAGAGGAGGCAAGAGAAGAAGAAGAGAGAAGAAAGAATCTGGGATGGACGTAAGGAATGTACACCGCCAACGGTCAGGCGCTGTGGGTCAAAAATGATGTTGAAGAGGCGCTCAGCACGATTGAGCGATTCAAGACCATGTGCATCTGGCAAGTGTCTCCACTGGGACTCTTTTTCGAGGCGGCACACTCATTCCTGCATTAGGGAATCAGTCCGCGATCTCGCCGAAGAAACGCATACACACAATGAAAGTTTGACGATGGTCAAACTGGAATACATTTAAGAATGCCTAGACCAGGACCGTTAGAGTCTACAGCTATGGAGCGTGGGTTTCACGAGTAACGACAAGATCTGGAGGATGCAAGGGACGGAGAACGATTGGAACATCGTTGTACGTATATGCACCATATATATATAAACTTTTTTGCTCGCACATGGCTAGACATATCTAAATTCGTGCGGGGTATCACACGGAACCAAGAGCGGAGTCAGTGTTGTAAGCCACTGCGCACGACGGATCCATCCACCAACTCACATTTGTATAGCCGCAGAACGGGAGAAGATAATAGAGTGGTTCTCACCGCTTAACTTCTTCGTGCGCCAAGCGGATATCTTCAGTACTCGGCAGCCGGGGGCTTGCGAATGGCTCTTGCAAGATGAGTTGCTCAAAAGATGGAGATCGGGCGAGGGAAAAACAATGTGGTGTCGTGGGATGCGTGAGTCCATCTTTTCAGAGAGTCATTTATCTAAATTATAAATGTGCTCAGCTAGTGCTGGAAAGACGGTCCTTGCGTACGTCCTACATACTTTTCTTTCTCGATGCAATCTAAAGGCGAAACAGTTCGATCCAAGCCGACGATCTTCGAGTCCAAGCGAAGCTGGATAGCCGCAGCATTGGTGTTGCGGTGCTTTATCTGAACCACAAGGAGACTGAGGCACAATCTCCATCGAATCTCCGGGCGGGTGTCTGGGGACAGCTCGTGTTCGGAAAACCCATTCGTTCGTCTTTGCACCAGCGTCATGCGAGAAATCACGAGCCGGGTACTCCTCCATTATTGGAGGAAACCCACAAGGCACTCTCCTCCTCAGTGTTGAAATATTCCAAAGTTTTCATCGTCGTCGATGCACTTGATGAATATCGAGGGCAACAACGTTATATTCTCCTCCGTCATCTGGCGATTCTAGGACCGGATGAAAGCTCAAAAACTCCATTGGTACTCTGCCCGCTCTCTCGTACATTGAGTTTGAACTGTGGGAATTTCGGAGCTTTAGTTTGGCGCTATTTGGTTTCTGATGACGTCCCGCTCGGTTGTGTCAACAGGCTTGCTCCCAGCGGCTACTGCGCTCGCTTCTCTCTCATACCCGCGCCATCCAGGCTCACCATGAACCACGAAGGCGCATCCATATTGCGCGCGACCTCCACGCTCCGCGTCGTCGCGGCCGACGGCGGCGCGTCATGTTCCATCCATGAAAGTCACCGTCTGAGCCCTTCTCTCGCACGACGTGGACGACGTCTCCGCCGCGCGCTCGCTGTCGTCCGCGGGCTCCCCACCGCTGGTGATTGTGCGTCCGGGTTATAAACGCCCGCTCCTTTGACCGCCTTGCCGACGCGCACCCGCTGCGCCGCAGGATCATCCCGCGCCGACCCTCTGCGGTACTACCCCACTGCTCGGTGCGCATCCCCTTCTCGTAGTTGAGCAGCCGCCGACACAGTATGCGCGAAGGTGGTCAGGCATCTCTTCCTCGCGCGCGTCCTTACCGTCCTGGCTCTTCCCATGTGCCGCGGCAGCGTCGCGCTGCGCGTTGCGGTGTCGCCTCGGTCGAGCGCAGTGCGTCTCTTCTCGATTTCCTACCTGCATCCCTCTCGCTCCAGCGCGGCCCGCTGGTTCAGATCATTATGGCCACCCGTTCTTCGTTTTGGAACAGCCCCACATACCGGGGACGACGCCCCGGGCGACGCTCTGTCTCGCATCCGTAGCAATGCTTCCCGCCTCCGGGAGCGCCTCCGCCACGCGGGGTCGTCGCCCGTGGCCCTTCAACGCTGCTATGCGACGGACAGCGCGTCGATGAGGTCCGTATGAACGCGTGTGCCCTATCAAACGCAAGCCTAACGCCCCGCACGCAGGGTTTCGACCATCCAATTTTCTGTGTCGCGTACCGCTGTTCCTCGCGCGCCCGCGCTCGCCGTATCCGTCGACTTTCCGTGCTACGAGTCCCGCTGCGCAGCCGGCTCCGCGCGCACGAACTCACCGTCCCGTCCCGACTCCGTCGTACCGCACCGCGTGCGCTGCCCCCGACTACACAGCTGGATGGCCTCCCATCTCTGCGCGTTTCCTCGCCGTTGCCCGCTCGTGCACGGCCTGCGCGCAACACCCATCCTGGGCACGAATTAGTTAGCGGGTCCAGCGTCGCGCCACGCGTTGCAGACACCCTTCGGTCACTCGCGCGGCGCGGTGCAGCGACGATGGGTATACCCGGCTGTACGTCGCGCTCGTTCCGCGGTGGAAGTGCTCTTCACCCAGTGCGAAGCGTTAAATCTATCTGATGATGGGGCGAGCACAGGAATGAAAGGCCACTATATTATTACATTACTTGTACAGGCAGGATTATACAGGGAAGCCTCGGGAAGAGCTGTGGACTACGAGACCATTGTACACAAACGGATTCATGCTTTTCGGCGCGATGTGGTCCGTCACCGTCAAGCGCCTGATTTAAATCTCTGTCAAATCCGCGCTGAAGGGGCGAAGCCTCAGGGCTTACGCTCTGTGCTATCCCGATGATGCGGAGTGATGCGGTGTATGGACACCATTCAAAAGGAAGAGGGTCAGAGCCTCTCTTTGGCCCGATGATTTTAAGCGAGTAGTATGGTCATGGCGCGAATTATGTACCTCCCTTGGAGAGATGGGCGAAACATGGCTCGTAACTCAATGGCGGACATGCGGCACATTTGGCGCGCAGATTTGAGAAGGCAAGTCGAGAAAGAGGCAAGCCGCGCGATTATTTTGATTGTCTGGCATTCCCATCTCTTGTGTTTTCGCTTCCCCGCTGGTACCTTGACGATCTTGCTGCAACTGCCTTCTACAGGCAAGCGCCCACGGTTTCTTCTCTCCTTGCCTTCTAGTCCTCGTTTCTGCAGCACTACTTCACTCAGCAGGAAAATTCTCGCCGTACACTTTTCTCTGGACGAGCTCGCACTCAGGCCTGGCGCTATTCTCGCGGCAGACTTTCAACCTCGATTCAAACGTCTGAAGATTTTCAACCTCGCAACACTGACCGAAAACCCTGATGCTCTCGACATGGGAATATGAACAGCCGGGAACGAAAGTAGCAGCCATTCCTCCAGGCCCGCTATTAAGTAACCTGGTGGTCCTTGTTCTCTGATCCAATTAATCAGCACTCTGAGAACGACTAATGCAACCATAAAACTGCTTGGACTTTCTCCGACTAGCGTCCGAAGACTTCAAACCCTCCTGAAAAAATACACAAAATACGCTGACCTCCCACTTGCCTCCGACCCTAACCCTCCTAATGAGCGCGCAGAGGATCCTTCTCGCCCTCCTCGTCTTGAACCCCGACCTCCTCGACAATTTCGTGACCTGCCGTCATGGTCAAAAGCCTGACAACTCTTATGTCAGGATCTTATCCTTAAAAGACTCCACGACGCACCGTTGAGACATGTCTGCACCTGTAGCTGAACGGTGTGCTTTCCAACAGGGCATAGCCTTCAATGTCGCAACATCAGTGTCCGTGCGTGCCGCTTCGTCTTCTCGCCCGAGGGTGCGCAGATCTTCCCCAAGCAGCTTTAGACACATGGCAAGACACACCCTGAATGCGGGCTTTGTCTGCACAAGCTTGCGATACAGGGCCACGGCTTCTTTCTCGGCGCGGAGCGCATCATCGTGAAAGCCTATACTGCGGAAATTCACAGCAAGGTAATGCAAGAAGTTGGCCGTCTTGTCTGGGTCCGTCTCTCCCAACTTGCGATGAATCACTGCCCCCATGTCATAGGCGCAGGAGGCATGTTCGACGCGGCCTGCGGCATGTTGAAATGTGGCGAGAGCCAGCAGTGCATTGGCTAATTTCAATTTCGTCGTTACGGATGGCTCCTCAAGCTCCTGGTAAATTCCGATGGCCTCCTCAAGGACGCGGACCGCATCGTCGGAGCGCCGGGCGGCGTGGAGATCAAAACCCATGTTTTTTAGTGATTCCGCAAGAAGGGTGGGGGGATCCCCGGCAAGGGTGCGGCAAAGCCCAACGGCTTCTTCAGCAAGCGGCAATGCATCTTTATGGCATCCAATGAGACGGAGATCGCGATTGAGTCCCAAAAGGCAAATGGCAAGAATTTCTGTGGCGTTCGGGTCCTTCCCCGCAGGCACCCGAAAAATCTCGACGGCCTCTTGGTCGACGGGCACCGCGTCTTCATGCCGACCCAAATTGGCAAGATGAACACCCAGCTTGTGCAGAGACTGGGCAAGATCTTGGATGGTCGTGGGGTCCGTCTCTACAATCCTCCTCCAGATCTCGACAGCTTCTTCTTCAACGCGCAGCGCATCTTCGTAGCGACCAACATTGCTGAGGTTAAAGCCCAAATTATGCAGAGAGTGCGCAAGATCTTGGATGGCGGTGGGGTCCGTCTCTACAATTCTGCGACGAATCTCGACTAATTCTTCGTCAACCCGCACCGCATCCTCGTGCCGACCCGCATTGCGGAGATTAACAGCCAGATTGTGCAGAGACTGGGCAAGATCTTGGATGGTGATGGGGTCCGTCTCTACAAGCCTGCGATGAACCTCTACAGATTCTTCTCCAAGGCGCACCGCATTCTCGTACCGACCCGCATTGCTGAGATCGACGGCCAGAGTATGCAGAGAGTGGGCAAGCTTTCCTATGGCAGTGGGGTCCGTCTCTACAATGCTGCGCCAAATCCCAACAGCTTCTTCTCCAACACGCACCACATCCTCGTGCCGACCCGCATTGCAGAAATTGCCAGCCAGATTATACAGAGATGTGGCAAGATCTTGGATGGCAGTGGGGTTCGTCTCTACAATCCTCCTCCAGATCTCGATAGCTTCTTCTTCAATGCGCACCGCATCTTCGTAGCGACCAACATTGCTGAGATCGACAGCCAGATTATGTAGAGCTTTGGCAAAATATTGGATGGCAGTGGGTTCCGTCTCTACAACCCTGCGCCAAACCTCGGCAGTTTCTTCTCCAACGCGCACCGCATCCTCGTACCGACCCACGTTGGTGAGATCGAAGCCCAGACTATGCAGAGACCGGGCAAGATCTTGGATGGCGGTGGGGTCCGTCTCTACTAGCCTGCGACAAATCTCAACTGCTTCTTCCTTGATGGGCACCGCATCTTCGGGGCGACCAAGATTTCTGAGATCAATGCCCAAATTGCGCAGAGATTCAACAAGATCTCGTGTGACGGTCGGGTCCCTCTCTATAAGCCTGCGATAAATCTCGACTACTTCTTTGTCAACCCGCACCACATCTTTGTGGCGACCAACATTACGGAGACTGACGGCCAGATTGTGCAGAGACTGGGCAAGATCTTGGATGGCCGTGGGGTCCGTCTCTACAATCCTCCTCCAGATCTCGACAGCTTCTTCTTCAACGCGCAGCGCATCTTCGTAGTGACCAACATTGCTGAGGTTAAAGCCCAGATTATGCAGAGAGTGCGCAAGATCTTGGATGGCGGTGGGGTCCGTCTCTACAAGCCTGCGACGAATCTCAACTGCTTCTTCCTCGATGGGCACCGCATCTTTGGGGAAACCATTTTTGCTGAGAGCGATACCAAGAGTGTGCAGATATCTGGCAAGATCTTGGATGGCGGTGGGGTCCGTCTCTACAACCCTGTGCAAAATCTCGACAGCTTCTTCTCCGACGCGCACCGCATCTTCATGCCGACCCACATTGATGAGATTGACAGCCAGACTTTGCAGAGACTGGGCAAAATGTTGCATGGTGGTGGGGTCCGGTGGTACTACTAGCCCGCGACGAATCTCAACTGCTTCTTCCTTGATGGGCACCGCATCTTCGTGACGACCAGCATTGCTGAGATTGGCGCCCAGTTTATGCAGAGATATAGCAAGATCTTCCATATGCATGATGGTGGGGTCCCTCTCTGCAAGCTTACGACGAATCTCAACCACTTCTTTGTCAACCCGCACCGCATCTTCGTGGCGACCAACATTGCGGAGATCAATGCCCAAATTGTGCAGAGATTCAGCAAGACCTCGTATGATGGTGGGCTCCCTCTCTGCAAGCCTGCGACGAATCTCAACAGCCCCTTTTCCTGCGGGGTCCATCCCGGCACTGGGATATTTTCTGGGGGCATTGGGGTCCACCTCATGTTTTGTTAAATGTGGTGTCTGCAGCGAGTTCCCTCCAGCATTGTATGCATAAGGCTTGATTCTGAGGAGCTGGAAGATGATTTCGCTGTGACCTTCCAACCAGGCTGTGTAAAATATAGCCGAGGTATCCGCCCCATGTGCAATTAGAAGACGGGCGACCTCGTTGTGACCCTCTACCAAGGCCACGTGAAGTGCGGTATGGAATTGGCCTCCAATCGAGTTGACCTCAGCACCTTGCTCGAGCAGAAGGTGGACAACATCATAGCTGCCACGCCGCGAGGCGATGTACAATGCTGGACCGAGCCTCCCTGTCACGTCCACGTCAAGTTCTTGTGAATTGACATCAGCATGGTCGAGGAGGAGACGGGTGATGTTTATATGTCCCAAACTATGCGCGGCTCCTAACGCACACGCGTATCCTTCTTTGTCCGCCTCCACATTGTCACCATTTTCCAGGAGAATTCTAACCATGTCGGTGAGTCCTTCCAGTGCAGCTTGCCAAAGCATAGCGCCTCTATCCCCTTCCTGTATCATTTCTCGACAGATTTCATCCAGCCGAAAGGCTGTGGCAATCCCTAATCCAGTTCCTGATTTGGCTTGCTGGGCATGTTTCCAGTTCCATAATTCCCACCATGCATGGCAGTTCGCAAGAAAGGCCAGAATCACTTGCTTGATATGTACCTCTGGCTGGCCGCGCGCGTGGATTAAACAGTACTCGACCGCATAATCCAAAAGGGAGTTTTGATAGAAGAGGTTCATGGGATCACGTAGATGCTGTGAGAATATGTTGAAGGAGACATATGTGATGCAGGTCATGGTGATTTCTGTTTGTGCGTGAGGGAATATGTTGTGCTGTACACTGTCGAGGTATTTTTGTGTGGTGTAATGGATGAGGCGGATCCTCTTATCCCCTTCGGCGATTACGATCAAGCCCGCACAGACAGCCAGAACAGTGTCAATGTCCAATAAATTATCTTTGTCCAGCTCGGTAGTCCCTTGTTCAACAGCGAGAGCTTCCCTGAGCTCAGAGGGCCGCAATGGTCTCTTTGCATTGGTAATCCAGGAGAGGGTGAGCAATGCGAGCCGTCTGTCGTCCTCGCTCTGTCGATTAATCCGCTCCATAACCTCGTCATAGGTGCTGTTTAAGTCTTCTGGCATTTTTTTCAACGCATCTCGAATGGCCTTGACGGTGTGTTTCATCGTGAGCGAATCAATGTGAAATTTTGCAAGTAGAAACCTAGTGCAACCTAAATTAGTTGGAGTCTCAATCGTGAAGGATTGTACCTACATTCCGTCGCTACGGCGAACAATTGTGGTTTCAATGTCCTCTCGCAGGCTCGGGCGATTCTGGATGTGTCTCGACAGACGGAAGGACCCAAGGATCTGACTATCAACATATAAGCGGATATCGTCTTCCGCCGCCCTAATTTCCAGGGTTTGAAGGTTCAAAACGTGATTGGGGTTGATGTTGGGCCTCGAAGTTAGCATCAAATTGACAGTTGATCCTAGGGACGAGAGGCAGCGTAGGAGGATACCACGTTGTCGCTCCGGATATTCATCGAGTGCATCGATGATGATGAAAGCATTGGAGTATTGAGATACTGCGCTGCCGAGGATGGCATGAATTTCTTCCAGTGATGGCCGGGTACGCCGCTCGCGGTGTTTCGAGTACAACCGAGCCACAGCCGAAGATATGGGTTTTTCGACAATCAGTTGTCGCCAGAGACCCGCTAAGAGGTTCGATGGAGATTGCATTTCCGTCTCCTTGTGATTCAAGTAAAGCACCGCAATGCCGGTGTCTTGATTCTCCAAAGTTTCCCGTAGATCTTCGACGACAATCGAACTGTTATTGTTTTCTCAGCTCACAAACCGGGATCAGAGCAGGTAGCACGCACGAAAGCACAGTCTTTCCAGCCCCGGCTGTACAGTTTATTTCTTAGAGCTCGGTTAATTCACATAAGGAGACCCTCACGCATCCCGGGACACCACAGCATTTTAGTGGTGCCCGTTTTCCATTTCTTGAACAACTCGTGTTCTAGGAACCATTGGCCCGTTCCCGGCTCTCGAGAATTGAAGATATCGGCTTGGCGAAGGAAGAAATTGAGGGGTGAAAACCACTCTATTATCTTATCCCGTTCGCCAGCTATGGAAATGTGAGTACGGGGATGCAGTAACGTTCCATGGCTTACAGTCCTGATTCTTCGCGACATTCCTGACAGACTGGGCAATATCTACCTCGGGATCATGACCTCGGGAATATTTCATGTCTTATGAATCTCACACTTGTGGTCTATTCGGTGCTCGTTTTGTAGGTCTTTGAGGTTGGATATCGTTTCTATGTCACAAATTCAGCAAGAAAATGGATTGGTAGAATCAAACCACTTCACGATCATGTGCAACTCGGTGTTCCTGGGCAAAATGCTCGACGGATCTGCTTATGTCTTAGCAATACATTAGCCTCCGTCGTATTGCTTATGTCGGTGCCGTCTTACAGCCATGGTCGACTCGCTGCTCCTCCGCGACATCCTGCAGCGACGACGTGATATCTAAAACAACAAGATCGTGTCAGTATCCTCGCCATCTTAAACACGGTCAGCCTGCCTTGAGTAAAATTCCTGAGGCAAGTGAATAGGCGATCAGGGCAAAATTGAGACTACTGACAAGATATCCATTCCCAACCAGGCATTGAGCAAGCTCTTGAACCGCTCGATCGCGTTCAATCCTTCGTTGACGTCTTCCTTCCCCCACAGCGGCCAAGCCAAGCGACCCGCAAGCTTCGAAATGCCGGTGGAATCCAGCTTCTTCGTCAGCCGCTCCATCACCCCCTTCAGCAGGACAAGCGACTCTTCAAACTCCCGGAGACCGCTAAGCAATCCAGCAGCTTGATCCTTCCGTATTTGGTTGTCGAGCTTTCTGACCAGCGGCTCGAGGCTTTTGATCTCCCAGAGTAGCCGCTGCTGATCTTTTGGTGCATCGTGGAAATCCGTGATGTAGTGATGAGCTTTTGCCACCGTGTCGACGAGCTGGAGAATACTGGCGACCAGGCCAAAAAAATCTGCCATGAAGGAAGAGAGCAAGTGCTGTATCACTGCCTCAGGATTGGCATGACTACAAGAGCTATATTAAGCTAGGGCGCCAGTTCTATGTATGATGTTCCCATCTGCCAAAGATGACAGGTAGGTAGGTAGGTAGGTAGCATTACATGCCACGGTCCCGCTTAGGAATGCCGGTTTCAGGGAGTTAGTCTCGTAAACCAGACTTTATAACGCACGATGAGAAGACAATCGTTCTCATGTACTTATATAAAGTCTGGGCTTTGATGGGGGGTATCTCTGAGAGTCGTTTCCCATCATGATGCTGAGTTTGAAAATGATGACCCGAATACATGGCGCTCCTTCCCCTTTCAGCTTGCAAGCGCGTCGCGCGTCCTGCGCCTTCTCTGGGGCCTGTACCCGCCTCAAATATAAAATAATCCATGCTATAATCACCTCTGGACACCGTGGACGAATGCGACGTGTTTGACAGGGGATTACCACGAGCAGGCGGTCTTCAGTTACACCAGTAATTGGCCAAATACACGTTTATGGTGATGTGAACGTGTCTCAATTAAGCTCTGGTAGGGTTCTGTTGAAAAAATTGCCCGTAAATGCGATGGCCAAGTCCACCAGAAAAGAATCTGTGCTTCCATCACCCGATGCGGGCACAGCTGGGCCAGGAACGGGAGCCGGTTGAGGGAAAGGGGAGACAATATTTATATGCCTCTTGATCATATATGAATGTGCTTCCGAGAGTTGCTGGGCTAAAAGGCGGCTGACAATAGGGATACGGGAGTCCGGGTGTAAAATATTGATTCGGCAGGGCATATACATGATTTGCGGTGTTAGGAGGGGCAGGTGCAGCCGCGAGCGGTCGCCGCCGGGTAGGTGTATGTTCGCTGGGATCTGAGCCCTCTGATACGGCGAGAGGGGCGCGACTTGAGGGAGACCGAAAGCGCGTCTGTAACGGGGCGTGTCACCCACGCCTCAGAGGACGAGAAACAGGATAGGATTGAGACGTGAGCAACGACGGGAGGTGCTACTGGTGTTGCGAAGACAAGGAAAGTAAGCTACGAGCTGCCGAATATATATCCTAGTATCCCCAAACATATAAACCCCGTAAGTAAATGAACAATAGGAGCCGTCAGGAACAATACAAGCTGTCGGTCAGTACGAATGGGGAAACCAGCGCCGTTACACTATCCCCTTTCTAGCGCCGGACAAAGGACGAGCGCGGAAATATGGAGGACGGCGATGGGTAGGATGTCGAGAGGGGCAGAGGTTGAATGAGCGGACCCAGGTGCCACGTAAGGGAGGAGGAAGGAGAGGGTGTAAACCCGCCAAATCCTCGTGCTTCACATACCTCCAAATGGTTGGGAGAGGGTTACACGAGGACTGGATGAACAAGGAGTATGCCGGGGAAGCCACGTTAAGACGAGGTGATGACTGGCATAAACACCAGAGGTGCTCGTAAGGGGAGTGGAGGAGTGCACAAGGGAGGTCACGCTTCAGCGGATGATGACCTGTGCAAACGCCGGAGGCGCTCAGAAGGGACAGGGACAAAGTTGCGCTGGGGTAGGGAAAAGCCAGCCAAGAGGAGCGAAGCGCAGCAGGGGAGGATGCTCAGGAATAGGGTGCTGGGGAGAAAAGGAGCCAGCCAAGAAGAGCGGAGGGTGCTGCGCCACGGAAGCGAGGTGCCGGCCAGGGCAAGAGGAGGAAGAGGAGAGCCTGAGGAGGTCGGCAGGCCGCCAATTGATGGTCTTCGCAAACTGTAACGGGGCGTGTCACCCACGCCTCAGAGGACGAGAAACAGGATAGGATTGAGACGTGAGCAACGACGGGAGGTGCTACTGGTGTTGCGAGGACAAGGAAAGTAAGCTACGAGCTGCCGAATATATATCCTAGTATCCCCAAACATATAAACCCCGTAAGTAAATGAACAATAGGAGCCGTCAGGAACAATACAAGCTGTCGGTCAGTACGAATGGGGAAACCAGCGCCGTTACAGCGTCGTCCCAAAGGAGACGTGTGCCGTACTTTCGGGTCAGGATTTTCAAACTCAGCATCATGATGGGAACGACTCTCAGAGGTACCCCCCATCAAATCCTAGACTATCAGGGAGTATCCCGGTAATGCTTGTATTCAGCCGCAGCAGACCGAAATGGGCAGACCACCAACAGAAGGACACCTTGCGAGCGCAGGAGCATCCCGCGGACCGCCAGTGAATCCGATACCTGCGTATATGGTATATGCGCTCTGGCGCACAGCCTTGAGAGAACAGCATTCAAAGTAGCGCCGACATGCTTGTTCCAGCCCGTTCCGGTATGGACTTAGATCCTTATCCCGCTGATGCTGTCATTTAGCTGACTGGAGGAGACTGGAGGCAAGTGGGATGTCAAAAGATCTCAAGATGCGCGCTCTGGGGAAGATGTATTTGGGTGGGCACATAGCATCCATCCTGCAAACAGGAATAAGACGCAAAAATCTCCCAGCGACCTAGGTAATCGCAGGTGGACAAAGGAAACTGCCAGTGCGGAGCGCGCAAGCTAAGCAGTCAGCCCAGGATACGCTGAGGGGAAGGTGGGATCTACACACAACATCAAGGCCAAAAGTAAAAACGAGCGAAGGCGCTGTTACTTTCGCGCAAGAAGCTCCAGTGGCCGCTCGGCATACGGCAGTCCCGTTGTTGGAATCGAGCACGGCAGATAGGACAGACTATACCGGCGGGCTCGCCCCCTATGCGCACCGAGGCAATGGAGGCAAACCCACGACGCAGCACGGGTCAGGACGACCGCAGGAAGGCGACGATGAACGGGGTGGGGGAACAACCCACACCGGGAGTACGAACACCGCGCACTCCGCAAGCACTCAGGACCGTGCTGACAGAAGGGGAAAGAATGCACGGGCCGCTCTAGGACATGGTCGCAGCAGCTCGCTGCGTCGGCTATACGGCCCGTCTCTGATGAGGAAGGTGCCCTCATCCAACCAATCCCCAAGGTAATGGGAGCCCCGTGTGGAGAGTAAAGGAGGCAAGAGAAGAAGAGGAGAGAAGAAAGAATAGATGGACGTAAGGAACGTACTTGTAAAGAATCTGTCCGCTCCAAATTAGATTCCGCAGAGAGTAGGGCGGGATGCACGGGGTCCACCGCTTCTGTTGCACTTAGAAGGGTCAGTACTTGCGAGGGAGGTAAGCTAGACTTTCTTATGGAGTGGGGAGCAGACAAGCAGTGTCAAGCACAGGCTGTGCAGATGCCGTTCGTCTGCCGAGCTTTAAACTCCGCTCCGGGATTCTCCTTGTTTCCTCCCACAACGTCGCTTCAGGCCTCAGCCTCAGCCTGGGTCTCAGATCCACGTCTGGACAAGCTTCCTCCCAATCAAAAGCTAATGTTCTGCTTTGCCCTGCAGTAAATCTCGGCGACATCCACCCAAAGAGGATGAAGGAGAGGCCCGTTTGCCGTCGATCTAGTGACTCGATATTTGGATCTCAGGTGGTAATAACCGATTGTGGACTGCTATTTCTGCGTAGGGATTGTTCTTTTTTGCCGCTAGCCATCGTATATAGGTTCGATGGGTTTAACCCTTGTCCAAACAAACGACTCAGCCAAATGAAACTGTCCTCGCGAACTTAAAATATGGCATCCACATCCGCCAGCTTCGCTTCCCAACCCTCGCCTCGTTATCACTGAATACTCCTCCGAAAATGCCTCCTTTTCACGTTCTACAATGTCCGCAAGCCATTCACATCCTTTGGGCCGGCAGGCGCTCATCTCACCCTCCAACACCGCATCGTTCCCCGAGCTTTCGGCGGTCCTCCCCCGCTGCCCGCCCACCTGCCGGAGTCCTATTCTGCATTACCGGCATCCAAATAGGAGGCAGCGTGCCGACCGATGCACCGCACTGTTAGGATCGGCTACACCGTCGTCCTCAGCTCGGGGGAAATTGTCCTGAGCCTGGACGGTGGCGACGAAGAGATGGTCAAGACAGGCGAGCTCATGGCGCAACGCGGCGCAAAACTATGCTTGGCACAACCGCACCCAGGCGCCGTGTCGCATTTTGGTCGTGATGGTGGGGACGGAGAAGATCGTGCTTGCGGAGGAGAAAGCACTCGAAGCGACGGTGTTCGGGAAGAAGTCTCAGCAGATATATCTGGGCAGCCTTGAACATATTCATTTTCACCTGCCGGTATTGTTTGGAATTTAACATGATTTGATGTTTCGTCTTCGTGGTGAGCATCTGTTCGCTCTACATCGTTACACAGGTGTTCTCTTCCACAGAAATGACAGCATTGTTCCAACTTAAACACACCATTTTTTTTCGCGGTGATTGCCCTAGGTTGAACAGGACCTGTAAGCACACCGCAGTTGACGGAATTTCGGGTGGATTGATTTGTAATGTGAAACTGTAGATATCTTTTTGTCAGACCAGAAATTTGGGATATAAGCCAGCTTGATATTTCTTTCGAGAGGATAGGTGCAAAGAAACAGGTCAAGCTAAACAGCAAGAATCAGCTTTGATATCAGTGCCTTTGAAATGGGTGCCGATACGTCTGAAATCAGTGCCGCGGAAGCAGCCAACGATTTTCGGCATTTCAGGTGGCTTGATATGGCTCTCGAAAGGACCAGTAGTTTCGACATCGCTGATATGTGCGATTTCAGATCCAGTTTCGATGGAGCCGAAACCAGAGATTGATTTCGAGCGCCTTGAAATGGCATTGGCGAAGGGGCGGCAGATGCGCGGCAGATCATCGTCAGAAGATAAACCGTAAATTCTGGAGGGATTGGTGGCAGAATATTATCTTGCGAAGAATTTCAATCCGATACTCAGGGTGCTTTCAATTCCCTGACGCCCCGGCGCGTCGCGTTGAAACCGCGTCGCGGCGTCGCGTTGATCAGCGGTCTGCCGAATTTTTGATCGCCGCATCAGATCCATCAAAGACGACCATCCGTTGCCGGCTGTTGCCGGCGCTTCCTCCTCCGCCTTCCCCAGCCACGCTCGCCGCCCTCCTCACCCTGCAGCGCGTGATTGCCGCGTCTTCACGCTCCGCACGCACCTCCGAGAAGCTAGACCGGTCTAGGGCTAACCAGCGCACCTACCCGTCCCCCCCCCGTTTTTGCGCTGGACAAGCGCAATACACCAGGAACGACACCCCGCGTCGTCGCGGCGCGTCATGTTTCACATGACAGCCCTAGTTCGAGTCCTTCTCTCGCACGACGTGGAGGACGCGTCCGCCGCGCGCTCGCTGTCGTCCGCGGACTCCTCACCGCTGGTGATGCGACGGATCGCGCGTCCAGGCTATGAACGCCCGCTCCTTCGACCGGCCTGCCGTCGCGCACCCGCTGCGCCGCAGGATCATTCCGCGCCGATCCTCCGCGGTACTACCCCACTGTTCCGTGCGCATCCCCTTCTCGCCATTGAGCAGTCGCTGACGCAGTATGCGCGCAGGTGGTTCGGCATCCCCTCCCTCGCGCGCGTTGGCGTCCTAGCTCTCCCCATGCGCAGCGGCAGCGTCACGCTGTTCGTTGCGGTGCCGCCTCGGTCGAGTGCACTGTCTCTTGCCGATTTCTCATCAACATCCCTCTCGCCCCAGCGTGGCCCGCTTCATTCTGGAACAGCGCGACATACCGGGGACGACGCCCCGTGCGCCCTCTCTCGCATCCGTAACAGTGCGCCCCGCCTCCGAGAGCGCCTCCGCCACGCAGGGGTTGTCGTCCGTGGCCCTTCGACGCTGGTGATGCGACGGACGGCGCGTCGACGAGGTCCGTATGAACACCAAACGCAAGCCTGACGCCCTGTACGCAGGGTTTCGACCCTCCAATCTTCTGCGTCATGTACCGCTGCTCCTCGCGCGCGCGCGTTCGCCATCCCCGCGCCGAATCTCTCCGGTACCATACCCCGCGGCGCACAAGCTCGCCGTCCCGCGCCGACTCCGTTGTACCGCACCGCTTGTGCGTCTCCACCTACAACACGCCGCTCAGCAGCTGGATCGCCTTCCATCCTTGGCGCGCTTCCTCGCTCGTGCACGGCCTGCGCGCGACACCGGTACGAACTAGGTCACGGGTCTACGCGTTACAGACACCCTCTCGGTCGCTCGCACGGCGCGGTGCAGCGACGATGCGGCTGTAATTTGCGGTCGTTCCGCGGGTGGAGGTGCTCTTCACCCAGAGCGAAGCGTCGAATCGAAGATATCTACTTATCTGATGATGGGTCGAGCGCAGGAATGAAAGATCACTATATTACCACATTACTCGTACAGGCATGAGTATGCAGGGACGCCGCATGAGCAAGATCATCGTACATAAACTGATTCATGCTTCTCGGCGCGATGTGATCATCACCGTCAAGCGCCCGATTTTGAATCTCTGTCAAATCCGCGCAGAAGGGGGCGCAGCCTGTGAAGCGCTCAGCGCTTTCGCTCTATGCCGTCCCGATGATGCGGCGTATGGGCGCCATTTAAACAGGAAGAGGCTCAGAACCTCTCTTTCGCGCGATCATTTCAGGCGAGTGGTCTGGTCGTGGCGCAAATTATGTACCTCCCTTGGAGAGATGGGCAGAAGAACCTGGCTCGTAACTCAATGGCGAGCATGCGGCACATTTGGCGCGCAGATTTGAGAAGGCAAGTCGGGAAAGAGGCAAGCCGCGCCATTATTTTGATTGTCCGGCATTCCCATGGCCATCTCTTGTGTTTTCGCTTCCTTACTAGTACCTTGACGATCTTCCTTCTATAGGTCAGCGCCCACGGCTTCTTCTCTTCTTGCCTTCTAGTCCTTGTTCCTGTAGCACTGCCAGCTTCACTCCGCAGAAAATTCTCCCCCTACACTTTGCCTTTCTTTCTCTGGAGCTCGAGCTCAGGAATCAGGACTGGCGCTACTAGTATTCTCGCGGCAAATTTTCACCCTCGATTTAAATGTCTGAAGATTTTCGACCTTGCCACACCGACTGTTAACCCCTTGCTCTCGATATGGGCATTTGAACAACCGGGACCGAAAAGCAGCAGCAATTCCTCAAGGCACGCTATTAAGTAACCTGGGGGTCCTTGTTCTCTGGTCCAATTCAATTGTGTGTGCAATATTATGCTACGGAAATATCGGATATGCAACGAAAAGCCTGCCCTGTGGAAGAGCTTGGTCCTGCGTTCCTCTCCTTGAAGCTCACGGAAATCATCACCTCTCGGCGGGTGAAGGACAGTTTTCTTGCGGGGCGGTCTGGGTGGTTGTTAGAATGCTCTGACTTTCACTTGATGATGGTAGATAAAATTCCAGTGTATTTAGTGACCGAAGGGCTCAGCTGCATTCACTGCATTCAAGGCCCAACTAGCCTGGGGATGGCCTAGCCGCAGTTAGCCGCCACGTTTGGCCAGCCGACGTGCCGCCAGTGCCAGGACCCCGGAAATTCCCTTTCGAGGCTAGGTCTTGAAAATTTTGGATTCTCCAATTTTTGTCCGGACACAGTTTGGTCGCTTTTGGCCGGTTTTTGTCCGGACAGGGGCTAGCCTCGGCTGACATAATCGTCCAAACGCGGTAATTTTCTTCTCCCACGACCTAAAAATGCTCAAATTGTCTCGGTGCGTGTATTTCGCCGCATTTTTGGATAGGGAACGCGGAATGATGCGCGATAATCTAACACGCCTGCTTTCCTGCAATACAAACAAGGAATACTGGGATGTACTTCGCGAATGGACCGATGACCGCCCGGTGAAGCCTGCCGTTACCCCTTCCCAGCTCCACAAATCCTTCAAAGCGCGCCTTAACCCCCCCGATGAACTCCCTGACCATTTTGATGCTGATCTCCACGACATCATCAGCGGCTTGGCGGACACTATTCCCCGACGCACCCAGGACCGTACGCCGGAGCAGTTCTTTACGCGGCGGATCACAGAGGACGACATCAAGAGGATCAAAGTGAAGCTCCGCAAAAAGAGTTACCGGAGTGCACAAGGAATCGACGCAGTTTCATACTCGAAGATCATGACTATACCGAATGATGTCCTCGTCGAACTCTTCCACACCTGCCTCGATAAATGTGATGCGCCTCAGCGATGGCTCGTGACGATCCTGGTCGGGATTCTTAAACAAGGTCGGGCGGTAGACGATCCGGAGAGCTACCGGCTTGTGGGCTTAGAGTGCTGCCTGCTTAAGGTCCTGACGCTCTTATTCGACGAGCGTCTACGCGAATGGGCGGACGCGAACAACATCATCCCGGGGTCGCAGAACGGGTTCCGTCCTGGTTATCGTACTGAAGACAACTGCTGTTGGAATTCCGAGTCCATCACTCGCTATCTCCGATGCCGTGTTGCGCCGTTGACTGGCGTATTAAGGCAACAGGTACTGTGCCTTAATCTATCCTCTTCATTTACCTTGTTCTGTGTTGTTCTTTCTCATTTTGGTAAAATACTCCCCAGTTGGTTTGATTCACCTACCTTTAGTTTAAGTAGTTCCAGACAGATTTTAGTATAACTACCGTGTAGTTTGCGAATGAATCCCCTGCGCGTTTGCGAGGGTCTTCTGCTAATCCCGAGTAAAGGCCGTGGTTACCTTTATTTCAACACAAACGCGCAGCATACCCTCTAGCTTCGTTCTGCTCTCTCTCGCTGCCATTCTCTGGATCTTCGTCGACGATCGATCTTCTCGAGTCTTAACCCCCCAAAGCCCTCACGAGACGAGGCACCGCCGAAAGCCCTCACGAGACGAGGCACCGCTGAAAGCCCTCACGAGACGAGGCACTCGAAAGACCTCACGAGACGAGGCAATATTCCCCGATTGACGACCCGACTGTGCGAGACGGTCCGACGCACAAGAAGAACCGCTGACAGCCGACGACGTAACTGGCTCGACGCACAAGAACCGCTGACGACCGACGACGTAACTGGTCCAACGCACCGACGAACTGCCGATTCCGAACGCACTCACGACGATACGAGGCACTCACTCGATTTACCGACGAACGATTTTTGCCGATTGACGACGATTCACTGTCATTACACCATGTTCGACAGGATTTGCCACAGTTCTGGGCATCGATCCGCAGAACTCGTCCTCGCTGGGCGTTATCTTCGTGTAAGCCGTCATCGAGACGCATCTCTGTTGCACAATTTGCCCAAGGTTCACGCACCCGTTGGGATTTGAACGAATGTCGGCCGATGAACTTCGGAGTTTGGGTCGGATGTATCTGATTGCCGTTGAGCGGCTCGCAGGAGGATGATGGGAGACGATTGTGGAGCTCACTGGATTGGACTCCAAACTCTCAAGATTTCGACTTGGAAGTGTTGCAATCTTGCGGGGGTGCACGATGCACAGTTTGCGGGGGTGATAGCTCGCTAGCGGACTCGCGGGGGTGTGTTGGAATTCCGAGTCCATCACTCGCTATCTCCGATGCCGTGTTGCGCCGTTGACTGGCGTATTAAGGCAACAGGTACTGTGCCTTAATCTATCCTCTTCATTTACCTTGTTCTGTGTTGTTCTTTCTCATTTTGGTAAAATACTCCCCAGTTGGTTTGATTCACCTACCTTTAGTTTAAGTAGTTCCAGACAGATTTTAGTATAACTACCGTGTAGTTTGCGAATGAATCCCCTGCGCGTTTGCGAGGGTCTTCTGCTAATCCCGAGTAAAGGCCGTGGTTACCTTTATTTCAACAACTGCTTCATCCTCATCTGCGGAATCGCACGTGCCCGAGCGGAGGGGAAACCGGTCTTTGTGTTCTTCGGGGATATGACGAACGCCTTCCCGTACACGGACGTTGGCAGGTTATGGGTGGACATGTACGCAGCCGGTGTCTCGGGTCCGTTCTTCGACTGGATGCGGATGGTCTATGCAAGAATGCGGTACACAACCAAGTATGGAGATGAGCACTGTCTACCGTTCCGCTCCTTGATAGGACTCTTGACAGGCGACTCTGCGTCCCCGTGCCTCTGGAATATCTTCTTCGCCGATTTCCAGCTTCGCGAACACCCTGATGACATACGCCTGCACGGCCGCGCGGTCTCGCAAGCCGAACAAGCGGATGACAACATCATCATGTCAACATCCTTCCCCGCATTCCAAGCGAAGGTGTCCCAGTTCTTCGAATGGTGCAAGAAGAAGCGTGTTTTCATCAGCGCGCGCAAATCCAAATGGATGATCTTCGGTCCACTTCCCCTCATCCTCCCCGTTCTTCGCCTTGGTGATCTCGTGGTCGAGCTCGTCAATGAATTCAAATATGTCGGCATATGGCTGACGTCGACTACCCCCAACATATTTTCTCGCAACTACACTGTTAAAGCCTCTAAAGCTAGAAACACAAGCAACGCCGCCTTCGCAATGAAGCACAGAATTGGGTCCCTGCCTGTCAAGGAGGGCCTAGTCCTGTATATGGCGCGTGTCGATTGTTACCTCATCTCTGGCGCAGATATCTCCCTCGACGTGGATGCCGGTCTGGTCCAAGAGCACCTTGAGGCTCAACACCTATTCCTTCGCCGCCTCCTGGGTATCAATTCTCGCTCGATGCTAGCTGTTCTGTTCACTGAGACTGGACTGATGCCCATAAGGATCCGACGTCTTCTGCTCGCACTCGGCCGCCTTCATTACATGGTTTCTCTTGGCGATGACTCTGATAGAGTTGTCCGCGCGGCGCTTCTGGACTCAGTGGACCTGTTTCGTACAGGCTTCGCTGGATGGGCTGGGGACGTCGCAATCATGCTTCGTACCCTCCCTACGCCAATACGTGTTGCCCCGGCGGACTTTCTCTCCATTCCCAACATTGAAGCTATAATGTCGAAGGTTGTCGAGGCTGTGGACGCGGACTTGCAGTTTGACATTGATCACCTTCAGAAGACACATCTACTGCGTAATCGCCTTGAAGCCGTCGACGAAACTCTTTCCCTCGTTACACGCCGCCGTCGTCACTACCTGATGATGGTCGCTGTTCCAGCACACCGGAAAGCACTTACCCGACTACTGCTAGGGGATCACACCCTCAGCATCGAACGCGTTCGCTACCCGGCTCGGTACCGACTCGCAGTCCCTCGCGAGGAACGGCTGTGCCGCTTCTGCCGCGCGGCAATTGAAGACGAGGTGCACGCGCTGCTCACGTGCGACGTGCAGGCTCCACTTATAGAGCTGCGCGTCTCCTTCCTTGCCGACGCGTTTGAATGTGACAGCGCGTTGGAGGCTGCGTTCGAGCAGCTACCGTCGCATGCTTTTCTCTGTCGCTTGGTGTCCTCCAGGGCTGCGGTGACGCGTTTGGCGAAGTACGTTCACGATGTTTTAATTTTCTTCGATAGGTTTCAGCGCTACATCCCCCCGGGGTATCACACTCCTTAGCATCTTTCCGCTCGTTACCTTCCCGTCGGTGACTACTCGTTTCGGGAGAGGATGTCTTGTATATCTGTCGTATCGTTTGAGGGCTCGACGACTGTAGCATACAATAGGCTTATGTATGTAGGTACAGTGCCCGTACGTTCCTCAACGGGACCACCGCGGTATATATCTTCCTTCCTTCCTTCCTGACGAATTTGAGGCATCTCCGCTCAAATTTCCACCGAGATACGCCTCCAGACCGTGCGTTTGCCCAAAAATTCCTCCACCCACTCCCGAGGTTTTGTCCGGACAGGACCTAGCATTTCGCCCCCGAAGGCCAATTTTTGTCCGTTTACAACCTAGGTTTGAGGTCTCAAAATCGAAGATTTTGTCCGGAACCGGACCTAGCCTTCAACCCTATTTTCCGGGGTCCTCCAGTGCCTGCCACCAAAAATCGCCGCCTAGCCTCAGACTGGCCGAAGCTAGCCGAAGACCCCTCGCCCATGGCCAGGTGGCAGCGGCTACCAGGCGGCTACACGCATAGCCCCGAGCTGGCCGCAGCCTAGCCGAGACATAGCCTCAGCTGCCAGCAGCTAGCCGACGGCTAGCCCGTCGAATGCAGTGATTCTTTTCGTGTCTCATTGACACGTACGTGTGTGTATACAGTAGCTCGAATCAGTATTGTCCATTGTGCGTTAATCTTCCCTGCAACACATCCGGAATCGCATCCTCCGCCTCCTTCAACATTCCTGCGATGACCTCCAAGAATTCTTGCTCCGTGTGCTGAGCCTCCTTGGCCAACGCCGTTAAGTGCTTCAAAATTGTTTCCATGGCCGCTTCCTGGCTGGCTCCATGAATTAGGAGAAGAGCCATCAGCTCCTTCTTTGCTCCGCTCAACGGGAGCGGAGCCCACTTTAGTGGTTTCTTCCGCGGCCAGTGATCTGATATAGGACGCCTCAAACCCATAGCACTATACAGCAGGCTGACCCTGTGCGGAAGCGGGATTTCTTCCGCACCAAGGATGTAAAGCGACATGGTCACCGTGGCATCCGCGCCATTGTCAAGCAAGAATCTGACTGCATTCACTCTTCCCGTGCGAGCCGCAAAACAAAGTGCCGTGCCAAAATGGCCCCGGAGCTCCATATTCGCCCCGCGTTCGAGGAGGAGTTTGATCATGCGCAGATTTCCGGTTATACATGCACATTGCAGTGCACTCTGGCTTCCAAGGTCCCCGAACCTCGAGTCAATGGGGGCGCCGTGATCCAGGAGCAGCTTCATCATGTCTCGATCCTTATTGAGTGCTGCTAGATGCAGCGGTTGGTACGCGTCCTGGTCCCACTCTGCGGCGGGATTCGCACCCGCGTCGAGAAGCAACCGGGCGGTCTCGATGTTTCCCGCTTTCGCTGCGACGTGAAGGGGAGTCTGCGCCAAGGATGACGTGGCATCCTCCCCGGGATCCGGATGCATCGAATATGGTGGAGAAAGAAGCCTGGCGACGATGTGAGGCTTGGATACTGCGGCCCATAGGAGCAGCTCGCGGGCAAGCTTTGGAGTTATGCGGGAATCGAGCTCGGGCTGGAGGATTTGGTGGAGACGCCGACAGGTCAGAATCAACCAGCTTAGAGATGCGGTCGGGAGCGAGGGGCAGAGAGATAAGATGAGCTCGGGCGGATGCTCGTCGAAGTAGGCTTTGGACATGGTGGAGGTAGTCAAGCAAGATTTAGCGCCCAAGAACTGTGTTCGGGGTTGTCGCATCAAACACGTACTTGAAACGCCTCGACTAGGACAATATTAGCTCGGCTGTGTACAGTCGAATAAGTCAAGTACAAACGGGAAGCGGACTTGGATATTATCGACAATTGTTTCAAGACGGATCACCGGGCATCAGAAAACTGACAAGTCGTTTTGCTGGGGCTTTTAGGAACCTTTTCTGTCTTTTGCCTTTTTCGTGTCTTTTCGGGCAACTTTTGTGGCGCTGTTTTGGCTTTGAAAGCTTTTGGTGCTTCTTGTTTTTATCAGGTATAATATAATCTCGGAAGCCAGTATTTGAGTGGGCGCACCCTCGTTTTAGTAGGTTGCCCTGCCGTTCTGTATCACAGGACGGGTGGCTATGTTTTGGAACCTACTAGGATATGGCTGGAGTGGTGGCTGTGTCTTGACGTAGCCACCGGTTTGCGGTACAGAACGGAGCGGCAACCTACTAGGAAGAAGGTTCCGACAAGAGCAAAGACCGTGAGCGACATCTGGAGGACACGGCGGCGGCGCGATGGTCGTTCCGGAAAAGGCGGTCCTCGGAACACCGTGCCGGTTTACCGAGCGGTTCTTCGAACATAGCGCCCAAACCAAGGGATATGCACTACGAGCAGCATCATCAGCAGGGGAACACGGAGCTGTCAAGCTGCTGCTTAAGCATGGGGGCAAACATAAATGAAGAATGCCAACGATATGGCAGCGCGCTGCATGTGACATGTTCGATGGGACATGTAGCAATCGTCAAGTTTCTCATCAAGCATGGTGCCAACATCAATGCCGTAGTGAAAAGCCACGGTACCGTGATAATGGCAGCATCCCGAGCGGGTCATCAAAAAATCGTCAACCTGCTCATTCAACATGGTGCCCACATCAATGCAACGTGCGAAGATGGGAACGCGCTGCAGGCAGCCGTATTAGGGGGGCAGGCAGCAATCATCAGAATGCTCGTCCAGAATGGCGCCAACATCAATGCACAAGGAGGACAATACGGATGCGCACTACAGGCCGCATCGTCAGCGGGGGAAGATAGGATTGTCAAGTTGCTCATCGAACATGGCGCCGATGTGAATGCGAAAGGCGGACTGCATGGAAGCGCGCTACAGGCTGCATCGTCTGCGGGGAACAAGACGGTTGTCGAGCTGCTCATTCGATGCGGTGCAGATGTAAATGCAAAAGGCGGCGTACACGGGAGTCCCCTGGGGGCAGCCCGATCCAACAGGCGCTCAAATATTGTCCAACTCCTCATCGGTGCCTAATTAATCCCCTGTGCTGGAGACCTGAAAGAGCGTACAGATAGATAGCCCTCTTCGAAGCTTTGTGTACATGTACTTATTTATCAGATTATATCGCTCTCTCTTCAAGCCATGACCACATGCGTACTGTACAGCTAGGATCAATGCCATCAGGAGCCTCTCGAATTACTATGGAGGTGTACAGTAATAATTGATCTCCGCGGCTCAGTGCTTAAAGTTTGAACTCGGTGGATTTTTTGTTCGCCTCGTTCTAACTCCATAACCCGAGACATCTGAAAATATCCACGGACCCAAACCTGTACTTATCCATACGCCGGGCGGCAGGTTCAAGTAATACCGTACTGGCTTCTTTCCCGCCATAAACTGGAAGACAAATTTCTTGTATGCATACATACGATGAGGAATTTGGCTCCAATTCATGTCGGTATGTAGAGAGAAGCCTGAAATGTATGGTCTCCTCTGTGTGAGGTTTCCGCATTTACTACCCTCACTTCGAAACTTCAGACTGTTCAATTTGATTCACTAAAAAATGCATAATCTCCTAATATCCTGGGAATATGTTCAAATATTAATACTGCCCCTTGTACTCCGCCCGCTCTCTCACGCGCGTGCATTTAGTTTGAACTGTGGGAATTTCGGGGCATAGTTTGGCACTATTTGGTTTCTGATGACGTCCCGCTCAGTTGACGTCAGTTCTGTCAACACGCTTGCTCGGGCCACATATAAGGGCGGCTACTGCGCTCGCCCCTCTCCCTCATACCTCCATCATCCACACTCACCATGAATCACGAAGGTGCATCCATATCGCGCGCGACCTCCATCTCGCGGGCTAGCAAGCAGGGCTCGACGATGTCGCGCAGCCAGTCGCTGATCAAGAAAAACATCGCACCGCACGACCTGCGGCCATCCGACATCCTTATCGAGCGCTTCGTCGCCTGGAAGGCCATTGTGAAGCAGCTTATCGCATATTTCGAGGGCGTTGCGGATATCCAGAATAACACGGCCAAGGAGCTCACGAAACTGGGTGCGGTGATCCAGGTGCCGTTCCGCGCGGGGAACCAGTTCCTCGGCGAGGGCGGACTGCAGGTGCGTCTGGGTTTTGTGACTGGAACGAAGCTGACGGGCGCGCAGGATATATACTACGATATTCGGGACAAGACGCGCACCATTGCGGACCAGCATGCGAATCTGGGCCGAACAATCGACAGCTCCATCGTTCAGCATCTCCAGAAGCTGCGCACGGAGATCAAGGCGCATATCAAGGTGCGTTGTTTGCCATCCGATTGAATAGCTACTAAGACCCTCCTCAGAATGTCCAAAATGATACCGGCAAGCTGGCCACCAACGTCGCAAAAGAGCGCGAGCTATCTACACGCCTCATCGCCGAGCTCTCGAGCGGCATCTCCTCTTTCAAAAATACACCAATGGCGGTAACGAGCAAGACGGACCCGTAAGCCCCTTGTATTGATCCACGTTTCTCATCTGACGCCCCACAGCTACGTCGCCAACGCCGCCGTCGTGCGCCAGCTCACCAAGCAAGTCCACGAGGAGAACCTCCTCCAAAAGTCGATCATCATCATGCAGCAGAACAGCGCGCACTTCGAGGAGGGCATCGTGCGCGCGATCCAGTCCGCGTGGCAGACGTACGACGAGTGGCAGGCGCGCATGGGCGCCTCCATCGCGTCCACGCACACGGAGCTCACCGCGCACATGGCGTCGCTCGCGCCCGACCGCGAGTGGCTCGCGTTCAGCGGGCGCTCCGACCATCTCCTCGACCCGGAGACGCCGCTGCGTAACCCGGGCACGATCGTGTACCCGAGCAAGGACGACCCGAGCGTCGCGGCGGTGCACACGGGGCTCCTCGAGCGCAAGAAGCGCTACACGCGCGCGTACCGCGAGAGCTTCTTCGTGCTCACGCCCGCGGGCTTCCTGCACGAGTACGCGTCGTCGGACCCGATGGCGCCCGGCGGGCGCGAGCCGCTCTTCAGCCTCTTCCTCCCCATGTGCACGCTTGGTCCCCCGAGCAACGCCGGCGCCAAGTCGCACAAGTTCCACATCGAGGGAAGGAAGGACGGGAGCGGGACGACGAAGGGCGGGAGCGTGCGGCGGAGCCTCAGCATCAGTCGTCTGCGCGGGGGGGACCATGCGTGGAGTTTCCGCGCGCGGAGCAGGGAGGATATGATGGAGTGGTGGAACGACATCCGGATGCTGTGCGCGCGATACCTCGTCGCGAGCGAGCAGATGGAGCGGAGCGGGCCCGTTGCGGCGGCCGTGCGCGCGGCGGGGTACGTCAGCGAGGAGGAGGAGGAGACGGACGAGGGGAGCAGCGTCGAGGAGGAAGACGAGGACGGGCTCGAGTACGGCGACGCGGAGGGCGAGCCGCCCAGCTACTCTACCCCGCACCCCGCCATGGAGATGGGTGCGAATGGCTTCCCGGTACGTACTCTCCCCCTTCCGTATCATCTCGGGTGTGCTGCTGACCTTGACTCCAGATCGAGAAGAAGGGCCACGCGCACCAGCCTTCGAACGACGGCGGCGCGAGCGTCTCGCGCCGCCCGAGCAAGCGCCAGCAGGAGAAGGCGCCGGAAGGGCGCCCGCCACACGACGTGGAGGACGACAAGACCATGCCCGGCGGCGAGAGTCGCTTCACGGAGAACGTGTGAGGAGGCGATGATCTCTTCGGTCAATTCTTCTTTCGGTCTCTTCTCAGTGCACACATCAGGATACCCCTTCTACTGTATTTCGACGTTTATGGGTTGTATACACGTTTAATGGACAGTTTGCATGAATCAAGAACGAATACTCAAGACTCAAGAGTTTTTTAGATGGTGACAGTGACTGATACCATGTGACACGTAACGAGTCACTTCGGTTGTCTCAACGTTTTCTCAGTTCTGACCGAAAAAGGCTTTGTCAAGCCCACCATCTCTTTGGGTCCTGTATACCGCAGCCTATCCAGGCCATAGATCTTACTCCCAGTCTCTCATCCGTCATCCTCCAAGGAGCTCCAGGAGTCCAAAGTCTCGTTCACTCGGAAGCGTTGACATTGAATCCTCCATCCAAAGTTTTAGTACGGGACCTCGGCCATGGACAACTTGGCACAGGAGCTTATCGACCACATCATCGACCACTGCTACTGGACGGCTTCGGGCTCCCTGAAATCTTGCGGTCTCGTTTGTAAACGATGGCTAGGTCGCAGCAGATACCACCTCTTTTCACATGTGCATCTTCCTAACCCCCAGCTTCAATATTTCGTGGATGTCGTCGAGTCCTCCTCCGAGTCCCTCCCTATCCTTTCCTTCATTCGCAAGCTGCATTTTTTTTGCCACTCCGAGGACGGCTTCGACTCGAACCTTTTGGCCAGGCTACACCACTGCCCTAATCTCACCAACATCCGGCTCTACATTGTGGAAACTACGACTGAGTCATCAGCCTTCCATAACTCCGAAGAGCGTCTTCATACTCATCTCCGATCTTGCAGTAATAACTCCGGCTCGCTGTCTTCTTTGGAGCTTTCTTTCAGTTCATGCCTAGGAGACATGAAACTATCGTTGCGCACACTCGCCAATATCTTATCATGCATTCCGCACATAGAAACGCTGGTGATCAGCGCCACTCGCTTGGTAGAAGACACGAACGAGCAATTTTCATTCGCTCCCTCTCGTCTTGCACACTTGGTGTTACGCAAGTGCGAGGACGGCGGTCTGTTTCTCTCTTGGCTGCTTTCTCTCTTCATGTGCTCCCGAGGCTCATGTCCTTCACATTTTGGCCGAGCGGGAGGCTGAATGATCGTGACGTCAAGAAAATCGTAGCATATTTTCAACGGGCGAGCGAAGACCTCGAGTCCCTGATCTGGCCCAGGCAGTTTAATAACAAATGGGAAGGTCAGTCATTTAATATACGACCAAGTTGCAGAGTGTTACATTTCGCTGCGGGGAGTCCGAAATACTCGACTTCTTGGCGCTACTTCCCAATCGATGTGGATTTTATAGAGAGTTCCATGATCTACCGTAGGGCGCCTTAGACGACGTCCTGGAAAAGCCCAAATTTCGCACTCTACAACGGTTCTCGTTCCAGCAAGATTTTCTGCCCCCGAATGGCGAGGCGACCTCAGTCTGGAAGGCCCGCATGCCGCTGGCCAACGCACGGGGGATCCTTGGATGAATTACTGTACGTTTCCCCTCACTAAATTCAGACACATAAGTGACGCTTTGTTGCAGGGAAGGTCGCCGTGCATCTGATCGGTACAGAGGCAGATATATACAGATGGCCCGTCCAGATGTCTCCTCCGCTTGTTGATCGTTATAAAACATTCTTGTGCGAATCCAGTGAAGCGTCAGAGTCCCCACCACGTCAGGCCTTGTGTTCCTTCCTCATGCTTGAATTTCATCCAAACATGAAGCTGCACGCGCCATCGCAAACCACAGAGGAAGTTGAGTTGTCTGTCTTGTATTTTAACAAGCTGCTTATACAGCCCGAAGTTACCGTGGTGGAAGCCCCAGGAGGACATTAGAGAGGTTGCGCAGAAGCCATTCAATGGCTGATGGCTGACAAAAATTGTGATTTCCGATACAGTCTCCACACATTTTCCCAACTTTTAGTACATACCAATGATGCCAGAGGAGCCCTCTATTGATCCTGAAAGAGACCCAGATTGAATTACCCACATAGAAGGAATTCAGAAGCCATTCAAGGGCTCAAATGGCTGTACGCAACCTCTCTATTACAATGTAATGGACGGTCAAGTAAAGTCATTGCAACAATCCTACGGGAAGATATTAAAAATTTGATCGATCTTTCATCGGCGTATCTCTAGGGACGGTGGGTCCCCCACACTCTGATCGTTCCAAGTCTGACACGGGCATGAAGGGATTGAGCATGTTTCATGTGTGTATTTTGCGCCGGTGCACACAATCCATTGATATCCGCCCTACCGCACGTTACGGCTTGTCAAGGAAGAGATCGGGGAATGAAGGCTAACTCACTGGAACGCCAAATTGGTCATCCCCGTTTCCTGGCGCTTCCAGCTATTTATGGTTTGGTCCGCGCTACATATGAAGCGACGGTCTGTTTTTCGACCCTCGTTCAATCCCCTTCGATCATGTCGGCTGACCAGCTTTTGACCAAGTATGATTTCGGGAAATTTCTCTGGCAACTCCTCAGCACCACGGACGGCTCCCAATGTCTTGTCCGCCCACTCGCAGGCTGCGAGATTCTCGAAGAGCTATGGAATAGATTCGAGAAAGGAAACCAGACCTTGTTCTTTGCCGTCGACCTCGACCTCGCTAGCCCACAATCCGAGGCCACATTCGTCGCGGCAGCGCGTGATGCGTGGATCCTGCTCCGCCGTCATACCCCCATCATCGCTACGACCATCGAAATCGACGAGAACGATGTTCCGATGTTCAAATATCGCGTTCCCAATGCGCCTGAAGTCACCGACTGGGCGGACCGTACCCTCATCGTTCACCGCCAGCATGCTGTAGATCTCAACCAGCTACGCGAAGAGCTCGGAGGCCAAAAAATCCCAACCGCTGCGGGAGATCAGACTTTTATGCATATTGCCGTAGACGCTCCCAATTCTGCAGGCGAAGTCACACAGATTGGGTGCATCCTACACATCCACCACTCTGTTACCGACGGGAGGGGTGCCAAAATCATCACCAATCAATACCTCACGGAACTCGGAAAGCAATTGGGTAGCACCCAGAAGCTTTCCATGCAATGGGGCACAGAGGTTGAAAATTTAACCCCAGCTATGCTCAACGTTCTGGGAGCTGCTGAGCCTCGTCCTATTCCACCCGATTCTGATGAACAACCGACGTTCGATCACCCCTTGTATGGTACTCTCGGAGCGGAAATGCAGAACATTGGGCAATCTATGCAGGTGAGCGTTCTCAACAATTGTTCCTTGTGCGCGACTAATTCTCTTTCAGAACACATACGGTTTCAAACCTCGGGACGGGGATAATGGATGGCCGAACGCCAGACGCGTAGAGCTGGTCTTCTCTAAGGAAGAGTCGCATGATTTGCTAAGCTACATGAAGGCCCAGCCTTACACGTTGACGGTGTTGGGTGAGGTTGCGTTACCTCTTTTATTAAAATGCTGACCAGTGCTTAGCGCATGCCGCTCTGGCCATGGTCGTCATGTTCTACAATCCCGCATCACAGGAAACGGCTAAACATACGATGAACAATTTCTGCATGGTGGACGTTCGACCCCGTTTGGAATCGCCTTACTCTTCTCGCCACGGATATGCGGGATACGCACTTGCGCCTCCCATGTGCCGCCTTCCCGTAGCGCTGTTCCTTTCTCCCGAGGGAACACCATTTTCACTCGATAGGGATTTACTGATCAAGGTCATGGACGACATCCGCGCCCAATATGCGGCCCATAAGAAGATGGTCATTGCCTATATTGCGCAGCTATCGGACATGTTTGCGTATGGCATGAAGCAGGGATATGCGGCCAACCAGTGCGTCATTCTTTTCATGTAAACCATGCCACTTACGTGCTATTCAGGAGCGTCCCAAACCAATGCTACATGTTCTCGAGCGACGGGAAAGGGGAGAAGATACTGGACGCGACGTTCACAGGGGAAAATGGACAAACCTTTTTCACCGTCGCCAAGTTCTTTACTTCAATCAACCACCCCCACCCTGCACCGTAAGCCCTTTAGCAGTCATCTTACGGGAAGAAACAACCTTACCTCCGGTTATTAGCTACTTTCGTCTGTCGTCCTGGAAGGAGGTCCTCGACATTGGCGCCGACTTCAATGCGAATTTGATTTCTGCGGCCGAGGTCAAAGTCTACATGGCCAAGTGGAAAGAGTTCATGTTTCTCGTCATGAATTAGGGACCAGTTGATTTAGCACGATTTCTCGTACAACTTTTCTATGATTGAATGTTTCCGCCAAACTGTTTTGTAGACTCGTTTCGTTCGTTAATGGTGTTGGGAGGCCGGTGCTGCAAAGAAATAACTTGAACTTGGTCCTTCATTGAACGCCGTTCAACTTGAACCTTGTTTAGGTAAATCCAAGCTCCAATGGTTCAAGTTGTAAACCCCATTCTGCGCTGGCGGGCCGCACGCAAGATAGCGATCTGCGGAGGGTTATCAATACGAGATTGATATATAGGAAGAGAAAGATTGCCCTGGGCATCGCTGCGAGATACGAGTCTGGAGCACATTGAAGACAGTTGACGACCCAGGCATTACGTATTTTGTAAAGGCAGGGTGCCGAACCACCGGGCAGATGATTTTCAAAGTTCCGATTGACATGGAGCACAGATTTACAGACGTCGTGCTCACTGTTGTCGCTCACTAGACCGCCATAGAGCGCGTTCCGCTGACTGAACCAACCACTGTAATTCTCGTTTAGACGACGATGATCCGGGGCATTTTAAGGTTGATTTTAGTCTGTTAAAAGCGAAAGACAACATTTTACATTAATATTGATATTCACGAGTTCAACACCTTGCACCGCGCGATATCCGGCAGCGCTCCGGTCGCGAGCCCCGGGTACTGGAGCTGCGCAACGAGGGGCTTTCCGACCGTGTACTGCGGCCAAGTCCAACGGCTCAGCGCCTTGAGCGTACTTTCGTATCCGCGTGCGGCCAGATACGCCGGGCTCGGGTTCGGGTTCCCGGTGCGTGCAAAGGATGCCCACATATCCTGGATCATCGTGGTGTAATCGATGTCGCGAACATTTCGCACGGGCTGGTCGAAGATGTGGTAGGTGCCGAAGACCTGCGGAGGGAATACATTAAATGAAGCGGGGGATGTAAATGATGAGGAGAGCGCACCTCGTATAGGTCTCCGGAGTGACAACGGTAGTATGCGGGCTCGGCGTTACCGACCGGGAAAGTGCACAGGCCATAGGGGTTATAATACGAGAGTGCGTAGCCGCGTTGCATTTCGTAGACATATCTGGTATGTGTTCATTTGGATTTTATGTGAATGGCGCGAAACATACAAGGAGGGGAAGGTGTCGGCCGCCGCAGCCGTTGTGATCATCTCCTCCGCTGAGCATGTAAGAAGCTGATCGGTGTAGACGTCAATCGATGCATTGTCTGGAACGTCGGTTTGAGATGAAATCGGATGTCGGAGAAATGCAACGCACATGGAGTGAAACTGTCGCTAATGTTCCAGAGCCCAGACGCAAGCACCTTTGCCCCAACTTCTGCACCGACGATGGCGCTGGGATCAAAGACCGTCATGTTCGGAGCGATTGTTGTTCCGAGCAACCTATAACAGATATTAGTGCTTGGGATTATAGACTGTAAGATTTCACGAACGACTGGCCCTCCTCGGGCATGAACCCCGCCATATATGGCACACTGTTGACGCCAGATGGCCCCTGGCTCACCTGGCTGATCGTGTCGTTCACCGTATATACCCCGTCAACCACTGGGTTCCAGGACGTGACAGTGTTGGTTATATTCAGGAGCGTGTCCGCAGGGAGTGCCTGAAGACAGGCCAGCCGCTCGGCACCAGTGCTGTTGCAATACACGCTGAGCGCCGGAACTGCCAGGTGAGGCATGAATATTACTGAACTTCGCGCGGCGCCATACAGAAACTCACCGACTGCGGCCGCTGCCGCGGAGTAATTTTGAACAGGGCCACTGCCACCGGATTGAGAAATGGCGGAAGAAAAGAGGCCCGCGGCCTTGGGCGATCTAACCAGCTCGATAACAGAAAATCCGCCCGCCGACTGCCCGAATATCATCACACGGTTGGGGTCGCCCCCAAACGCTGCGATATTGTCATGCACCCATTGCAGGGCGGCCACTTTGTCGGCGATGGCGTAGTTCCCTTTAACAGCGTCATCAATCCCGAGGTAGCCGAATATGTTCAAGCGGTGGTCGATAGTGACCACCACCGAATCCGTGCGGGAAACGAGACTCCCGCCGTCGAAGGTGGCGTCCTCGCCCGTGCCCTGGGTGTTTCCGCCCCCGTGGATCCAGAATAGAACCGGTTTCAGGGCCGGGGCAGATTTGCTAGACTTTTTCGAGGGAAGATACGGCGTGAACACATGCAGGGTCAAGCTCCAATGTCCGTAAGCACAAAGAGTGGCGAATCGAAATATTATAATTACGCACCAGTCCTCGCTATTCCCCCACGGCATAAGCCCGGAGTCGTTACTTCCGAAAAACCCGAACTGAAGGCAAATAGGTTTGACTGAGAAAATGGGTGAGGGGGATGGCATAAAAACAAGCGAGTATATAAATACAGAACGTCGCATCAACGGCAGTGCCGTTCCAGGCTTGCGGATATTGAAAGCGCAAAGGGCCAATCGGCGGCTGAGCATATGGGATCCCCATGAATCGGAATGTGAGGTGGTCTCGGGTCCTGGGGAAAAACAAATTAGCGACGGAGCTATAAGATTTGAAGGCACCAATTACCCGGTGTATACGACGCCTTTCGAGCTGACAGTACTCCTGGGAGATCCGGAGAAGTCCGTGTCGACCTTGGTCGTATGTGGGGCGGAGTTCGTGCATAGAAATGGCAGTTTCCGGGACGTATGCGTTTGGGATAACTTGGACGAGAGCAAAGGCGCGCTGCAATAATGCTTCTGGGTTGCGTTGCCCGTCGAAACCCAATATTGCGCCGTTCGACTGGCGTCTTTGAGGTATTCGAGATACGAAAATTGTTGTGTGAGTCTGAATGGACTATCAAGACATGCAGAACAGACAAAGAACAGATACGGACGCCTTCAGCGACGTAGGGCCCAGTAACGTCTCGTTGTGCGCTTGACACGTCGTCAACGCGTCGTCATATGTGACTTCGTCACAGAAAAGCAGCGCGCTCGGGAGATTAGCATAATTCTGCTGCGATGAGCGGGAGATAGAAGCATCACCATGTACGACACACCGTCCAATTTCCATCATTCTGGAAGAGCAACGACACCGCGGGACTGGCGCTGTTGCTGGCATGTACCAAGTTGCTTGTGGCTAGTACGAGGCCCGCTCCGAGGCGAGAAAGCGAGATCTGAGGCCCCATGGTGCGCATCAATGTCAGAGACGTTATAATCCGCTTTGAGCTGATTTAAATACTTCGGGCGCAGATCATGGGGCGCACAATGACCAACAGGACCTTCCAAACATAGTCGCTGTATAACATTCTTCCGGGAAAGAGATCGATGGACTTCGATGCAGGGATCAGCTGCCACTGCTCGGTATTTGGATATTCGTCGCATACACGTGATGTGCTTCACAAGATTGAAGAGGTTCAACCGGTTGGGTTCCGGGGAATGATGGCTGTAAAATGCATAGGGAGCATAGAAGTATCCAGTGAGAAGAAGACGAATATGGTAGGCCGTGGCGAAAGAACACGGTTAACACTTGACAATGCCGCGGCTATCGGGCGACAGGCCGCAGATCCGAAGTACGAGAACAAACACGTGCCAGTCAGCTTAAGCTCCAAAAGAAACTACACGCTGCGGAGAGTAAATAGTACCTTCATGAGATATTGTTCGACGTGGGGCCTTGAGAGCATTGCGCTTTTAACCTGCCATCCCAGCAACAGCTGAACAGCTGATGAGAATTGAAAATACGAGTTTTGAACCGCAGTAGCACAGCTCTGAGCTGGCCCTAGAGACCTGTAGATCTTTGGCGGATCTGGGCGATTTTTAGGCACAGAGGTCGCGAGCGGGACAGCAGGTCGTGGATTGGGGCCAGTCTGCTTGCGGGAGGGAGCTGTTATTCTACCAGAGGTCACGTTTAGTTTTGAACCATAGCTTGTATTATCAGGGCGTTGTTTATTCATCGATTTCATCCCTGGAAGTGGTGATCAGAGATTTCTTGGGTGCTAGATTGGGTTGGCGGCCGGAGGACGGGCCAGTATTTCCCTTTTCAGAACAAGCAACAGGGTAAAATTAGGCAGAAGAAATGATGAGATATTGAAAGGCTCGATGGGAGCCCTCAAAAGCCTCCCACCGCCGGAAGAATCGGAGAGTACACCAATTTTTATCACAATCAATGATCGGGTATCGGCTATCACTTTCTTCCCAGAAGCTTCGTTCTCACTCTCACTCACAAGTAAGCCCGTGGCCTGGTGCTCGTTGCTCTTATCTTGAACGAGGCCAGCGGCCCTGAATGCCGTCAAAGCGGAATAATCTAGATCTGGATAACAGCTGTGTTTTTCCCGGAGACTTAGTCTGCCCGAGTATGACAGGGCCTGAAGAGGATCCGCTTGAGCAAAATCTTTGTTGGCCGCGGGAAGCGTGAGATTGCACAGGCAACAGAAGGTTATAGAGCAGATCACAGAAGGGATGATTTGCTCTTATCTACGACCACTCTACGCGGCGAACTCGAATTGGCTGGTACCGCAGGTCAACTTGGTGAAATGTCAGAAGTCAATGTCCCGCTGGCTGCAGTACTGGACAAGGAGACTACCGTCGATCCAACTCAGGCGTTGGCAGAAGCGTCTCTGGCCGACGCGATAAGCTATCCCGACGGCGGGCTCAGAGCGTGGCTCATTGTTGTCGGAGTGTGTGGCGTGACGAATCTTGAAAGGCTGACTCACATCTTAGCTCTAGTCTTTCTTCTCAGTGTTCTCGACGTTCGGATATGTCAACTCATGGGGGGCAAGTCCGTCCTACAGTATCCCCTGTCTCAGACTGACATTCATACTTGCCAGGTCTTTCAGACGTATTACCAGCTTCATCTCCTAAAAGATAGCAACTCTTCCGCGATGTGCGTGGCGTTGATAATCGAAGCGGGGGCTTATAACTGACGGGACTCTTCGACAGCTCATGGATTGGGTCCGTTCAGGTATTTTCATTCTTCCTGATTATGCCACCAACTCACGATGCTGTCGCTAGATCTGTTTGACGTTCGGAATGGCCATCTTTATGGGGAGGTTATTTGACAACGGCTGGTTCGCCCTGCCAGCTGCCTGCGCGAGCGTGGCCCTTGTCGTTCTGACCATCCTCACCGGCCAATGCACGACGTATTGGGAATTCCTGCTCTGCCAAGGATTCGCCGTGGGCATTGCCTCGGGCGTCATATTCGGCCCAACATTGGCAATTGTTTCGCATTGGTGTAGGTGATGTAGTAATATCGAGGCGATCGGTTCTGAAAACGCTACGCAGTCAAACGGCGCAGATCCACAGCAATGGGGATAACAGCGGCCGGATCGTCTGTGGGAGGCTTGATCATTCCAATTCTGGTGCAGAGACTCATCCCTCGAATCGGGTTGGCCTTTTTGCTCGTACTTGAAATTGAGTTGATCTTGGTTTGTGCACAGATTCCCTTGGACGACCCGGGTGCTAGCTCTGTTACTCCTCTTCACGACCGGGATTATGAACTTGGTGAGCTGTTTGGACGCCTATTCGATGATTAATTAATTCAACCTGTAGTGCTTGAAACGCCGTTTGCCATCTGTGAAAACCAGCGGGGGTATTTTCAACTGGAAAGCTTTCAAGTTCAAACCATTCTTGCTCTACACTCTCTCCGTCTTTGTCTGTTTCTTCGGATTGTACACTTGCAAGTCCTTTGGCCATTCTCACATGGCGCAGCTGATCACTATCCTACCTGCAGTGTTAACGTACATCGAGGTGAGCGCAACCAACGCTGGAATCGCTCCATCGTTCGATGTATATCTTCTCGCAATTGCAAACGCTTCCTCAGGAGGAGGTCGGATTATGACCGGACTCCTTGCTGACCGCATAGGTTCGACATTATTATTGATACAACGGAAATAACCTGATGCACCAACCCTTTGATCCAGGTTGTATGTCTGTAATGATTCCAGGTACTCTCCTTGCCGCAATTGTTACCTATGCTTGGCCGTTCGCGCACAGCTTGCGCTCGCTAGTTGCGGTCGCCATCGTCTACGGGTTTGCGCCTTTCCCTTGGAATAAGCCCGAGCTCACATTCGCGCCTAGTTTCGCATCAGGGATATTCGTCGGCCTGCAAGCTGTTCCTCTCATCCACATGGGCGAAATGTCGGACGTAGGTCGACGGACTGGAACGTTGTTTTCGGTCCTGTCCCTCGGGGCGCTTGCTGGCCCTCCGATATCCGGGGCCATCGCGTCGGCCACTGGGGGCTACGAGGCGGTCGGGTACTACGCAGGTGTGTTCTCTTAGGCGACGATACGCCGTTCCGTACTCACAGAAGGCGCGCTATAGGGTCCACCATGGTGGTGGCATTGGCCATTCTGTGGTATGTTCGATACCTGATGACGGGGAAATTGTTTGGGGGCAAGTTCTAAAAGAGGACGCTTGCGCGGTTCCACCCACGCGGTCAGCTAGCCCTTTATGGAAATTGGGCCCTCAGACTTCCTTCTCATGCACATTCTCTCGAGGGAAGTGAGGGGATCTCAATCCACTTGGCAACACTCTTTGTAGCCGGCGAATCGAGCTCTTATCAAATACACATGCTCATTTGTAGAACGCTAGTCCTCCTCTTTCCCATCTGCTGAGGCAAATTCATGGGGTAAGCCCCCAATTTATCTCCTACGAATTAAACAAGACGACATTTTTGAAGTGCAGCTAGCATTCTTCTGTCAAACCAGCCCATGGAACGCCGAAAACGGATCGTCGTTCGCCCTGACCTCGGGAATCTCGATGCCTCCGCGGATGAAGCGCCCGATTTTCACCCGTCCGAGGTGTCCACGAAGGCGAGAGCCATGTCGGAACCTTCCAACCGTCTTCAGCCAATGTAAAGTGGTGAATGAGGAGCGGCGCACCCGCAGCAACGCCAGAGTTGTCCAGATACTCCCGTCTACCGCCCAGCAAGCGGAGGGAACCCACTGAATATCCTTGGGTGTCATAGCCTCGAGAAACAGACGTCCTGTACGCCTATCGTTTGAAAAATATACGCACCATTATAGCGCGGTAAGAACACCTTGTTGGTTGTGGCGCGTTTTCCTCCGAGGACACATGCGGCCGAGTCATGGAAGGTACCGGGAGAGTGCGGATCCTGTCTCGGTAACTCAACCGTTCTGCCAGCGGGGACGAAGACTCTGGCCAATTCGCATTCAAAGCTCGTGAATGTGCTCGAAAATGCCGACCTTCGGAACGTTTTGGCGGGGATGAGGGCTCTTAAAGACCTGGTAAGGAGCATAATGGTAGTCAGTTATGAGTCCTGGAATAAAATTATTCGCTACAGTGATCCAACGGACGTTGCCCTGTCACTAGCGGAACCACCCGCCGCCCTTCTCGCGTTGTAGAAGAATGGGTTGGTCCTCTCGGGGACCGAGGTAGTGTCCAGGTCGTGCCGGAGACGGCGCCGAGTCGTGGGATAGGAATCTCCCTCCTGAGATCACGAAGCAAGCTCTAGATATAGAAGAGTTAGAACTATAAGAAAAGGGATCAACTCAGCTTAATATTCAAGAGGAACTCAAGTGTAAGCAGTTTCAGAGTCAAGAAATCGATTCGTCTGTCGTGGTGGTAAGGGAGAAAGAGAGGGTGATTAGGTAAGGACCGGTTAAGCGAAATGTGGGAATGGAAACTGATGGAACAATGTACGTAGAATGACCGTTCAGGAAGCCGCAGCTAAGAGAAAAACCTCCGTTGCACGAACCCTCCGGGAGCTACGCAAAGACGAAATAGGGAGAGCACGTCCCCCCGCAAGACGTTGACGAATGGGTGCCCAGTCCATTGTCGGCTCAATCCCTGGCGTAGTCCGAGAAGGCCGACGACTCGGGTCTGGCTCATCGCGTTGGCGGTACATAGAGATAGAACAAAAAGTCTGTAGAATGTCAGATAGGTAAGTATAAGAATGTGCAACAGTCCAAAAGCTCAATAATAAATATTTCCCGTGTGATCAAAGAATTGTTCTTGATGTTGCGCATGAGATGGCTTGATAGTGGAAAGGATATGATATCGGTGGTATGGTCACAGAGGAAATCTAGATGTGAAATAGCGTGTGTTTCTGGGTTGGAAGAGGAATATGTATGAAAGGAGTGTTGGGGAAGTGGCGCGGAATTTGGACGCGTTGTGGTGTTTCATTTGGCTGGCACGTGAGCTCGGCCCGAAGCCCGCAGGCGACGAGCGAGGCAAGTCGCGCTGCCACAGCGTTGCCTCGGTCTCGCTCCCGGGAGGAAATAAACGTGTTGTTGCCATCCTGTGCCATATTCACTTTGTGAAGTCAGTCTAGCCTGAGGCGATACCTGAATCGAGGTTACATCGCACGGCCTCTACATACACAAAGGCAATTTCTACGGCTTTTCCGCAGTGATCACAAATGCCTCCCAGGTCAAAGTGAACTTCCCGTCCCCATACCGCTCCCGCATATACGCCTCGTATTTTTCAGCAGTCTCTCCCACAAGCAGCATCTTGAACATCTCCTTCATGTATGCAATATATCGAGCGATGCTGTCCGTATGCTCAAATTTGATGGGCTGCACGTCGATATTGGCGAATCCTGCAGTGGTCAGGAGGCTGGTGACGGATTCCACGGATGACATAGGTCCGGTGGCGAAGATGGGCGGCTCGACGAAGCCGGGGACGGCGATTCTGAACGATTCAAGCCAGCCTGGCGAAGTCCAGCTGGTCATTCCGAGCTTCCCACCGGCCTGCAGGACGCGGAAGGACTCTGTCGAAAATCACACATATTGATGAGAAGGGGGGGAGAATGAGTGAGGATTGGAAGCGAACCTTTAACAGCGAGTGCGTTGTCGGGGATGACCTGGATCCCAAAGTTCATCAGGTTGTGGGTGAAATGGTTGTCCGGGAATGGGTTGGCCTTTGGACGGTGAGCTGCGCGCCATCGAAGATAGTCGTTCAGCCTACCAGAGCATCCACCACGGTCGCTTCAGCGTTCCACCCGTTAGCCTTGATCCTCTCTGCCGTGCTGTTCACCATGTACTCCTCCAAGTCACCGCAGACGACGCGCACGTCGCTCGTCTTGCCGAGGGCATTGAAGAGCAGGGATGCTACGACACCGCCGCCGCATGCGTTGTCCAGGACCAGCGCTTTCTTAGGCGGCATTGGGAGCAGCCCGGATTTCACCAGCATCGCCTTCGCTGGGACACCTGTGATTTCTTCCATCTTCGCAGTATCTGCCAGGAGACTCGGAGTCAGCTCGCCAGTTGAAATGCCCAATGTGACTCGCCTTCCGCAGAAAATTTGGAGTAATCTGGCTTCATGATGGGGATGGACACGGCTAGTCGATGTGAGGTGTGGCAATAAAGTATGGCCGATGGCGAGAGGCAACCTGAATATATAGTGCGGCGGGAGGACGACTGTGGAGGTACCCGCTGAGTGCGTAATCATCGGAATGAGTTCCGATTGGGTCCGATCGTGCACGCAGATCTATATAAGAATCGAGAGCGGACCGAGCGGTGTCTTTGACCACACAACCCGATTGGCTGCTGATCTCCGGACATTGAAGCCCACACCAAGCCCCGAATGATAGATTGCTATTTATAAATAATAGTTCCTTTCGAGCAGACACACCCTCAATCGACATGATACAAATCCTTCTGAATATTCACTCACCAGACGAAGGGATGATTATGAATTTTAATAAGTAACACTCGGTACGAGGGCACCGTCAGCTCAGAAGGATATCGATCTCGGCAGTGGGTAAGCTGTCCGAGTTTGTAGCTGTGAATCACCCAAATTTAGCAAGAAGGTAAAGGTAATCTTGCATGCAAAGATAAAGGGGGAGTTTTGGAATGCAATTGGACTGGGGAGCAGAATAGAGGTAGGGGAGGGTCAAGATGAAGGCTGAGTTTTGCAACGGGGTAACACGAAGACGAAGGTTGGATGAAGGCGGCCTTTTTAATTTAGCTGGGGGGGCAGGACGAACACCGGTTGAAAGTATCGGGGTAAACTGAAGGCGGCAGTGCTTGGGAATGCCCAAACTTTCAGGATGAAAGCTGAACTTTGAATGTAGGAGTCGCAATTAAAAACTAGAAACCAGAGTCTCTTGAAGGTAACATTTGTAGATGAAGGCGGATTTGAGCAAGTGGGGATCAAGGGTCGTGTTCTGTGTGTAGGCAAATAGAGCAATGCTGTAGCTCTGGTAACAGCTAGAAAGAATGAAATTTAACTGCCCATGAGGCCACGAGGAGCCAACCGAAGCTTGATGACGAGCGGCTTCTTCATTATCTGGCACACTTAAAAAATAATCAACCCGGCTGACCTTTGATGCCCAATGGGATGCAGTTTAATCCGCCATAGCATAGCACGGGTCGCTGCTAGTTAATTCTAATCTAGCGCACGAGGGTGCTGACTGAGCTATGTGGAGGTGTTCAAAATGCTGAGTCCTGGATAATACACCCGCGAACTGGGTAAGATTGATCATGAAGGTACTTGGCAGTACAGGACCCGTCCCATGCGAAGCAACATCACCGAAACCCACGTACACAGGAGCCCGGCAGACCCGACGGATCCCCCACATTAGATCTAGGCAACGGACTGCGCATGACGGAAATACACGTAGGCCATGGCCACCAAGCTCTCACACCCACGGAGAACGCCGTAGTGACAGATTTGTTGCACACATTTTGACAAACCCTCTGGGAGAAAACTTAACGTGGTCCCAGATTTAGGGAGTAGAAAATCCAGGTCATATCTAGTTAGGAATGACAGGCCAAAAGACAACCAACACCCAAGTCATGTAACCCTCCGAGCCTAATCACATCCGGCACGACGCGAGGCGGAAAAAGCCGTGGAGCCCCAAAAAGAGGAAAACGACGACGAGCGCGAGCTTCAGCGTGACTTTCCTGCCGCGGACGGTGAGGCCATAGCTCAGGAGCCCGGGCGGCCCCAGCGCGCCCGCAGCCTCGATGGCGGCAATTTCAGCGTCAGACAGCGGTGCTGAAAACGGAAAATGTGAGTGGATTTGTGGGGTGTGCGAAGAGGAACCCACGGAGGTCTGCGACGGCCATGTATTCTTCGAGCCGTTCCTTCTTCGAGGTCGTCCTGGTAGAGAACATTAACCTCGGTGGGAGGAGTTGGAAGTGGGACATGGAACGAACGTGACGATGACGGCGCCCTTCGCGCGCACCCAGGACAAGAGAACTTGGGTTGGCGTGATTCCGAGACGCGCTGCGGCCGCAGCCACGGGCACATCCACAGGCCCGCCGGGGAATTTCGTGATTGAGCTGCAAAAACATTCGATAAGGATTCAAGGTCAACATCTCAAGCGCACCTGAGACTGCTGTACGCCTCGGTCACGATTCCGTGCTCGGCACTCCACTCGAGGAGGGCCTTGTTCGCGGCGTAGTTGTATGGGTGGAGTTCGATCTGGTTGACGGTAGGCCATACGAGCGCGGATTTGACGAGCGTCTGGAGCTGGTCCAGGGTGAAGTTGCTGACGCCGATGCTCCTACGTACAGCGGCCATAAGCGAAGAAATTTTTGAAGCTGGACAACGTACTTGGCCAGCCCATCCTTTTTGATGGCCTCGAACTCCTTCCAGACGGCGTCGATGTCCGGGACGAAGCGCGGTTGGTGGATGAGGTAGAGGTTCACGTATTCGAGGCCGAGCTGGTGGGTATCAGCAACCGCGCTGCGTCATGGAGAAAGAACACAGACATTCGTAAGACTCTTCTGAATCCCCTCTCGGACGTCGCCGAGCGCGTATTTCGTGGTGATGTATAGGTCGGACCGCGCGAGGCCGCTTTCGTGGATCACCTTCCCGATGTATTCTGCAGGTGGATGTTCGAATTGGGTGCGAATATAGAGGCAGGAGATACATGCCCTCGGTCTCGTAGACTGAAATCGGTACATGAGCTCCCGCCGGACGAGAAATTGAAGAGAAGTACACGCAGCGGTGTCGATGTGAGACCAGCCCGCCTCCAGGGCCTGGTTGACGAGCCGGGAGACATCCGTGTGCTTGTATATGCTTCCAGTGCCTAGCATGACCGGTTCAGCCGCTGGTCCTTCTGCGGCAGAGTCGAAACCCCATACCGAAAGCGATTGCAGGAATCTGCGCGGTCCTAGTCGGTGAGGACTTTCCCTGAAAGTTGGACCCGTCCACGCACCTTTTTACCGTCGTTCAAGGTCACTGTTCCGAATGGCATGGTGGTGGGCGCTGAGTTCAGAAGAGTACCTAATGGCGCGAGACGAGGGAGCCTTTGCGCAAGCGATTAGTGATGATCGGGCAGGATGGCGGCATGCACAGCCACAGATAGGGAAGTTGGGAGTTATTAAAAAGTATTCATTTTTCCCTCCCACGGACTGGTAAGTAAGTAGTTCGTTTGAACAAGTGATAGCCAGTTGAGGACAGCACAGTAGTAAACACATCTAGATGTCTCCCGTGGTGACCGCAGGAAACGCGAGGTGTCACATAACTGCAACTTGCCACGTGCCTGAGGTTTACAGATGGATCGGCATTTGACCGGCATTACCACATGCGTATCCGGACCATAGTCAGCACCGGCGCTTATCGTGCTTATCGACGTCGAGCTTCGGTGAAGACCAAGACGAGGTATTCGTTCACCAAAGGCTATCAGGAAGCTTGCACCCCGCAACATGCGTCCTGTCGAAAAACGCGATGGGTTCTCACAGAAAATTGCCCTACCTACCCGTCCTCGATTCACCATCGTGGTGGCACTCCTCTTGGTCTCTCTGTGGAATGCCAGCTCCATCTCACATGTGATCCTGAGCCTGAAATCATCCATCCTTCCACGCTCGATTTTGGTCCGCGACAATGCGACCCTGCAGTGGACGGCTTGTCCCGACAATTCCACGTTCTACTGCAGCTACTTCACTGTCCCCCTCGACTACGCTGTTCCGTCCTCGCCGGATAAGACGGTGATTGCAATGAGGATGTTCCCCGCGACGGTCCCCAACTCAGAACGCCTTGGCTCAATATTCACTAACCCCGGAGTACGCCAACTTGATTCGCGTTGATCCTAATACATATTGATAATTAATAAAGGGACCTGGAGGCTCCGGCCACTCAGGACTCCTTCGGACCGGTCCTCTGTTGAGCAGCATATTTGAAGGAAAATTCGATATCGTGAGCTGGGACCCGCGCGGTGTTAATATGACCACTCCCCGGATATCGTACATTTCATCGTTCGAGTTCCTGAGCCGAAAAATCTCATAGAAATGCCAGCTGCCACCAGACGAACCTCCACCGTGAGCTGTACTCCCTCAGCCACGACAGCGGGGACCTCGACTTCAAGGATGCGGATATGGCGACGCTCAATAAATCCCTGCTCGCGACAAATTCGCGCGCTCAGCTGCTTACCGGGCTCTGCCGTGACGCTGTGGGGGACAAGATTCTTCGAAGCGTGACGACTGTGAACGTTGCTCGGGACTTAGAGGAGATGCGTAAGGCCGTCGGAGATGGCGGCCTGCATTACTGGGGCTTTTCCTATGGGTAAGATGGATCTGGACGCGTTTAAAGTCGACTGATGGTTTCAAGGACAACACTCGGTGCGACATACGTCGCCATGTTTCCCGAGCACTCTGAAAGAGTAGTTCTTGACGGAGGTACATACCCCCAGTTCTATTCCGTTGTGGTGTTACTGAGTTGGAGCAGTGGTGTTTGCTCCCGAGCAATACACATCCTTAGTTGACCACGGACTCAGCGCGGGGAAATCGACCAGCGGAGTACACATTTTTAGTTCATGTTACGCGTATGTTAAAGACTCTTCAAGGTCTTCGAGGGCTTCATATCAAACTGCGTATCCGCAGGCCCAGAGCGCTGCGCCTTGATGAGGAGCGCCGACACCACCGCGGCCGACCTATCCGCGCGCATCTCAGACCTGGCCTCCCGCCTCGACAGCGCCCCGCTGCCCGTCGTGCGCCCCACCAAAGGCATCCCCGTAATTCTGCACCCGGGGCACCTCCTCGACGCGATCTTCTCCGCGATGTACCGCCCCGCGAGCTGGGCCGCGCTTGCCGAGGCCATCGCGCACGCGGAGGACGGCGACGGTGCCGCGCTGGCGGAGCTCAGCGGCGCGGGGGGTGCGGACTGGACGGAGCACGCGCGCAATATCACGGACGCGCAGCGCGCGGAGGAGGCGGGCTGGGGGCCTGGGCGCGAGATGGGCGCGAGCGAGGCGGGGATGGCGGTTTCGTGCGGGGACGCGCCGGCGTTTGAGGTTGGCGACGGGGATGCGGAGGTGTGGACGAAGGTGTGGATGGGCTGGAGGGATCAGGTGTGTCGTGGGTTTCTCGGTCAGCTTTCGTTGACTTATTCGTGCATAATTAGCTAGCGGCACCGAACCCGCTGGGCGGACCCAATTGGTTCTCGAGCGTCGTGCGCTGCCGCCACTGGGGTATGGTACAGCCCCCTCCAGCTAGATACGAGGGCTCCTGGGAACTGGGCACAGATTTACGGAAACCCAAGTATGTTGAAGCTCATATTTTATTCGGCTACTTCATTCGCTGAGGATGCTCCAGGAATCCAGTAATTTTTGTGTCCAACAGCTTCGTGAGTCTCATCTACTTTATCGTGACATATTGATACGAGACTGAACAATACAGGACCCAATAACCCCGATTGCCTCCGGGCGGCGTATGGTCGAGACGTTCGGGAAGGAAAATGCGCGGCTGCTGCATAATAACGGCTACGGGCAAGTTGGATCATCATTTTCTACATCATCAGTCCCTGACTTTCGTGCGCAGCCACTGCTCGACGAATCATCCGTCTGTCTGCATCGCCAATACCCTCAAAGAGTACATGATCAATGGCACCGTACGTTCCTTTTCAATTGAAGTCCCTCGGACTGAAAATCTTTTTCGCAGCTCTTTGCGGAAGGGACGGTATGCGAGCCGGACGAGGGGCTCATGTTCCCGCCGAAGGAGGGCGACAGGCAGGCGAGCTTCGTCGGCTATAGCGTTGAAGACAGAAAGCTGGCGTGGACGCTCCGGCTTCTCGCGGACGCTGGCATTGGGATGCCATCGAATTTGGGACGGTGAAGGACCCATAAACGCTTCAGGATCATACGTCCTATTACTGGGGAACTTTAAGGTTTTATCGTATGGACTACAGACATTCTGCAATCTTTTACTCAGGTGGATCACTCTGTCTTTCCCGGGTGGTCCCGAAAGGCGCATTAGTCGATTACCCGAGATGTTAAGGACTAAATGTTTCATCCTGTTTCATCTCGTTCCCGTCGGCGCCCGACATCGCCGATATAGTTAGCCCCATCGGTCGCTGCATCTCTATCCTTGACCACCATGGACGCCAACGTTTGCCTCTCCGAAAAGATTGCTGTGATTGGTGGCGGCGGCGAGTCGCCCTCTAGTCTGCCATTGCACATCAAGGAATAACCTCTCCCTAGAAACTGGACTCATTACTGCTGCAACGCTGCTGTGCGGTCGGCCATAATGCGGCCTCGAAGAACGTGCTAATCCCTATCATAGAGCTGACGGCTTCACATCTGTGACAGTGCAAGTGTTCTCTGTTGTCTATCCAGCTTTTGCTCATAGATACGACCTTCTCAGCTTCTGCCCGGAGAAAACGGCTGGCGGGAACTGGTCCGCAGAGCGTATATATCCGGGACTAGTAACCAATGGCGCGTATTTCGAATTCCGCTTCTCGTGAGTTCACCGGTTCGTCCAACCAGGGGACATATCCCTTATGGAATTTAGTGCCGAACAATACACACCGGAAGAGCTCAAACTGGCCAATTCTACCTCTGGTCGTATCCCTGGCCACGTAGTTTCGTCGTACATGGAACGATTTGCCTCCAGGCACTGTGCTGAGTCCATATTGTGAGCATTGGTTATGATTCAAATTTAGCATTCTTTACTAGGAATTTCTTTCAAGGTACGAAACGAGAGTTCTGGCGATGACTCGACGCAAAGATCGAGAGACTGGTTGGGATCTCCGTATCAAGAATCTTTCCACGACTGAGGAATCCGTGCAATCATTTGACAAAGTCGTCGTCTGCACCGGTGCCTTCAATCGCGCTAAGCTGCCGTCGAGTTTGCAAGATACAACTCGATTCAAAGGGCCAGTTGTACATACCTCTGAGCTCGGACCCAGGCACCAGGAGATCCTAGACGCGGTACCGGTCAAGGCTCAAGATGATGATGAATCTCAGCCCCAGGTTGTTGTAGTGGGTGGAGGGAAGTCCGCTGCAGATTCCGCTGCATGGTTCGCTTCCCAAGGCCGACGTGTAACACTCATCATGTCGGAGTCGATGTGGCATATCCCGATCCCTTCGCGCAAGCCACCTGATTTTCTACGGCGTAGCCGGTATGTGGCTGCTTGTTTTTTGGGGTATATTTCCTTGACCTGTGCGCAGTTTCCCAATGATGTTTATGCCGACTCCGAAACTCAGAAGTTCATGGGAGTGCGTTTTTCTCACTTGTTTCACTTGACGATAATCAATCTGAACCGTCTCAATCTCAATCAGACGCTTTCTACACAACACACGCTTCGGCGCATGGTGCATGAAGTTGATGTACCGGGGAATCGAAGCAAAAATGGTGGGGTTTGCATGTCACCTTTTTTTTCCAACGTAACCAACATAGCTACCCTAGAACAAAGATTTGGGCCTCGGACCAGATAACCCGCTCCGCCCGAAGACCCCAATATTCTGGGGCGGCCGTGCCGCCGGACCCGCAGATGTCAAGGACCCCACAGGGTTTTTTGCGCAGGTGAGGACGGGAGCGATCAACTTGATTGCCCCAGCGCGGGTGGTGGACTACGGGACCTCTGGCACATCTCTCGTCCTCGATAACGGGCAAAACATCCCTGCCGCCGCGGTGATACTAGGCACTGGCTTCGCCGTGTCGCACGCTGCGTTTATCGACGCTGCTACACGGGCTCAAGCTGGTTTGACGCCACAGGCTCCGGGAAAGCTGGACTTCTCGGACGAGTGGAAATATCCCGTGCTGGGTGATGCCCCGCTCCCCCCGTCGACGGCGCCCGTGCCTCTGATGCTCCGCGGGATCATCCCTGCCAAAAACTGGGACGCGAGGGACCTCGCATTCAACGGATTTATCCGCAGCGTTCAGAATTGCTACATCAGCGAGTGTGCGTCCCATGTGCGCTCCTTTCGTTGCTCCCATTGCTTCAGTTTGACTCACGGAATAATTCCACTCTGTAGTGGATAGCGTCGTATTTCCGAGAGGACCCTTTCCTCTCTTTCACGCAAGACGAGGCGCTACGTCAAGCAGAGCGTGAGGCAGCGTGGCTGCGGTTCCGGTATCCCAAGCGGGACTGCTTCAGCGACCACGAAGTGGGGTGCAACACGGCGGACGCGTTGGCAAATTGGCCTAGGTTCACAGATGCTTTGATGGAAGATATGGGTCTGCAAAGCCAACGCTCGGGTCGCATGTGGGGGCTGTGGGTATTCCAGACCATTGACGTGCGGGAATTGAAGACCTTGGAAGCGGAGAGAAAGGCTAAGCGGACGAGTTTATAGACAAGCATAGATCAGGAAATCCAGTACAGAAATTCGCATTGATCTCATTGAAGAGATGGCCGTGGAGGCGGCTGCAGGAATCGTACTGGTTTGATCATCATTTACAGCGTGTTGAAACTCAACACTATCTGATTGACTCGTAATTTAATTCTGAACTCTCCTGTTATTCCTTATGTGCTACAATGCAACTGCTCTACTCAGGTTTCTTCCCAAAGACCGTTTTCTCAAGCGCCTTCCCATCCGCGAGCACAATCTTCTCTGCCCCCACCATCACGACCAAAATGCGACATGGCGCCTGGGTGCGGTTGTGCATCGCATGGTTCACGCCGCGCTGCACCATGAACTCCCCGGTTTTGATGGTTTTCTCCTCGTCACTGTCCCGGCTGAAGACGATCTCGCCAGACAGCACGACGGCGTAGTCGACGCTTAGGGTACGGTGCATCGGCGCGCTGGTGCCGGGCTGGATGTCGGTGATGCAGAAGATGACGCCGGCGGGGGCGCTGCGCGGGAGGACCGCCGCGAGCTCGGGGTAGGGCGCGGTGTTGGATGCGGGGACAGTAGGGCTCGAGTGGAAACTCGTAAAACGGGGGCCTGCGGGCCCAAAAGGTGTGAATGGTGTCCGGATGTCGTCGAATGTGAATATGGAGGTGCCGTCAGGAGCGTGGCCAGTAACGACGAGGCGGGGGTCGGAAAGTTGTGTGGAGGGGGATGCCATTTAATAAATTCAAGTTAAAGTGCAAGAGAGGTTGTGGGGTGCGGAGTATGCGAGGTAGCTTTATTATTGCTTGGATTGAACCTCGCTCAGAGCAGCTCTATATACTAGCCCCAGCGGAAAAACGGAGAACCTGAGTGCTATATGGGTAAACTAGAAATCAGCGAATGTCAAGCTTTGTCAGTGATATTGAAGCAATTTTGGCCAAATACGTCCCGGCAGCACTCGACTATATCGTCTGTTGCCGATCATCTCAGCTGACCAGAGCTGACCGCAGTTCAAGCAGAGAAAGGAGTACCGACGAAAAGAATGGTCATCAGAGATCGAGGACGATTGATGCGGGAGACTGGTATCATACTCAACCGTAAGTACCAGGCGAATCCACTAAGAATATAAGACCAGTATAAGCCCGGGGACTGGTAGTCTCTTATAAACAGACGGTACAACAGTATTCGCTCGTACCTCGCGATAGGGGACTGGCTATTTTGGCGGCGAAGAAAGTATTCCTACGGTTGGATTGAACAAACATTGGAAGATCATATCATTGTAACACTCCGTCAGGGTAGAATAGGACAGAGATAGACAGGGCTATATGAGGGACCTGCGGAGACGAAGTATCAGATCATGTTGAATTCCAAACAATACCGGCGAGTGAAAGTAAATCGGTCCAAGGCTGAAACTGTTTACTTAGAGTTCTTCCCGAACACCGTCGCCTGGAGTGCCTTCCCGTCTGCGAGCACGATCTTCTCCGTCCCGACAGCATCACGACCAAAATGCAACACGGCGCCTGGGGCCGGTTGTGCCAAGCATGGTTCGCGTCACGCTGTATTAGGGTGGATCACAGTTGGCGATTTTGCTGATTTAATCCGTGATTTCGATTTTCGATTTGGAGCCAGCGTGACTTTTGTAAGTCTGAATCTGAATCTGAATCTGAATTCTATTTACGCCGTACCTGGCCCTAAGCTTAAGGGCTACGCGGCAGTACACTAGATATAAACTAGTCAGATGGGAAGAATAAGTAATGCGATTGGGGGTTATGTTGAGAGACGATTATATGTATGAGAGGAATAAGAGGCGAAAACAGATGGGGAAACTCTTTAGAATAAGTAAGCGGGTGATGGTTCGGGGCAGAGATTCAGAACAGGGAGTGATGCGATGTGCACGGGAGTATGAGGTGAGAGATGGTATAATTAAACATGTAAGTAATGTAATGGAGGGAGCGGCAGAACAGAAAGGAAGAAAATAAAACACTCATCTAAATCTACGAGTATCAGTAATAAACTTGGTGATGGGTTTGAGAAGTTTCGGGTGGTTCAACAGAGAGCGAACATCAACGGCGCCGAGCAACCCCGCATTATATGAGGCTTGCTGAAGGGGCGGGCGGAGATGATCCCAAGCGGGGCAGTGAAGAAGGAAATGCGACCGAGTTTCTCTTGCGGCACCGCAAGCATCGCACGAGGGAGAGGGTGCGAGTCGACAGCGGAAATGGTGCGCGTTGAGAGAAGAAAAATCTGTACCGAGTTGGCAAAGGAGGGAGATGTTGGCACGCGAGGCAGAGGAGAGGTAAGGCGAGCGCAAGATGAGTGATGGCGGAGAATCATCGATGTCTCGGAGGCCGCGACCCGTCGTTGAAACCGTCCATTGCTGCTTCCACCGCTCGAGAATTAGAAGATCAATCCGACGTCGGCAAGAGGTGAGGGAGACGGGGACAGAAGGTGAGGGAGGGAGAAGAGTGGCAGCCTTTGCGGCATCATCAGCGAACTCGTTACCCGTCGTGCCGATGTGAGCAGGGGTCCAGAGGTTGGTGATACGGAGGTCGGGGAGACGCCGCATCGCATCGCGCACGAGCTTGTCATAGAGGATGGCGCGGAATTGTCCTGCTCGTGGCGCTGTGGAAACGATGGCCTTCAGGCCTGCCTGAGAGTCAGAGACGATGAGGATCAGGTAGGCGCCACTGCTGAGTGCATGCTCTGTAGCGCGTAACAGCCCCTCGATTTCGCCCTCCGCAACTTGACCATCGCCCAGCGGGATAAGAATTCGCTCCTTCACTACCCCATCAATCAGCAATATCGCCGCCCCACCCGCCGAGCCCGCAAGGAGGGAACCGTCTGTGAACCAAGTCGCCAAGGAGAAGGTGCCGTCTGCCAGATATTCATTGAGAACCGAGACAGCGTCCTCTTTGGAGGGGATCACGGTATTGACCGGCAGCGGTACAGCCCAAGGAGGTGCGTAGACAGGAAGAATAGGTTCCATCCCGAGGGAGAGATCTGCGGATCGAGGGGCGCTAGAATCGGGGATCTGTACGGCGGATGCATCAGATGTTACAGGAGGGGCAGTCATAGACACTTGCCTGCCGCCGGGGGGCGGAGACAGTGTCAGAGCATTGCGCTCTTCGACTGCCCCCCCGCGCTTTCCACGGGCGCCGCTACCAGCTTGGTCTGCGCGCGTTGCCGTCGTAACATCTGTGGGGGGACGGGGTTTGCGGTCGCAGATACGCGAGCCACGGGCGGGGACATGATCTGGCCATCGTACTAGTGGGAGACGCTCCACGTAGTGAAGAGCCGATGCACGGTGGGAGTTCCGCGGAGTGTGACATATAGCGTCGCGAATCAGTGGTGCACATGCGTCGTGGGGAGTGAGAGGTACCGAGCCAGACGGTGAAGAAGCCCGCGCTCAAGGCGTAGGGGTGCAGGGAGGATCGCTGCCTCCTTCTCCAAAGCAGACAGGGACGCCGTGCGGTAGCCTCCAGTTATACATCGGGCAATAGACTTGTTTACCCGTTCCAGAGGCTTGAGAGCAGCCAGCGAGAGGGGAAAGAAGCAGCTAACTCCATAGTCTGCCCTAGGAAAAACGACGGCCCGAGCTAGATCGCGGACCATAAGAGGTTTTAGGCCCCAGACCGCGTGAGTGAGTGCCATTGACGCATTGAGAGCCCGAACTGCCGAGGCCGCACGCAATTTGATGTGGGTATCACCGGCGAGTTTGGAATCAAGTATAACACCGATCCATTTTACCGTGTCCGAAGGATGGATAACAACACCATCGAACATGATATGATAGCCAGAGAGATCCGTGCGACCTGGTGAGTGATGGATCAGCTCGGTCTTTGTGTTCTCGAACGTAGCTTTGTCCGCGCGAGCCCATTTCACTGCAATAACCGCAGCTTTGTTGAGAACGTGAACGTTCTGGGAAGGGGACTTGCTTGCGGTGCTGAAGTTAGTGTCGTCGACAAAGCCGTATGGCCAGCTGATAGAGACACCAATTTTCTTGAGCTGACGCAAGAGGCGGTTGATGGTAAGAAGGAAAACAATGAGTGACAGCGCTGAGCCTTGGGGAGCACCCTCGAGCGAGCACCTAAATGTTACTGTGCATACACCGTCAATAACCACAGTTACGAGGTGATGGTGAAGAAAGGATGCAACCCATTTGATGAGCTGCCGGGAGAAGCCAAGTAGCGCCATTTCCTCGATAACTACGCGATGTGAGACCCGGTTGAAAGCACCCTTGAGATCATAGAACAGCGTGGATACCGTGTTGCCGGCGTCGAGTTGAGCGCGAACCCGATGGATATAACCGTCCACAGCCTGTAGTGTACTGTGACCAGGCCGTCCGCCATATTGCGAGTCGTCCAGAAATCCGAGGGATTCGGCTTCAAACGAATAAGGCGGTCAGCAACGAGACGCTCCAACGGTTTAGCAAGGATATGCTCATAGTTTTCGACCGGACGCCAAGCCTTGGGTGAGGTTTTATCCTTCTTGCCCGACTTGTGCACTGGTGTTGCCACGTTGGATTTGAACGGAGTTGGTTTGACGCCGAGCCGAACCGAAGCTTTGTAGATCGCACGAATCCAGTCCCGCGTCACTGAATAACCCCGCTGTACGTAGCCCATCTGTAAGCCATACCGGTCTGGTGCTTTCCAAGGGGACGATGAGAGGATGACAGAGTCGACTTCAGTATCTGTGACCGGGATGAACGGACGTTCAGAAACGATATCCACCGTCGTAGCTTGGGCGCGCGGGTCTGTAACAGTGGGAGGTGCTTCAGATGTGTCATAGGAGGCAGGCATATGATCTTGCCTGTCCGCCAGAGGCGGAAGTCCACCAAGAGGCATAGCCTCCGAGTGGACCCCCCCTCGCTCAGTCCGGGCGCCGCTGCCATCCTGGTCTGCGCACGGAACCGGAGGCACATCTGGTGGGGACGACTGTGGTTCGAGGGCGTATTCCGTGGCATTTGTACCGAACCAAGCTTGGCCGAGGACACGGCATGGGAGAGAGAGACAAGACCAGAGTCAGGGTCGCGTATGGATGGAAATACGGCCGAGCGACGCTCTTTCAAGCGTTTCAAAGCCTTGTAGACGTCCAAACGCTCCAGTTCTCGGACGAAAGTCGTCCAGACCTCTTGCTTAGCCTGCGCAATCGCTCGGTAGAAGGCCCGGCGTGCTGCAAGCCACTCTTCACGCGCAGAAGGCACCAAAGTAAGCTGGTAATGGCGCCGTCTTTTCCGCATAGCCGAGCGTAGGCGGGTGAGCAGGGAAGTCCACCAACGTTTGGCCATAGACGATGGGCGGTGGCGGGGGGTAGAGCCTTCTAGAGCCGCTAGGAGTACCTCATTAAGGAATTCTACGGCATCGTCCAGCTCCTCCGGAGTAGTGATGACTGGGAGCGGGCGTCGTCCAAGCGAATCACGAAGAATTCCCAGAAAAGCATCAAGATCCATTTTTGCCGCGTTAAACTTGAGAGACTTCGAGACTATCACCTCGAAGTTCAAAGAGTAGAGGATGGGTAAATGATCACTGCCGACGCAGAGGGAGGGATCCACGGTCGCGTCGACAGCCATGAAGAGTGAAGGGGAGCAGAATCCGAGGTCAATAACATTCCCGGAGATATGCGTGGGGACGTCCGGCGGCGTAACCAGCAAGAGGCCGTGAGCCAGCAGAAGATCGTGTAGCTCGTAATCATCCTCGCACATCGGTGTCTTGGTGTGGAGGTCCCAGCCCGGGTGATGAGAGTTGGAGTCGACAGTAACCCAGATCCGGGAGAAAGGGTCAAGCCGAGTCAGAGCATAGCGGAGGAGACCGACACCTGCTCGTGTAACACAGTCGTTATAGAGGTTAATCAAGGTAATCTTTTTGGAGCCGAATGTAAACTCAATGATGATGATGTCGCCTCCATTGCAGAGGTCCGGGCGTGGGCAGATGCTCGATGGCGGAATAGATGAGAGCTTGACGTAGACAGAAACACGGTGGTTATCGTAGACGTCGGGATATATCAGTGCGTAGTTGGGGAATTCGCGGGCGTTGAGCACTTCATTCTGGTGGGGTTCTTGAACGCATATGATGTCGAAGTCGTCGTCGCTCGCCAGGACATCCAGCGGGCGCCTCGACTTCCACGAATTTATTTGAACGAGGTTGAGCATTCAAACAGTTTCGGGCAGCCGCGGCGCCGGGGAAGGAGTGGAAATTGAGGAGGTGGCGTTGAGATAATTGGTGAGTTCCACCACACGAAGACGGAGGTTTTCAGCAATGCGTTTCCTAACAGTGCAAGAGAATGCGTCAGCACGATGATCACCGCCGCAGTTCAAGCATTTTGGCTTGGAAGGGCAAACCGTGCCGTGTGCTTTCTCCCCGCAGCCCCCGCATTTAGTTTCCTTAGCGGCGCATTTTGCTCTGAGATGCCGAAACTTCAGACAGCCCCAGCATTGAGTAACACGAAGGTGAGGAAACCCGCGAACCACAGACGGGGCCGAGCCAGCAAGACGAAGTCGCCCGAGAGACACCGCCAGATCAACCATTTCGCGTGATACGAGCCGGATGTAGAGGGATCCCGCCGTACGAGGTTTACGGCCGGCAGCGAGGGTCGCCGAGATCTGGGCTTCACTTGGAGGGTTATTAACCCACACTGGAGTGCCGATTACAGGGCCGAGATCGGGGTAGCGCGTAGAGAGCTCGTTGCCTAGGTCCTTTAGGTCCGGAGCAGCCGCAAAGGGAATCCCGTCTAGCTGGATATGAGAGTATACGGCAGGTGGGATTATACGCGCGCCAGGAAAGAGTACAGGACTCCAATCAGTCCACGCCTTTCCCAGAATGACGACAGCCTCTTTATTCTCGGGGACCAGAAATATGCCGCCGTCCTTAGAACGAGATGCGCATGCGACCGTGGGGAGCCCAAGAGAACCGAGAACCATGTTGACCTTCGGCACCAGTTCGCGGTAAGGCATCGCGAAAGAAGGAGGAGGAGCTCCGTCGCAGCGGAGGAGAATTCGCTCGTCAGGTGTACTGGTAATGGGTGCTGGTTTGGGTCTAGGCGGTGCGGGTGTGGTCAGGTTCGAACAAGTTGCAGAGGCGAATGATTTCGTCGTGAGGTGTGATGTTTTGATGGAGTCGACTGATTTAGAGAGCGATTGGATCGCCTGGTGCTGCGCCTGAAGCTGGGCCGTCAGCATCTGCATAGGAGCAGCAACAGATTTGGTCAGGATTGCGCTAAAGGAATCTGTCGTTTCTTCCGCGCGGGGGAACTCATGGTGGGCGTCAAGACGGGTTTGAAAGGCATCCAGCGCATCGAAACAGGCAGTCGTCGGCGCGCTCTTGCGGTAATCGCGGATGAGCGCAACGAGGTTGCGGAAGGACTTGGCGAGGTCGTCAAGTGAGGTGGCGGCGAGGGCGCTGTCCTTCAGCGTGGTGAAGGCGGCCTGCTTCTCCTTCGTAGCAGAGGCAGCGGGCGAGCGATTTGCAGCGCGTTTCTGTGTGGGGGCTTCTGAAGCTGTATCAGATGTAACAGGGGCAGGCTGAGTTACATGCCTGTCCGCCAGAGCGGAGACGATCCCCGAGCACTTGGCTCGTTGATCGCCCCCCCTCGCTTTCCGAGGACGCCGCTACCAGCTTGGTCTGCGCGCGGGGCCTTGGTCACATCTGGGGCTCCTGAGTCGGAGGCGAGTGAAGTCTCCGGCGCGTCAGCGAGAGCAGAAAACGTGTTTGTGGATACGGCGGGAGCTTGTTCGGCAAACACACGTAACTGAGCCGCGGGCCGGTGAGGCGTCGTAGAGCGTGCGGGAGAGGGCTGGGGACCAGGCAATTTGGGTGGGGTGACTAGAGACGCGTCCGGCGGGAGCGAGGGAAGCGTGGCGGGCGCGGCGAGGTCCTTCTTCGCGGCGGCACGCGTCAGGATGAAGCGCGGTGATTGCTCCGGTGCTTCTTTCCCAGCCACTGATGGTTCCTGGTGTTCCGAAAAGATTGCCCGAAGGTCGTCCATGCTCACGAGGATCTGCGAGGGCCGGGCCATCTTGGAGCGAGTGTTCTTGCGGCCACCGGCCATTTTGATGGTGGTGGTTGTGAAGACCCTGATCAAGTCACCGCGGATCAACCCCGGCATCGCGGCGCCGCGGGACTGCAATCACATGCACTTGACCAAGTCGAGCACGCACGTGTTTTTCTTCGCTTTGTCCGCTTCAGCATCGAGGAGGCGAGCCCTCATCAGTTCGAGTTTCGACATGGGTAGGTGGGTGGGAGCCAAATGACTGAGACGGGATGGGGACACGTCGATGAGGTAGCGAAGGATTTGCAGAGGATATTTAAACTCCGCACGCTGTGGGACACGCGGCCCTGGTACCCGCACTAGTGCCTCCTCGCCGTTCCCAAAGGGGCCATGTCACAGAGTGACCGCGTCCAAATCGAAAATCGAAATCACGGATTAAATCGGCGAAATCGCCAACTGTGATACACCCTCCGAAAACCTTGAGACGCGCAATTTGTTTTCCCCTCTCACAACTTTTGATGAAATGATAAGGAGGCCTGTTTTTGGAAAGGGCCGGCCCAGTCATTATGCATGGGAAAAGGCATGCAGAAACGGAAGAGAATTTGCGGGAATCAAGCAAGAATCTAGCGGTAATCAAGGATCTTGTGATTGGTCTGGGCCGGCCCTTTCCAAAATGGGCATCCTTATCATTTCATCAAAAGTTGTAAGAGGGGGAAAAAACTGTGTGTCTCAAAGTTTTCGGAAACGGCTGTAAATCACTATTGGGTTATGGGCACTAGGGCACATGACCGAGCTCGGGCATGACTCATACGACTCACCATGAATCAGAGGGAGTCAGCAGGAATATAGGAGAAGGTTCAGTAATACTATGGAATATTTATTGTATGACTCAGAATGGCTCGGATGGACTGAATGAACAGTATAAATACAGTAGGAAATAGGTAGTTACCCCACGAGCTTGCAACCCCCCGGCTTCACCGCCAGTGTGTAAATCTAAGAATTGATTGCACCTAATCACTGAATAAACTAAGGATTGAATACCTTCAAGCAGAAACACCAACAATCACCTATCCTGAACTGCAACATCGCGAGGTACGAGTGAATACTGTTGTACCGTCTGTTTATAAGAGACTAATCCTGAACATCTTTGCGTCCAAAGAAACAGAGAGTAAAGGCACTACCGACTCACTCACAGGAAAGGCTGAAAGTGTGTTATAAGGACCCTGTTTTAGCCTTCACCGAATCTTATTCACTGAATTCTCGCATGGTGGCAGCGAAGAATATATGCAAGGTAATCTTGCCTCGGAGAATGTAATAATATATAAGCACATCAAGCACAAGTGTGGCGCAAATACAGATATCAGAGCAAAGCAAAGGCCTCCTGAACTTATTTTTGGGCATACAGAACGACAAACACAGAATTTATGTCACCATTCGAGAATCTTCATGGAAGATAGGGGCTCGATGATTTCCGGTGGAACCCGTTATCTTATCTGGCCGGCGCTGACATACATCGTCCAACAGCGGCCACCAATGGCCACCGTTATTCAATGGAGGCCACCGGTGGCCGCCAGTGAACTCTCCAGTTCCGGGCATATTACTCGCATCGTCAGCGTTCTCTGTCATCGGGGATGACATGCCCGTGCAGCTAATACGTTACGGATACTGGTACAGCGGCACGGAGCATAATATGATAAAGATTTAATATAACACGCAAATGGAAGAAGCTGAAAGAGGAATGGGACGAAAGAGGATACACCTACTTGATTCCTAGGAAATAATGGCGTCAAAGAATAAAATATCCTCTTGATTGTGCTTAGGTGGCCTTGCGCAGGCTGCGGTTTCAGAAATATAGCATTGAGAAGACGGTAATACATGTCCTACAAGTGGGAAAAACCTGGAGAAGGTAAGCCAGTAAGTGAACTACGAGAGGAGAGGATCAACAATATGTTGAGCGGTAGTTCCAAAGATGAATTGAGAACACTGCGCAGCAGAGATTGAGAATCGCAGGGCGTAGCTGAACACGAGACTGGGAGCAACGTTTACCAAGCTCCGGTGCTGTGGATATGTTGATACTAATATATGGGGTATGCGAAAGAAATTCTGGCAGCTGTCTGGCAGTTGGGCAGTATAAAAATCAGAGATGGACACGGATGGCTACCAGAAGAGGACGAAAGGAATTCGGATAAACGGAGAAAACAGCAAACAGATTCAAAAAATCGCGGGGCGTTTCCGTATTAAAGACCGGTTCATTGAATCTGAGACTATGTACGTCCGTGCCGTTCTCCCCCCGCATCTTGGCGTAGGTCACGGTAAGTTCGATTCGATGCTCCGGCTTGGCTTGGCAGGCACAGATGCATAGCGGTAAAGGTAACGTCTTAGAATTGGGTATAAAGCCACCCCGAATCTATGTGCCTACTGCCCCATCCCGCCACCGAAAAAATAAATTCAAACCAGCCATGCGCTTCGCCATCACCTCCGCGTTCATCGTCGTCGCGCTCGGCGCCACAGCTACCACCACTACTGCAGCCAAGTGCGCCATCTGCCCGTCGACGCTCCTCCCCGGTGTCGCTGAGATAGCGTGGGGCCTCGTATGGGACCGCGAGGTGGCGGAGGATGTGAAGTTCTGTGGGTAAGTCGAGCATCATCGGTCTACGTGGTCCAGTCTTCCCTCATACAAATGTAGGTACAAGGGCGCCGAGCGGAAAAATCCAAACCCCGTCTACACATTTTGCATGTACACCGTGTGTCTCTTTTTTTGACCTCATCGTCTTTCAGATTGGACGGCTGATTTGACGATCATTGATGGAACGTGCAGATCAGCAATGGCACGAGGATCGAGAACGAGGAGTCTTTGCAGGCGTGCCCCAAGACCGTCAAGCTGGGGAAGTGCATTTAAAGAGGGGTTGGCCCCGGCTTGGTATGGGCGTAACCTCGTCCAAAGGTATTTTTATAGTTTTACCGAATCCGCTCGCACTAGTTGGGAACTATGAATACTTAGGCCAGGGACGGGGCATTGGTTGAAGGCGTTGACGCTTCAACAAAGATCGCCAGGATTCACTTACTGTGGGAGACGCTTGTGACTGCCGCTGTATCGCCTACTGTACACTGCCTGGAGTCGAAGTTTGCGTACGTTTTCCTTGCTTCCCCGCAATTCTGGGCCGGAATTTCGGTTCACCCACCCCAACTCAAGCCAGGTCGGAGCGTTTGATGCCCCAGATGTTTTCTCTGATCGTTCTTACCACACCTCTCGGTTTTCTTAGCTTTACCCTGGGTACTTGGACAGGAGCGCGGAGCGGTACCATCGAGTTGATCGAGCAGCGATGCAGTTTGAACGGGAATGCAGCCAATGAATAGCATGGGTGGATCGAGTCAGCTGCCAAATGTTAGAATTAGGCAGCGTGGGGGCCTACTTTCCGTTTCGGTAATAGCACGGGTTCCGTGTACTGCGTTGTCTCCACCTGTGATCGCTCGACACCCAGGGAAAGCTCAGTTCAAGGCCGTTTCTCAGTTGGGACAAGATCCTGACAGTGAGATCAAAATAGGACGGACTCACAAAAAAGAAATTCCCAGATCTCGCCAAGATCTCGCCTGAAAAAGCCACTTTCCGGGACAGCGGTCGCCGATCCCTGGTCTCAAAAAGTCACTATTCGGACAAGGAACTCGCTCATTTTCGCCCTGGAAAAGCCGCTTTTTCGGACGATCCTTGGCAGGAGCTTCCCGGAGCCTCTTGTCGTACAGTGTCGCATAATGAGCGATGTGCGCAAATATGATGCCCTGGAGTATTAGGTGGGCACATACAGCGAGATCCTACAATCAGCCTGGCCCTGCCTAGATTCCTTCAAAGAGATTCACCCAACCAGCGATGATAAGTGAACGAATCTCAGCCGGTGGAGGAGATGGCGCAGTCGCCATGTCGAGACACCGGAGATCTACTTCCCATTCCATTATGGCCCGCCCGCCGGTCAGGGAGACACTTGGCTATTTCCGGGAATGTCGTCAATCCTCCGACGCCACAGGGTATAGTCTCGTAAGGTCTCGTACGTACGGTCCTTCTTAGCTTCAGGAACTTATCACGTCCTTTGTATCCGCGCTAGACGCTGTAACCGTCACCAACGGCACCACAGCACTGTACAGCCCATGGGTGGGTTAACGCACTTACGGGTGGTCCTGTCGGTTGACCCCGTGTATCCATGGGATGAAGAGGCGGTCAGAGCGGAACTCTTGCGCGTCATAATCTCCTGTGCTGTTGCTGTCAAGGCGCAGGGGAGAGAGGACGTGATTAGCCAGCTCAGTTTACTCGTAAATACCGTGCTGGCTTTGCAGATCCAGCAATTTGCCCACGGTGCGGCTGTTTTCGGATTGGGCGGTACTGGCAACATTGGCCGAGGAGCGCCTGACGGTGTGGTGTTGACTTCATGGAAGACTACAGTTTGTATGAGGAAATATACCGGCTTTCAATAGCCTTTTTCCTGAGACAAAGGGACAGAAATTTCCCCGGGAAACCATAGTTAACAAAGGAAGCTCCTCTGTTTCAAGTTTTTCATCCCGGAAAAATGTGTCCTTTGGCTGGAAGAAACAAAGGGCGAGTATCTTGTCCCCTCCTCCCTGAGTTTTCCCAGGAAAACAAATTGGAAGAAACTGCATTCCCCGCTTCTAGGGACTATTTCCCGGGATGTATTTTTTTTCGATCGCGGCAGTGAATAGGATGTTGCTCCAGCAGGGAGTGATCACCAGTTGATTAAACTCAACACATCCCGCGCCTGCTACTAACTATTGTATTATTTTATCGTTTCAACCGGAAACCTCCGAGGATGCTGAAATCACAAACTCGAATTATTTCGCGCCCAAATCCTCTCCTCCTCGCGGATTGCCAACAGTTCCGGAAGCAGTGATTTTACCTCTTCCCAAAGGTCATAGCGAATGACTTCGCTCTGCTCCGCGAGTTCATCTTCAACGTCGTTATCGTTGTCTTCTGCACTCGACCTAATATCTTTCAAGACCGTGAAAATCCCGGAGAGGAAGCGGGCGACGGAGAGCGGTGTCGAAATCGGAGAATGCTCGACATGCAGAAACACCAAGGCCGAGTGGACAACTCGGCTGGAACAGGACTCTAGGGATGGTATCGCTGTGCCATCGAGTGTCATGGAGAGCTTCGCGAGGCGGGGACACCATGCGGCAAAAGAACGGAGACACTCGAGCGTAGCACGAGGTCGCGTGGCGGGAGAATAATGGTAGTAAGAGGATAGCTCGAGATGTTCGAGCCGCGGCCATGCACGCGCCAAAGTGGATACAGTGGCGTTGTCAAGGTCGATCCCGACGGCCGTTAGGATGATTACCGACGTGAGGTTGGTGAAACTGAACAAGAGTCGGATTGAATGACTGTGCACAATATGATTTGGGAAGTGTGCCGGATTCCTATCCTCGTACCCGTTGATCAGGTTGATCTCCGTCAGAGATGAGTGCAAAACACTCGCGGAAAGAGCATCGAAAAGGTTGTGCGTTTCTTGCCCCGTCAAAAAAGTTATGAATTCGACGACGAGGGATATCAGCGGCATTTCTTTGCACCACCCGAGAAATCGAGTGGTGACGCCGATCTCCGCAAAGGCAAGGTACAATTTCCGCAGAACGGCTAAAGCTCGGATATCAGGGCCAGCATCAAATATCGAAAGCGTCGGAAGTGTGCCCAAACGCAAGACTGTGACGGTCGGCAACCGGCAGATATGCTTCAGTCCCGCTTCGTCCATGCTATCGACGGATAGAGTCTCGACACACGTCAAGCTGCGCAGGAATACGGAGACGGCTTTTGTTTCGGCGACCGATACCGCACTGCGATCGGATCGGATCGCAACGGTCTTCAATGCGGAATACCTCAGGGCAACGGTGGTGAGGAAGGAAATTGCGGTGGTGCAGGATGCGGCGAAAGATAGTTCCGTGATTTCGGGACCAAGGAAAAGATGGATGTAGCGGAAGTCATTGCCGGAATGTCCCCAATGAAAGCGTTGAAGATTGGGGAAAAGCCGAGGGGGGAGACAGGCACTGATGGCCGGCAAAACCTTCGACAAGTCGCAGTCATAAGAATTGGAGAAGAGATGCTGGACGCGGGGTGCGTACATGAGCACTCTGTCCCAGTCCTCGACTTCAACGGGTCGAAGAAGCTTCTAATGTTCCATTAACCACTGACAGGCGATCCTGGACCGGGGGATTTACCATATCACATTTTACGTTCCACTTCGGGCCTGATTCTTCGCAATGGTACAAATCGGAGGGCATGCAGCGGAGAAGGTTCACGAGCGCCGAGGATCTCCACAGAGCATCGAGAGCAGGGTCGTGAAAAGTCCTGCATGTCCTTGCTATTACAGCTAGGTCGTTCAGGGCGGGTCGTTTCCACGATTCTCCTACGATCGTCGAGTACGATTCTAGGGCAATTGTCGATTCCTCGAGATGAGAACACCAGAGGCCCACGATTTCCTGGATCCGTAGGCAATGGTGCATCTGGATGAAGCTTGCGATGCTTTGATGATCCGCATCAGCCTTTTGACATTTTGATTGTGGCGTTTCACGTGTTCTTTCGCAATTTCGCGTTGTTCTGTCTAGGATGTGCAGGCAGGGCTTGGGGGCGGCAGTGCTCGACTATATCGTCTGTTGCTGATCATCTCAGCCGCGCTGACCAGAGCTGACCCGCAGTTCAAGTGGAGAAAGGCTCGGAGCACGGCTTTCCCCCCAATACACTGTGAGTCTACGGAGGTCTTAGGATAAGAAGTCGTAGAACACGGTGATCCAAGTCGGTGGGAGTTTTACTTTGACTGAGACCTTGAGTCGGTAAAGCTGCACCGTCGTTGACGAGCCCATGACCACTACAGGTAAAGCTACCACGTCGTCTGACGAAAGACCCTTCCCCGCCCCTCCCACAGGAGAGCACTGGCCTATTTCGCACGCTCGAAGTCCCACAGCTACGCCAAGGCGTTGCTACTCCTTCTATCGCTACTGCGGTCATATTACGGTCATTTAACCATGCCTCCGCCTCTTCACACTACGACCGCAGTTTGGGCACGCACACCTAAGATTGCCAAATTTAGGCACCGCCGAGGTGCATCCCGAAGATCTGGATATAAAATTGCACAACGGTTGACCTGAAATTCGAACTGATACAAGTAGTTTCAGTTCAGCTAATTTGTAACTGAAATCAATGGAATAAGATAGAGTTTCGGGCGCACTGAAATCAGTTCAAAACACTGGAAATCGGATTGCAGAGAGGACTAGCCAAGACTGGTAGCTTAAATGACTAATTTCGATACTACAAAAGGGTGTTCTGAAAGTTCGCGTTTCAACGGGGCCGAAAGGGGAAAATAAACTACAAATTTCGGCTGGCGTGAGGTGCAACTGAAACCCGGAATTTACGTTCGAATTTCAGTTCCAGCCGATATCTAAACCGAGAATTTTACTTTCAGATACGCTGAAATTTGGTCCCTGGATGGTCGGCAGACCGGCCGCTGCTCGTCCGATGCCTGTCTGCTAATCGCAGATAGGATCGTCTGCAAGTAGTCTGCAGACCATCTGCCGACCAGATTTCAGCCTGTCTGAAAGTACTAGTTTCGGTTTACGTATTGGTTTGCATTGAAATTTGAACCTAAATTCTGAGTTTCGGGCACGCCGAAACACAAGCCGAAATTTATAGTTGAGTTTTCCCTTTGGGTCGCACTGAAATGCTAACTTTCAGAAAGCCCTTTTGTAGTATTGCAACCAGTGGTTTAGGCCCTCAGGTCCGGCTGGTCCTTTCTGCAATATGATTTCTGGGTTTCGAACAGATTTCAGTGCACCTAAATCTCGCTCTTTATCCATGGATTTCAGTTACAAAGTTGGCTTAACTGAAACTACACGAATCAGTTCCAATTTCAGGCGGACGGTGGTGCAAATTTATTCCCAGGTATTCGAGTTGCACCTCAGCTGCGCCTAAATTTGGAACTTGGTGTGAGGCAGAGTGTGTGTTTAAATCTGCCCCTTTCGGAGGGGTCATGGTCATTGGAACCATCTGAGATTACTGCTTTTTTTTTCTTCGGCATTGACGGGGGAAAGCGCGTGAAATTTCTGGGGCGCGTGATACATCACGGAGCGTGTCCGCGTCCATTGGGACGAACGCGAACCAAGCCATATGATTTTGGCGCCACAATGTTAACCCAGCCCTCTATGCTATCCATATCTTGGATCTTTGGACTTTTGAACTTGTTCATATCTATAAAAGTTTTCAGCGCCTCGGGACCCCCCCCCCCCCCCCTATATCCGAATTAATGCCGACACCCCCTGAATTTATACTAACTAGCTAACTACAGAATATACGGCCTACGGCGAATAACTATGGGATACCTGCGGCAGCGCTGTGCTGCTGCCGCAACTACTGTGCAACCGCGCCGCAAGCCTGCGGCGCGCTGCGCTAACTCGGGCTCCGGCGCCGAGAGCCGACGCGAACCCTTACATACACTTGATGCATTCAAAATCTGAAAAAATCGCTTGAGAACGAGGGATTCTAGGAGCTATCCAGAAGCTATCCCCGGTTTCCAAATTCATATCGGACCCCGCACCATTTTTCTGGAGTGTTTGCGATATTCCGTGATTAGGGACAGTCAGAGTAGCCGTTCTGAGGCGGTTCTGGGGCGGTTCTGATGGCGGTTCTGGAGGCGGTTCTGGAAATTGTTTTACATCAGAACCGTGTGACAACTGTCCAAAACCGACCTGAATCTTGACTGACCCACTTTTCAAGACGGTTTCATCGTCGGTTTTGACCATCCCTTTATAGTAACCAAATAAATAATTTCCTGACCGCTGTGGCTATGCACCTGATCCATCATGCCTCCCGCCACGCGACGCGGCGAGCGCGCTAACAAGCTCTTGAAATGGTACATCTGAAATCACAAGGGACGACAACGGCGTGCACTACTGCGCCGACGTGCTGCCGCTCGTGCTCGCCAAGCCAATCCACTCCCACGCGGGGTGCAACTCGACCTCGACGGGCTGACATCGGTTAGGCTTGCTTCCCATTGCCAGATGATAGCCTGACAGCGGACTCGAAAGGAGTGGACGACTAGGAATCGGGAGAGGAAAGCCTGCGCGTCAGATTAGTCAGCAATAAATCTAGTCACAAAGCAAATCGTAGTGAAAGTAAAGATTACTGAATGAGAACCGGAACCGCCTGCGAGAACTGTTGTAAAACTTCCTCCAGAGGAGGTTCTGCATTTCGAAGGCGGTTCCGGTTCTCGACGGTTTTCCCATGCTTATTAAAATCCAGAACCGCCATCAGAACCGACTGCCAGAACCGCCTCAAAACCGCTACTCTGACTGTCCCTATTTTGGAACTGGAAAATGCAAGGAAAATGCACAAATTAGGCCCGAGATGCCATGACGAGACCTCTAGGAACGAAATAGGTAGATGCAGGAGAGTCGAGAGCAACTGGGGATCTGTACTGAAGTAATGAAATATTCTGGATTCAACTCTCCTCGCCTCTGCTCGGTGGATTTTACAGTCCAAAAAATCCCCAAGAACGAAGTCACGAGGCCCCGTATCACGCGACCTTCTTAGGGGACGCGACTGACACAATAGGGTCGTTCACAGTAGCCCTTTTTCACTCCCTTTTTCACTCCCTTTTTCCCTCTCTTTTTCTGTTCCTTTTTTCCAGACCAATGCTTTCAGTGCAAATGGTTGATGAAAATAATATTAGGGTTGGATCAGACCTCGAACTGAGTGCCCAAAGTGCTTTCCAATGTCCTAGTAGCAAGCAGATCTTCCAGCTCTGCATGAAACACACAGTATTGAGAAAAGGAACAAAAAGAGGGGGCCAAAAAGGGCAGAAAAAGGGAGCTTGCGAGGGGGGGTTTCACAGTAGCCCTTTTTTCTTCCCTTTTTGGCTCCCTTTTTGTTATGTTTTCGCCCCCTTTTGCGTTTGGGTCCCTGATTTTTTCCCTTTCAACCCTTTTTACATGTCTAAAGTGAAAAGGGAAAAAAAACCCGGCCGAAAACGGACCAGTCTCAAAAAGCGCAGAAAAAGGGAGAGAAAAAGGGAGCAAAAAAGGGCTACTGTGAACGACCCTAATCAACATCAAATAATGTAGTACAATTTCTCCGCGTAATGCGATGTGACATTGAATAAGAGAGGTCTGCTACCATGAGAAACCTAGCTTATCCAAATCCTGACCAAATTGATTTGACACTATGCAGCCACCATTTCTCGTAGAGAATATTTAGAGAATATTTTGCTGGGCGTTGCAGCTCCGAACCGATTTGACTGAACTAGTATCATTGAATGACCTCGCAGACGCCACTTTAAATCGTCCGTAGCACTGTTCAAGGTCGTCCTCCGTGTACTACATATTAACAGGCCCGAAGCTTGTGCAAATTCCGCTCAAACCCCGGCAGGAAAGAAGCCGCTCCTCATGACCTCGGCGCCAATCCTTTGAGTCTCAAGACCGACGATCTGCCGACATTGCGACAGAACATAACATCGTTGGTGATCCTATAATTGGGCTCCGGAATGGAGGCTGGAGGAGGACAAGCGTACATGAAGGTAAGGAGGAAGAATGGTAGAATTGATTGCTCAAACAAGAACAATCTCTGCAATTTTTCTTCGTCCTGCCACCATGTCATTTAGTGTCGTTCTCAGTGAGTCTCATTCGTTCCCTCTTCATCTGCTTATGATGAATCAAATAACAACCATACTTGACCATATTCCGAATCTTCGTGTGGAATATTTTATCTTTTAGCCTTGTCTGGCCCTTTCCCCTCTTTCTTCTGCTCGACTTTGATTCGACGCTGACAACCTTTACTTCCCGGCTTTCTTTCTGTTACGCGCCGGATAATAGGGGCTTGCTTTATTGGTGAGTGTCACATGATATCCTGTCGATGGGCGGACACGAATGCCCTCCATACCAAAGTCTCCCGGTGCACAATGTGGAGGCGGGATGGGCGCTTGTTGATATGCATCGAATACCTGACTTTGTTCTTGTATCAGCCAATGACTTGTTACTCATCCCTTCATTCTTCTAGGCCCGGGTCGGATTGTGATCTCACGGCGGTATTCTTTTTATCCCGGTGCATATGTATATGTAACCTCGTATCCTGTTCTTACATACAGTATGTATCCAGGTTAATGGATTCGCTCACAAGTTGTTTGGGGTAGATTTAAATCTTTTCATTGTACATCACAGTCAAACAGGTGCGCGACGAGAAACTCTTCGCACGTTATTTAATCAGGATGCTTTCCTGCGGCCCCAAATAACTTGGCTTAACCCCCCCAGTGTCTGTGTGGAATCATAAATGCTGTTCTTTACCGCGGCTTGACAAAAACTCACTGATCACGATTTTCTGCACCACAACGGCCGGCTCGATCATAAACAACTACCAGTTCGGTTTAGTTCACTGATGAAGGACATTTATTATCGGACGGACCTTGAGGGTGTGTGCCCCCGGCGCAATGGTAAATGCAGTTTTCGCAGAGATGATCGAATTAGCGACAAATCCATCATGGCCGTTCCATTCAGGTGGTTGCTGCCCAGGGACCCCCAAAGGGTAGAAGTAAGAGCTCTGAACTGGAGCTGAATCCACCTGGGTGGCGAATCCCACCGGTCGGTCTCGTCCGAGTCCATTACCGGACGGCGAGACAAGAGTTGTAACGGTGATATGACCTCCGTTGAACGTGAAAAAATCGTATTCACTACCAAGCGGTCAGCCGATCTCACTGCAATACATAATAGGAGGCGGACTTACAGCGAAGGTCCTGTCCCGGCTGTGAAATTTTGCTCGTTGTTTCCCAGGCGCGGCCAGGGTGTCACACCTGACAATGTCCGCCCCACACCGGGCAAGATTTTCCAGGTCATTCCTGCGACCGAATTGTTCCGTGTGGCATGCTCTGCTTCGAATGCTACTGCGCCGCCCCCTTCGACGAAGCCTGTGGAGAGGGGATTAACGTCGTCCATCAAAAAATACAGTTCACTTGCCTTTGAAAGTAGACGGCACGCTCGTCTTGTTAGCGACGATGAAAGTAGAATAGATGGAAGTAGAATAGGTCTCGTTCACAGGCGAATTGCCCGAGAGAGCAGTAAAGGTGATTTCAGCGGCATTGAGCCCATCGGTCAATTCACTCCAGTCAACACTGGCAACCACCCGTTGTTCTTTGTTCTTCGGTGATACGGAACCATGACTCGGAGACAGCGTGAGCCAGCTAACATTGACGGATGCAGTGAACGTGAACGGAGTAGGGCCGCCGGCACCGATATCGATAAATCGGTTGGGGATTGGATCGAATTGGTCAATGAACAGTGTCCTGAGCGGTTTCCGTTAAACAAAACAGATTGTGCAGAAATGCGACTCTCACGGTGGAGGACAACTGAACATTTGGGCGCACTGGAACTGATTATCGCCTGGCCTACGTTCCAATGTGAGCTCATATCCTAGTCGTCTGGACTGAAAATGCCTTACCAAGACGCAAGCGACCCTTCGGGCGATATGCGCATTACGCCCGGTAGAGCTTGCTTGTTTTTTTGAACCCGCGAAATGGGAGGCATTCTTAATGGACGTAAGTTGTGGGGTATAGAAAAGACGGAATCACCGACGAATTGGTCATGGGCTGTTGCCAGTACGCATAGCCAAGATCTGCGATATTAGTCAGCCATGGAAAATAACAAACAAAGTGACTTGCGAGTCTGATCCATCATGCTAAATGAACTTCAGCGTCATCGTGTGACAAAAAATGAAGGGTGCATACTGGTCCCATTTCCCTTCATTTACACGTCAGTAGGCCTCAAAACAAGGCACCCAACAGTGCTCACCATCAAGTAGCTCGTGATATTGGCTCTCGAGGGCGAAATCGTTTTCGAAAAGTGTTTCGACTTGGTCAGCGAAATCGTTGGCACTAAGCCTTGCTTGTCTGAAATGAGGAGGTCAGCAAATGGAGGAAGCATACTAAAAAAAGTATATTACGAGGCTCGTAAAATGCTTTGCCCTGCTGCGATTAACATATGGCCCAGATTGGCGCTGGCTAACACCGGATGCTGAACAAGTTGGAAGAATGCAGGTTTCGTCGCAGCGGGCAGCTTGTTGTATATCGCTGTTGACGATTCTTGCAGGTGGTCCCATGCAGCTAGCACATTCTCCGATCTGGTTTCTAGTTAAAAAGGATTGAGGCAGCAGCAAAACAAATGAGAACTCACTCGCGATAATTGATCAGGCTGTATGTCGTAGAGTTCAGAAGCTCAGGTTTTCGGCGTGCGTTGAACCGAGTCAAGTTGGCCACTACGTCTGAGACGATGTTGGCATCTTTGTCCGACAAGCCGAACTCGCGTTTTGCCCAACTGGAGAGGTAGGTGTCAAGATTATCAGGCTGCCAGCGCGTTGCATTCCATCCGTATGCGATGAAGAACTCTGTCTCTCGCTCGCACGGCTTTAAATCGCCAACGTTGACGACCCAGACACGAGTCGCGTTGCGGTCAATGGCAATCGACAACTGTTCGTATATCTGGAAATAAGGGATAATTAAGGATACCAGGATAGAAGGAACAATGAACGAACCTTGGGTATTTGCGAAGTCTAGACACAATTATATTAGTATCAACGAGCTAGGATAGTAACAAAAACGCACGGTAATCCACTTGTAGTCCATGGGGTCTCCGACCTAGTTTTGATATCAGCTATATTGAGACTTGAAATTCGCGAAACTCACATAGTCCACCTGAAAGACGCAAAGTATGAGTTAGAAGGGAATTGGCGTGAATATAAATATACACACATGATAATACACTCCGGCCCCTCCCGTTCTGTTTCTCTCCTCTGGAAGGGGAAACCGACGAATATTTCCCCAGCTGAAAAATCATCAGCGTGGTGTCGACTTGATGTACGTGACTTACTTATCATCCGTCCAAAGCAGCGTGATATCGTCTTCAACTCTCATTCCATCGATGTAATACGCCTCGACTTCCTTGTCTGCCAAAAAAATTCCGTTGAGATGAGATTCCCCGGAACAAACGTAAAACGACTACGTACAAAGCGCCCAAAGTTGTGGTACAGCCGATACATCAGTTACGTTGAGGACACTGGAGAGGATGCCCCTCTGATCTTCGATGACTTTCGTTAACAGCTCAATGCCGGTATTTTCTGCCGGTACTGCCATAAGACGTCAGCCATTTTTGTTTTTGTTTCGCATGAATATGATGCATACAATCTCCGTTTCCACGCAGTCCAATCGTCCACAAATTCTCGTATTTGCTGGCTCGTATTGTACTGTTCGTCCAAAAGTCGTGTAGGAACTGCGACAAAATTGAGCGCCCGATTTCGGAGTAGAAATTATCACACGCACATCAGCATTGAGGCTGCGGACTATGAGTTTCATTCTCATGGATGAGGCTCGTCGTTGCTTACCCGTAGTTGTAGGCCCCTTCCCCAAAGAGAGTCCACTCGGTGGGAATTGAACGCATCAGTGGTTCTTGGTGACTGAGCAACCAGATAATTAAGCAGTTCCATAAGGGCGAAGAGACGACAAATACCTAGTGCCCATGACAATTCCATACATGTCTGCGAAGAAAAAGTTCACGGAGTCATCAAGTGCAAAAGCACTACATGTCATTCAACGGACGTCTGCCATGGATTCAAATATAATTCCCACCTGTTCCATTGCGCTATAAAATATACATGTATGAGCAAGAAGCGCATGAACTCGGATACATATATACGCTGACCTGGCCAGAGATAATTTGCTTTGATGCGCAACATCAGCTCAAATCTACGTTGAACAATCTGAGTAAGTGTTTGTGGGCAAGGATATGATATCGCACAGCTTCGTGTAGAATGCATGGTTGAAGGGAGAGCCGGTCAAAGGCGCGCCCGTTCCGTTTGTGAATTTCTCCAGGGCCCAATTTGTCAGTGCAGGGGCTTCATCGTTTAAGAAGATCCCCCGGTACTGCACCGAGGGAGAGCCATGCGAGCAGCCACTGGGCGTTACGAAGAGCGCCGAGTGTTGTGTGGTAGGTACGTCTGCCCACCTATCGAAGATGTCAACGAACTGCGATTTATGATTTTATTTTAAAATATACACACCAGTACCACGGGGACACGCCTAGTTATTGTTGTGTTTAAAAATGTACGAAACGCGATTTCACTTTATAGAGCTTACCAAATTGCTCCGAATGGTCGTACATCGCGAATATGGTCCCCCTTTTGTCTGCCCCGATAATCACGTACGCCTTCGAGATACCAGGAAGCGGGTTGGCCACGACTTGAGCTTGGAATGCTTCCCATTTATTTTCGATGCCCGAGACATCGAGCTTGGTGGTGTTAACAATCTTGTTGATTAAAGAGGACTTTCCGAGCGTGCCAATGATGATGGGCAGCGACGAGCGGGAAGGGGTGGAAGAAGAAGCATTTGCGATAGTTGGCTTTATACCCGTGACCCTTTGGATGTCGGCCGCAAAGTCCTGGGCGGCGCGTTGGACACCAGGCCAGTCATCGGCGGACAGAATCAAGGGAGCAGCTTTGCCGTTACTCGCGACCGTGAAGGTCGACGCGGATGACTGGAAGGTAACGCAAGTGTTCTGGCCGAGCCCGCTGACATGCGAGGCCAGCAAACCGAGGAGGAGGAAGGGAACAAGCATCAGTCGCGGATTCAGGAACGAAGCAGTCGCTGTCGATGGTTAAAAGTAAATCAGTGAGCCTTCAACAAATGTGTCTCGGACAATTGTCGGATTGGTGGGGTTCAAAGGTTGGCCCCTTTAAATCCTGGTTGAGGTCATGCGGGCGGATTTCGAAGTTTCCGTCTTTTTGGTCGGGACAGGGAACATCAGAACTCGCGCTGCCGCTTCAAATTTGAGAGGGTCGAAGATCCCGGTAGCTATATATCGGCCTACTACCCGGAGATGTACATGTGCTGCATAACTTATCTACAAGAGTCCAAATAATCTCACAACCTAACAGTAAATGAGCGGACGGACCTAGAAACTAGGTTGGCCACACTACACGTGTACACCTTATAACAAGGTTCCTAAAGGCGGAGAGGTGGTCGAGCTGTCACGCTGCGCACCGTTGGCGCCAAATTAAGGCACTCGTTCAGTCAATGACTCGTCGCCGTCATCGTCTAGGTTCAATCCTTCATTGTCGTTATTATAGTCGTCCTCCAAGAACTCTCGCGCGGGCGGCCCATCGTCCTCAGCGCCGAATTAATTGCCTCTCCGGTATTTGACCGAGTAAGTGTCTTGAACCTGGACAAAGCCGTGTAAAAGTGGTGTTCTAATTTTCGACTTACTCATGCGAGGAGGATAGCATTTCGGAGCCTCGTTTCAGTCATTTCCTCGCTCACGCAAGGTGGTGGGTGGAAGAAAGTCACAAGTGACCTTGTGACTTCTTTCACTTCATTCTCCCCTAACTACCTACACCTCCATCGCATAAGATCGGCCCGGGGAGTTGCGCTTACCTTGAGGCTGGGGCTCGCATTGAAATTCCGTGCCACTCTCTGGTCTTGTGAAGTTATGGTATGCTCGTGCACACTTCGTGTTCTCCGCGCATTCATGATCATGATGTGGCCACAGATTTACGAATGGCGGCATCACGTCGACGTTCCCGATATTGCATGTGCGCGAACTGCGCCATGCAATGCGTCCATTCGACTCTTTTCTTCCTCCTTGCGTTCAATGCCTCCGGCCTCAGTACCTTGGGAAGGAGCAGGCAGATCCGCGGCAGAATGTCCAGCGGGCTTCCACGGATGACATGCGAGGATGATGCCGCCTTACGCCCGCCAGCTGGACTGCCTGCGGCCTGATCATGAAGCACACGGGAAGCGCGTTCCACCTGTGCCCGCGCTCCATCCCCACTCCGGACTCGAGGGCGGATCCGGCCGCTGATGATTCGTACCCCCGCCAATCGAAGTAAGTGTCCCAGATGTTTTTCAAAGAGTTGGAGCTGATTCTTTCTCTTTTCAGGTCTTCTCTCCTCGTATGAACGGGTCGCACTACTTACCGGCCACAGCGAGGGAGCAATGTGCGTGAAGTCGGATATTTTGCTGGGTGCGCCCTTCCGCTCCTTCCTATTCCCTTGTAAAAGCTCCTCAGGCGCTAGGTTATCGTCTGCGCTCTCGGTGCTCACTGCCCGTGTATACCAGCTCTCCACCCCAGCCTAGCCATTGGCGCGGCGAGCTGACTCCTACGTGGACATGGGCCACGACGTAATTCTCCCGCGTCTTGGCTTGACACCGGATGAGCACGCAGAGCATTTCTCTATCGCGGCTGCTCCGTGCCCTCTCTCACTCGTCCTTCCTGCGCATCTCGCGAGAGCTTGCTGAGGTCCACTCCAAGGTCGCTCGCCACGTCATCAACTGGGCTGTCTCATTGCAAGGAGGAAGATGGGAGACGGTGCGCGGTGAGGTACGACTCCCTTCGTCCCCCTCCTCCGGACTCCACATTCACCGCATCGTGTAGGCATCCCTTCCCTTCCCCCGCGGCTCTCTTGTACGACCCAAGACAGCCTCCGCCTGTCCCTGGTTTGCGCTGGTGGCGGATTCGAGCTGTGAGAGGAACACGCGACGGGGTTACCGATTCATACCCCATCAGTGCGTCCATTGCGTCCTGGTTTCTCTCCCCCGTCCCCTTCTCTACTTCCTCCTCCCCTGCGCCATCGTCATCGAGCTCTTCGGCTTTCTTGACCTTCCAGATTAGCGGGTGGCGGTATGCCTCCCTCCTCGGACGAGGCACCCTATCCTCGGGCAGCGCGTTGGGGAGCCACATCATCCTTGCGCGCGGGCGTAGCCCGACGTCAAATAGGCGCTCGTTACGTCAGCACAGGCGCTTCCCCGCCGATGCGCTGCTCGATGTTGGAGCGTTATGCAGTAGAGGTGGACATGTGGGGATATCCCCAGCTCCCCTTGTGTAGTCGCACCGTTAGACTCGACACTAGATCGCGATAGCACGTCTTCCGAGTTCACTAGCGCTCCCCTTATCATTTGATATGCGGCGTGTCCATTGTGTTCTTCCGAGGCCGTTGCTAATTTTGCCGATGTACCGTACCCAAATAATCCATCCTTAATTTCCTTCATCCTTTTGGTGCGCTCAAATGAATCATTCTCACTTTTTTCGCCTTGTGCGCGCTCCTCGATGATTGACGCCCGACCCGATTCGGCTTATGTAGTGATGCAAATCAGCTGAGGCTGTTATACAGCTCTTGCCTTCTTCCGCCATGGCAGACATCGTTGGCCTGCTGGCCAGCATTCTCCAGCTCGTCGATACAGTAGCCAAAGGCCACGGCTACATACAGGATTTCCGCCATGCATCAAAGGACCAGCAGCGGCTACTTCTGGAGATCCATAGCCTTGCGGCGCTAATTCGGGAGATGGACAAGCGAATCGAGAAGGATCAAAATGCAGGGGGCGGTATGCTGAGGTTTGCGGAGCCGTTGATTCAGCTGAAGGAAACACTGGAGAGATTGACGAGGAAGTTGACCACCGGCAGTAGTGATGGACTGGCTTTGGCCTGAGGCCAAAAAGCCGCGGCTTTTTGGCTTTGGTACCAGGGCCAAAGCCAAGCCAAAATGTTGGCCTGAGATGGCTTTTGGCCCAGCCTTGCATTCGCTCGGGCCAAAGCCGGGCCAAAAAGCCGTGGCTTTTGAACCTCTCACCATACACCGAAGAGATGCAGAAAGCTAACGAAATACCTACTCACACACAATGCACATAAAACATTTCAACCATTTCTCATCATTCCGGCCGGTATATACAATGTTTTCCTGCCACAACTGCCCGAAGAAGACCTGAAGAAGAGCTAAGAAATATCAAATATTAAATTTACGAGCTCTGCTGGACTTTAAATCCATCCCAGGATACTTACGCACCTGGGGAAAGACGGATTCTGGGTATCGACAATTATTTGTAACACTGTAAGCCTTCCATTTTGTATGATTTACAACTTGATAAAAAGCCATGGCTCAGGCCAAAGCCAAGCCGGGCCAAGCCAAAGCTAAATGTGGTGGCCCGGCCTGGTAATTCATGGAGCCAAAGCCACTCCAAGCCGGGCCAAAGCCACGGCTTCCAGGCCAAGCCAAAGCCCGTCCATCACTAACCGGCAGTTCCAAGATCACTGATCGCTTGACGTGGTCGCTCTGGGGAAAGGACGATGTACAGGACGGGTTGAAAACCATTGAGCGATTCAAGAGTTTGCTCAATGCGTGGCTGGGAATGGATATCTCGTTGGTTATTTCAATCCTTGCGAGGTTCCCTGCTCATTCGACCCAGGAATTCTACTCAAGGCAGGCTCACACGGACCCAGACGAGGAACCATACTTACCCGATCTCGACCCAGATATCTTGTCGATAATCGAAGACGCCACGGAGGAACAAAGGATAAATCAAAACTGTGAGTTTCATACGATAAATACCTCGGAGCTCATATTTGTCTGTTAGATATTGCAAAGTCGGTCAGGGATGTTGCGCGCAATCAAGAGCGGCATCATGACTGTAAGTCCCTGCGGTTCCACTCATTCTGTCCGCGCACTGAGATACGGGCAGCGGCAGAACGAGACACAATAATCGAGTGGTTATCGCCCCTCAATTTCTTCCTGCGCCAAGCCGATATCTTCGGTACTCGGCAACCTGGTACTGGTGGATGGCTCCTGGAAGATGATTTATTTAAGGAATGGAAGTGGGGTGTCGGTAAGATCCTGTGGTGTCCCGGGATGCGTGAGTGTCCTTGCCTGGACTGATTATTCGATTCTGAGAGCCAAATTGTAAAGCTGGTGCCGGAAAGACTGTGCTGGCGTGCGTCCCTGTAACCCAATTCCAACACTGTGATCTAAACATCCAACAGATCAATAGTCGTCGACAATCTTCGAGCAACCCTGGACAGCCAGAACACTGGGGTCGCGGTGCTGTACTTGAACCACAAGGAGACTGAAACCCAATCTCCCTCAAATCTCCTTGCGGGTGTCTGGCGGCAACTCGTTCTCGAAAAACTCATATCCTCGGCGGTACACGGCATATATGAAAAGCATCGCGAACCGCGTACACGGCCATCGCTGGATGAAATTGATACTATACTCTGCAGCATAGTGTCCCAATACTCCGATGTTTTCATCATTGTCGACGCCCTCGATGAATATCCCGAGGAAAAACGGGATATTTTGCTCCGTCGACTGTCGTCATTGGGGCCAACAGTCAACTTAATGTTGACCTCGCGGCCTCACGTCCAAATTGACCACGTCGTGGGGGATGCAGACATAGAAACCTTGAATATCCGGGCAGCGGAGGATGATATTCGCCAATATTTGGAAGCGCAGATTGTCAAGTCCTCTCGACTTTCTAAACACATCAAAAATAGCCCAGGCTTGCGAGAGGAAATTGAACGAAGAATTGTGGGACGCAGTGAGGGAATGTGGGTATCTTCATAGTTGAAACTTTACCCGCTTAAATCCTGCTAGGTTCTTACTCGCAAAACTCCATATCGACTCCCTCACAACCAAGCACACCGTAAAAGCCGTTCGGGAGGCCTTGGCTAATCTGCCGATCGACTTGAACAGCACCTACGACGAAGTCATGGAGCGTATCAATCGACAAAGCGAGGACGACAGAAATATCGCTCGTCTCGCCCTGTGTTGGATATCCAACGCGAAACGGCTATTACATATTTTCGAGCTGCGGGAGGCTCTGGCTGTCGAGGAAGGCACCACAAAACTTGACCCTGACAATCTCCTGGACACAGACACAATTCTATCAGTCTGTGCGGGCCTGGTTATCATCGATGAGGAGGATGGTTTGGTTCGACTCGTCCACTACACGACCCAGGATTATTTGGAGCGTGTACAGGCCAAGATCTTCCCTCGCGCGTCAGTAGACATCACGCTGGCATGCATCACGTATCTTTCCTTCACCGTCTTTTCTCGGAAGATACACAATCCCGACATCTTCTTTGATCGAAAATCCCTTCTGGATTACGCCGTGGAATACTGCCTGGTACATGCACGAGGCCAGCCGGAGTCGGACATGAAAGACTTCATTCTCTCTTTCCTCGCGAACTGTACCAGATGGCGCGAATTCTGGAACTCCAGACATCGGGAAGAGGAAATTCCAGAATCAACTGGAGGAGTGTGGATTGCTGCCGCGTTCCGCTTGGAAGAAATCTGTCGGCATCTGATAACGACGAATGGTGCTGGGACCGTCCTCCAGAAAGCCGCATTGGAAGGACGCACTGACATCGTTCAGATTCTCATTGACCACGGCGCCGATCCCAATGCGACTGAAGGAGAATATGACAGCGCCTTACAAGCCGCCTGTGTTCGTGGACACGAAGACGTGCTTCCCCTGCTCCTTGACCGTAGTGCCGACATCGATTTCCGGGGCAAATACGGCACCGCGCTGCAAGTGGCTGCTTTCTTTGGGCACACGCAGTGTGTTGCTCTGCTCATTCAGGCTGGTGCCAGCATCAATGTGGAGGGTGGGTGCTACGGCACCGCATTATATGCAGCATCGTCTCGAGGCAACAACGCTATTGTTCGGCTTCTCATCCCGAACAGTGCCGAAACCACTCCAGTGCCAGAGACTGACACCGCACTGCATGCAGCATCAGCGGGAGGGTACCTCGAAATTGTTCGTATCCTCATGGAACATGGTGCCGGCACAAACGCCGAAGGTGGAAGCCACGGCAGCGCTCTGCAGGCAGCATCATTTGCGGGGCATACCGCGATCGCCAGGGTACTTATCGAGCACGGCGTTGACATCAACGCAAAAGGCGGGCAATACGGGAGCGCGCTGTATGCAGCATCAGTAGGAGGGTACCTCGAAATTGTTCGTGTCCTCATGGAACATAGTGCCGACATAAACGCCGAAGGTGGAAACCACGGCAGCGCTCTGCAGGCAGCATCATTTGCGGGGCATACCGCGATCGCCAGGTTGCTCATTGAGCACGGCGTTGACATCAACACAAAAGGCGGGGAATACGGGAGCGCGCTGCAAGCGGCAGCGTGTATGGGGAATGAAGCGATCGTTATGATGCTCCTCGAGCGTGGTGCTGACGTGAATGTTAAAGGCGGGCACTACGGTAGCGTGCTCCAGGCAGCATCGTTCTCAGGCCACACAAGGATTGCCAGCCTCCTCCTCGACCATGGTGCTGACATCAATGCAGGCGGCGGGGAATTCGGGAGCGCGCTGCAAGCGGCAGCATGTACGGGGAATGAAGCGATCGTTATGATGCTCCTCGAGCGCGGCGCTGATGTGAACGTTAAAGGCGGGTTGTACGGCAGCGTGCTCCAGGCAGCATCGTTCTCAGGCCACACAAGGATTGCCAGCCTCCTCCTCGACCATGGTGCTGACATCGCGGCAAAAACCGAAAGCTATGGGAGCGCGCTGAACGGGGCATGTTTGATGGGCCGCGAATCGGTTGTCTCCCTGCTCATTGAGCGCGGTGCCGACGTAAATTTAAAATTCGGACGGCCTGGAGGCGCGCTGGGGGCAGCGTGTTCAGAGGGACATGAAGGGATTGTGAGGCTCCTCATCGAGCATGGCGCTGATGTGAATTTAAAAGGCGGGGTGTACAGAAGCCCCCTACGGGCAGCTCGTTCCAAAGGGCACATAGGTATTGCGAGGTTACTCGTTGAGCACGGTGCTACAGAGTGATCATGTTTCCCGATATTTTTCTGTAGCATAATATTGCACACACAATTGAATTGGACCAGAGAACAAGGACCACCAAGTTACTTAATAGCGTGCCTTGAGAAATTGCTGCTACTTTTTGGTCCCGGCTGTTCAAATTCCCATGTCGAGAGAAAAGGGTTTTCAGTCGGTGTGGCGAGGTCGAAAATTTTCATAGACATTGGAATCGAGGTTGAAATTTGCCGTGAGAAGTTAAATAGAGCCAGTCCTGAGCGCTGAGCGCGAGCTCGTCCAGAGAAAAGTGTGCTGTTGAGGAGGTATTCCGGGCCGTACTTCCGCAGTATTTAGACGTTGTTTTGGCGAATATACAGGGGTTCTTCTGCTTGTTTCATACCACCACGACGCGCCGACGGCTTCGACCTCAACATGTGCGGCGAGAATTTTCCTGCGGAGTGAAACAGTGTTGCAGAAACAAAGACTAGAAGAGAAGAAACCGTGGGCGCTGGCCTATAGAAGACAGCTGCAGCAAGATCGTCAAGGTACCAGCGAGGAAGCGAAAGACAAGAGATGTGAATGCCGGACAATCAAAATAATCGCTCGGCTTGCCTCTTTCTCGACTTGCCTTCTCAAATCTGCGCGCCAAATGTGCTGCATGCCCGCCATTTAGTATGAGCCATGTTCTGCCTATTCGGGCTCTATCTCTCCAAGGGAGGTACATAATTCGCGCCATGACCATACCACTCGCCCGAAATCATCGGGCGATGATATGAAGGAAAGAGACTCTTCCCTTTGAAATGGCGCCCATACGACGCATCATCGAGATAGCAAACATAAGCCCTGATCGCTTCACAGGTTTCGCCCCCTTCAGTGCGGATTTGACAGAAATTTTAAATCGGGCGCTTGACGGTGACTGACCACATCGCGCCAGCGGTCGGCGAGAAGCATGAATCAGTTTATGTACAATGGTCGCGTAGTCCACAGCTGCTCACAACGCTTCCCTGCATAATCATGTCTGTACGAGTAATGTGGTAATGTAGTGGCCGTTCATTCCGGTGCTCGACCCATCATCAGATAGATATCTTCGATTCGACGCTTCGCTCTGGGTGAAGAGCAACTCCACCCGCGGAACGACGGCGAATTGCAGCCGGGTATACCCGTCGTCGCTGCACCGCGCGGCGCGAGCGACCGAGAGGGTGTCTGTAACGCGTAGCGCGACGCTGGTCCCGTTCCCTGGTTCGTGCCCAGGATGGGTGTCGCGCGCAGGCCGTGCACGGGCGGGCAACGGCGAGGAAGCGCGCCAGGGATGGGAGGCGATCCAGCTGCTGCGGCGTGTAGTAGGGGGCGGTGCGGTACGACGGGGTCGGCGCGAGGACGGTGAGCTTGTGCGCGCGGAGCCGGCTGCGCAGCGGGGGTGGGACCGGGGAGATTCGGCGCGGGGACGGCGAGCGCGCGCGCGAGGAGCAGCGGGTACGCGACGCAGGAGATTGGATGGTCGGAACCCTGTGTGCAGGGCGTTAGGCTTGCTTTCGATAAAGCACGCCGCACACGCATTCATACAGACCTCGTCGACGCGCTGTCCATCGCATCACCAGCGTCGAAGGGCCACGGGCGACGACCCCCGCGTGGCGGAGGCGCTCCTGGAGGCGGGGCGCACTGCTACGAATGCGAGACAGAGCGGCGCCCGGGCGTCGTCCCCGGTATGTTGCGCTGCTCCAGAACGAAGAACGGGTGGCCGTAATGAGCTGAGCCAGCGGGTCGCGCTGGAGCGAGAGGGATGCAGGTGGAAAATCGAGAAGAGACACACTGCGCTCGACCGAGGCGGCACCGTAACGCTCAGCGTGACGCTGCCGCTGCGCACGGGAAGAGCCAGGACGCCAAGGACGCACGCGGGGAGGAGATGTCGGACCATCTGCGCGCATACTCCGTTAGCGGCTGCTCAACGGGGAGAAGGGGATGCGCACCGAGCAGTGGGGTAGTACCGCGAAGGGTCGGCGCGGGATGATCCTGCGGCACAGCGGGTGCGCGTCGGCAGGGCGGTCGAAGGAGCGGGCGTTCATAGCCTGGACACGCGATCCGTCGCATCACCAGCGGTGGAGCCCGCGGACGACAGCGCACGCGTCCTCCACGTCGCGCGAGGGAAGGGCTTGGACTGTGACTGTCATGGATGCATGGATGGAACATGACGCGCCGCCGTCGGCCGCGACGACCCGGGGCGTCGTCCCCGATGTATCGCGCTTGTCCAGCACAAAAGCGGGGGGACGAGGTAGATGCGCTGCTTAGCCCGCCCCGAGGAGCCGGCGGAGGTGCGTGTGGAGCGTGAAGATGCGGCAGTCACGCGCTGCAGGGCGGGGAGGGCGGCGAGCGTGGCTGGGCGGAAGGCAGGAGGAAGCGTCGGCAGCGGATGGGGGTGCTGGGCGGAGGGTCGAGGTGCATAAGGGGCCCACGGCGATGCTGGCGGCGTATTCATATTCGTGCAGCCTGCCGGTGAATGAGTACGGCTGGATGGAACTGGGGGGAGCGCGACGCACCGTATTCGGGCATCCTGGACACGTATGCCCCTGGACGTACAGCTGCCTGAGTGCGTGTGCCCTGACCATCCCCAAAAAGGCCGTCATGATGTTTTCACTCCCGCCTGACTGGCGGTACGGGGTTTTGCAGGCGACAGAGTGCGCCTCGCTGATGCGTATGCGTACAGCACCGCCGTCGAAGGCGACCCCGGGCAGAAGAGAGTACACGGGGGCTACGACCCGCTCTGCGATGGATGCGGCCGCGCGTGCAGTCTACGTATGCTCATGGGTCGGCGCGAGCAGGAGGGATTCTACCGGGGAGGCTCAGGGATTGCCCAGAGAGGGCCCATTTGATCCTAGGCCTAGAATAAGGCCGTGTCAGCATGCAGCATTGCGCCAGGAAGGAACGATGCATCACCTACTATCTACGCAAGGCACCGAGAATCAACGCAGTAGCATCCCCTTCTTGCCCCAGGTCGGCGAGACAGTCGGCAGTATGAGAAATCCCGCCCGATCCGAAGCTCGGCCAGCGCAGCATGTACCGGAGAGGCTGTCCAGCGATGTCGATGAGCTGTTGCCAATGTTCTTGCGACCAATGATCTCGGAGTAAAATCCCGCCCGTCGATGTGAGATTTTGTGAGCGGCGGCGTCATTTGGAAACCCGGGACATGACGTGATGAGCTGAGGGGATACTCGCTTTGAACCGCGTCTAATCTTGCAGGATCGCGCAGACTTGGAGGGGAGCAGGAGAAACGTAGTCAAAGCATTGTGGCTCTACCCGGTGATCAACTTTGTACCCGAATCCTCCCGACCGACTTCCACTTGACATCCACCCGAAATCTACTGCGTGTTGGGAGAGAGTTTGGATTTATATTGGCTTTATCTAGGATCTTTAGCCCACATTCGGAACTGGCAGAACTAATTACATACCGGAACGGGCTGGAGCAGGCACATCAGGCACATCAGCGCTACTTGGTACTTTGAATGCTCACGGCCAGAGCGCGTCTCTCTTTATAAAACATTCTCCGATAAGCTCAGCTCGGGCATCACCGACGGCTCGGCTCCGAGGCGAAGTGCCGGGGGCGCTCTTGTACTTATGGCATATATATACGCGGTCCGCGCGGATGCTCCTGCGCTCGCAAAGTGTCCTTCTGTTGGCGGTCTACCCATTTCGGTCTGCCGCGGCTGAATACAAGCGTTCTCGTCATCTTGCGGATGGCAACATCATAGAACTGGCGCCCGAGTAACTGAATATAAGTAGCGCTCGTGTGGTGATAATAATCCTGAGGCTGTGATACAGCACTTGCTCTCTTCCTCCATGGCAGACATTGTCGGCTTGGTCGCCAGTATTCTCCAGCTCGTCGACGCGGTGGCAAAAGCTCATCGCTACATCACGGATTTCCACGATGCACCAAAAGATCAGCAGCGGCTACTCTCGGAGATCAAAAGCCTCGAGCCGCTGGTTAAAAAGCTCAACAACCAAATACGGAAGGATCAAGCAGCTGGATTGCTTAGTGGCCTCCGGGAGTTTGAAGAGGCGCTTGTCCGGCTGAAGGGGATAATGGAGCGGCTGACGAAGAAGCTGGATTCCACTGGCATTTCGAAGCTTGCTGGTCGCTTGGCTTGGCCGCTGTGGGGGAAGGAAGATGTTGAGGAAGGATTGAACGCGATCGAGCGATTCAAGAGTTTGCTTAATGCCTGGTTGGGAATGGATATCTTGTCAGTAATCTCGATTTTGCCCTCATCGCCTACTCACCTGCCTCAGGAATTTTACTCAAGGCAGGCTTACCGCGTTCGAGATGGCGAGGATACTGACACAATGTTGTTGTTTCAGATATCGCATCATCGCTGCAGGATGTCGCAGAGGAGCAGCGAGTGGACCATAGCTGTAAGAAGACACAGTCATAATCAATACGACGGACACTAACGCATTGCTAAGACATAAGCAGATCCGTCAAGCATTTTGCCCAGGAACACCGAGTTGCACACGATCGTGAAGTTCTTTGATTCTACCAATCCATTTTCTTGCTGAATTTACGGACAGAAACATTATCTAACCTCAAAGACCTCAAAGACGCCGCTGAAGAGGACCGAATAGATCATAACTGTGAGTTCTCTGGCACAAATATCCCCGACCTCATAATAATTCCGAGCTAGATATCGCCCAGTCTGTCAGGAATGTCGCGAAGAATCAGGAGCAGTATCATGAGTGTAAGCCGCGGAACGTTAGGTATCCCTATACTCACATTTCCATAGCTTCCAAACGTGACAAGATAATAGAGTGGTTTTCACCCCTCAATTTCTTCCTGCGCCAAGCCGATATTCTCAGTGCTCGAGAGCCTGGAACTGGTCAATGGTTCCTGGAACACGAGTTATTCAAGAAATGGAAAACGGGCACCACTAAAATGCTGTGGTGTCCCGGGATGCGTGAGGGTCTTCTTATGTGGATTTCCTCGATTCTGAGAAATGGATTGTACAGCCGGGTCTGGAAAGACTGTGCTTTCGTGAGTGCTACATGACCTGATCCCGTTTTTATGTGCTGATAAAATTATAGTTCGATAGTGGTCAGCGATCTTCGAGCATGCTTGGACAGCCAGAACGCTGGGGTTGCTGTGCTTTACCTGAATCATAAGGAGACTGAAGCACAATCTCCGTCAAATCTCCTTGCAGGTCTCTGGCGACAACTTATTTTCGAAAAACCAATATCCTCGGTGGTATACCAGTTGTACGCGAAACACCGCGAGCAGCGCACCCGGCCGTCACTCGCAGACACTGATTCCATACTTCGCTCCATTGTCTCAGAATACTCCAGAGTATTTATCATCGTCGACGCGCTCGATGAATATCCAGAGGCACTGCGGGATACTCTTCTCCGTCGTCTCTCGGCATTTGGTCCAACGGTCAACTTGATGTTGACTTCGCGGCCTCACATCAATATCCTCCGCATCTTTGAAAGCTACGACACCCTGGAAGTGCGCGCAAACGCGGACGACATTCGTGAATATGTAGATGCGCAGATCCTGAAGTTCTCCCGCCTGGCCAAGCACCTGAAGAACTGCCCTGATCTGAAGGGGGAAATAGAGACGAAAATTGTACAAGGCAGCGATGGAATGTGAGCAATGAACGCCTGCACTGGAATTTCCTTGACCGCTTGTCACAGGTTTCTGCTTGCGAAGCTACACATCGATTCGCTCACGACCAAAATGACGGTCAAAGCAGTTCGATCAGCCCTAAATAATTTAATGGGTGATTTGGACAGCACATACAGCGAGGTCGTAGAGCGGATTAATCGGCAGAGCGAGGAAGAGAAGAACTTGGCTTGGCTCGTCCTGTCCTGGATTACCAATGCACAAAGACCACTGAGACCTGCCGAGCTCAGGGAGGCTCTTGCGGTCGAATCAGAGACTCTGGTCTTGGACCCTGACAATCTATTGGACATCGAGACTATTCTAGGTGCCTGCGCAGGGCTAGTCATCGTCGAGGAAGCGGATAATTCGGTCCGTCTTATTCACTACACGACTCACGACTACCTTGAACGGATACAAGCCGATGTGTTCCCCCGTGTGCAAACGGAAATTGCTTCGGTATGCATCACATATCTATCTTTCGACGTTTTTTCGTCGAAGATCGACGATCACACCAAGCGCCTCTTTCCAAACTCCCTCCTCGATTACTGCGTTGATTATTGCCTCACCCACGCGCGCGGTCAGCCCGAATCAGATATCAAACCCTTAATCTTGTCGTTTCTCAAGAACTGCTCCGCTTGGCGGAAGTTCTGGAACTGGCGACACAGCTTGGAGAAAATACCCGCGGCAGCTGCTCCCCTTTGGATTGCTACAGTATTTCGCTTGGGAGAGATATGCCGGCACTTGATACAGGAAGAAGGAACTGGTGGCCTGCTTCAAGAGGCCTCATTGCAGGGGCTCACCGACGTGGTTCGAATTCTGGTTGAAAACGGTGCCGGCGTGGATACGAATGAAGGAGAATATGACAGCCCTTTACAAGCCGCCTCTGTCTCCGGACACGACGAGATCATCGGCCTTCTCCTCACCCATGGTGCCGATATCAATCTCCAAGGCACCCGATACGGCACCGCGCTTCAGCTTGCCTCCTTTTTTGGCCACAAGTCGTCTGTCGGTCTGCTTATTGACAGCGGGGCCAATATCAACGCAGCGAGTGGGAGATATGGTTCCGCATTGTATGCCGCTGCTAGCGGAGCTCAAAGCGACGAAGAAATAATTCGAGTCCTCCTCAGAAATGGTGCCGCGGTCAACGGGAAGGGCGGACATTATGGTACCGCTCTGCGCGCTTCCATCTACCAGGGCGCCAACGAAATAGCTCGTGTTCTCTTGGCGCACGGTGCCGACATCCATGCAGAGCAAATCATATCCACCACCATGCTCCAGAGAGCGGTATCCAAGGGGCACAACGCCATTGCCGGGTTGCTCGTCGAGTATGCTACCGCCATAAATGAGCAGGGTACCGCATATACAGCCTTGGACGTCGGAGCATGCTGTTGCAACACCGATCTCAACAAAAGTGGTCTCCCTGCAGATGCGGTGCGCTATGGAGAAGAAGAAGTTAAGATTTGTCGCAGGCTTGCAGAGATGTACCCCACCACCGTACAACTTCTTGCTACCGCACTGCACAATCTGGGTGTTGCTCTCAGCAAAGGTGGTTGCCACGAAGAGGCGGTGAACGTTGGAAAGGAAGCTGTCGAGATTCATCGCAGGCTTGTAGGGACAGACCCCACCGCTATAGAAAACCTCGCCCACTCTCTGTACATCCTGGGGTTCGATCTGACCAAGATTGGGTGTCACGAAGATGCGGTGCACATTGGAGAAGAAGCTGTTGAGGCTCATCGCAGGCTTGTAGAGACAGACCCCACTGCCATCCAAGATCTTGCCCAGTCTCTGCACTATCTGGGCATCCATCTCAGCAATGTTGGTCGCCACGAAGATGCGGTGCAGGTTGGAGAAGAAGCTGTCGAGATTTGGCGCAAGATTGTAGAGACGAATCCCACCGTCATGCAAGATCTTGCTAAATCTTTGCACTCTCTGAGCCTCCATCTCAACAATGTGGGTCGGCACGAGGATGCAGTGTGCATTGGAGAAGAAGCTGTCGAGGTTCATCACAGGCTTGTAGAGACAGACCCCGCCGCCATCCAAGATCTTGCCCAGTCTCTGCACTATCTGGGCATCCATCTCAGCAATGTTGGTCGCCGTGAAGATGCGGTGCGGGTTGGAGAAGAAGCTGTTGAGATTTGGCGCAAGATTGTAGAGACGAATCCTACCGTCATGCAAGATCTTGCTAAATCTCTACACCATCTGGGCCTCCATCTCAACAATGTGGGTCAGCATGAGGATGCAGTGCGCATTAGAGAAGAAACTGTTGAGGTTCTTCGCAGGCTTGTAGAGACTGACCCCACCGCCATAGGGAAGCTCGCCCACTCCCTGTATAATCTGGGCATCCATCTCAGCAATGTTGGTCGCCGTGAAGATGCAGTGCGGGTTGGAGAAGAAGCTGTCGAGATTTGGCGCAAGATTGCAGAGACAAATCCCACCGTCATGCAAGATCTTGCTAAATCTCTGCACTATCTGGGCCTCCATCTCAACAATGTGGGTCGGCATGAGGATGCAGTGCACATTAGAGAAGAAACTGTCGAGGTTCTTCGCAGGCTTGTAGAGACGGACCCCACCGCCATAGGGAAGCTTGCCCACTCCCTGCATAATCTGGCTTTCGATCTCAGCAATGTTGGTCGCCACGAAGATGCGATGCGGGTTGACGAAGAAGTAGTCAAGATTTATCGCAGGCATGCAGAGACGGATCCCACCTTCATGCAAGGTCTTGCTAAATCTCTGCACTATTTGGGCCTCAATCTCAACAACGTGGGTCGGCACGAAGATGCGGTGCCCGTCAACCAAGAGGCCGTCGAGATTTGTCGGAGGCTTGCGGGGAAGGAACCGAGCGTCACAGAGATTCTTGCCCGTGTCCTTTTCACCCTCGCTCGCAATCTCCGTATCATTGGGTTCCATAAAGATGCATTGCCGCTTGCTGAAGAAGCCGTTGGGCTTTGCCGCACCCTTGCCCCAGATTCTCGCGCTCTTCTTGCCAGTTCACTACAAAACATGGGTTTAAGTCTCCACGCCGTCCAGCGCCATGACGATGCGGTCCGCGTCCTTGAGGAAGCCGTCGGGATTTATCAGGAACTTACAAAACCATCCGTAATGACGAAATTGAAATTAGCCCATGCCCTGCAGACTCTCGCCACATTCCAACATGCCGTGGGCCGCGTCGAAGATGTCTCCTGCACCTATGAGATGGACACAGTAATTCATTGCAAGTTGGCCGAGACAGACCCTGACAAGACGGCCAACTTCTTGCATGGCCTTGCTGTGAACTTCCGCAGTATAGGCTTTCATGATGGTGCGCTGCGCGCTGAGAAAGAAGCCGTGGCGCTTTATCGCAAGGTTGTGGAGACGAAACCCGCATTCAGGGTGCGCCTTGCCATGTGTCTAAAGCTGCTTGCGGCGGATCTGCGCACCCTAGGGCGAGAAGACGAAGTGGACGTCGAGGTTGCGACATTGAACACTACGCCCACAGGGCAAGCACCCACAGGTGCAGATATGTCAATGGTGCGTCATGGAGTCTTTTAAGGATAAAATCCTGACATAAGAGTTGTCAGGCTTTTGACCACGACGGCGGGTCACGAAATTATCGAGGAGGTCCGGGTTCAAGACAAGGAGGACGAGAAGGATGCGATGCGCACTCGTTAGAAGGGTTTGAGTAGTCTCTCTTGACAGACACTTCATCGGATCTAACTTGTACCTCGTTCAATGATGGGTTTGGGTGGGAGGCAAGTGGGAGGTCGGCGTATTTTGTGAAAATTTTCAGGAGGTTTGAAGTGTTCAGACAGTAGTCGGAGAAAGTCCAAACAGTTTTGTGGTTGCATTCAAAGGCGGAGGAGTAAACAATAGCATTTCGGTCCTTTCAGTATTTCCTCGGCTCAAGTAAGGTGACCACCAGATGGTGGTTGAAGTGGGGTGAAAAATTTTGCATGGCATTCTGCCAACTACTAGTACTACGCGCAGCGCGAGCAACGTCGAGGGCCCAGACACATCAGCAAAACAGAAATTCTCTGGCATGCATGGCACCGTCTGGCTCCATCTGGCGGATATGGCCGGTATGGCTGCCATACAAGCCAGACGGCCCATAACACACCAGTTTTTTTTTAGGCTAGCATTTTCTCAACCAAATGGAATTTCGTATTGTTAATTCGGGTCCCTACAAATCAAAATGTTACCAAAGACCTGCTCAAGAATTGACGAAGATGCCCAAAGACACGAGAGGGCCCGGCCCGGCATCCTGGATTCCAGTGGTATCGAGCCGGCATTGTGTTACAGACAAATTAATCAAAGGCTGCCAGGAAAGTGTGCGCAATATAATTTAACCGCTGAAGTCGCGGGTTCATCGAGGTTCACATCATCGCATCAAAGGGTCCGTGCGCATCACGTGTTTCGGCTTGATGGTTGATATTGATGGGGTACTTCTATCTTCCTCCCACCATCCTCTCTCCGAAAGACCTCTCGCAGTTTGTCATTTGACGCTTCCCTTTTCTCTTCCCCCACATCTGACGCCGGTAGTGGTCTTTCCTTACCTTCGCCAGGCTGAAATTCTCCAAAACCTCAAACTTGAAGGCTTGTCGCGGACTGCTTCACCAATATTGTCTTTCTGGCTCTTGGTTTGGTTCCTCTCCCCTTGCAACATCTTTGGGCTTCAAGACCTCAAGCCTCAAGCTAATCCTTCAAGATCTCGAGCTTCAAGACCTGCCATCTCCCCATTCAAGATGGCGATCTTCAAGACCTGCCGCTTCAAGACCCCATATCAAGACCTCGGTCCTTCAAGACCTCAAGCACTTCATGTACTGGCATCTGTACTAGCATCCCTCAACACCTGTCCGCGTGCTCGCCGGGTCGGCCATACCAGCACGCGGTCACGCGAGCGAAGGCTCGGAGGAGAGGGGCGGCGGCGGGAAAGGGAAAGGTTCGGCGAGCCGGCAAGGTGTGTCTATTTCTTTGCCTTTTGCCTTGCCTTCCCCCCTTCCTGCGCTGTTCATATTTTCTGTCCCCCATATGGTCGCTGATATTCATTCCACAGTGCAGATAATCACTTGGTCGAAGAACCGCGCGGTGCTCCTTGGTCCGTCAGGGATGGTAGCTGGCGGTTAGGTGCATGTGCGGCTATCGTGTGCCCGCAGGGAGATTCGGGGCGCAGTCGGTGGGCTCGACATGCCACGCTCGAGTGGTCTGGACGTGGGAGAGGGTTTCATTTCATGTATCAATTCCTTTCGATCGTGAATATATCTGTATTCTATAATTTATACTGCAGCTTGTCTATGAGGACCCGTTGCCACAATTGAGCTTCTGATGAAGTTCTGGCGCCAGAACTGAATATGGCGTCACAAAGGTCATTATGCTGCCAGATGCAAATCTGGCGGCATGGCGCGCTTGGCTGGTCTGGTGCCAGATCAGCCAGATACATTCTGTTTTGCTGATGCAGGCGGCATACTGTAGGTAGTGGGCGACGACAGAACGGTCCCAGCGAAAGGAATCTTGAAGAAGAACCTCGAAGGTCCTTCAAGGCCACCGTTCTATGGCGTATCCCGGTGACCGCCGACCCACTGGTCATCGCCTGATTAGGCTCGATCGGCCGTGACGGTGTGACTTCGTTCCCTCTCCCGCTGCACTCTTGACTTTCCGCCTCAACCAAGGGGGTTTCAGGATTAAAATTTCGGATACAGGGGGGGGGGGATCCCGCGGAGGGCTGAAAAAAACTTTTATCATGTAATATGAAGGAGGTTCAAAACTGTCAGAAATACACCCTGAAGCACTCCAGGAGTCAGGAAGAGGGTATTTGGGACTCTACGGGCATGTACAACATGGTTGTCCGGATTTGGAAAGTCCATCAATTGTTGTGAACGTCTCCGAGTGTCCGTCGAGGGTGAAAAGAACGGTTGCTCAAAATAATTTAGGCGGAAAATTGACATTGATGTGCATAGACTTGAAACCTTGGGAGATTGGGGCAAGATGGCAGTATCGGCACCTACAAACAGTCAGCCAATATTGAAATTCTATATTTGACTCTGAAAACAGCGCACATCATTTAGTAATTGAAGCGGATATGTATTAAATGCAAGTGGTTGACACTCGACGATGTTCTAGCCCCACCAGAGCGTCGAAGAGGTCAATTGTTGTAGAGCTGAGTGGATTAGGAAGTTGTCAACCTAGTGGCGGTGAGGTGGCGGTGAGCGCGCACATGACTCGGAGACGCGGCCCGTCGCTAGGGGTGGGAATCTCCTTCCTTATATAGGGGGTCACGTGACCTCCGAAATAGGCAATTTGATGGCGGCAGGCATCGGCAATTTCAGAGTCCGCCGAAACAGTATTCCCGCCTTGTTTCTACGATTAAAGTGCCTTTTCCACCTGGTGCGTTCCTCAAATTCCCTTAGAATTGTCTGTGTTGTCTGAAAAGCCCCAAAATCAGTTCCTTTGATGCAGATCGGTTAGTTTTCACTGTTCAGTATTGAGGTGGCAAAGTGAGGGTATGGTGCAGGACTGATGTATTATTCTCCTGTATTCTCACAGCTCTTATTGTTGGTTTGACGTAGAGGTTATATGTGGTGGTTCTTGCTCATTGTTCGTGAGTTCGAGCTCGGCTGCTGTCTTCGAGCCTGGGCTCGCATGGAATTCTGCACCACTCCCTCTTCTTGCGAAGTTATTGTATGCTCATGCACACGGCGTACTTCCGCACATTCATGTGGCCAGTGCTCATCCTCTTACACCTGCACCAGCTTGCACCGCTCCGGACATCTCTCGCGGCTCGGACGAATGACGGCGTCACGTCAACGTTCGCGATACCGTGCTATGCATGTGTGCGAACTGCGCCGTGCAGCGCACCCATCTGACTCCTTCTCTCGTCGTCCGCACATTACGCGTGTTTCACGTCCCTCGCCCGGATTACCCAGCAACGCGAAAGAGCAGAGGCAAAATGCACAGCTGCCCCGGAATCAATGAAGGGGACATCTACGGGCCACATCGTGCCAGCGGTCGCCGAGAACCATGAATCAGTTTATATACAATGATCTCGTAGTCCACAGCTGCTCACAAGGCTTCCTTGTAAGTATAATCATGCCTGTACGAGTAATGTGGTAATATAAGTAGTGGCCTTCATTCCTGTGCTCGGCCCATCATCAGATACATATCTTCGATTCGAGGCTTCGCACATGGTGAAGTGCACCTCCACCCGCAGAACGACCGCGAATTGCAGCCGGGTATACCCATCTCGCTGCACCGCGCCGCGCGCGCGACCGAGAGGGTGTCTGTAACGCGTAGCGCGACGCTGGACCCGCTCCCTAGTTCGCGCCCAGGATGGGTATCGCGCGCAGGCCGTGCACGAGCGGGGCAACGACGAGGAAGCGCGCCAGAGATGGAGGGCGATCCAGCTGCTTAGCAGCATGTAGTAGGGGGCAGCGCACGCGGTACGACGGAGTCAGCGCGTGGACGGTGCGCTTGTGCACGCGGAGCCGGCTGTGCAGCGGGGGGTGGTACAGGGGAGATTCGGCGCGGGGACGGCGAGCTCGCGCACGCGAGGAGCAGCGGGTACGCGACGCAGAAGAGTGGATGGTCGAAACCTGCGAGCAGGGCATCAGGCTTGCGTTTGATAGGGCACACGCGTTCATACGGACCTCGCCGAAGCGCTGTCCGTCGTATCGCCAGCGTCGAAGGGCTACGGGTGCCAATCCCTGCGTGGCGGAGGCGCTCTCGAAGGGACACACTGCGCTCGACCGAGGCGGCACCGTAACGCACAGCGCGACACTGCCGCCGCGCATGGGAGGAGCCAGGACGGCAAGAACGCGCGCGAGGGAGGACCGCCTGCGCGCATACTGCGTCAGTGGCTGCTCAACGGCGAGAAGGGGATGCATACCGAGCAGTGGGGTAGTACCGTGGAGGGTGGGCGCGGGATGATCCTGCGCCGCAGCGGGTGCACGTCGGCAGGGCAGTCGAAGGAGCGGGCGTTCATAGCCCGGACGTGCGATCCGTCACATCACCAGCGGCGAGGAGCCCGCGGACGACAGCGAGCGCGTGGAGGATGCGTCCTTCACGTCGGCGAGAGAAGGGCTCGGACTCATTGGTCCCAGTCCCAGTGACGGCGTGGAGCACAGGGAGTGGAGGATCCGCTATGAAAGCGTCGAGAGTCCCTTCAGTTTGAAGGTCAGGATGGTAGAAAAGTCATATGATGCGCCGCCATCGGTCGCGACGACGCTGGGCATCGTTCCCGGTGCATCGCGCTTGTCCAGCACAAAAACGGGGGGACGGGGCAGGTGCGCTGCTTAACCCGCCCCGAGGAGCCGGCGGAGGTGCGTGCGGAGCGTGAAGATGCGGCAGTCACGCGCTGCAGGGCGGGGAGGGCGGCGAGCGTGGCTGGGCGGAAGGTAAAGGAGGAAGCGTCGGCAGCGGATGGGGGTGCTGGGCGGAGGGTCGAGGTGCGCAAGGGCCCACGGCGATGCTGGCGGCGTATTCATATTCGTGCAGCCTGCCGGTGAATGAGTACGGCTGGATGGAACTGGGCGGAGCGCGACGCACAGTATTTGGGCATCCTGGACACGTATGTATGCCCATGGACGTGGACAAACGGGCCTTCATGAGGTTTTCACTCCCGCCTGACTGGCGATACGGTGTCTTGTAGGCGACAAAGAATGCCTCGCTTGAGACCCAGACTGAGGTGAGGGAGCCGAGCAGAGGCGTGCAGGAGGAACCAAGGAGAATTCCGGAGCGGAGTTTAAACTCGGCAGACAAACGGCAGCTGCACAGCCTTCGAGCGCTTGTCTTTTCCGCCCAATCTCCGCCTCGTCCCAATCCATAGGAATTCTACCTGCACCTCCCTCGCACGGACAATTCCAGATCAAGCCAAGGAGTGACGCCCATGTGCACGCCCTGCTCCACTTTCCGCAGAGTCGCCGGCGAATGTACAACGGCCCCTGGAGCCTTTTTGCGCGTTTTCTGCGCGAGGTCACATCGCTTGCCGCTTGGCATGTTTCGCTTTTGGCTTGATCCCCAGCTTTCCCTTGACCATGGGGGCCTATCCTGAGCGGCTGCCTACCTTGGGCGCTCCGCACTGGCAGCCATCTGCGGTTACCTAGGCCGCTGCGAGGCTTCTGGGTCGTATTCCTATTTGCAGGATGGATGTAATGTACCTACCCAAATATATCTTCCTCAGAGCGCATCCCGGAATCTTTTGACGCCCCACTCGCCTCCAATCAGCTAAATGAAAGCTTTAGCGGGATATGGATGCAATTCCGGGCTGGAGAAGGCGTGTCGTCGGCTCTGATCCGCTGAAGCTGTCTATTCATCGCATCCTATGGATGAGTCCCTGAGTCCCTGACAGGGTTGTGTACTGGGCCGCGTGCATGGGCTGTGCGCCAGAGCGCATATAGCATATACTCGGGTATGGGATTCACTGGCGGTCCACGCGGATGCTCCTGTGCTCGCAAGTGTCCTGCTGTTGGCGATCCGCGGTCTGCTGGCTGAATACAACCATTTTCGTCATCTTTGGCAGATGGGAACATCATCGAACTGGCGCGCTAGCTGAATATAGCTCGTATGGTGATAGCAATCCTGAGGCTGTGATACAGCACCTCTTGCTCTCTTCCTCCATGGCAGACATCGTCGGCCTGGTCGCCAGTATCCTCCAGCTTGTCGACGCGGTGGCCAAAGCTCATGGGTACATCACGGATTTTCACGATGCACCAAAAGATCAGCGGCGCCTACTCTTGGAGATCCAGAGCCTCGAGCCGCTGGTTAAAGAGCTCGATAAACGAATACGGAAGGATCAAGCTGCTGGATTGTTTAGCGGTCTCCGGGAGTTTGAAGAGTCGCTTGTCCGGCTGAAGGGAATAATGGAGCGGCTGACGAAGAAGCTGGATTCCACTGGCATTTCGAAGCTTGCCGGTCGCTTGGCTTGGCCGCTGTGGGGGAAGGAAGACGTCGACGAAGGATTGAAAGCGATCGAGCGGTTCAAGAGTTTGCTCAATGCCTGGTTGGGAATGGATATCTTGTCAATGATCTCGATTTTGCCCTCATCGCCTTACTCACCTGCCTCAGGAATTTTACTCAAGGCAGGCTTACCGCGTATGAGATGGCGAGGATACTAAAATGATCTTGTTGTTTCAGATATCGCGTCGTCGCTACAGGATGTTGCGGACGAGCAGCGAATGGACCATGGGTGTAAGACGACGCAGTCATAATAAATATGATGAACGCTAACATATTGCTACTTCAGACATAAACAGATCCGTCAAGCATTTTACCCAGGAACACCGAGCTGCACATGATCGTGAAGTTCTTTGATTCTACCAGTCCACTTTCTTGCTGAATTTGTGGACAGAAACATTATCTAACCTCAAAGATCTTAAAGATGCCGCTGAGGAGGACCGAATAGATCATAACTGTGAGTTCCCTAGTACAAATATCCCCAACCTCACAATAATTCCGAGCTAGATATCGCCCAGTCTGTGAGGAATGTTACAAGAAATCAGGAGCAGTATCATGAGTGTAAGCCGCGGAACGTTAGGCTTGAAATACCTCGAGCTTATATTCCCAGGTAGATATCGCGCAGGCTGTCAGGAATGTCGCGAGAAATCAGGAGCAGTATCATGGCTGTAAGCCCTGAGGAACGACATTAACGCATCCCGCATACTTACATTTCCATAGCTGCCGAACGTTATAAGATAATAGAGTGGTTTTCACCCCTCAATTTCTTCCTGCGCCAAGCCGATATCTTCAGTTCTCGAGAGCCGGGAACTGGTCAATGGTTCCTGGAGCACGAGTTATTCAAGAAATGGAAAACGGCCACCATTAAAATGCTCTGGTGTCCCGGGATGCGTGAGGGCCTTCATATGTGAATTAACTGAGCTCTGAGAAATAAACTGTACAGCCGGGTCTGGAAAGACTGTGCTTTCGTGCGTACTACGGTCTACTAATCCCGGTTTGTAAGCTGAGAAAAAAAAATACAGTTCGATTGTCGTCGATGACCTACGGGAAACTTCAGAGAATCAGGACGCCGGTGTTGCGGTGCTTTACCTTAATCACAAGGAGACGGAAATGCAATCTCCGTCGAATCTCCTCGCAGGTCTCTGGCGACAACTTGTCGTGGATAAACCAATATCTTCGGCTGTGGATCGGTTGTACTCGAAACACCGCGAGCGGCGTACCCGGCCATCGCTGGAGGAAATTCATGCCATCCTCTGCAGCACCATATCCCAATACTCTAGTGCTTTCATCATTGTCGATGCACTCGATGAATACCCGGAGCGACAACGTGGTATCCTCCTACATTGCCTCTCATCTCTGGGATCAACTGTCAGCCTGATGCTAACTTCGCGGCCTAACATCAACGCCAACCACGTTCTGAACCTTCAAACCCTGGAAATCAGGGCGGCGGAAGACGATATCCGCTTATATGTTGATAGTCAGATCCTCGCATCCTTACGTCTGTCGAGACACATCCAAAATTGCCCGAGCCTGCGAGAGGACATTGAAACAACAATTGTTCGCCGTACCGACGGAATGTAGGTGCAATCCTTCACGGTTGAGACTCCAACAAATTCACTCGCTTTAGGTTTCTACTGGCAAAATTTCACATTGATTCGCTCACGACGAAACACACCGTCAAGGCCGTTCGAGATGTGTTGAAACATATGCCAGAAGACTTGAACAGCACCTACGACGAGGTGATGGAGCGGATTAATCGACAGAGCGAGGATGACAGACGGCTTGCTCTGCTCACACTCTCCTGGATTACCAATGCAAAGAGGCCATTGCGGCCCTCTGAGCTCAAAGAGGCTCTTGCTGTTGAACATGGGACTACCAAGCTGGACAGAGATAATTTACTGGACATCGACACCGTTCTGGCCGTCTGCGCGGGCTTGGTCGTAATCGCCGAAGGAGATAAGAGGATCCGTCTCATCCATTACACCACACAAAAATACCTCGACAGTGTACAACACAACACATTCCCCCATGCACAAACCGAAATCACCAGTACCTGCATCACATATGTCTCGTTCAACATATTCTCACAGCATCTACACGATCCCATGAACCTCTTCTATCAAAACTCCCTCTTGGATTATGCGGTGGAGTACTGTTTAATCCACGCTCGGGGCCAGCCAGAATTACATATCAAGCAAGTGATTCTGGCTTTTCTTGCAAACTGCCGTGCATGGTGGGAATTGTGGAACTGGAAACACGCCCAGCGAGCCAAATCAGGAACTGGATTGTGGATTGCTGCAGCATTTCGCCTGGAAGAAATCTGCCGAGACTTGATCCAGGAACGTGGTAGTGGCCTGGTACTTTGGCAAGCTGTACTGGAAGGAGTCACCGACATGGTTCAAATTCTCCTGGAAAACGGTGCCAGTGTTGAAGCGGACGAAGAAGCATATGCCTGCGCGTTAGAAGCCGCACGTAGTTTGGGACATATAAACATCACCCGTCTCCTCCTCGACCATGCTGATGTCAATTCACAAAAACTTGATGTGAACGAGAAAGGGAGGGTTGGTCCAGCATTGTACATTGCCTCCCGGCGTGGCAGCTACGATGTTGTCCGCCTACTGCTCGAGCAAGGTGCTGAGGTCAACTTGATTGGAGGCCAGTTCCATACTGCACTTTACGTGACCTTGTTGGAGGGTCACAACGACGTCGCCCGTCTTCTAATTGCGCATGGGGCGGATACCTCGGCTATGTTTTACACAGCCTGGTTGGAAGGTCACAGCAAAATCATCTTCCGGCTCCTCAGAATTAAGCGTGATGCGTACACTGCCGGAGGGATCCGCAGACCGCTGCAGACACACGGTCTAATAGAGAATGAGGCGGACGCCGATGTCACCGAAAAATTTCCCAGCGCCGAGATCGTGACAGAACCCACACATCTGGATGTACTTCTCCTTACCAGTGGTCTCCACAAAAATATGATGCATTTGGGGAAAGAAGCTGTAGAGTTTCTGGGCTGGCTTGCAGAGGTGGACCCCACCATTGTGCTAGATCTTGCTCAATCTCTTCGCAATTTGGGTGTCGACCTTCGCAATATCGACCTCCACGAAAGTGCGGTGTGCGTTGGAGAAGAGGCCGTCGAGATTCTTCGCAGGCTGATAGAGACGGACCCCACCACCATAGAGAACCTTGCCCAGTCTCTGCACAGTCTGGGCATCGCTCTCAGCAAAAGTGGTCGCCACGAAGATGCGGTTCGCGCTGGAGAAGAAGCAGTCGTAATTTATCGCAGGCTTGTGGAGACCGTGACGTACACTCCCATTAGACAATTTAGACGACATCTCGCTAAAAGCCTGCATAATCTGGCTGTCGACCTTGGCAATATCGACCGCCACGAAGATGCGGTGCGCGTTGGAGAAGAAGCAGTCGAGATTCTTTGTCGGCTGGTAGAGACGGAGCCCACTGCCCCAGAAAACCTTGCCCACTCTCTGCACAATCTGGGGGTCGATCTCACCAATGTTGGGCGTCACGAAGATGCGGTGCGCGTTGGAGAAGGAGCAGTCGAGATTCTTCGCTGGGTGGTAAAGACGGACCCCACCGCCACAGAAGGCCTTGCCCACTCTCTGCACAAGCTGGGGGTCGATCTCACCAATGTGGGGCGTCACGAAGATGCGGTGCGCGTTGGAGAAGAAACAGTCGTAATTTATCGCAGCCTTGTGGAGACAGATCCCGCTGCCACCCAAGATCTTGCCCAGTCTCTGCACAATCTGGGCATTGCACTCAGCAAAAGTGGTCGCCACGAAGATGCAGTGCGCGTTGGAGAAGAAGCAGTCGAGATTCTTCGCAGGCTTGTCACGGTGGAGACGGACACCACCATTATACTACATCTTGCCAAATCCCTGCACAATCTGGGGGTCGATCTCACCAATGTTAGGCGTCACGAGGATGCGGTGCGTGTTGGAGAAGAAGTAGTCGAGATTCTTCGCAGGCTGGTGGAGACAGACCCCACCACCATAGAAAACCTCGCCCACTCTCTGCACAAGCTGGGGGTCTATCTCACCAATATCGACCACCACGAAGGTGCGGTGCGCGTTGGAGAAGAAACAGTTGTAATTTATCGCAAGCTTGTGGAGACGGACACCACCATTATACTACATCTCGCCAAATCCCTGCAGAATCTGGCTGTCGACCTTGGCAATATCGACCACCACGAAGATGCGGTGCGCGTTGGAGAAGAAGCAGGCGTAATTTATCGCAGGCTCGTGGAGACGGACTCCACCATGATACTACATCTCGCTAAATGCCTGCATAATTTGGGGGTCGATCTCACCAATGTTGGGCGTCACGAAGATGCAGTGCACATTGGAGAAAAAACAGTCGTGATTTATCGCAGGCTTGTGGAGACGGACTCCACCTTTATACTACATCTCGCTAAATCCCTGCGCAATCTGGGCATCGCTCTCGGCAAAAGTGGTCGCCACGAAGATGCGGTGCGCGTTGGAAAAGAAGCACAAATTGTCGAGGGCCACGACGAGAACTCGGAGGGCGAGCAGGATCCCCTGTGCGCTCGTGGAACAGACGCAGCGCGCACTGATGCCAACTCAGATGTGGGTACGCCAGTGTCAGAGAAAATCACAGGCGGGGATCCAGTCCCAGTCAACTATCATAGGTTTATCTCAACGAAGTGAAAAATTCGGGGGAGGACTGACAGTACATTTTGCAGTGTAATAACCCCACCGCCGACGAAAGAGGAGGAAGGGGAAGGAAACACCGCAGAGGAGAATCCAGTCGGGTCCCAGTGCGTCTCAGGCATTCTTTTTCATCATTTCAGACCTTGAGCATAGATTGATAGAGGGCTTGTCGACAGCTAGCGAAGAAGTGTTGTGGAAGAGTTTGCACTGGAGCCTGGAGTCGAGAATGGCGCTGAATGGGGCCAGAGTAATTATGTTTTTCTTCCAGAGCGTTTGAAAAAGATGCAAAAATTTAGTACCTAAATGGGGCCAATTTAAATTTGGAGCCTGCCTTGCGATTTGGTCGAGGTGGTTTAGATGCAAGCTCCAATCGATGCAAATCAGATTCCGAGGCAAGGACACGTTGCGTAGAATGCATTTTTTTTCTTCCTTTTTTTTCCGCTGCCGCTAGCTTGAAGTTATAGGAGGCAGGGAGATCAGAGAATGCTTCGAGGTCTCGGCGGCCGACAATATTTGGGACCAAGAAACGAAGAAAAGACGTCTAACCTTCTTCTGGCGTCCATGCGACTTATCGACGGGTTAGCGGCTATTAGCGGAACCTCGGGGATTCACAAACTTCATGGTACCGGTGCTCGTCGGATCTGACAGAAAATCGGGCCCGTCACCAGCTTGCCACCTCAGCTCCGGTGCCTTAGGGCGCTTTCTGCCGCATGTCGATTCCTTCTTATTCCTATATGCAGTTCAAGACTTGGAAGTCGATGCAGGTGAGTAAACCGCTCAGCATCGTTGTCTCTTCTCAAGTCATTTCGCGGCCACGGTGGAGCCGCAGGCTTTCGAATGCTGCTTTGGCTGCCACTTTGGGCTTGTAACCCTTCTGCCGGCAAGCTTGGCAGTTCCGCGGAGGTTGCGCCCGAGTGTTGTTGCGGTGCTCTTCAGACTTGGCATCTCCTGCACGATTCAAAAAAGTCATTCGGCGGGACGAAGGCGCTGTGACGCGTTATCGTCACGAAGATGGTCCGTGCGCAGACAGCATGGATGCAGGCTCTCTCGGACTGTGCACAAGGTGAAATCCCTGCCTCGTCTTTCCCGCCGCCGGAGAATCGTGATGGCCAAATGGTTGCTTCGTACGGCAGCAGACGAGGCACCGTGCAGCCTGTTGCTGTGTGACGTGGGGATCGACCAGAGACCAACCGGAGACCCTCTTCAGTATGTTTAGTCCAGATGCAGCGAGCTCAGCCTCTAGCGGCCCGGTCTGGGCAAAGGCTAGCCAGTTGTCATGGTGCGTACAATCTTCCATCCTTTCAAGTTCTCCATATAGCGATTTTTGACGAACGAGCTCTATGCAGATTCAGCTGTGCAGAATACACGGATTTGAGTCGGACAAGCTTATGCGACCCGCAGCAACCAGCCCAGGCAGACGCAAGATGCAAGACGCAAGACATGGAAGGAGCAAGAAGGAACCAAGCGCAAGTAGCATTCCAGAAGAGACTCTCAAGACACACGCTTGTACTAGAATGCCCCCTCGTGTCCTCCGCCGTTAGCAAACCCGCGCCTCCCGTCGCCACGTACCTGCTCCGGCCGCTATAAAGATCGCGCGTATCAGCCAAAAACATAATCGTCAAATGAATTCCTAGAATAGGAAAGTGCAAGCCCATCAACCGGCGCCTATAGCCATGTTCTTTACGCGGCCCTAGCCACTCCCGCTCCTTTATCTGCCATCTCCGCCTTCCCTGCGCAGCGCTCTGCCCATATCCTCTTGGTCCCTTCACCGCGCCCAAACGCTCTCCGAGACTTTGAATGGCGCCGAAACTGAAGCTCCGCCTGGGCGAGTCGGCGCCGCGCAATTCGTTCACGCAGACGGATTACTACCGCACGACGCGCGAGGAGATACACTCCCCGATCTCGCGCATCGAGTCGCTGAGCGTACGTCCGCGTCCCTCTGCTAGGAAGTATGCTGATTGCATCGTAGCCCGACAGCCCGAACGCCGACCTGTCCAAGGGCGCGGCATCCCCGACGCTCCTCGTTAGTTTCACCGCGCGCCATTCGCACAACCACCCTGATATATGTACACCCTCCAGGCGCACATCCGCGAGGACTCAAGTGAGGATAGAGAGGCAGACGGTGGTGGACAGCAGCGCGCCGAGAAGCGCACGGTCCTAGGCCTGTTTTGGGTGCGCTCCACTGTCTCTTTTTCGCTCGACGCGCGCTTGCTGACTGGCCCTCGCAGCAGGTCTTCCATGCCTTGTTTCGCAAGTGGCGCCGCCAGAAAGATCGCGCCAGCGAGACCAAGTCCGCGCAGCGTTGAGGCGGTATCGAAAAAACCAATACGTGTATTATAATCTCCTGCTCCACAGCTCTCTATGCTTCCCTGTATAATCCTACTGTTATCGACCTGTACGACGATGTAATATAGCATAAATTCATTCTTCTATATACTTTCGCCATGATCAGATCTATATCTTCTCGTTTCTGGAGAGCACTTACCAGCGGCGAAGGCGGAATCGAGCATTACGTCTCGGAGTAGAGCCTTCGGCTCTGTCCGCCGGGCGCAGCCATCGCCGGCGCTGCACCGCGCCGCACGAGGGGGAGAGGTTCGGCGCCACCATCTCTATGGGGCGGAAAGGCACACACGGCCAGCCTTCCTCGAGACGACGCCGCCCGCGGTCCGCAGCGTTCCTGTGTAGTTCGCCGCGCGCGCGAGCTCCGGATTGAGCGCAGGGGCCATGTCCCCATACTGCGGCAGGGGCTGCTCCGCTATGTACAGGAGGGCGCGCACCAAGCGGTGGTGTGGCGCCACTGAGAATCGGCGTGGGGACGGCGAGCTTGAGCGCGAGGAGCCAGCTGCGCAGCGGGGGTAGTACCGGGTAGAGTCGGCGCGGGGACGGCGAGCTCGCGCGCGAGGAGCAGTGCGTACGCGTCGCAGAAGATTGGATGGTCGAAAGCCTACGTGGAGGGCGTTAGCTTGATGTAGTAAGGAGCGGGCATTGGTACGGACCTCATCAACACGTTCGGCAGGTTTGAGGAGCCCGCGGAGTGCGGCCGATGCTTCCTCCCTGTCGTCGAACTAGCGGGTGGCGAGCTCCACCGCCACGTCCGGGGCACTCACACCCACCCTACCCCGTAATTAGCTGCACTAGCACGCCGTGCTGGAGTGAGAGCTCGGCTCTATGTAGATGAGATGAGCAAAATCTCGATGGGTAGGAGAGGTACGCACTGAGCTCGAGGGAGGCATCGACCGACCCGCAGCGCGACGGCGCCACCGGACCCAGAGATGTGAGTGTTCCCGCGTTGTTCGCACCCAGGACGTGCGGCGCCGCAAGTGGCATATTGAGCGCAGGGGTCCTAGCGGCAAGGAGTAACCCAAGGGCGCAGTGGGGCGTGGAACGGCGACCTGGTGCGCTCGTGCGCGAGGCAGCGGGTACGTGTCGCAGGAGATTCCCCGGGTATTCGAAAACCTGTGGGAAGGGCGTTAGTTTGGATGTGGTATGGGGCGGGCGTGCATACGGACCTCGTCGACGCGTCCGACAGGGTCGAAGAGCCGGTGGACTGCAACGGACAGGTCATCCATGTCGTCACAGAGGGGAGCTGGCGGATGGCGAGCTCCACCGCCGCGTCCGGAAACAGTCACACTCGACTTAATATCCCATCAAGAGCTGCACTAGGACGCCGCGTTGGAGCGAGAGGTTCGGCTCTATGCAAATAGAATAACACCTCGATGGGCAGGGGAGGGACGCACTGCGCTCGGTGGTGTCTCGACCTCCGCATTGTGTCGGGCGACGCGGTCGCTGGACCCCGCGATCTGCAGCGTTCCCGCGTAGTTCTCCGGAAGGGTGTCGCGCGCAGGCGGCCATGGGGTGCCGGACCACCTGCGCGTGTACTGGGGCAGCGGCTGAGAAGGAGGCGGCGCACCATGCGGTGGTGTGGTACCGCGGAGAGTCGGGCGCGGCGACGGAGAGCTCATGCCACAGAAGCCAGGGCGGAGCGGGTGCGCGTCGGCAAGGGTGGTCAAAAGCTCGCGCGATGGAAAGCCTACGCGGAGGGCATCAGTTTGGGTGTAGTGAAGAACGGGCGTTCGTACAGATCCAATCGATCGACGCGCTCGACAGGGTCGAGGAGCCTGCGTCGAGGAGGCCGCGGACGACGGCCTGCGTGGCTGATGCGTCCTCGGCGCCGTTCTCGGAGGAGGGGTGTTTCGATGCTAGACAGACTCGGCGAAGGGGGTCGTTCTCGGGGTGTCGCGCAGTTCCAGAACGAGGAGCGGGTGGACGAGGTAGGCGGAGGGCTGCGTATGCCGCGGGGCGGTACCCAAGCCGGCAGAGCTGCGCCGAGCAGCCGGATGTCTTGCCCGCCCAGTGGCGCGCGGAGCAAGGGCTAGGCGCTGCAGGTCGGGGAGGGTGGCGAGTGTGGCTGGGCGGGGGCGAGGGGCGAAGTTGGCAGCGGTGGCGTTCCATGCAAGTCTGCGCGAGGAGCTCGCTCAATCTCGCTGGCGGCATATACACATGGATCCGTGAGCGTGCTGTCGGTTGATAAGTACGACTGGGAGAGAGCGGGATGCGCGTGCGCGTTGACCAAAGGGTCCTCGCCTATGGCTCGCTGGCGACATGCTGGCTTGCATGTCGTACTGATAGGAACGCGTAGAGAAGTGGCAACTCTACACGAGCACTGTGACCCTCTTTTCGGCGGGTTCAGCCATGCGCATGTTACCGATGCATCGTCCTGGGTGGGCGCGAGTAGCAGAATGTCCGGGGGGATCGACCCAGGAAGTGCCCAGTTGGGTTTACCGATCGATCAGCTGGGCATTTATCTGCCATGTGGTTGTGCAGTTATCTGCCATCCACCCATTGCTCTCGATACAAACCTCCCAAAATCATCGGAATATTTGAGCACAAGTATAAAAGAATATGGATTGATTCTGTCTGCTCAGATTTTGTGAGTTGTTTCATAGGAAGGCTGATAAAGCCCACTGGCAGATAACTATGTGACATGGTAGATAACTCGTCACGGTCAGGTGGCTGATGTGACCTCCCATTAACCGTGTCTCTTCGTTGCTTGAGGACGCGACTTTGACGCGTCCGGGCACCAAATTGATCCATAAAAATATTCACGTGTCGGGTTGGACTGGAGACATTTGTTTCTGCCACAAAAGTGAGATACCGTGCCGACTGCTATCAGATGCGGGACATTTTCCCGTTTAGCCGTGATTTAATGCCGGGAGCTCATTTCAAGAGCTTTCTGAGTTCTTGTGAAGCTCAGATCACAGCCAAATAGCTTTAGATCTCTGTCGAGTGGTTTTCCTACTACGATAAGCGGACAGAAATTTGATCTTGGCCACTCACTCTCAGTTCATTTCTCGACTCTTGCGGGAACGGTCCATGAGCCGGGAAATTCTGAATGTCAGCCAGAACAATGCAGAGGAATTTACACCAGGGATGCGACAGCGAAAGATACCGAAAGCAACATTTTTGCCAGCAACATTCTTGTTTCAAAAATAATCACTTTTGAACTGTATAATGGTTTACAGTGTTCCGTTTGAATTTGTAGAATGCATAGGTGTTGGAAGGAATTAAACACTCATTTCTCTTGCAAATAGTTGCCTTTTATTGCCCACAGCCTTGCTCAAATGGTATTCGGAGTTTTCCGGAGCTTTCCGGACTCTTGCCTTTTTCGATTTCTTTTTCCGCGGTCTTTCTCGTGAAACACCCAGTGGAATGGTCGGAAAACCCCCAGTTGGTCCTAGCACGCTGCGAGTAAGCGGCGGCAAACCCCGCACGCCGTTCGACCAAACACGCTTCGTATATTGACCGAAGGTCTGTACTTCAACTCAGTCCTGCAAAACACTTGAATCTTCTCTGATCACGATACTTCTGCATATAATCATCGTCGCCATATTTGAAATTTCTCTGTGCTACCCAAAAACATGAAAGCAACAAAGAACGCCGGATATCCATAAGCATATCTGTCCGACGAATCAGAGCGACGCCGTTATGAGTCCCAATACTTTGCTCATATCAGGACGATTTGAAGGTTTATGCGCCCAGCAAGCTTCGACGATAGCCCATAGCCCGTCCGACATTGCCCGAGTGAGTCCATCAGGCGGGTATGGTCGAGGAGGACGCTTTTGATCCAGAACCCGAAATACTACCGCCATGTCTGGCTGAATGCTCCAGAATGGCTGTTCTCCCGTGTATATCTGTTCAGGTAGAATTAGCTGAAGAACACCAAGACAGTCAGGAATATAACCTCTACACACAGACATGCAAAGGCATAAACATCGCTGGCTTCTGTACGTTTGAACTCGACTTGATAGTCGAGCAGCTCCGGTGCCATCCACCTCAACGAACCGCGTTGTGTAGTTGAAGTCGTGCCAAGGGTAGCATCAGTCACAATGGCCAGTCCGAAGTCGGCTAGTTAAGCATGTTCCTCATCGTCTATCAGTACGTTTCCCTGAGTACATGGGTCAGATGTCAATCTTAGCACAAACATAAAATTGATTTCACCCCACGTAGATCGCCATGGACAATATTTTGCGAGTGTAGGTAAGCTAAACCTTGCGCAGTTTCAAAGAGCTAAGTCAGACGTCAGTGACGGTTAGGTACAATCATGAGGTGCTACTCACAAGTTGGGCAGCCCGCCTGTCGGGAAGCGTGCCATTCTGATTTTTTACAAAGTTGTTCATGGTACCATTGCGCATATATGGTGTTATGATGCAAGGCGGATAACCCTCAAAGAATTTCTCGTCGAGACCAAGAAATGGTAAAACGTAAATATGTTTGAGATGGACCCAAGTAAGAACTTCCTGCAATAGGCTCTGTAGATTCATTGAGCTGGGATTGAAAGCAACGAAGTGGGATCAGCCACACTTTCGAAAATTTTAACATCTCGTTCGGCTCCGGCTGATACGCTCGCAAACGTTTCAGAGCAATATCTTGCCCTTTGTATCTCCCAAGAAAAATATCTGCAAACCCTCCTTGACCAATCTGTCGATGTGTGTTTACGGAATCCAATTTCAGGAATAGGATTGGAGGAAAAGCCTTGGTGGCAGCACACAGGTTTTTCAGCAACTGCCGTGCTGGATGGACGAATGGGGCGTCGTCACTCGCCATAATACACTGCGCGCGCATAAATATGTCAAATTATCATTTAGATCGCCGATGAGACATGCTACCTCGTGCAACGCATTCATGAAACCGGTAGCTTTCTCATCACTGAGGTGTAAAATCTCCTCTTTGCCCGAGTAAATTGCCCCACGGAATAGATGCGAGATGACCTTGTCGTCCTCGAGAAAGACTTTCCGAATCTTAATGGAGTCATCATAGCCGAAGTCTTGTAACAACTGCAGGCCAAAAGAATCAGTGGGAATGTTAGAGCGATGTATAAAAGTTATCTCATACCATCCTGACATCGGCGCGGAATTTAGCACTATACGCAAGACTACAAACATTATTGTGCTCGCTCATCCACTCGACTCGTTCCTGCAGACGATTCCAAAAGCTGCACTGAATTTTAGGTTATGCCAGGACTAAAGAAAGGCATGTGTAAGTAAGTACCTGATTCTCCGATCGTTCTTGGATGACAGAATAACGTTCTCTGCAAGCTCTACAAAATGCTGTGGAGTCAAAATATCGGATTAGGTGTTGACGACTTGGAACGGAGAAAACCACACGAACCTTGCCAACTTTCAACGTGGATTTATCAATCAGCATCTGTCGCAGTTCCAGTTGCCTTAGTCTTTGCAGCACTTCCTCATGCAGCTCTTCCTGAGGAGAAAGTGGAGTAGCGAACTTGTTTTGCATGAGTTAATCGTCGCTTAAATCTTAAGCAAACATCTCACCGCCGCTGGAGCGCAATCAGGGCTGGAGACAGCATTCTGTGTTGCTAAAGATGTGGATGTGGATGCTGCCGAACAAAATAATAAATATGATTATAACTTTTCCAGAGAAACAAGATAACTTACATTGGCCGGGATAGACGTATGGCAACGAATATTGAGCCTCATTGGCGGTGCGGGAGGGAGGAGGTAAATATCCTTCCCGTGGGGGAACGTGTTGAGACACTGGTGTCGATCGTGTATCCGTAACGGGAATTGGGCGTCCTTGTGTTGCGGGAGCCGAGGTAGGTCTTTGGACAGTCAATGTTTACGATTTGTGACGAGATAGAGAGCTCACGAGACAGAAGGGGTATTTCTATTGGACTTCGGGTGGACCTTGGCAGCATGCTCATGCAGCAACGAAACCTGCAGGAAGCTCGGGGCTTTGCAGCCTTCAACGCTACACTTGTAAGTCTGTTGTTTTGGCAGGGGTTTCGATGGCGAATGGAAGTCTTTAGTATGCTGACGTAGATACTCAGGTTTCTCAAACTTTCGATTACAACGAGGACTTCCGCATTGATATGGCAATGGCTATACGGAAGATTAGCAGGCATATTGACCTTTTGAGTAGAATATACTGACAGGTGTTGGCATATTGACCTGCACGAATAATCGTGACAGTACTGAGAGCGCAATGGGAAGGGCTTGCAGAGGAATGCCCGATCCGTATTTTGTGGCCCCATTTGTTTGTCCTTATGGTTCGAAATCGACGCACGGACCAGCGGTAGCCTGTTTACATGTTTACATTTCAATACCACGCCTCCGTCTAATACAAGACTGAGGTAGAGCCAAAACTCACCACGGCGGGTCGTTTGCGTAGTTAATATACTGTCCGTTCCGTGAATCTCGCCGAGTGAATCTCTCCGTGTAAATCTCTCCATCGTCGGTAACTTCACATCAACCCGTTGCCAGCCCCTTCTTCACGTTCTTCGGCCTCTTGTGTTCGTTTTCTTCGCCTTTTCTTTCTGCCAGTCGCCCCAGATTCTGCCAGCAAGTCAGATAGCGGCAACATGCCAATCCGCGGCGAGGTGATGAGCTAAGCGTACGTCCGCAAGCTTGTCGTCGGGGTCTTTGGTTCACGGGATTAGGTGGTCGAATTTCGGGAGATGATCTAGGCAGAAAGTATAGTAATGTCTGTTAGTTGCCGTTGAGTTACCGCCCGTTCTGACGAGACCGAACAATGCCGCGTGGATCAACTTGAACCAGATCAAGAATCAGAACAAACAAGCCAAGCACGCATTCGTCAGAAGGGGTTTGCTTCAGACTCCGTCAAACAGAGGACCTAGAAGTTGGCATTACTGCAACAAAGCGGCCTCTTTGGCCTTGGGTCATTCGAGAAAACTTGTAGATAAACAACCCAGCTACAACATTTGTCTTTAGTGTATAACATTTGGCTCGATATTCATTGAGTTTCAAGCCTCCGAAAAGTGGCTTAATCGAGCTTTTTCGTGAAGTGTTCCTGTGTAGTTCGCCACGCGCGCGAGCCGCGTATTGAGCGCGGGGGGCCATGTCCCCATACTACGGCAGGGGCTGCTCCGCTATGTATAGGAGGGCGCGCACCAAGGGGTGCTGTGGCACCGCCGAGAATCGGCGCGGGGATGGCGAGCTTGAGCGCGAGGAGCCAGCTGCGCAGCGGGGGTAGCACCGGGGAGAGTCGGCACGGGGACGGCGAGCTCGCGCGCGAGGAGCAGTGGGTACGCGTCGCAGAAGATTGGATGGTCGAAAGCCTACGTGGAGGGCGTTAGCTAGATGTAGTAAGGAGGGGGCATTCGTATGGACCTGGTCAACACGTTCCCTCCCTGTCGTCGGACTATCGGGTGGCGAGCTCCACCGCCACGTCCGGAGCACTCACACCCGCCCTACCCCATAATTAGCTGCACTAGCGTGCCGCGCTGGAGTGAGAGCTCGGCCCTATGCAGATCAGATGAGCAAAATCTCGATGGGTAGGAGAGGTACGCACTGGGCTCGAGGGAGGCATCGACCGACCCGCAATGCGCAGTGCGACGGCATCACCGGACCCAGGAATGTGGAGCGTTCCTGCGTAGTTCGTACCCAGGACGTGCGCCGCGGGCAAGCGGCTCATTAAACGCGGGGGCCACGGCGGCAAGGGGTGGTACCGGACCACCCAAGAACAGCTACGCGTGTACTCCTTTGGACGGCGCGCATCAAGCAATGGTGCAGTCGGGCGTGGAACGGCGGCTTGTGCGCTCGTGCGCGAGGCAGCGGGTACGCGTCGCAGCAGATTCCCCAGTTATTCGAAAACCTGTGGGAAGGGCGTTAGTTTGGATGTGGTAAGGGGCGGGCGTGCATACGGACCTCATCGACGCGTTCGACAGGGTTGAAGAGCCCGTGGACTGCCACGGGCAGGTCATCCATGTCGTCACAGAGGAGGGGGCTGGCGGATGGCGAACTCCACCGCCACGTCCGGGAACAGTCACACTCGACCTAATATCCCATCAAGAGCTGCACTAGGACGCCGTGCTGGAGCGAAAGGTTCGGCTCTATGCAAATAGAATAACACCTCGATGGGCAGGGGAGGGACGCACTGCGCTCGGTGGTGTCTCGACCTCCGCATTGTGTCGGGCGACGCGGTCGCTGGACCCCGCGATCTGCAGCGTTCCCGCGTAGTTCTCACCACGGAAGGGTGTCGCGCGCAGGCGGCCATGGGGTGCCGGACCACCTGCGCGTGTACTGGGGCAGCGGCTGAGAAGGAGGCGGCGCACCATGCGGTGGTGTGGTACCGCGGAGAGTCGGGCGCGGCGACGGAGAGCTCATGCCACAGAAGCCAGGGCGGAGCGGGTGCGCGTCGGCAAGGGTGGTCAAAAGCTCGCGCGATGGAAAGCCTACGCGGAGGGCATCAGTTTGGGTGTAGGCATCAGTTTGGGTGTAGTAAAGAGCGCGGGTTCATACAGACCTAATCGATCGACGCGCTCGACAGGGTCGAGGAGCCCGCGGACGACGACCTGCGTGGCGGATGCGTCCTCGGCGCCGTTCTCGGAGGAGGGGTGTTTCGATGCTAGACAGACTCGCGGCAAAGGGGCTCGTTCTCGGGGTGTCGCACTGTCCCAGAACGAGGAACTGGTGGACGAGGTAGGCGGAGGGCTGCGTACGCCGCGGGGCGGTACCCAAGCCGGCAGAGCTGCGTGCGAAGCTTCTATAAGTGCACAAGTGCGCCATGAACGTCGCGCGCCGAGCGCTGCAGGGCGGGGAGGGTAGCGAGCGTGGCTGGGCTGAGGCGAATTCGGCGACGGGGAGTGAAATCGGCGGTAGGTTCCATGGAAGACTGCGCAAGGAGGTCGCTCAATCTGGCTGGCGGCATATACATATGGATCCGTGGGTGTGCTATCGGCTGATGAATACGGCTGGATAGAAATTGGAAGAGCGCGACGCACAGTACCTGAGGGACCGGATACATCCATAAAGATAACGCGGAGAGAGCGGGATGCGCGTGCGTTGACCATCTCAAAGGGTCCTCGCCCATGGCTCGCTGGCGAAACGCTATCTTGCATGTCGCGCCGATGGGAACGCGTAGAGGAGTGGCAACTCTACACTAGCACTATGGCCCTCTTTGCGGTGGGTTCAGCCACGCGCATGTTGCCGATGCATGGTCCTGGGTGGGCGCGAGCACCAGAATGTCCGGGGGGGATCGACCCAGGAAGTGCCCAGTTCGTCCTAGACCAAGTCAGCACGCAGCATTGCGCCGGGAAGGGGACGAACCTCGAGCAGCCGGCGTAAAATTGCGCTTTAGTATTTGTTGCCCTCAGACGTATACATCCCGCCCGATCTCAGCTGTCAGGGAGCAGTCCACCAGAGGGCGCGGAAATATGGAGGATCGCCCGAGTCTTGTGAAGACGGCATTTGGGTAGAAGGTCGGGTTCAGATAGTAGGACAAGCCCAAGGCAAGGATGTATAAGGAGCCCGCCAGAACCCGCTAGCGGATTTGCTCGCCTAAGGTGGAGGCATCGGGGCCCTTCCGCAGGAGAGAAAGAACAGACATGCTTCCACAGGGGCGTCGTGGGACGGACTCTCAAGATCTCAAGCGCAGATGAAAAAGCACATGGAATTTGGGCAAGGCGCGTAAAGTCACAGAAGGTCACGCGTGACACTTCTAACGCTCGGCGGAAATCGGGTCTGACTCCCGACCACGGAACGAGCGCTCACCTCAGCTCCCGACGGGCATATCCATCCTCAGCTGCCAGCGCATCCTACGTGAGCGATATGGTTCTAGGTGATCATGATTATCGTCGGCGTCCAGCCAGTACCCAACACTGGAATTTGACTGAAAATCTCTGAAAATTGGAATACCAGGAGTACAGGAATACATTCAAGGATTCCAGTCTTACTTATAAGGGATTTACTTGGATTCAACACACACTTTTCTGGCTCTTCTCTATCCTACCGGCGATCGATCAACGATGTATCGTCCTTTGGGATACTCTGGTATATCTTGCAATAATGCTCGCGCCGTTCTACATGGCTCTTCAACGTGATTCATCTTCGGAAACCAGTCCGGATACCTCCTCTCCCGGCTTCGTGATGGAGTGGAATGAAGGACTTACAATGCCGGTATCGCGGCATCGCCACTCGCAATCACTTGAACAAGGAAGACACCGACTACTGTATATAGTCGTTGGATCTACCCCGCTGCCCATTGGCGGATGGTCTGTCAAGATCGAACACTTTCGTAAATTTCTACGACGTCGCATGCTTATCTCCCGAAAGATTGGCGCCTGTCCAGATACTCGACGCATGCAATACAACAACTCTTCCGAAAACCTTGTGCTCATCGTCCGCATTGCTTAATTATTGCTGTTAATTGAAACCACTCTTCTAGGTCTAGGATCAAGACCACACTCTCCACCGGTTCCACCTAATCGGATCCGAAGCAAAGAATCCCATCGCGTGGGATGTTTTCGCGATGTGCCGTTGTTGCGGCCAGTTTCATACCGGGTGGCTTGGAGGATCCCCATAATCGTTTATTGCCATCGGTCTGCCCCAATCTAGAAAGATCTAAAACTCCAGAGACACGGGCCAGCTCGCCGAGGGCGGACTGAGCTTCAGGTCGACGTCAAACTGGTGGCCACGCTGAGTCAAGATTCATCTTATCGCCAAAGCCCCGCGTGACTGATTTTCAAAGCTCGAACTGTCCGAAGAATCCCGGGGACGTCAATGACATCCTCACGGTGGGACGTCTTAGATGTATATAATGCCCCGCTCGTGCCTCGCAAGGGATCCACACCTTCTCTCAGAATGCTTCTCCGACACCACCTCAGCAAGCTACTTCTAGCAGCCGCAGCGGCGCTCTCCGCCCGCGCACAGCCGGCCCCGATCGTCGATCTGGGCTACGCGAAATATCAGGGCGCGGTCTCGTCATCCAACATAACCCACTTCCTGGGAATCCGATACGCCGCGGCCCCGCTAGGTCTGTGTTCGCACCCCAACTTCTCAGCTTCCGAATAACTTAGATATCTTGTAGGCGATCTGCGCTTCCGCGCCCCACTACCTCCCGCACATGTTCCCGGTGTTCAGGACGGCACCATCGAGCCCAACCAATGTCTCCAGACATCAAAAGGATTGTCTCCGACCAACCCGCTGGAAACACGCGCGGCTCCTGTAGTCAACTCGACAGAAGACTGCTTGTTCCTCAAGTTTGTGGCTTCTGGCTCCTGAGCGATCCATGTGCTAATTCCCCGACAGTGTGTACTTCCCCAGCGACGCGGCAGGCACTCCTGTTAAAAATCTCCCTGTGCTTTTTTATATCCACGGTGGAGGGTGCGTCCTTATATTTGCTCTCCTTAATCTGGATTTAGCGAAACGTTTGAACAGATACCTTGCGGGGCAGGCTAGCGCCTCCAACGGAGAAGATCTTATCAACCAAAGCAATAGAGGACTCGTCATCGTGGTCATCCAGTACCGTCTCGGCGTTTTCGGTACAAATTCCTTTGCTCGATTGCGTTAAGACTGTTCATTCCCTGATAAACCTCTCTTCAGGTTTCCTCCCTGGGACGGAAGTAAAGAAAAATGGAGCGTTGAATGCTGGGTTGCGTACGAATCATGACTTCCTTTTATGACCCGTACTGACGGGTTACCGTCCTCAGTCGACCAAGATTTTGCATTACGATGGACCAATAAACATGTGCGTCCCAGCGTACCTTCGATCTCGATGACCTCATAAATAGGGCTCAGATAACCAAGTTCGGCGGAGACCCATCCCGAGTCACCATCTGGGGCCAATCTGCTGGTGCGTCTCTGATTTTAAGAGTGTCCGGCGATGTGAATGTGGGATTTAGGCGCGGGATCTGTCCTTCAACATGTCGTGGCGAATAACGGAAGGACCGAGCCACAGCTGTTCAGAGCTGCGATGACCAGCTCGAGCTTTCTGCCTGCACAGTACCACTACAACGACCGAATCCCAGAAGTGCGGAACTCAGCTTCAAGTGTTCGTTGATGTTTTCTGAACCCCTCCGCAGCTGTCATTCAGCAAGGTCGTGGCTCAATCAAAGTAGGTGTTATTCGCTTAAAATTCCGGCTGGTTAGTAACGTCGTTGAAAGCTGCACCTCTGCTGCCGATGCGTTAGCTTGCTTGAGGTCCACTGATGTCGACGTGCTGCAAGCAGCCAACATCCAAATCAATAATGGCGCATTCTTCGGGACTTACACGTTGGTCCCCGTAGTCGATGGTGAATTTATCACACAGCGACCGACACTATCGCTCCTGCAACGGAAGGTCAACGGGGTACGCACTTTTAACAGTAAAACCACCCAAATTCATCTCGTTGATCACTTGAAACCAGGGTGCACTGCTCTCTGTGACGAATACATTCGAAGGGTTCAAGTTCGTTGATCAGACCACTGGCGATACGGCGAACGCGACGCAGTATGCGCTCACTCTATTCCCTAATTTCGGTCCTACCCAGGCCGACGCGGTGGGCTCGCTCTACGCGGGCTTGGGGACGCCTTTGTTTCAAGAGACTGCCCTCATGGGAGAATGTGGGGCTTATAATGTTAATGTTGCGCATATGCTGCGTCAGCTGATAAACATTTTCAGCGATTTTTATTTGCCCAACCTACCTATTGCTTCATGCTTTCGGTGCGCGCGCGTTCAAGGTATGACTATCCAACTGTGTTTGATTATGTCTTGAGAAGTGGTTCTATATTCACACACAGGCTGAGTTCGCCATTCCCCCGGGCCAACACGCAAACGACGTCCCGTACTACTGGCCCTCCACGACAACGCCCCCGTTCAACAACCAAGTCTTCATCGACGCCTTCGCTCAAATCTTCACATCTTTTGCCCTGAGCCTTGACCCGAACTTGAAGGTCGACCCCACGACGATCACGCCGCCTTGGAAGAGGTGGGATATCGAGCATACCGAGATGCTCTTCAACAAGACGGAGGATGGAGTCCCTGTGGTGAAGACGATTGTGACCTCTGACGCCCTGCTCGAGCGGTGCCAGTGCGTTTGTTCCTCACGCTTCTTAATTGGTTTTCAACATGTGGGCTCTGCTCTATAGGTTCTGGGCAAGTGAAGGAGGTCTCACGGCCCAGTAGCCGCTCAAAATCGCGGTGGCGGAATTATAACCGCTTGGGAAACAATTCGGAGAAGAATCCCAACTTGTATGAATGGATTGCGTTTAAGCGGTACGAACAAAAGAGAGTGAACTGGGTTCGAACGAAAAAGGTTATGTGATGGACTCGGATGTTCAAACTTGGTTCAGCGGTTTGTTTGCACATCCCAGTGCCAGATGGTTTAAATTGTGTTGTGGGAAGGGACCTGCGCTTGTTCGACTGCAAAGCAAGCCCTAGACTCTGGAGGGAAAAAAATGGACGATGGAGTTTCGGGGGAACCCGAGCGGAGTTTAAGGAGAGCTCGGCAGCCGCACAGCCCCGAACCTTTTCTCTCATCTTCATCCTGGTTCCTGCCAATCAAGTTTTGTTGCTCAGTCTTGCACCCTCTCGGAATCGAACTGTGGTTGTTCTCCTCGACTCTTGGCGAGACCTGTACCTTCTGGCGTCGGCGGTTCTTCGTAGGCTCGAATGCAGCGGGGCCCGTATATCCACAGCTTTACGACGGTCGCTAGTCTATATTGATGTACAGTCTTCTGGAGACCTGATTTTCTCTCACCGAGGTTCCTCCGCCAAGTCTTTTGGCGCTCAAGCTATATGCAATCCCGCCAGAGCTTCCGGAGTAAATCTGGTCCCCACCACACCTGATTTTACTCTCTTCTGTCTTATTACACCTCAATGACGGGCAAAAGGAAAGTGTTCGAAACTGGCAGCCCGGGAAGCCAAAAAAGGATGCGATCCAAGAAGTTGACTGTTGATCAGAACAACTGTTCACAGCCTTAGTTTGGGGCCTTGTCCTTCTTCGTCATGGCGATATCGTGGGCCTCGTCCTTAGCATCCTCCAGCTCATCGACATGATCACGAAAGCCCCCAGTTATGTGCAGGATTTTCGACATGCACCCAAAGATCAGCAGCGGCTACTGAGAGAAATCCAAAGCCTCGAAAGACTGATCCGGGACCTGGATAGGCGTACACGGAACAATGGAGCCGCACACCTTACGAACAGTGCTCAAGAATTTGTAGAATCGATGACTCAACTGCGGGGACAATGGAGCGGTTAACGAAGAAGCTCCAACAGGATGGTATTTCGAAAGTTTCTGCTCGGCTAGCCTGGCCACTGCGGGCGAAGGAAGATGTCCAGGAGGGATTGAAACAATTGCGACACGTTTTTACTGCTACTGGAATGTAAGGCTCAAACTACAACTTGGAAGCAGAATACCGCAGAAAAGCCAACCCCAAACGCATCGGTGAGACCACCAAAATTCAGTTGAGAAAGCTATTGGCTGGACCGGCAAAGGTGACGGACGTGATGCCGAGCTGGGGACTTGAAATGCACTCGCGAGGTCAGGTGAGTTGCGCAACTGAATAAGAATCCGTGGCGTGGGCAGTATGAATGTACCCAGCGATGTTGCGTGGATATCAGAATGTCAGAGCAGAATATCTCTGGAGCTTGGGCAACATTTTCCGGCACGTAAAATGGGAGTGTTAGCCATGTCAGCGACGCGCTAAATGAGATACACAGATGGAACGTACTTTGATGTACGTAGAATCCCGAACATCAATGATGAAAATCAGCACACTTGCTCCAGAGGCGTGTCTATGTGGGTCTATGTAGCTGCCCATAGAACCCATAGCAATTGGGGTTTTCCTGATGAGGGTGTGAGAAAGGGGCGAAGAGATACGCATGCCATAACATTCGGGACGTTACGACCGAACATATCTCTGGCAACTCCTGGTCCCATGGTTACCTCCAACTGCAATGCCTTTCAGAGAGCGTCAACATATGATTACGGAGAAGAGAAGACTCGACGGAACCTCGTTGATATGATCGACAAATGAGAGTTCACGGTCGGGGGCCGCACGCATCTCGGCTAGTCTGGCCTCCCCCGAAGTGAACAGCGTCCATCCATTTTGAGTGTAAATTTTAAAGAGCGTGTTCGGGTACTTGCAAACGGCGTTCAGCAATGACAGTCTGTGTCGGTGAAATATCACTGCGTGGATAGATTTGGACGTCAGATTTAAGCGTCGAGTTCAATCTTGTCGCTGGCCGTGTTCCGCATTCACTTGGACGGTAGTGTTCCGTGCGCCTGCGCACAAGTATGAAACACCTTTGGTCAATTACAGCCGTTTCCGAAACCTTGAGACGCACAATTTGTTTTCCTCTCTCACAACTTGTGATGAAATGATACAGCCCTTTGCATAAGTGTGTGAAAACGCGAAAAAGTTTCGCGCCATCACGTGGCTGATGTACTCTTGCCGACCAATGCCGGACGCGTCAAGACACTCGAAAGTCAACTCGAAACAAACCCAAAAAATTGGCAATCATCGAGAGGACTCAGGAAGGTACCCAAGAACACCAAGAACATACAAAGATAAGAAATTGAGTGTATTCGGGACTTCGGCAACCCACGGCATGATGCACGTGACGGCGCGAAACTTTTTCGCGTTTTCACACATTTATGCAAAGGGCTGTAAGGATGCCCGTTTTTGGAAAGGGCCGGCCCAGACCTATGAGGCATGTGTTATTATGTGTGGGAAAAGACATGCAGAAACGGAGGAGAATTTGCGGGAATCAAGCAAGAAGCACGCGGTAATCAAGGATCTTGTGATTGGTCTGGGCCGGCCGTTTCCAAAAATGGGCATCCTTATCATTTTATCAAAATTTGTGAAAAGGAAAAAAAATGCGCGTCTCAAGGTTTTCGGAAACGGCTGTAACAGAAACAAAGATAACATTGATTGTTGTATAGACGGGAGAAATGCTCGAAACCTCTGCGTTTTTCACATGTATCAATTGAACAGGGTCATGTCCATGTTGTCCCAAGGGATGGGCCGAACAAAGCACTGAACGGGATGGTTAGTCACGGTCTCGTGCGACTTCCATCCGTTGAGTTCTTCAGGGAGCGCGTCGAAGAAGAAGTTCAACTGAGTAATGGCGAGGAACAGACGCAGCTGGATGAGCTGGACAAAGGGATCAGTGAGCGAGCTTGTACGAAGAAAAAAAACTAGCGACTCACAGCCAGCTTCTGCCCAAAGCAGCCCCGAAACCCATACGAGAATGGCAGCCATGGGCCAGCGGTCGCATTGAACGAGCCATCCGGGCGGAGCCACCTATCTGGCTTGAATAAATGCACGTCGGAGGCCGACCAATACCCTGTCTTCCTGCCTCGCAGGCTGGATGCGCTCCGGACCGAGTCAAGGGCATCTGTAACGTGTTTCGACCCCCCGCTCTCGAGCTGCTGGACCATCCCAATAGGCATTTGCAGAGTGGTGCCCTTGGGGATGGGGTACCCCAGCAAGGTCGTGTCGCACGTTGCGGCACGATCAATAGCCGCCGCGGTGCGCGAACAGCGGAGAATTTCGTACATCACGGCGGACAGGTACGGGAGGTTGTTCTCGTCCGAAATCTCGGTGTAGATTGGTGGACGCGTGTTAATGACCGGGAGATTGTTCAAGAGTTCCGCGCGGAGCTTATATTGGACGGCGGGGTGCTTGCAAAGAATTTTGATACTCCATTGCATGGTAGCGGCGGTGGCTAAGGGGACAAATGTCAGTAAATTGAACATTTGCGAGATCCGGAACTGCAAGTGATCGAACGTACTCTCAGAACCACCCAAGGCAAAGGTGGTCAGCTCGTCGATTATTTCCGCCTCAGTAAGCGTCTCGGCCCCTCTTCTCTGGTCTTCCCTCTCACGTTCGAGGATGATATCGAGTACATTATCGGCCTTGTGGGCGGCAGGCTTCTCGGATGTGTTGTGCTCCGCCTCATAGTCTGCGCGAGCGGAGTAAAGCCTACTCCTCAGATAGCCATGTGTACTGGAGAGTGCTTTGCGCCATTTATGATTGAACGTGCGCGTCCACCAGGGCAGTAGGGTGTGAACCGGGAAGAATATGCCTTTTCCGATTGTCTCCAGGAGCACCTCGAGGTCGGCAACAAGTTTGGGGATTGCGGGACGGGAGGAGGGCGAGGCGGAGGGGTTCCCTTCGAGGTATTCCAACGACGCCTGGACGCCGTCGAACGACGCGCCGAACGTGATAGAGGCGATCACGTCGATGGAGGAGAGTCGAATATCGTCAAGGGCGTTGAAGGCAACCTCGATGGAGCTTCCCACGGCGAGTCGCTTGGCTGCGACGGACCAGAGGTCGACGAGCTCTTGCATCCGGTCTACAATCCTCGGTGTCATACGTGCGAGGTACGGGTTGGTCATAGTGATACCCAAGCTGTTAAAAAACAATGAGTAAAGTAAGGCGATGGACGCGGTACGAAACTTACTAGCGCTTGTGGTGCTTGAACTGCTGATCTGTTGGAAGAGCAAGCATTCCCTGAGGGAGTGTGGCCGCAAAGCTGTCCCAAATCAGATTTTTATGCTGTCAGGTTTATGCTTTGGACGCACAGGTTGTTCACCAGTTTCGATCGGTCAAACTCAGCGGCTCGATTGACGAGGAGATCGTGCATCTCTTGGGAATCCTGCATTCCAGAGATGAGAAGGTTGTGCCGATCTTTCTACGGTAGAGACGTACTGCAAGAATCACGATAACTTGCCCGAGGCCGAAGGTTCTGCCTATCCAGCTCGCGCCAAGTCCAATGACAACCTGTACAACACATAAGCACGTTCGGGACAAGGGCATTGCGCTCGCATACCTGAGACACAGGTCCCAGTCGCAGTGCGGTATCATCGAACGCATGGCTAATGCTGCCCGTCTCCTTGGCCATCTTCGCGATGAAAGAAATATCACCAACGAGCCATTTCAGGTTTTTGTTGTGTGGAATGAGTGGGAGGGGTGTCGGTTTCCCGAGGCGGTAAATCGCGAAAGACAGTATGAGGAGAACGACTGCGCCAAGGGCCAGCGAGGTGGGATCCATATAGCTGCGAGACCTGTGAAAGCAAGTGCGAAAGTCCTCTTCTTCAGTCAGGACGCTATAGGTCGGCACGGTCCCCTTAGTAACGCTGGGAGTTCCGATACATTTGCCAACTGACTCGCCGGCCATCACGAGTGGAGACGGGAAGGCTGTGAATGGACAATTTCGAGATGTAAATCCCGCAACTTGTCGGACATCAATTGAAGTTTTGAGTTGATATACGGGTGAGTGCGAGGCTGTTCGTCTCCAGTCCGAGTCGGAAATCAGGTGATAACTAACCTACCTACCTACCTACCTACCAACAAGTTTAGTACCAGAAGACTCGCAATCGCCCACCAGTCCAAATAACCGAGTACATAAACACGGCGAGCAGCGTGGTGTGATTGCGGTGATGGACGGATTGTGAGATAAGGCTCAATAGAGAGCCAGTTTCATGGTTGGCAGTTGGTGCAAACAACAACAAGGGAGGTAGGCTGCGAGACCTACTTAGACCCAAGAGAAGATACGTTTTTTTGATCAATGACGTCAAAGACATATGGGAGTTTTGTCTCCTTATGTAGTATCTTTTCCGTCTCTTTTAGGTCCAACTTGTCAACGTATATGACCGTTTCGTCATATACCTTGACTGGTGTTACGATGGGATCAATTTGTTATCCCCGATATGGCCGCCCTTGTCCGTATTGTCAGGTTTCTTCACACCATGCACGGCCTTACATGGCTCCATCCCCCAACCTACAATGGGCTTCCTAGCAATAGTTTATACCCCATACAATTCCACAGTTTCTTCCCGTAAACGCCTCGCACTGCAACGTTTGAGGCAATTTCATCCGCTTTTCACTCCGGCGGGGCCCCTTCTCTCAAAGGAGTGCTATCCCTAGTGGCCTCTGCCTCCAACATGCAAGAATAGTTTTAAATCATGTTCCATTAATATTTTTCGAACTGAAGTGAGGTCGGCCTTTATTAATGCGAGAGCGCAGCGGTCACGTGAGTAAATAAAGAGTTGGTTCATCTTTTGTTCTTCGTCCGCGCCAGCTACTTCGCGCCAAATACCGCCCACAGTATATCCCACATGTTGTGTTGAAAATATACGAGAGGTTTTTGCTGTTAAAGAACCGGTAGTTGGTAGCTCACACAAAGTTTAGTGGGAACAAGATAATAATTTCGATAATTCCACATGGGATACATGGCTGTTTGAATAGATAATCCTAAGTTATGAGTGAGTAAGAATCATTCTGACTCGAAGAAAAAGAAAATAATACGGAGCGCTCCACTTAGTCACCACCTCATTGTGACAAGTCAGATAACTCAGTCAGAAAAAATGGATTTTTTATTCCCGCTTGCCAAACGACGTCTTTTGATACGGATCCCCAAGAGGGATTTCCCATCGGTAAAACATTGAGTGAGCTATAAAATTATGTGACGGCCAATTCAGCGCACGGGTACAAAACATGAGTACCACTGGTTGAAGTCCTCGCAGCACCCTCAGGAATGTGTCTGTGGGACTCATACTTCTTGAATTTGACATGGTTGAGAGAATCATGGGTCCCCATTCATCTGTGGTATGCCTCTGTTCACCAGACTATACGGTATTCCCAGCATAAAAGGGGTGTACAATATTAAAAAGATTGCCTCCGGCTGATTTTGGGCTCGTCATAAAGAGGTAGTGACTAAGTGGAGCGCTCCATAGAATACATGAGAACATCCGCGGATGTCCGAGTTGACTGAGGCCCGAGCCTTACGGTTCCGGGCTATAGTTCAACACTCCCGCTCAAGTCGGATTCATCCCGGATTCAGCACAAAATTCCAGTGCTTAGGTCTAGGGAGACCTTTCGTTAGGAGGTCTGCAACCATCTCATCGGTGGGACAATAGGTAATTTCAATAATACCTGAGTTAACTTTCTCTCGAACAAAGTGATGTTGAACATCAAAATGCTTTGACCTTGCGTGAAATTGGGGGTCTTGGGAGATTGCAATGGCAGATTGATTGTCACAGAATCCTTGGCTAGATAATTGTTGTTCTAGCCCGAGTTCAGCAAAGAGGTTGCAGAGCCAAATTACTTGGCATGTTGTGTGGGCTAAGGCAGTGTAAGTACTCGGCTTCCGTGCTGGAGAGAGCTACAGTGCTCTGCTTCTTGGAATTCCAAGAGATAGCTCCCCTGATAGGAGGAAGGTATATCCAGAGACAGATTTGCAGTCGTCTGGATTCGAGGCGAAGTCGGCGTCGGAATCAAGAATAGGAAAAGATTGGTCGACATCTTCGGTAGTTGGTGGCGGTGATCATTCTAGCATTTAGGTACCTGCTGCCCAGCGGCGGTCCCGGATTGCTCGTGTATTGGCTTGCTCTGGTTTTAACTGCGAAGCCTATGTCTGGTCTGGAGACTACAGCAAGATAAAGAAGGGATCCAACGACGGCAGCAAAGCTTGAACCTGAGTCTTTCATCTGATTTCACGTCGGAGGTATTTTCGCGCTTCGTTAGCGTGACGTTCAGGTCCATAGGGGTCGATACGGGGTTGGAATTCTCCATACCGTACTGGCGGAGCATCCTGTCGATGTAACTGGCCTGTGAGATCTCGATGGTGCGTGTCTTGCGGTTGCAATTGATCTCGAGTCCGATGAGGAGTTTTGGCTTGCCAGGTCAGTGATGGTGAATCTTTGGTGCAAGGATTGCTTTAATTCCTCCATCTCTGGAGTGCCTTCGGTAAGTAGGAGTAAATCATCGACCCAGACAGTGATATAAGAAGTTTTAACCTCAGTGGTGCGTGTATAAACACAATGGGCAGCTTCGGTGTGCTGAAATCCGAATTTGGCTGAAGTCACGTTCAATTTGTGGTTCCACTCTCGGCCGGACTGTTTGGGTCCATATAGAGTTTTGTAGAGGCGGCAAACACATCCACTGCCGTCGTGATAACCAGCTGGTTGACCTCTTCATTGAGATCTCCATTGAGGTAAGCTCCTTTGATGTCAAGCTGTTGGATTTCCATGTCTTTAATTGTTCCTATGGCTAGGATGGCACGAAGCGAGTCAAGGCAAACAACTGGGGAGAAGATGTCAACACAGCCCATTCCTGGATTTGTGAGTAACCTTGAGCTATGAGGCGAGCTTTTAGTTTGATGATATCTCCCAGTTTGTCATACTTCTTGTCAAATGTCCATTGAGAGCCTACGAATTTTTGTCCCTTCTTCGAGTTTCCGCATTCCCATTGGCTGTAATGTCTGATATTCAGTCTCCATGACCTGTTCCCAACCGTCCCGTTCTAGCGACACTTTCGCTTCGGATAGATTCAGAGGTATGTCATCCACATTGGAGTGTGAAGCTAATAAGACATAGTGCGGATGCATCCTCTTGGGATCGCGAATCGTCTGTAGGTGCTTTGGTATGACGGGGACTGTGAGCGGCAGGACGACACGATTACGGGTCACCTAATCAGCAGTAATTATGATCATCGACATGATCTCGGGTGGATCTGCAAAGGGGAATGGGATTTAATTCTGGAGGTGCGTACTGAGCCTGTTTAAATGATGATGGGAAGTTGGCTAATGGCTCCCTGGGTACAGGTGAAGGTGTTCGTGATGGAGTGCTATTAGCAGGTGCGTGGGTTGGGTTGATTGGAGTCGGAGCGGCAGCTGATCGAATATTAGCAGGCTGCTGCTGGTTGGTATTCCCTGGCTCTCCCCTCAAGCGGCAGTCTCATAGGTGTGTCTAATTCAATATCCTTTGGCTGAGTTGCCGAGAAGTCGAAATGGCGCGAGACTTTGATTTTCCCGCTTGATTTATCCCAGTATTTAACTGCTTTAGATCCTTCTGCATATTCTACAAAGATCAAAGCTCTGGTAGGTGAACAATTTCAAATATAGGCAACATGACTGACTTCTCGGCCCATAGGAAAGATGGTAAATTGCGAGCAATGAGCATCATGCGGGTAAGTTCCATAAGGGTGTGGTTAAAACGTTCGGCAATGCCGTTCTGGGAGGGTGAATAGGGTGTGGTCGTTTGTAAGTCAATTCCCTTCTTTTTACACCACTTGACGAGTTCCTTGTTGATGTATTCTCCCCCGTTGTCAACGCGAAAATATTTCGGAGCAGTCTCGAGGTGACACTCGAGGTACACAACGTAGTCTTTAACACATTGTGTTGCTTCTGATTTGAGTTTCATGAAGACAACTGTGCATTGGCAGGAGAACTCGCCGGGGAATGAGATGTAGTACTTGGTGTTGGAAATCGCTACATGGCTTTGAATAGCCACGATGCGTGTAGGTCCCCAAACATCGCAATGGGTGAGTTCACCAGATTCCGTGGTCTTGTCGTCGGATTCCCTGGGATGAGACTGACGGTGCTGTTTAGCTTGAATTCAAGCTTTGCATTGGGTGAATGGAGGACTATCTGGAGATACACTGAGTCCGTTAATAAGTTTACCTTTCACAAGTTTTTCCAATGACGAGATCAACAGATGTCCGTACTTCAGATGAGGCGAGTTCCATGTTTTTCAGTAGACTTGGAAAAATGTTAGAATGGTCCTCAGTGCGAGGTTTAACACCCAGTAAGTAAAGTCTACCTGTCTTCTTGACTGTGGCCAGTCTCCTTAGTGTTTATCAATATACACTGACCATGGTGGAAGATAGCTTCGCTGCCAGCATCCTCGAGTTTGCTTATGGATAGAAGGCTATTGGCAGCATCGGGGGTGTACAGTACATTCTGAAGAACATTTGTAGCATATCCCCCATCGACTCTGAAGCCCAATTTAACTGTGCCTTTCCCGAGAGCCTGAACTTTATGCTAACCAAGACCAGTGTGGTTTGTGAGTGGGGTGAAATTGGTGAATAAGTCCCTTGAATTAGAGATATGAGGCGAGGTTCCAATCAGTAGGTTTAAATGAATTTGCTGCGGTAAGGCTGGTAGGGATTTCTTCAGTGATATGATATGAATATGAAAAATTCACTAAAGCCAATTTGTAGATTGGGTTGTCTCGGCCTGGTTAGCTCTCTCCTTGCCTTTGGAATATGATTTCCCTGAGGTTCGGTTTGGTGCTTGGCCTTCACGGCCTCCACCTTTTGCAAAACATTTATGTTTGAAACGATACTTCCAATCACAGTTTGAACATGTGCTGTCTGAGGGGCAATTGCAACCAGTGAAATTATTCGGACTTGGGGTTTCGGTTCAAACTTGAATTCAATTCCCTCAAGAGTAATGAAGAGTGCACCCGATTGATTTTTCCAAGCGGCGGTGATTTTCCGCCAGAATCATTGCAATGAGCTCATAGGCCTGGATTGAAAGGGTGGATACCAGTGAAGTTGATGCCTGTGAAATACCAAAAGAAGTGGCAGCAAGGGTAGCCTGAGTAGCTGCAGGTCGTGCATACAAGATTCGACAGTTGAAAGGGTTACAATCTGATGGCATTGCATAAATGCGAACAAAAGTTAGCGGTAGCTGTGATATATGCTCGCGAGTAATCGGGCCTATTCAGATCATAATAAATGAGATCTGGCAACACGTGGATGGAAAAAAATTGTTATGAAGACCCCGCCCCGGACTCGTTCTGCCATGCGCATGCAATGGCCTAAAGCACAAGTAGGCTGCGAGACCTACTTAGACCCAAGAGAAGATAGCAAGAGCCCGGCGAGGAAAGATTGTGGACCTGGACGCCTGTGTATCCGCTGTTAGCGTCTAGAGGGGTTGAGGATTGTTAGCATGTTCTGCCGAGGATAGAACTGATTCTTTTACTTACCAGAGCGGCTGCACATTGCCCGTAGAAACCCTTCACGAAACAGCGTAACTTCTTCCGATATCTTGGCCAACAGTGTCACCGTTGTGGAGTGTGCACCAAAACATGAAGCAACCAACTATGCACCTCCCGCTGCATTTGAATTCGCGACTAGTACTGTCGGCGCCGGGACACCCAGAAAGTGATCTGCCAACGTCGCCTTCACCTGCGCCACAATGCCCGACACAATCAATACACAACCGCCCCCGCACCGGAGGGTCGTGCGCTCATACACCGGCCCCAATTCGTCATGCAGTGCAGCGAGTTTACCCAGCACATTAGGGCCTATCACAGTAGGTAGATTTCACGGATTTAACCCCCGATTTCGAGGAGATTTCCAGCTCGATTTGAGACCAGCGTGACATCAAATCAACTCTGCTCGGTCGCCGAAATCAGCGAAATCTAATGTTCGGCTGCTTCGGCATCAGGGCCCAGCCTGATCCCGTACTCACGTGCACTTCGCGTCGTGATCCCGTACTCTGAGCTCACGTGCACTTCGCGTCGTCGCGTCAAAGCACACCCACCGATAACCGACGCGATAAGCACCACATCCATTATCATATACTTCTCTCTTCAGCCATGCCCACCTCCAGTGCCCGTCGCCAGGCTGCAGATGCTCTCACACAAGCATTTCTTGTCAATCTAATTGCCAACATTGAGTCTCAAGACTGGGATGATGACGAGGCGGACTCCGACTCGAGTAGCTCCGGGTCAAGCTCAGATACCTCATTGAGCTCCGATGAGGAGATGACCCCCGCAGAGCAGTACACCCACAATATGGCCGAGCTTTATTCACAGCGCTACCTGGTCGATCGCGAGAAGATCCCAAAATCACAGGAATTTTTGCAACTGCTACTCCGTGTGTACAAACACTCCCGCCCCGAATTCTTTCGCTCCTATCTTCGCATCGACCCCGATTGCTTTGACTCACTGGTGGCGACCATCTCCGATGATCCCAGTCTTTCACAACAACTCCAACAACTCACAGATGCCCGTTGACGAGCAGGTCACCATCGCTCTTTATCGTTTCGGCCATTTTGGAAATGCCTGCAAGTACTTTGAAGGTTGCATTGCTGTTTGGAGTGGGCTATGGAACAGTTCGGCTGTGCACGAGTCGCGTGATGAACTGCTGCTCTAATCGCTTTCACGATGCTTCCATCCAGTGGGCCAGTCCAGCTGCAAAGGAAGTGGCGAAGCAGTGGGTCGAGGACACATCTTGTCCCGCATGGCGGAATGGCTGGCTCATGGTTGATGGAACTTTGGTCCCGCTCTTCCAACGGCCTGCATTTTACGGAAACACGTGGTTCGACCAGAAGTCAAATTATTCATTGAATGTCCAGGTATTTCTTGTCTGCACAACCACACTCGAACACCGCTAACATTTCACGCAGCTCATTTCGACCCCAGATCTTCAGATCATCGACTTCTGAGTTGGGATGCCAGGCAGCCAACACGATTCAACAGCCTGGGAAGAAACTCGAGTCCCACAACAACACAATATTCTTCTTGAACCTGATGAATGGGTTTGGGCCGACTCTGCATATCTGTTGCAAAAATGGTGTCAGGCCCCATATGAAGTGTGAGCTGCATTGTTTGAATATACTGAACTAGATGGCGGAACCGGGGTTTGCCCTCGATGACCGTGAGTAAGGAATCGGTCAGATGATGAAAAGCAGGCTTCGCCCATCTGACAGCGTCAGTCCTGTTGGGGAACATGCTGACTGTGGGTGCTCACTGGACAGCTGGCGCGCTGATACGATGGTACTCGAGGTGCGGTGGAACGATAACTATGAAGCCGAGATAAAGGTCTAAACCAATATAACCAACTAAACAATCAATCAAACAACAACTCCTCCTCCTTATGAGTAATGATAATCGCGGGTGTTCGGGGGTAAAGACCAAGTATTAGGTCAATAGATCGCTTACTGTTCAGAGAACAGAGGAGTGGGATAGACAAGGGTTGTGAAACCAAAGTCGAGCAATACGCGCTATGTTCGAGACTTCGTACAAGCGGTGGGTTCGTGGGTTTTTAAGGCAATAACGGCCAGTAGCCTGGCGAGTTTATGTCAATTAAGACGGGTTTGTTGGATTTCTCCAGGTTTTGGGACACGATACACTCCTGCAGGACCGCAGTATATAACACAACACAGAACACAAAAACACACACAATACGACCCGCAGTGCTGGACAGAGTCCACACAATTCACAATTCAGTCACACAGTCAATCACAGATACAATCCAATCCAATCCAATCGTTTGCCAAAGGTACAGTACTCGGTTCGAGATAACGGTCACTTGGGTCTTAGAGCTAAACGAGAACTCCGAGCCACAACGCCGTTGCGTGTGTGAACAAGGTAAACCGAGTGATGTCACTGCACCGTTGTGCGCAAAACCCCAAGGCAGTCTGCTCTAGGAGAGTCAAAGACTAATCCTAGCCACAGCACCGATGTGCCTGTGAACAAGATAAACCAAATGATGTTGTGCACGCGAGTTGTACACAAAACCGTCGGGCAGTCTGCTCCAGAACCTCTCTAAACTACGTGCTTTTATACTACTGGGATCTCGACTTTACAACACATCTATTACTACACCTCGGAAAGCACTCCGTCCCGGCGTGGAGCCGCGGGACGATCTTAGGGAATCCCCTGACTCCTATTGGCCACGCGCCGGCTCTATGAGTCAGAGCTCTCCTTGGTACTCAATCGGTTTGAGAGTTATTGGTTAATCGAACGGAAGCTTCCGAGCTGGCGTCTTCTTCGTCTAGTGTCAGTCTTCATCGTCTATGATATGGCTACCTGTGGATACCTTCCCCGTGTCCGTAGCTAGTCTGGTTGTTGTGATAGACCAAAGTTCCACTTGTCTCGGTAAGTGCCGGTGCCATCGCGATTTGATGTTTAACCGGCACAGCTATTCTGATGTGTAGGCACGCTCGGCCGTCGGCAACTCACTTTGTCCGTGTCTATTTACAGAAGTCTCGCCCCATCCAAGGGTCTGGACTCATCATGTGACTTGTCGCGCTGTTCTCAATAAGAGACACAATGGTAAACAATCTCGAAGTCGACCGCTTTGGAAGGCCCCAGTCGCCTGCATGTGATGTCATGTATTCCTTCCCATCTCCTTGATACTAGTCTAGCACCCAGCTCATCCGCACGCACACGGGTACTGATATAAGGTAGTTAGTCCTGTTCTCGGTAAGTCGTACTTTGGCCCCAAGTCGAGGTACCGCCATAGGATCATGCCAATAGAGAATCTAAGCTATGTGACTGTTAAGCTACTCGTTCGGAGCTCCCGATAGCCTCTTATAGAATAGAGAGAGCGTGCTTTATAAGTATAAAGACGCGAAATGCGAAAATACACCTGTGGTTTGTACACGGCTTATCAGCGCTACGCTTCTTTCCTGCAGCCTTCTTTCCCTTCCCCCGGCCTTGCCCTCCACCTGCGTCGATCTTTTCATTTTCTTTGTCTTCTTTGGCCTTCTTCCGGCCGCGAACTTTGTCCTTGTCAGCCTGGGCAACAAGGAGCCGGGCCTTGAGCAGCTCGGTTTTAGACATGCGCCGGGAGGGGGATGGATGAATGATGCGACCTCGACGTGACCGAGTGGCAGGGAGGGACACAAGATAAAGATGTCCTTTCAAACTCCGCTCACCTGTGCCGAAATCAAGCACTCGCGGCACTGCCCGATTCGGTAAGGTCACACAGTGACCATCGCTCAAATCGAACTGGAAATAGCCTCGAAATCGGGGGTTAAATCCGTGAAATCTACCTACTGTGATAGGCCCTATTAGGGTGTTACACAGTAGGGATTTCGAGCTGATTTCGAGCTGATTTCGATCCGGATTTCATTTCTGATTTCGCAAGGGTGTGATGATGTTGTGACTCGGCCACTTCCGAAATCCGTGAAATCAGCAAGCGATCAGAGTTGATTTCAATTTCGTTCTGCTTGCGCATCCTCTGATGGAGCGCGTCCATCGTCTCCCGCCCATCGCCCACCACGACGAGCTATCCTATCCACCTTATGTGTGCGCCCCATTCGGTGCACTCTTTAACAACTCCCAATTGCATTACACAATCAACACCTTGTATAATTAGTTGGTCCAAAATGTGGTTGGTACCGATGAATTACAGGGGTGGAGACCAACGGCGGGGAAGGGCGGGACGTGGGTCGGGCAAGCTTGTCGACGCTGCCACAGTGGCAGTCACATTGATGGAGACCTTGCCGAAATCTCGCATCCGCGAGTCACATCAGGTCACGCTAGTTGGGTTTGAAATCAAAATCAAAATCCAGCTCGAAATCTGGGTCGAAATCTCTACTGTGTAACACCCTATTGTACGTGTGCATGGCAGCGGCGCGACACGACATGCTCAGCCTCCATGCACTTAAGATTCAAAGACGGTAATGTATTGCGGGGGAGGAGTGGAGGGGCATCGCTGGAACGCTGCCAGAGCTGCGTGAGCGACCAGTGGCAGGTGAGGATTCAGACCGCGCGCTCTGGGGAGAGGCCGTTGAAACGGTGGCTCAGGGTCTAAGGCTGCAAATGAACAATGAACAAAACTCAACTGTCGAATGAGTGAGACTGAACCAGACTCTACAAGACAAGGGGGAATCGGGATTTGAAAAACGGATATAGGGTCGCAAATAGGGAAGGAGTTTCCCACCCCTAGCGGCGGGCCGTTTCTCCGGGTCATGTGGGGACCACCGCCACTGCATTGACAGCTTCCTAATCCAACCAACTATGCTGCTACTCACCTGTCTGGCACTCTACTGTACTGTGAGGCCTTCCAGTTTAATAATTTCTGTTCCATTCCATGGGTGGGCTCTCTTTGAGCAATTAAATGCTGAACTGAGCAAGGACTGAGGGCTGTGAACTGGCAGTGCTTCCGGCCGCGATGGCATGTCTGCGCTGTTCCAAAAAATTATACTGATAGTGTGTACAGTAGTGCGAATTTCTCATCTGTGTTCTTAACACCAACAGATCTTTTTTTCACCTTAGAGCCGGCACACAAGTGTTTCTGAGAACTGAGGTGTGCACGTGAGGGTCATCAGTAGTCCAAATCGGGACAACGAAGTAGCGCAACAGCATGCACGTCTTCTAGGTCCTATATTTCACTCTCCTACCCTCCCATGATGCCTTCCTATGCTGTGGGAGGCATTTTGTACCTCCCTCATACTACATGACAGAATTTTTTTTTCAGCTGCCCTCGGGACCCCCCCCCCCCTGTATCCGAAATTTTAATGCTGAAACCCCCTTGCTACGAGAGAGAGACTAACACAACTCAAACACTCAAACAATCAAATCCCAAACACTAAACACTCCTTTGTATGCCCCTTAGGGTAACCTGACAAGAAAGACAGGTTTTACTAGACCTAGGGTTGTAGTATAGGTCTAGGGAAACTAGGCTTTGATAATTCAAGCAATTGGTTTGTATGCGAAACTTATTCCGGTTAGCTCCGGAATAACTGTAGCTTTCCATTGATACCCCAAACTCCCTGGTTGGAAGCCTGGATCCCTTGTTACTCTTATTGTGAACCGAACTCCTTAACACAGATCAGCCCATCATTCGAAATAGGCCTGGACCCAGTTAATCCCAATGTCAGCTGGAGTGTGGTTAATGGTTCTCGCTAAAGATCACAAAATGTGTGTTTGCAAGGCTGGCCTTGTAGACAGCTCATCACCGCACTGGACTCTCTTTCCTGAACGCAGACCGCTACAGGACTGGCCTCGTGGACTTGCCGTCATGTGAAGCGTGCAGCGCACCCTTCGAGACTTGTGCTCACTTCATCCTGGAGTGCCCGCTCTGAGAACCACTTCGCCAACCCCTCCATGCAGCGTGCAGGGAGCTCGGTCACTTCAGATCACTCCATTTGTCCCCCCTCCTCACACACCCCAAATTGCTCACTTGCATATCAAAGTTTGTTGAGGCGACAGAACGATTTGCACGGCCTAGCCCCCCGCCCTGATCCCTGTCATCTGGTTACTGGTTATGATTCCTTGATATATTCTTTTCCTCTTTGTTTCCCTCTGTCTCTCTCCCCACCATACCTTACTTTACCTCTAATACACCAACCACCAAAACCCCGCTCGCATCCTCACGACACGTTCCAAACACTGATCTCGGAATCTTAACTTACCTATTTTTACCATACTTGATTGCTCTCTCTCACTTGTTTCCCGCTTTTACTTTACCAAACAACCCATACATACTTCACTGACCTCCCCAGCTCGTACTGCTGTCTTCACCTGCTCGGCTACATACAGTAACATATATGAATAATCAATCAATCAATCAATATAAAATGTCCTCAGATACACAATGCCTCCTCCTTCCGTGCCTTTAGCGTCCACCGGTCCAGCGTCGGAGATACCTCCGTTAAACCCCACGGGAAATGCATAGATAAACACCCTAAAATTTAATATACCTTCCACTGTTGGAGCATAGATATTTGGACTGGGACGCTAGGACATCAGAGTGGTCGGTCACGCGCCGCAGGCACAAAAAAATGCGCAAAATGTTCTGTAAAATGGAGAGAAACATTGAATTTGGTTGATTGTTGGCGGAAATACATGAGGTAGTCCATTCAGCGGACTCACGTCCAGCACAACTAGAACTCAGTCACCTGTGGTTCATTTCCTTCAGATTTTTATGCTCCATCATTCCAAAGGCTGAGGACTCGTTTGAGAAGGCTCCAACACAGCATGCACAGTTTCAAATGAATTTCACATTGTGCTCTTTGTGTACACAAAGCAGAATAATTAAGAGATGGGTCAGGACTAAGAGGAACTCAGCTGAGAATATCAATAGCTGACAGCGTTCCGCGGAGGGCGGAGATATTCGGGAGGAAAAAAAAAAACAGTGGCCCGAGACATGAGAGCAGGAACCAAGCATTCCGGAAGCCGTCCGGGCCGCGCCATCCCGGGGGCCAGAGTTAGTTGCATAAGGGAAGTTGAAGGAACTCGATGCTCTTGCCATGCGGGGGCAAATCGGTGTCGCGAGAAAATGCGGCGACCACTGGCAGGCAAGGGGTTGACTTTACAACGGCTTTGAGACTTCGATCTCACTCACTGCGTTCCAGCACCTGTAAGTAGCAGACGTACCGTGATGTTCCACCACATGCAAAATCAACTACTTTTATTTGCCCGAAATCAACATGAAATCGACCTTCGGGGCATGTTTTGTGTGAAGGCCTGAGTTGAGTCGTTATCCACATCGAAAAGAGGTGGGATCAATACAGCTCGTGCCAGCGTCGGCTGAACATTAGATGCATTAGATGCGGGCCTCATCTGCCCAACTCCGGTTCGACGTCGAAGGTGGCTGGGTTCAACTTCGATGCCCCTGGGCCTCTTTCATTTTTTTTTCAAGTCCACTGGCCCACTGGGTCCATCAAATTCTCTCGTATGGTACAAGATTTCCACATGTACAATTACTCGTCACATCCTCCCTACTCCTATGCCTCAGCACCCTTCTTCTTGAGGAAAGCAATCAGCTTCGGCTGTGCCGCGGCGAGACACTCTTGCAGATCTTCCTGCGCGACGAACTTGAGCGCTTTCATGGCTATTGCGACGTCAGATTCCGCCATATAGGTGCTCAGACACAGTGGGTGCTCACCTTTGTCGGTAACCAACACAACTTGGTTGAACGGCGCCTTCAGCGGCGGCATCCCAACCGCGGGGTTCGACGCGTCCTCGATGGTCACTTTCTGCGATGCTGTCAAGGATCCGGCACCAGCGACGATGTCGACTCCGAGCATGTCTGCGAAAGCCTGCTTGTTGTCGGGGGTCGCGCGTGCAGCAGAGTTGGCGAGGATGACCTGTGCCTCATCTGGGGTGGGAATGGCAACAGCGGGTTTGGAGACGGCGGGGTTGTCGTCTTTGCTGATGCCATCGTCGGTGGGGGGGTCAGCAGGGGTTGCGTCCGATGGTGTTTGCTTCTTCAGGAAGCGGATGAGGGTGTTTCCGAGCTTCGACTGGCTTGAACGGAACTGTGGTGGATATGTGAGTCCAGTATCCTTCGACAGAACAACAGCAAGTCGGGGTTGCATACCTTGTCCACAGTCGAACCAGAGCCAACTTCCTTGACCCTGTGAACAGTATCATAATCAGACAGGCGTACACTGATCTCCTACGGAACGTACTTCAGGCCAGACGTCTCCAGACTGAATTCTACCAAGGAGATCAGTACCCGCGAGCGAAAATTAAGCCATTCGAACGAACTCATAATTACAACTCCGCCCTTGGTCGAGCACTTGTCCGCAAGGAAAGTTGCGCCGAAGAGCTGAGCCTTGTCCTCGTCCGGGGTAACGTAGAATCCACCTGTACAACGACATCAATGAGTAACTTGGACATCAACGAGGTCAGATGGGAGAAACGGAACGTACCAGACCAAGTAAACTCGTTCGGGAAAATCCGCTCCGGCTGCAGAGCGAACGTCCCTGCCTGAACTGCGCTCTTGATCGAGGGCGCGAAGCTCTTGCACGTTGCGTGGAACTGTGTCGAGGCGACGGCGCGTGCGCGGACCTTTGAGGTGGCGACTTTCTTACCCTTGGCGGGCAACGCGCAGGACGCTGCTTTCGTTGCCTTTATCCAAAATATATATTAGCAGAGCCAGTTTCAGACTGGACTTTGGGCTCACGGATGGCTTAGCACTCGACGCCGCTGCGTGAATGTTTGTAAGATACAAAATTCCGAATCTGAGAGCGGACACGGTATACCTTTCTTGGCGGAGGGCTTCGCAGCTGTGGCCAGTTTGGATGAGTTGCAGTGATTAGGACGACGGGGTGGGTCACATACCCGGTTTGGTCACTTTGGTGGGAGTCTTGGCCGGAGGTTTCGTAGCTGTAGAAAGTATTCATTAGCTCTAGGAATCCGGATGACCAGCAGGGACGATGAACGAATGCGTACCAGGTTTTGCTGGGGCCTTGGCCGGCGCTTTAACGGGCGGTTTCGCAGCTTTGAATATCCGTGAGCTCCAAGGGGTTGGAAGACGGTGACACACTACATACTAGTCTTTGCCGGAGTCTTGGTAGCTGTGCGAGGGTTAATCAGATTCAAAACGAACGATAGACGAATGAGACAAACCAGGTTTAGTAACTGGTTTCGCCACTGGCTTTGCGACAGGCTTTGCGACAGGCTTAGCAACTGGTTTCGCAGCTGTGGGCACACGAATTCAATTAATCTGAGAGCAGGAGTGGGAAAATTAGTGTTGAAGTACCTGGCTTCGCCACAGGTTTCGCGACTGGTTTAGCTGCAGGCTTCGCAACTGGTTTAGCTGCAGGCTTTGCAACAGGCTTCGCCACCGGCTTCGCGACTGGCTTCGCGACTACGCGCATCTTTATCAACACGGAAACCTGAACACAAGGAGAAGAAAAAAGGGAGCGTACCTGGCTTCGCCACAGGCTTTGCGACGGGTTTCGCCACTGGCTTGACAACGGGTTTCGCAACTATGCAGAGTCAGCCACATAGCTCGAATACACGGAAAGAAGGGAGCGCACCCGGCTTCGCTTTAACGACAGGTTTCGCCTTCACAACGGGCTTCTTGGCCGCCGCTTTGCGCACTTCAAGTGTCTGCACAAAGATGGACAAAATATTGGTTAATGCGCTCGGAGGAAAGAGGAAGGGGCAGGGGGACGCACCGAGTCGGCGTCGTCCTCGCCAGCGTTGATTACGAAGGTCTCAGGCGGGACTGCGCGGGGGGCGGCGTCAGAGCGCAAGGCGAGTTCCTAAAACGTGCTCTGTTAGTTATCCCGCACCAAAATAAAATGAATGAACACAAAAAGGACGAACCTCGCTATTGCGTTGTTGAACCACTGGGGCTGCCAACGTCGGGAGCGCAAGCGCAAGGGAGATGAACGCAGCGAACGGGATATGCATGTGCATGAAGGATTATAATGAGGGTGGGAAGTAAAGTACGTGGAAAAAGTTGACGTCGAAGAGAAAAGAATTAAAAAGAAGGGGATGCAGAAGAAGAAGAAGAAAACGGGGACCAGCCAGGCGAAGGGGAATGGGAACCGATGCGATGAGCGCGCTGCCTTTATACAGCGCGCTTACCGATTATACATCCCGGCTATACCGCATGCGCATAAGTATATATGGAAATGATGGCCTCCTGTATACGCGGGCGTGAAACGCACCGGTGCGAATAGCGCGCTATTCGGATCAGCCTGGGAAACGGTTGAGGAGAATGGCGAGCGAGTAGGAGCCCTTCGTCCCCCTCATGCTCCGAGTTGCGACCGGTAATGAACAAGAGCTAGCGCGTTGCTGGGAGTTCATGAGGAAATGTCACCTATGCGCCAACGTGGCATGCCGACAAGCTCCCATGGCGGTGATGCTATCCGATTATCTGGAAGCCGCTGCTGAGAAGGTGCATAATGATAGAGTGCATTTTGCGGCGCGCTTTCCATTGCCCGGCGGAAAGCGGGGACTGTGGGTAAAAGCTTGGCTCAAGCGGCGCTTTTTGCGTGAAACGGGATGACAGATGTGGTGAAAGGTGGCGAATTTGCCCCGGCAAAGCAATGCGAAACCTTTCGTGTACAGCTTGGGGATTTCTCCTCGAAAAGGGGATTTTGCGTCCACGATGGTCAGGAACTGAGGCGATGTTGCTATGGGGATGAGGGGGATTTGCAGGCTCGAAAGTTGAAACGAATCAGCACTGCATTCCATGTCAACGGATAGAATCAGAAACCAGGACCGTAAGGCATCGGCAGGCATCGGCGCTCCTAGGAATGATGAAGGCGGTGTGGAGAAGGACGAGATCGCTGATCAAGCGGTGATGAAACGGTGATGCCCGGTCTTCCATTTACTACCCGGTTTCTTCTTTCTTACGCCCACCATCCCAACTCCCTAACGCTCCTCGCAGGCGTTTATCGCGTTCTTGAGGAAGCTGTTTATATTCACCAGAGAAACTAAAATGGCAGACGCAGGTCTACAACCCATATTCCCCGAGGATATTGAGCGAGCCATAAATGACGCGCTGCTGAACGACGCAAGAGACATGTGCGGGACGATGGCGCTTGTGGCTCCGCGATTCTATGCCTGGTCAGTCAGGAAGGCGCTCGTTTCTTCCCGGTCATATTTAACATTTGGGTGAGCAGGACGAAACCCATTGCCTTCCGGACCGTCGTCGTCCGCCGACACAAGAACTGGACGCAGCGAATCAACGACCTCTTGTTGCCCAATGCCAGTTTCATCCGCGTCCTTGTGCTCGATCTGCCGTTTGCTGGAGTGCAACTGTCAGACGAGGAGCTTTTGCACATCCAACACCTTCTTGAAGCTTCAGCTCAGGTCAAACACCTCGCCGTGAGTTGGACCATCTGGGCTCACTTCCCTCTCCAATGCGGCTCCTTCGAACTCGAGAGCCTCTACCTCATCTGGGATCGAAATACCCCTACTACTCGCCCGTCGTTGAAAAACCTCCAACATCCCGATACACTGATAGATCTCACCGTATACGCCCCCGCTGACCCTTCCACCATCACGCCATTCCGCCCCTGGGGGGAACTCCTCCTCCCAGACACCGCAAAGTGCACCAACCTCGTGTATATCACCTACGCCGCGGACCGCACGCCCATGCCCACCGTCGGTTCCCTCTGCGAGGACATCCCGGGGCTGCGAAGCGCGCTGTTCGTGCTCGTCGATATCCCGGAGAAGTACGCGAGTGATGAGGATGCGGATGATTTGGTGAAGGATGATTTGGAGGTCTATCCGAATTTTTCGACGGCGTATCTGCGCTTCTCAAACCAACTGGTGGGTGAGTGGGTGACGAAGGTGGATGGGAGAAGGAGCATGTTGGTGCATCCGCCTCCGGGTGCCGTGGAGGGGGATGTTCACGAGTGAAAGAGATGTTACGCGGAGGTGGGTTTGCCTCGAGATTTGGTAAAACGTTCTCTAACCAAGAACATGGCAATTACAAGTGATTCCTCGCTGGCGATGTGGCAAACCAAGACGGAATAACTTCCATAAGGGACGCGTCAAAGCGTCGCGTGGGCTCGGGTTGTCGCCAGGTCGTGGTTGGAGTAGTATTCCATCCACTAGGTTGGAAGAAGACTGGAGCAAAGACGAAGAGGGAGAAGTTGGGGAGGAGACGCGCGAGCGGCAGTGCGGAGGAAGGGAGATGGTGGTGGTACGGAAGAAAGAGTCATTTCACACTCCGCCTGGTCTCCTGTTTGAGATGGTCCGTGCGCGGAGGCGTGCACGCGGTAGTTCTGGGTTGTTGAAATCTGTGAAGTTCAAGTATGAGTTATGTTTTGAGATTTTGTGCGTCATTTTTCGAGTTTTCGAGGATGGTACAGTCTAGTTAGGTTGATGAGCAGAATGCGGCAGATGTGAGCAGAATTGAGCCGAGATCAAGCGGACCTCGGCAGATCTCGGCAGATCCAAGCATAAGTCAGGTCGCGAGACCGATTAAAACCGAAGCTGCCGGCCGGCGAACGCTGGGCAATCTAGTAAATCGGAATGACCGACTTTCCACTTTGGTTGACACCAAAGAGAGAAGAGATGATAGTCGATACAAAACATCTATGGGCTACAAATACAAAGGCACACACAGCTAGCAAGTGACGAAGTCCGAGAATACATACAAATAAGGTACGAACGAGTCCTTCACCTCGCCTTCATCCACTCGCTCCGTTACTAACACCGTCGCGCGCACACCTCCTCCATCTCTCCCACCCCGCGGCGCCGTTTCCGCACCTGCGCACGCTCATGTTCGCTGGCGTGCCCGTCGTTCGCTTCACGCACGCGCTTGAGGCTGACACCGCCACTGCCGCGAGCCCCGAATGTCCAGGGCACCGGCTTGTCATGTCGCTGAACAAAAACGGAGGTGAAAGTGGACGCCCTAAGATGGACATCGAGCTCGGAGCCTGCGCGATTCAAGGAGGTATGGAGGGATGTCGAAGGCGCAAGAGAGGTCGGCGCATCTTCCATCTTGATCTGCATCGTCCCCCGGTCCTCCCGGTCCCCATCGCCTCCAAACACCTCATCCTCGGCCGCACGAGCTGGAGCGGAAGCGGGGAACCGGTATCCCGCCAACGCCGCGCCGTACTCGGATTCGTACTCCTGCTTGTCGATGTTGTCCGCATCGCCATCCATCTGGAGCGACTCGGGCCCAGACGACCACCGCGGCGAGAGCGACGCGCAATACCGCGGAGAAGGCAGCACAGGTGAGCGCGAGCGCGGGGAGGGCGTCCAGCCCGGCGACGCGCGCCACCTCGCCGGCGAGTTCCCGCTTATTTCTGCTCACCTTTGTAGGCTCTAGAGGCTACGAAGCATCGTTATATGTGTGTGTTTTAATAGAGCAGCTCCAGTGCTCAATCACCCGCAGAAATGTCGGTGTGTTCAACACGGCATCCCGGCCGCGAAAAATTGGCGGGAATCCTAATCGGGCGACTCATCACTTCTGATCGGGTTGAATCCTTTGCCGACCCGGTGCTTTCTTCCACTCTCTTTCCTTCTGCAACCACCCAACATCAACATGACCATAGCTTCCTGCGACTAAATTGGGGTCACTGTAAGCAATATTGAACGATCCCTGGCTTTCTGGAGTCTGTAGCCTCCCTTTATTCACAAATTATGCTCAGAAGCTTATCACTGCGTTCCAGGTGCCTGCAGCGTTCTACGTGGGTCTACATGAGTAGACCATGTTTGTCTACCCGGCATCGACCCTATAACGGCGAGGTGACGTAGGCACACCCTTGCGGCCTGTGCCTACATCAGCCTACTGAGCTCGACCAACGTCGACCGACTTCGGGTGGCATCAAAATCACTGCTGAACATATCTGAGCTTTGTTACGACCAGCTTGCTGGCGGCACACCAGATTTAAGCCGGTCTATGCCGGTGTTCCGACAAGCTCCAACCAAATGTAAACATGCACAACTCCGCAATTCAACCAGAACGCGGGATTCGCAGGGAGGGCGCAACTCGACACTTTCTAGATAAATATGTTTGGCCTGACACAAGTCTGCCTACATGTGGCAAGCTGAGTCTACGTGATTCTATGTGAGTCTACCCTCGTCGGCAGAAGTAGACAGATGTCGGACAACTGTGCCTACGTAGGGTAATCCTAGGTCGACACGGGTAGGCGTAGGTCCATTTCTACGCCAGGGTCTACGCCTGTAGGCTAACCCTCTGGCTACATGGGGCTGGAACGCAGTGTATCTGGTCCTCACAAATTAGCAAACCTCATGGCTGCAAGCTCGTGTATCAGATAAACCCGGAGGGCGAGGACGCCAGCCTCATCACCCGGCACCGGCGTTCCCGGTGCCGATGTCCTCGTCGCATCGCTCGACGCACCAGGGGGACATCGCATCGAGCCTGTATTAGCTACTCAACGCTGCCTTCCCGCCGATATTTACCCGCTGTTTCTCACCTACAGATTACTGCAATACCTAGCGCCAGAAGAACGCGAGCACCTCCGCCCGCGGCCGTGCGACGTTGGTAGCGTGCACCTCGTGTTCACCGTTGACAACATTGAGAAGATGCTCGCAGGGCTTCTCTGGAGCTCGTGTATTTTCATGAGGTGCGAGTATCATTATGGAGTCCATTCATCCCTAGAGAAACCATTGGCTGAACTTGGTACTCGAGCTGATGCAGCAGCCCTGAACGCATGCAATTTGGGTGCTTAGCATACTTGAAGAATGAAAGTGTCTCCATAAATAGCTCGTTCCGTTTCAAGTCAACCGGGTTAACTTCTACATAATGATTTGGACCAAAAACGACGGGAGAATGGAGTGTCATGTCATAATATCATTGCCGGTACAATCGTCCGTGCTAAAAAGACGTGGAATGGTAGCATATCCCCAACTGGTCCGATGCGCTATGCCAAGTGCCAAACAGGCAATATGACTCGAGCTGGACCAGGGATCACTTGAGGGCCGTATGCTGTGGATCCGAGCGGACCGAAGAGGTTTCACGTTCCACATGTGAGCCCGCTGCTTCAGCCAGCGTGAACCGGTCGCTCGAAGGCGAGCGGGGCCAAGATACGGTGAGGAGACCGTCTGAAAGCGTCGCGGTGAGACACGATATCTGTTGGCATAGTGTTAGTATCTTAGCTTGAAACAATCACTTATTATGAATAAATGTGCGGGGATTGGAGACGTACATCTGCGTCCGAGGGCAAACGGAGTCGTCGATAGAAAGAACCGTAGCGCAGCTCGCGGTAGGGGAAGAATCGGTTGCTGGATTCGGCCTCGGTGCGGCTGGGAACAGCATCCACCTCGCTGGTTTGGGAGGGTCCACGCAGAGAGGGGTGTCGCCGAGGGTTTGCGCGATGCCGAGCCAGCCGCTCGCCACGAATCTCGAGCTCCCCAAGCTTCAACGCAATACATAGGTCTGAGACTTTGACCCCAGGAACTTCAAATGTTACTACAGTGTTCTGGGAGTCGGGATCATCGTATACTTCCATCCTAAACACATCTTATGAATTAGAGAACGTAGCAGCGAATAATAGACTGATGAATTTACCTGGGACAAAAGACAGCATTCTTCAATGGACGGTCCACAACGCGAAGTCTCCCAGTCCGGAGAGCATCGAACAAATTCGCCATCCTCTTGTCCGTGGCGGATTGTCGAGCTGACTCTGGGTCGGCTATCTTGACTGCGTGAGGAGGCGACATGTGCTGGGATATAGTTTTCAAGCCAACCTTTTATAGTCGCCCGGAGCCGATGAGCTCCGGAGGCGGAGGTTTGGATTCAGCATGAAAATGAGTCACAGCAGGCAGATGCAGACAGCATTGTCCTTTTAGACACGGAGACGGGTGAAAATGTTTCAGGGATGACTCATCCCAGCGCCAAATGACTCAACAGCTTGAGTTCGTTATTCGACAGAGCGACCAGAAGGAATTCATGGCGTTTAATTATAATTATAAGGCACTTCCTGTTGTCGTGTCGAGTAGTTAGTTACACATGAGGCTGTGGGATGACTCCGAGCGCGTTTCGTGTCAGATTGCTACATTGATGAAGCATTCTTGCCGTCCAGTGCGTGATTACTCCGCGAGTTTGAGTCGCTGTCGAACCAAAGCAGACGCTCGCCAGTTGCGTGGTCGGAGTCAAAGAGGGTGTCGGGCCGCCCCATGATCATTGATCTACGTCATGATCCATTGTTCGACTGGTGATGGCCTTCGCCCTGCCGATGCCCCTCGACTCTTCACCAACCTTCACCCATGCCTCCGTCAAAACGACGGACAGTGCAGCGGAAGCTAAAATGCCCATGTCTTGTGTCATGCTCAAAGACCGCCAAGACTTTCCGCATTCCATGCCAACGTCGAATCTGTCGCTCGATGGTTTTACACGGTGAAGAGACGGGATTCTCCAACACCTGTCGGCGGGCGTGCGATCTTCTCGCAGCTTCTTCGCATCTCGCAGAGTACGTCCGCAATCTCAGAACCCCGTTGGCAGTCGTGCCGAAGGAAGCACGTTCTCTGGAAGGCGTCCTCCGCGCCATACCCAACGTCCAGCGCTTCACGATCTATAACCTCGGTGAATCCACCAACTGGGATACGATACCACCAAGTCTGGCTTCCGCCATACTTGGGGTCATATCTCTATACTCTCTGGATCGTCTTCACTTGATCAATATATATATCTTCCCTGCTCCCTGGTTTACCTCGCAGCTTCATCGACAAACATCTTATCTCTGGATGGCGTGTATACGGAACATTGCTGTTGACAGACCAACTCCCTCCCACCTGCAACTCACGCACCTTATTCTACCGTCCCAAGGGATGCCACCACCACTCTGTGCTTTCATGCACGAGCTGAGGAAAGATGGCCATCTGCAGCACCTCCGCAGGTCGTCCCTAACGCTGCAAACCCCTCCTTACGAAGATCACCTCCAGATATTTGCCCCATTATCCGATATCCACCATTTCGAGATCGATCGCAGCCGTCATCACCGTGGCCTCCTCACCATTCCCCGAGTTGAACTACTTCGAATCCTCGAACTCACTTTCTACATCGGCATGGCCCGCCACCTCCCCGACAGCCTCTCCCTCTTCGTGTCGGAACTTCAAGGTCATCCCCATGATCGAACAAATTACCCTCACATTCGGGATCATGCCCCGCATCCCGGAGGTCCCCTGGGCGCTCGATGACCCATACCCATTGTTCGATACTGGGCTCATGGAGTGGCGAGACCTTCCGCGGCTACGCAGTGTGACGTGCCGTCTCCATTTGACGATAGACTATGTACTTCCATGGCGATCAGAACGTGTCCTACGGCGGATTCGTCGAGGCTATGGAGCAAAAGTTTCCTGGGCTCCGCGGTAACGACATGCTGACTTTTACCCAGAAAAATTCGAGTTATCGGTACCAGGATCACCTGCCCTAGACGTATATGCCATCGAATGCGGGTTCAAGTATAGTGTGAGTGTTGTTGTCTCGCGGCAGCTAGTCATGATCACTTGTCGTACTTAACTCAAACTGCTGTGAAATTACAGTGATGTGATACATAGGATATAATTTACACGGTGTCCACCCGGGCTGCCGTTCCAATCCTAGCTACATACTGAGAGATGCTCCAAAGCCCGAACAATCAGGTCATCTTCTCGATTGTAGTTGACATCATAACCATCCGCATGTGAGAAAGGATTCCTTTGCTCGGGCTGGCACACGGTCCTCTCGACAGTAAATAATGTCAAGCGAGTAATATATGTTAGGCAGAACATACGCACGGTCCCACCGATCATATACTCGCGACTATGCACAGCGAATGCTGGCTCACCGAGCAATGTCTGTAAATTGAACAAAGAAGTACTCATTAGCGACCGTAAAGAAGGGCATGCAACGAAGGAACTCGTCCGCATGCGTTGTTTTCCAGAAGATGGGCGTTGTCTTTGTCGAACACGTCGACCATGCGCCGTCCCGTTGAGATGGGCGTCACCGGGTCCTTGTCGAAGTTAATGAGCAATATTAATCGTGATAGCTCCTGGATTTCGCTCACATATGTATTGAACACAAAGAGGATCGGATTTCTCAGCGGTTTGGATCGGTACTTTCGGAGTTAAACACGATACCGGACATACCTTGGTGGCTGCAAGTCATGGCCCAGCTTCCACTGCCCGGCGTAGCGCTCCGGCGGAGGCTGAATGAGCCCCCAATTTCTGCAGCGAACCATCTTCTTGAACCAAATAGGGCCGCTGAATGGGTAGTCATTGGCGACGAGTTTCCGACGTGTTCAGCATGCCGAGCACAAAACGCGCACCTTCTCCTTCCACGCAAGCTATGTACCTGTCCACGCGGCATCTGAAAGCTCCGGAAAAGGCGGCGCATCTCCGCGAGCCACGGCCATGTCTGCCTCGTTTGCGCCCATCTCGTGGCGGGCACCCCACCCGGCATCCTCTGTACGTTCTGCGTCTGTGAGGTTATGGAGATCCTATGCCTGCCCGCCGGCGCCGCTGAGCAGCAATTAGTGTGCCGTCGCCGCGCTCCAGGTCGGCGATGGCGGCCGCGAGGCCAGCCCAGTTTACGGGACGCAGGAGGGTCGCGAATATCGCGAGGCGGAGATCCGTGGGACGCAAAATGGACGGGACGGCGTCGGAGGTGAAATACGTCACTGTGAGTGGAGAGGACTGGAGGCGTGCGAAGAGGTTGGCGATGCGTTGCGCGAGATGGGGGACGTCTGACGAGGTCCCGCTTTTGAGAAGTGCGCAATGCTGTGGACCAGCGGCGATTCAAGTAGAGATAAATCCATTGAATACCTATGAGATTTCAATTACGCTCGATTTCAGAAACTACCTTACTAGTAGCAACACTAGAGCTTATTCCGTGTTCCAGCCGTGATATGTATTGTTCTGGAGTGAACACAAGTTGTGGGCATGTCAGACGGATGGGATTGTCAAGAGAATTGAATGAAGCACCTCCATCGAGGACCATTCTCTCCGCTTCGTCAGGAGACATCCCAGCATAGGTGGCTCCTAAAGTCGTTCTTCGCATCTTTGAGTGCTACGCATTTCGTGACCTGAGAACCGCTCACCTGTACGAGAAGCCCCAGTAGTGCAAACCTCCCTCTCCGACAGCCTTGGGAATCTTTTCCAAATCCCTGGCAATATTGACCGTGATTGCAAACCTTGTCGCTCACAGCATCTCAACAGAGTGCTGTGAGGAGCCGAGCCCGAGCAGAGGCCGTCAACAGGGTTTGGTTCGTGGCAACTGGCAGTCCATCAAATCCCCACTGTCGTGGCTGAGCGCAAACATCTGGCGTCGCAACTCTGTGGGATGACATCTTGCTCAACTGGTTCAGCCGTTGCAGACCATCATAAAAGCAGAAAAAACACACGAGATACGCGGCATCGACATGTAAACCCCCCGCGGTCCCAGCTAACGATCTTGAATTCCCCGTCGAAGATGGCGCTCAACCACGGACCGATCTTGAGTAGGGTGGCATGGCCAGAGGTACCCGGGCCCTACTCGCGAGGATCAACCTTTTGAAGGTACCTTCAAAATAAAGATACATGCCCCCAGATTAGTGAATATCATGCCCAGCCGTTGAGAGGACGGCACGGTGGCGGGACAAAGACGCATTGCGATGATAGCGCGATCCTCCGTGGATACCTGCGCAACGCCGGTCCCGCTGAGATATTCTAGTGGCACGGGAAGGAAGGCACAGAAGAAAGAGCGGTCGTCGGGGCAGGCCTCCCAGGTCAGTGTAGACTTTTCGTGAACAAGGTTAGGTTGCGAGTCCAAGTCGGTGGATCCTATTTTGAAGCGCGATAGAAGTTTTGTGCACTGGCAGGTCGGTCGGTGCCAAAGCAGTGTGTGTGTCAGCAGAAGGAGAGATAAGCATGCAATAGTCCACTTCCGAAACCGTCGCGCTCGTGGTTCTGGAGTCTGGGGCACCTTGAACATGTCAAGCTCGTTCTTGGTGGTGGTTGACCGCTAAGCTGCGGCGTGCGGCCCGAGCACCACGTGGCTTACAAATGTCGCTGAGATTTAACTGAGATTTGCAAATATTATCTCTTCAACAAGACTGTCCAGCGCGGTTCCTACGGCACAGATCATATACTTCATAGAGATCTTCAGAAATCCCCGTTGAACGCCTCAGGTAATTGATCTTGCCTTTCAAGTCCGCGACCGCGATGTTCTTAGGTTGCACCTGGACCTACCGCTCAGGTACCCGCTCATTAATCCATCTCCTGTAGCCGAAAGAACACCTCGATTTGATGGGACGGCCACGGGATCAGTGATTCGCGGGGCGTGGTCAAATATCAAGTTGGACATTTCACCAAGCACCAGCGAGGATTTGCTCCAGGAATTGAATCTCTGCAGGTCTCGGGTGTACCGAGTTCGTTTCAGCATACATAACCTTCTGGAAAAATTACCACAGAAGCTCGGCGGTATCGACGGACCGTTTATTACCGCAAGGGACAACTCAAAAAATGTCACTTGAATGTACCTCAACGATGAATTTGAAGCAAAGCCGTAACCCCCATGCCGTCCACACCCGGGTCCAACTGGACGCCAGCGCCAAAACACTCCGTTGCCCCTCTTCCAAACCAGCTCACCGTCGAGGAATGTTATTAATGCCACTGGCGGTGATGAACTACTACGGCTACTGTCCCCACGGCCCGAAAGACTGTGCGGATGGGTGGTTCTCGCGCTCCCGCGATGTCGGGAATCAGGATTCAGAAGAAAATACCATCGCTTGAAGTCAGCGGCATGCCAACTTGAAGCCGGGGGCGCGGGACTGTTTCGAGTCAATGTTTCGAGGCCACGGACACCGAGCGCTAGATAGGCTGCGTATCGTTGGCGTGGATACGATGCCGGGGAGCGCGGCCTGTGGATGATTTATTCGCGGTTTGCAGTGTAAGAGTAAATTATTGAGTTCTGCGGAGTTTGGCGGTCAAGCTAATGCTGGACTCGCGTCGAGAAAAAAATGGGACCTGGATGAAGAAACGGAAACGGAACGGGCGTTGCGACGATCAAGAATTCAAGCGCTCACCAACACATTACTAAAGACAGCGTGGGACGCAATGTGTTGGTCGGCATTTTTATTTCGGGACACTTCCCTTGTGCGGTTATCGTATCCCCCTTTTTTGCCTCCGCTTCTTAGTGGCTAACTCAAACGGAAGTTCCCGTATTACGGGACGCCAATTATTCATCGGATAATTTTTATCAAATTTCTCCGGGTTGGTGGTCGCTTACTTCTTCATTTTTCGACGTGATTTGAATTGGACGGAGTTGCTGCAGGGTCGGGCTAACCGGCGCGGCGGCCATAATGATAATTTCAGAATCGAAGAGATCCCTGTTCTGGAGATTTCTGCTCGTCTGGGCGCCAAAATCAGAGATGGTCCAGGGCATGGTATGAGGTTAATCCTCGTGAATAGGCTTGTTACTAAGCGCAACAGCCATAAGTTGGCAACAGCCGGCGATGCCTGGTTAGCGGGAATGGTGCGGCCAGGGTCTTGCGAGTGAACTCTGCGTTTGAACATGATTTTAACCGCTAATTTCCCGCGCTTGTCCCGGGATCCGCAAAACGCCGCCCCCGAATCCGGAAACAATGCTCGGAGGAGACACCAGCTGATAGGCGACGTGCCGGCGCTAGCGCCACGAGTCGAGTCGAACCTGTTCAAAGTCATCCAGCGTATTTAATTAGTTCTTACACTTACTAATTACGCGAAGGCGTAAATTGCGCTCTTGACAATTGGACCTACCCGCGCCTCCCAAATTCCGAACATGAATGAATGATGGCAATAACCACGCGGAATAGATCGGGACGTACCTTGCCCGGTGACACTTGCGTTGCGAGCGAGATCCTAGGTTGATAGCGGCAGTTAATGGCACAATGGGCCAGAAACTGCACTGGAGTGTAAATGTACGTGCTACGCCCGCTCGCGCGCCAATGAGCCGCGCCGATCAGCATACGATTTTGGGTTGAGTTAAAATCGTAATTTAAGCAAAAGCAACGGTTCTTTGAATAGAACGACGCGCTTGATGTGACCGGGGTAGGTTATTAAATGGACAGGACGACACAGTGCACGTGTAGATCGATATCCGAGCGTCTTGCCATAACCTAGTCCAGTGGCCAAAGTGAGATCTAGCACAGAAGAGATGTTTGCAACGAGCTATCTGCCAAGCAAGGCCAACGCGTCCCTTAGTTCAAATTTCGAGGACCGAACAAACCATCAGAGGCGGCGGCGGCGATGATGATGACTACGGCCGGACGCCACTGGTGTCTCGTTCCAATTATTGCAGTAGCCTCGGAGAAGCGGGAGTTGTAAATGGGTACTGTAAAGAAATACCTCTGTCCATGGATATGCTGTATTAGCGGCAATGGCGTGTGCTCCGCGGGAGTGAGAAGTGGTGGAGCAGAGCTGTAAATTGGCTGCTCCAAAAGAGGCAAATAAGCCCTTCAGAAAGACAGCAGCTCAGACACAGAATGAGATTGGAGTACAGTCGCTAACCCACTAACGAAACGATACGTGAGAGCGAAACACTAGCTTATTTGATTACTTAATGGCCTCCGTTGACGCTGAAATTTTAGAAGGGGAGTGTGCACCATATAAAACTCCCATTCATCGAAGGAATTACGGAGAAAGCTCGTATAGCGCTCCCACGATTGAAATTTTGTTTGCGCTGTTATTTGCGCAGTGATCTGCATGATGCCGTGCAGACATGTCAAGATCATCTCTGCGCGAAGAAGAGTATAAGCAGGGTTTTTGAGGTCTGTGAATATGAATATCAATGCCCGGGATGTCTAAGATCCCTGGATGAGGCTCCCTCGATTATTTTGTGGTGTTTCGCTCTCACGTTATTTGGCCAAATTTGGCCTCTCAGAAAGAATAGGGTCGTTCACAGTTCCCTTTTTTCTCCCCTTTCTCTCTCCCTTTTTTGCTGGATCTTTGATTTGGCTCGGATTTTGCCCGGGATTTTTTCCCTTTTCAACTAAGAGGTGTAAAAAGGGTTGAAAAGGGAAAAAACCAAGTGCCCAGGTGTACCAGGGCCGAAACGGCAGAAAAGAGGGTGCGAAAAAGGGAAGAAAAAGGGCCGGAAAAAGTGAACTGTGAACGCCCTGGTCCGCAGCTTCCTTTTTCTGTCCCTTTTTTCGCTCCTTTTTCGCTGTATGGGAGCTTTACATTGCTAGTGTAGCCCGTAACCCCATGAAACACATTATGGGGGCCGGGACGTGACTATCTCTCATGATAACATCTCAAGTTGCTTGGTGTCGATTATATTGGATTGAGAAAAAGGGGGTACATAGATGGAAAAAGGGAACAAAAAAGGAAACAAAAAAGGGGAGGAAAAAGGGAACTGTGAACGACCCTAATGTGCTCGTTCTCGACGACGACACCATGGAATCACACAATTCTTTGTCTATCCGGGTAGCCCAGACACAGCTCTACAATCCCAGATAGATTATCCGAGCCAATTGACGTTGTGACGCTCACGTAACCGCGGCCTTCCTTGAGCATTTCGTTAGTGGGTTAGTGACTGTATTCCAGAAGTGTTCCAAGGAAACAGCTAACACCAATTTCAGCACACAGGAGGAAGCCGAGTTGACCCGTGTTGACCCGATCCGATCCGGGATGTCTCCTCCCTCAATTGGCCGAAAAAAAAACGGATGCACTGCCAGCGGGCGCGTCTTCACCCTGCTGGCGCCTGGACGCACCACCTATCACGAAAGAACGCTTGGGCCGCTCATCCGCTGGCGCCCCTTCAAAAATACGCGCGCGGGCGCCCCTCTTTTACCACGCCGCAGACTCGACATGCATTGTTCAATCTTCCCCGGGCGCTCTCGTCATGCACGAACGCCCGAGTCCGGTGTAGTATTTGAATCCTCTGGGTTCACTTGATTTTCCTCATCCATACCCGTGGGCTCCCCGTCGGTCATTTAATAAACCGCAATGCATTTTTTCTCCTTCGTGATTGCCACTTGTCGGCGACGTCTTGATCCTTACGGGCGCCTCAATCAGACCATCGACATTTCCTTGGGTGGTTTGTCTGACTTACAAACCCCATCTGCTTTCCTCGCTTGCAACTGTCTTACAAACTCTTCTTGCTTGGCTTACGAACTCTCTCCTGCGACCGTCTTGCAAAGTGGAATCGCGCGCACGCCTCTTACAAACTCTTCTTTCGCTCGGTCGCTCGCTGGGATCGCCCGACGGACTAACATTGGTATCACATGACTCGGCAGGATTCTGTTGGCTTTCAACGGACCCCTCAGAAAGAAAAAGATATTGAATGGAGATGGAGCGCAAGTTGTTAATTATCCCATTAGTAAATGAGATGTATCAAAGCGGGACTTCGGCCAGCTGAGGCCCCGAAAGAAGCCATTGAATCCCCGCACGCAAATCCGCCGCCCATTTTTCGCTGGCTTTCAGCTGCGGGAACGCCGCGTGGAACGCATGCGGGACGCCAGGATAACTGCAAACCACCACGGCGTCAGAGTCGAGTTATCTCCGGCGCGAAAAGAAAATCAAGACCCACATGTCAAGTTTGGTCTGCACACCACTGTCACGGAGGACCTGCTCGTAGAGAAGGCCGTCATCGCGCAGTGGATCGAGGCCGGCGACTTGGATATAGGCTGGAGACAGGTTGTCGTGGGATAGAAGCAAAGACGAGAACTCTGGATTGGACGGTGCGACGTGCAGACATCCTATCGCTGAATCAGAAAGCAGGAGCAACGGCTGGACGATGAGGACTGACCTAAGAAGAATTCGAAGTTTGCCTTGGATAGTATTGGGGCGTCCTTGTTTTGCTCCATCGACAACAACTGGGCCTTGAATCTAAATGCAAGTTGCAATCAGCGGCAGATTCAGCGGGCGAGATGAATGCTACTTCTCGGGGTATGCGGCCGGATGTAAGAGGGCTGGAATTTGAAGGATATGCCCGGTGAGTGGGCATTCCTTGAAGAATGGATCATCTCGCGCGCGGTGGGCTATAGCAGCCGCGTAGTTGGCACCCGCGGAGGCTCCACCGATCATGAATCCGCTCGTAAGAGATCCAGAAATGTCAGGCCCGAGAGCATTCTCAGCAGCCTAGAAGTTGTCATAATCCAAGGCTAGTTGTCAGTCCCAATACGCAAACAAGGGGGAGACGAACCCATTTCAAGGCGGCATAGCAGTCGTTTAAGCCGGTCGGAAACTGGTGCTCCGGAGCCAGCCTGACCAAAGTCAACGAATGAATGTGGGGCTGTCTACAAACGCTGGATATGCTGACCTGTAGTCGACGTTGACTATGGCGAGCCTACATTCGACACTGAGTATCCTGAGACGAAAATCATCGATGTCAAGATCGCCCGCGACCCAGCCTGTAGACGCGCCATCGGCGAAGATCCAGTGCATTAACGTCCGAGGACTAACCTCCTCCGTGTAGCCACACTAGTACCGGAAACCCGGCAGTTTCATCGCCGCGAGGGACAGGTTGGATGCAACGGATCGTGATTTCACCCTCATCCACCGGGATTGTACGATCGCTAACTCGATACGCAGATTCTGTGAAGTGATGAGCCAGGATTCGCGCCCCCGTTTGTCACGGTTACGAGCTCACCCGCCGGGAGATGGGGCCGACGGGAATCCATTGTCAGGACTGCCATGGCTCTCATTTGATGGCGCAGGGTCGCCAGGTCGGGCGGTCCAGGTTTTGTCGAAGACGCTTGCATTTTCGACATCACTTCTTTGAATTCGGGGTCGAGAATGGACAAGTGTGCATATTGGGCCATCGGTTCAGCTGAGATGAGGGGAGGAGGAGAGAGGCACACAGTGAACCCACGGTGGGCGGCATTTCCCAGGCGACGACGCGACGTGTCTGCCGAGTGACTCGAGTCTTAAATTAAAACATTGACTTGGGCCGGGAGCAACTCGGGAGTCAGATGTCAAACTCTATCATGTGATCGTCTTACAAATTGGCGCCCGACGGAGCCGCCGAGTGGTGGCGAAGATCATACAAAGTATGTAGCTCCTAATTCCAAATTTCTTTGATTCCATTCCATTCCGCTCGTGAGTAAGGTAGGATATTATATACGAAATCAGTAATGTAGGGCGCGAGGTAATCTGGCGCGACAGACATATTGTAGCCGATAATGTAGCGCGGTGAGATATAGATATTGATGGAGATATGCGTCGTCGAGCTTGAGATGCGGAGACATAGATATTGAGATTGAATTAGTATAGGGCGGGCGGTGCGTGCACTACGCACCGCCGTCGGCGCCCGATTTTAGCGCAGCGGAGCGCGCGCGCATCCCGAGAGATGCAGCAGCGGTAGGTGGGGTCGAAAGGCCCATCGTCGATGGCGGATCGAAGGTCAAAAGCAAGCGAGCGGAGTCGAGGCGCGCGCAACATCTAGGCCGCGACGTGAATAGCGAACGAGCGCCCATGCGTATGCGAGCGCGGGAGGGGGAACAACCGAAGCAGGTCGTAGAAGCGGCCGGTCTTTTGCTGCTGCGCTGGCGGTTCGACGTCCATGGGCACGTCCACGTCCGTCCCGGGATGAGAAGGGAGGTGCGAAAGGAGGTGCAAAGACGGGAGTTGCGAAGAGAAGTGGGAGGAAGAGACAGGGGTGCGCGGGGACATGCTGGCGGCGCTACTCTGCGGGCTCGAAGGCTCGAGCTCGGGGACGCTTGGGCGGCGGGTGTGCGGTGGGACAGAGAGCGGCTTGGCGGCGGCAGACACAGACACGGGCTCAGGCACCCTCACCGGCTCGGGCGCCAGCGCAAACGCCAGCCCCGCATGGTGCGCCATCAAATCCGCCTCCCCTACCCCCAACTCCCAATCCAACACCCCCAAAAACTCCCGCTCGATCCTCCCCACGTCCCGCTTCCCAAACACTCCAGTGCACAAGGCCCAGTGCACGTTCTTCAGCGTGCTGTCGTTCGTGTACTTACTCGCCGCTATAAGCGCGCCGAGGAACACGCGTTCTAAGGCCCATTCCTCCAAAGCGATGGAGAGGTAGGGGCGAGCGCGGGCGATGTAGACGAGGGCGGTGAGAAGGGTGGGGACGGTCACTTCGGCGCGGGACAGGACGGTGGTGACGAAGGTGGTGAATTTTAGGAGGTAGGGGGAGCGGGTGGGGGTGCGCCCGCGGGATGGGGTGCGGCCCAGCGCGTGGTCGACGGTTTCGGAGACGCAGTCGACGACGTAGTCTGTGGGTGAGTGTAAGACAAAGACAAAGAGAAGAGACAAAGGGGGACTGACCGATGACCTGGCGTGAGAGCTCGATGTCGACCAACTCGAGGAGGGCGGCTGGGTGGCGCGCTGGGTCGACTAGGCTCGCTGCGTGTACTGGGCTGCTCCGGGTACTTGAGCTCGACGACGAAGTGGAGGTGGCGCTACTAGTGGAGTATCCCATAGGACTCGAGCCTGCAGACGACGAGGAAGACGACGAGGAGACCGGCGAGTACATCGTTAGAGCGGGGGCGGGGCTTGTAAGGTGCCATTCTTGTTTTGGTGTTTATATACGATTCAGGCGCCGGAGGAAAAGCAATCTGACTGTGCACGATAAATCGGGCTTGGTGAATCTGGGTGAGATGACTCGGCTGTAAAGCCGAGCCGGTTTGCTTTGTCATCCCGGCACGGATTGATGCCGCCGGCAATTTAACACAAATTTAACATCCTTGGAATTTAGCCCCGGCATCGAAGGTGAATTCTGAATATTTGCATCGTTCTTGCTCGCTACTGAAAACCTCCCAGATAGGACGCAAGGAAGCTGCGGTCCGCGAAGCAGAGGTCGGAGGGGCGCTGATCCTGTACAGATCATATGTTACAGGAATTAGCGACGCCGAGTCGGATCGGGGTTCTGGTTCTGGTAGGATATCAGTGATTTCGTCGCTTGTGTGACCTCTTGGGGGCTTGGGGAGGAGGATGGCGGCAATGATTGGGGTGGGCGGCGGCACTCGACCAGGAACGGTCATTTCGGGTTGGTTTGAGAGATCTGAACCGGGAACACGAGAGAATGGACCTGACATGCAGAAAATTACAGGACCGAGGATTTGCGCGCCAGTGGAAGCAGGAAAGAACCGACGCGGGCGCGCGCGCGATGGTTGTGTGGTGTGGAATCACGTGACTTCCGACTTGCCTCTGAATTTACACCTACCTACCGACAGATCGGTCTAGGTAGCGGCAATCACCAATCGCTTCTTCTGGTTGTAATCTATGCCTCAGCTGTACAGCACTGCGCATGCACACGCAATAGGCTAAACAAACAGCTCGCGGGAATATTTACCACCTAGTAGCAGACATAGCAAACTTTCTGGTATCAATTCACCAGGAAATGGTGGAGAATTTATTGTTCAAGAGAGTATTCACTTCTCTTTAATGTCGGATCACTCACCTCTATGTAACTTATTTCGAAGATGGCATCAACCACCTCACTCCTCGTAATGCTGAAGCCACCCTTCGTCCACGACGACCGCAGGACCTGGGGTCAACCTCAGCGGTCTAACTAGGCGTCAGCGCCTTGAAGACATCCCGCTCCCGCATAGGCGGTACATTCCAAACCAGCTCGAGCGACATAGCGGACACCCCTGTTCTCAATGGCACTGCCGGTCGGCGGTCGCCAGGTACGGCGCCACGGCCGTAAAACACGCATATGTCCGTGAGGCTGTGGGTTCTCGCGTTTTCGCGTGCCGGGGATCAGAAGAAATAAATACAAAATATTGGTCAGCTTGTATCTGGTCAGCGGGGACGTCCCTTCGGCGTGGCGTCGTTTCGAGTCGTGTATTCTGTTTCGAGGCAACGGCGAGCGCTCGGACAGGATTTGTACCATTGGCGTTGGCGTTGGGTTGATGCTGCGGACTGCGGGGATGCCGCGCATGTGTATGATTTCGATCCATGTTCATTTCGCAGTGTAAGCCAGCGATGGCTGTGAGGGACTGGACGGTCTAGTCACATACCTGCTGGACGCCGAGAAGAAAAGTGGAACCAAATGGAGAAACCGAGACGGAACCGGGGGTTGCACTCGCGACGATCAATAATGCGCCCGAGGACAGCGTGGGACGCAAAATGCGTCGGCATTTTTTATTTCGGGACACTTTCCTTGTGCGGGTAGCACAATATATCAAGGGTTATCAGCCTCTCTCTTTTTTTTGTGGTCTCCGTTGATTCTCCTTCAGTGGAGCGGCCAGCTAGGGCCAGCTCGGGCACGGATCACCGCCTTGGGGCAATTCTGAGGCGCATCAGAAACGATTTGAACGAGACTCCATGAATTCTTTCTATCTGATTTCGCCGAGTCGGTTAACTGCTGATTTATTTCACCTGGGCGGGTCACGTCTGACTGGCGGCTGCCGGCGGCCATAATGCGTAAATATCCGAATTGGGGAGATCTTCGTACGGACTGGCCTGGAGTCGACAGAGGCCTGGGGCATAATTAATGAAAGTGAATTCCATCGCCAAGTGCAACAAGTCACTAACATCCTCAGAAGCTGGCAACCGCCGGGCACTAGCCTTGGGCAGCGGGAATGGAGCGGTCAGGGTCCTGACTCGGAGTCGGTTCAGTATTTATCTCATGGTTCACACACCACCCTCCAACGCGTAAACGAAAAGTACATTTGAGTGAACGAGCTGGGTGCTGCCATTTCGCGCTCAGGGTAGTTCAAGGCAGAGCGCAGCCCTGCAGCAAAATCTCCGTTTCACCGTATTACAAACATATAGACCCATTCGAACCACCTATTTCCCGCGCTTGTCTCGGGATCCGTACAACGCCTGCCTCCGAATCCGGAAATAATGCTTGGAGGAGACACCGGCTGATGGGAGACGTGACGCCAGCGCCACGAGTCAAATTCGAACCTTTTCAATTCACCGAACCAGCGTATTCGTACTTACATACGGTACTTACGCTTATTAATTATGTGAAGGCATAAATTGCACTCTTTGACAATTCGACCTATCCGCGCCGCCTAAATTCCAAACGTGAAGGAATGACAGCATAAGCACGCGGAATAGGTCGGAACGGGCCTTTCCCGGCGACACTGTCGCCTTGTAAGAGGCACTGGGGCCACGGCGAGCCTATACTGACAGCGGCAGTTAATGGCAGAGCGCCTCAGGGACTGCGATGCCCTCAACTGCCAGGGACTTGGCGTTGATGGTACGTGCTACGGCCGCTCGCACGCCAGGAACGCCGAATTTGAACTCAAGTGCGATTCTGATCCGCATGCGCTTTTGGCTTAAATTAGAGTTGTAATTAGATAAAAGCAAAGATTACTTGAATAGAAGGTCGCATCTTGAGTGATATCACCTAGATGAATCATTAAATACATAGGCAGACCTTGGATACGATGCAGTGCATGTTTAGATCTCTATCCGAGCATGGCTTGCCATCGGCCAAAGCGATATCTCGTACACAAGAGATGCAAGCGAGGTCCCGGATCCACCAAGCAGGGTCAACGCGTACCTACTTCGACTTGCGAGCGCCGAACAAGCGATCAGAGGCGGCGGCTGTGATGACTTCTGTTGTACGCCACTAATGTTTCATTCCAAGTTGTGCAGCATCCTCGGAGCAGCGGGAGTCGTAAATGGATGCTGTAGCAAAGTAGCCCTGTGACACTTGATCATAGGTGATTGTGGTATGAAACAGTAATCGGATGTGTTCCGCGGGAGAGCAGTTGTAAAGCAGAGCTGTAAAGTAGCTGTACCGCCCAAGTGGCACCGGTTCGACACCAAAGTCAGGAGATGAACCTCCAATACGCAGAGTCGGATTAAAGTATTCCAGAAGCATGAAAAGAGCGACAACAGTTCGGAATTTGGCCAACTTCAGCACACAGTAAGCGAAAACGAAGTCCGGGTAATTGAATTTCCGTCACCTGAGGCCTTCCGCTCGGAATTATTTCGCTGCTGGTAGCTCTACAGCTGTGGGCACAAGATATCCGCCCTTCGTTTCTAGAATCTACAGGAAGAAGAATCGCCCAGAATTCCGATGTGGCGACGTTGCGAAGGTCAACAATTAGCCAAATTAGTGTCGAGGAAGGAGGGGAAATGACCGACGGTCCGCGCGCTGACCAGAGGGTGGCGATAGAGCGGAAATGCAAGGCGGTGTGAGGAAGTGAACTGCGCAATCGCAACAGGCGCAGTAAAAGAGAGGAGAAGCTGGTGCACAGCCATCTGATGGCCTGGTTCGAAATCTAATCAGATTTGCCAGGGTTGGCTTGGCGCCGGGTACCTGAATATCGAACAGAGTCGACCTGGACGTTCCTTTTCTTGTTCAAATGTTCGAGCGAGGCAAAAAATTACCTTTGCGCACCCCGATTAAATCTCTGTGCCTCGGGTAGGAATCAGGTGGATGGAGCGACGGCTAGCTGAACCCGCCGGCTGCGTGGCGACGGACCATAGCGCTGATGCCCGAAACCGAACGGATCTACCCAGCCGTTAACGTATTCCGCAGCGGCGACGGTGACTCAGACCTTAGCAGAAGAAAACGGACCGGCGGCAGCTCGTGGTTAAACGCCGGTTCGGCTCGTCACGCAGCCCACATAATCGGCATATCCTTTTCACTTTTCTTTCGGATGACTTCCGCGCGGGCCACGCAATCGCGGGTGAAATTCGACACGCACAATCGAGGGGAGTCTCTCGGCTGGATTTGGGCTAGATGGAAGATTTATCCATGGTTAGCAGACTCAGATGTGGTATTCTGGTGCGAAGGACTAATTGCTTAGAGTTTGCTTTCAGCTTGACGCTGATTCAATCCGACGTCGGTCTGCAACGGGATCGATAACGACTCATCAGCAACGCATTCCCGCCTACGACTTCGGACTTGATCATTCGGACACCCGCTTTGGCCGCGCGCGGCGTGCCTGCCCCGATGTCGTGATTAATTATCAGTTTTTCTTCTTCCGTGACACCGGCAATTAGGCTCTTACCGACTGTCACTCCGACTCACTCGCCAGCTGAAGGTACGCGTGCTGCAGACGCCCTGATTAATCCATCGCAATCTTTGATGCGCTCACCGGGCGGCTTGGACTCATGGCGACCGCAACTATTCAGCGAGGTGAGCAGTCGTGAACAATGCGCCTGGAATATTTACTCAGAAACTGCTTGGTTGTATGCCGGCCGTCCAGCCACGAGAGAATATCTTGTTCCTTATCGCTAAAGGCGCACTGATTGGTCGATCATGGGCTTGGGATGTCCGCCGGGTAGTTTGAAATCGGTTAAATACGGTCCCGCAGGACGTTCACTTATTCAGCGTAAAAGGCGAGTCTTGAATTCCGCTTCATAATGTGCGCCTGGAATACTTAATTCTTATTCAGCACTGACTGGAGAACATTCGTGTGGCCATTTCGGGATACAACTGCCAGGCGAGTTTGATGCAATTCTCGACGCACTGACGCATGCTCTGCAGGGGGCATCCAACTCAGCTGGCTATGACGCCGAAATAACATCGAAGAAACTGTGAATAGGTGAGATCCAAGTTTAAACAGAAATGCGATCAGAATCAGTTGAACAACTGAACCACGCCAAGGTGAACTGCGTCTCCCGCCCCAAATGCGTTCAATCGGTTGATTCGTAGAAGTCCTTTGAAGTAGAATTGCGAAGAGGTGTTCAAAATCCACGTTTCCGTCACCTAAACGATTTATACAGCATCTACCGCCGAGCTGTGATACGAAACCCGGGCTGTTGATGGCAGCCCTGCGAGCTGCGCCGCCTCTTGTAGCTGATTCGTGCCAACTATTTTTGGCTGTAGGCTGTCAACGCGCGTGAGATGATGTGCTGCAACCTCAGAACAGTAAGTTCAACTTGAGCGCCTATCGGAAGAGCGCCAAGTCCCCGTGCGTCTCCGTGCGTGTGTGCCTGAAGGCATCTGACTCTGTGGTGTGCGGACTGCCTATGACAATGGAGTGGTTCCCGATGATGGCGGAGGCCCTTGAAGTACGCGGGCGATCCACACTGAACAAAAGCCGCGAATCGCTATGCCCACGACCCAAGTGCACCAGGCGAAGGGGTCGGGATTCAGGTTCGATTCCGATCTTGGTCCAATTGCGTGGGCGGTGCTTGGCACTTCGGACCTGCGCGCGGGTATGTATCCCACGCGCTGAAACGAGTCTCAGTGAATAATAAATAAATAACCTCTTAGTGCTAGCCCAGGGTACCAAGATCTCCGCCCGAGCTTTAGATGTGTATCCTCCAGACTGGGATATTTCAGAAGTGCACGTAGGTATGACTACTACTGCCAGTGCCGCAGAGATGTCAAGACCGCAACTCACTGGGGGTTGAATGTGAGCACGAACGACTGTTGCCTGGTTCACGAATTGTATTTGAGCCCAGCAATCATATCCCAGAATGAGAATCAACCGAAGGGATACCTAATCCCAAGCGCACGCCCTGGGTGGGTCTCGGGACATCATCACCGGCGCGGGTGTCGGTACCGGTGCATTGCAGTGCTTTTATTTCCTTTCCATCCGGTGCGATACTTAGCGCCCCACTCAGCCCCAAAATTACGCATCACTCTCCGTTCTTGCTGTGCAGTGGGTTCGTTCGTATATTCCCTACTCTTTCACTCGCATGGAGGCAGTTCGGTTTCACAGTATCGAATGTCCGTTATCCATTTAAATCTCACGTCGAGGGTTGACACCGGGGGCAAACAACGACGCATGTGGAAATCACATGCGTTTAACGCATGTGGTTCGCACATGGTTCGCACCTGGTAAGTTAGCTGACAAAGTGGACATAATGCACCTTAGGTAGACAAAGCACCAACAAAGGACAGACAAAGGGCAGGCAGAATTTCCCCCACACCCAGAATTTTGCCTGCCCTTTGTCTTCCCTTTGTCTACCCAAGGAGCATTATGTCCTCTTTGTCAGCTAATTTACCAGGTGCGACCCACGTGCGAACCACATGCGTCGATGTTTGCCCCCGGTGTGAGGGTTGCGTATTAGAATAGCCCAACCGCATGCGAATTGAGAATTTAAGTATGCGAGGAGTTTAGGCATCCCGCCCTTCGAACGCCCCCCTTGGCGTTTCGAGTCCCTGCGTTGAATCTCCACCGAATTACTGCGTATATTATACTAAAATATTCTTCACTCGGGAAAAGGACGTGAACGCTGATTTTGAATCTCGATGGAGTCTCGTCAACTCCTCATTCAAAGAGTTCTTCTCAGCCTCCACGAACCAAAACAGCGCGGCATTGTAATTATTGGGGCCGGGCCAATAATCAGGGGCGCCCGGTTCTGTTCCCCATCCTGGAGACTGGGGTAAGGGCTGGTAAAGGGCGATTCTTGGAGATTGAGGCAAATCCTGTCTCCGGGAGCCTGACGAGTTGTTGGGGTTCGAGGTTGGAAACACAATCTTATCACATCCTCTCACATCTTATCAAGATCTAATCTAATCAGGCTTTCTCATGCCAAAGTTTTTTACCATTCCTTGAAACGGAATATAAATGAGTCAGAATGAGACAATCTTCTTTTGTAACTTATCGCACCTCTCTTACAACGCATCAAGTTCGCACTCGGCACCAAGGAAAAACGCATCCCTCATCCGCGTCCGCATCGCCTTGGCCCACAGTAGCGGCCTCGCGGGGTCGAGACGCCGGGCGCTCAATTTGCTCGAGGCCATTCCACAACTTTCCTTCTGCTTGCGGGAGCGTTGCAAATTGATTTTCTTCGTCTCGGGGGAATCGGCGCCGGGTTCCTCTTGCTCCCGGCGCACGCGGCGCACTTTTATTTGTTGGTTCTACCACGCGAACAGCCACGAGCGCGATCAGACGAACCGCAAGAACGTGCTCGCACGCATGAAAAAAAAATTGGAGAATGAGGAAGGCTAGTTGATCCGCGTTGATCTGATCCGAGCCGGCGCGCACATAATCACCACGTTTCTCGCTTCCTCCCTGTGTCCCTCAACTGAGAACTTAGCAAGTGAAACAAACGGATGCAATCTTCTGCCGGCGACTATAGCCCCGCCCCTGGGATTGAAAACGAGTGAACAATGAACAAGGATAAACATCCGACTCGGAGTCATGAACATCATAATGAACAAAACGCGTTCCCACCGCGCGAGCGCTCGATCGAGAATTGAAATCCGAACGCTTGGGCCGTGGGATCATAATGGATTTTTGGGCCGCCGGCGCACCAGCTTGCGACAATCCCCGGGATCGCCGCACCCGAGTTCCCGGCGTGCCCCCGAGTTCTCTTCAACCCGTGGCCACGTCCCGCGTTGGAACGAAATTCTCATTCATCGAGATTCGACCCGCGCGCGGCTCGCCCGAATACGCGTACCCTTTATTTCGATCCACACATACACATTACAGCGCCGCCCGCTCCTTTGGGTTTCTTCGTTCCCGCTCAATAACTCGCCCATGCACCTCTGATTTTCGTCTCCGTCGGCTTCCCACCCCTCAATAATCCTCTGGATCGAGCCGGTTCACCGCCCGCTGACGCGCGGGATGGCCCGCCTACCCGAAACCGCCCGTGACCCACTGACTGATTCCTCAGTCAGACTATCGGCATTTCCCAATCTGGATCGCCGGGGCGTGTCTGACTTACAAACCCCACCCGCCCTCCTTACAAACTTTTCGTGTACGCCTTACAAAGTGACTGAGTCGTCCGAAAATTCGGAATTAGTGTATATAATAAGCCTGTAGTACACGGGGATACTTCCTGAAACCGGCGTTCCTAAGCGGGACCATGCCGTGCATTGCTACCTACCTACCTACCTACCTACCTACCAAGAAAATGATCGCGTCGGATCGGAATTCCATCGAACCCCATCGAAACTGAAAGAAAATCTACCCGCTCTCCACCTTCTGTCCGTACAAACTGATTTTCTCTCCGGACAAAGTGACTCGCTCGCCCGAAAATCAGGAACTCTACTAAGCACGAGAATCGCGTCGTATCGCACTGAACGACTCGGAATCCCCTGGAATCGCGTGGAATCGCGTCGACCCTCGCCTCGAACCGCGCGTCGAAAGAAATCTCCGAGGATCCAGACGACTCGTGCTCGCGTGTCCTCCTTGAAGCCAGTCCAGCGAGATCCGTGGTTCAGAACCCCATCGAAAACAGCGCTCCAAGAAAATCCAATCCAAATTCCACTCGATTCAATTACATTCCAATTCCAATTCCTCCTCCCGTCATAAATGTAAGATAAGAGACTATATACGAAATCAGTATTGTATGCGCGAGGTAATGTGGGCGCGGTGAGAGATAATGTGGGCGAATGCGAATATTGTGCGGAGAGATATTGCGAAGAAATATTGCGAGGAGATAAAATAGTGAGGGTGTTAGACGAGACGAGATATGCGCGTCGAGATGGGATGAGATGCAGAGAATAGATATCGCTACGCGCCGCCCTCTGCCTCTGGGTTTCACCAATGCGCCCTCAGGCGCGAGCGCACCGTGCATCGCTGAGTCACAGCAGCGCGGGGGTAGGTGTGGGTCGAAAGGCCTCGCGGCGGATCGAAGTATTGGTCTCCGTCTTCATCGCATACGGACTAGGCAGCCACATGAATCGCGAGCGACCGCCCATGCGCATGATGCGTATGCGAGCGCGGGACCGGGAAGAAGCGCAGCAGGTCGTGGAACCTGCCGCTCTTCTGCGTTAACGGGTGGGAGTCGACGTCCATGGGTACGTCCTTCGCGTGCGCAGGGGAGGAATGGGAGTGAGAAGAAGAGGCAGGGGTGCGCGGCGACATGCTGGCGGCGCTGCTCTGCGGGCTCGAGGGCTCAAGCTCGGGGATGCTTGGGCGGCGGGTGTGTGTGCGGGGGATCGCGAGGAGCTCAGCGGCGGCAGACACGGGCTCAGGCGCCCTCACGGGCTCCGGTGCTAAAGCAAAGGCGAGCCCCGCATGGTGTGCCATCAAATCCGCCTCCCCCACCCCCAGCTCCCAATCCAACACCTCCAAAAACTCCCTTTCAATCCGCCCCACGTCCCGCTTCCCGAACACGCCCGTGCACAGCGCCCAGTGCACGTTCTTCAGCGTCGAATCGTTCGTGTACTTGCTCGCGGCGATCAGCGCGCCGAGGAACACGCGCTCGAGGGCCCACTCTTCGATGGCGATGGAGAGGTGGGGGCTCGCGCGAAAGACGTAGACGAGGGCGGTGAGGAGGGTGGAGGGGGTTACTTCGGCGCGGGAGAGGACGGTGCGGACGAAGGTAGTGAATTTTGGGAGGTAGGGGGAGCGCGTGGGGGTGCGCCCGCGGGTGGTGGTGCGGCCCAGCGCATGGTCGACGGTGTCGGAGACGCATTCGACGACGTAGTCTGTGGGGGTGTGTAAGAGGGGGGAACGAAGGGGAGAAAAGGGGGAGACCGACCGATAACCGGCCGTGAGAGCTTGATGTCGACGAGCTGGAGGAGGGCGGCGGAATGGCGCGCGGGGTCGACGAGGCTCGCTGCGTGTACTGGGCTGCTCCTTGAGCTAGAGATAGAGGTGGTGGAAGAGGCGCTACTAGGATATCCCATGGGGCTTGAGCCTGCAGACGAGGAAGACGAGCATGAGGCCGGCGAGTACATCGTTAGAGCGGGGGCGGGGGTAGTGTTCCTCCATTCTTGTCTTGGTGTTTATATACATACACCCGCCGGAGGAATAGCAATTTGACTGTGCACGGTTAATCGGACTTGGTAAATCGGGGTGAGATTTGGAGTTGACCAGCCGAGCCGGTTTGCCTTGTCACCCTCGGCACGAATTGATGTCCGTCGGCAATTCAACGACGTCCTTCATGCACTCATGAAACATTAATCCTCTCCGTTCGTTCCGCACATATAACCACAGTACTTTCCGTAGTGGTTAATCACCAATCGCTTCTCTGGTTATAATCTGCCCAAAGACTCTATAACGCCACGCACGCTGCGCATGCCGCAGTCGAACCAGACACCTCGCGAAAATAATCGACAGACAACACTTGCACGTATGTTCCGAGTCGTTTGCACTGTTAACGTTCAGCGTGAATACAGCACGACCATCGCACCCGAACGTGGAACTTCTGAACAGGACGAGGTAAGTCTTGAAATTTTGATACGGAGATTTGCCATAGCACTCTGTGCACCCGGCCGATTCCCCCCGCTACCCAGGCTGCAACCACCACCACAAGCCGGTAACAGACAGACAGCGGCTAAGATCACGCCAAGTGCGTAATCACTCACTCTTGCTGGCCCTAAGCTAGCCAAGCTAGTTACCAGGAGCCCACCCCTCTTCTCATCACCACCTTCTATGGATTTCGCCCTGGCACATCAAAGTTCACCCCGCGAAGACTCGACGTGGCGCGCCTTCGGGTAAGCGCACCGCGATTATCCTCCGAGTCCCATCTGAGACTACAGCTTCTATGTTACCTTGGTGATTCTCTCTCTCTACGAAACTCTCGGCGACTCCCTCTCTGAATCCGGACGCAGATCCGACAACCTCATCGTCCCCCTCGCCCACGCGAACAGGCTGAAGATTAAGGCGTTCGCGATTGAGCTTTTCTGCGCGGTGCGCGGACCTACTGCCTCTGGATATGTCCGCGAAACTGTGCCGACTTCGGTTCTCGAATCTCGCATGCCGGGGATCAAAAAAAGTTGGTATTTGGTCAGCGGGGACGTCCCTTCGGCACGGCGTCGTTTCGAGTCGTGTATTCTGTTTCGAGGCAACGGCGAGCGCTCGAATGGGATTTGTACCATTCGCGATGGGTTGATGCTGCGGACCGCGCATGTTCATAATTTTGATTCATGTTCATCTTGCGGTGCAAGCAGACAATGCCTTTGAGAACTGGGCAGTCTACTCAAATACCTACCGGACGCCGAGATGAAAATCTAGAGCCGAATGGAGAAAACGGAGCGGCTGCAACTTGCGACGATCAATAATGCCCGAAGACAGCGTGGGACGCAATGTGTTGGTATTTTTTATTTCGGGGGACTTCCCTAGTGCGGGTATATCAAGGGATATGATCAGAGGTCATCCGCCTCTTTTTTTTTTTGCCTCCGTTGGCTCTCCGCTGTGGCGCGGCCAGCTCGAATAAGGATTACTCCTCTGGGGCAATTCTGAGGCGCATCAGAGACGATTTGAACGGGATACCGAGTGCTTGTCAAGTACCCCACATTTCTCTCGCTCAGATGTCTCCGAGCCTGAGTCGGTTAACTGCTTATTCATTTCATCTAGGACGGGTCGCGTCTGGACGCAATATGTTGGTCGGCATTTTGTTTCGAACACTTGCCTTGTGCGGCTATCAGCCTTTCTCTTTCTTTTTTTTTGCCTCCGTAGATATTCCGCTGTAGAACGGCTGGCTCGGACACGGATCATCATTTGAGGCGCATCAGAAACGATTTGAAGGGGACTCCATGATTTTTCTATCTCGGATTCGCTGAGTCCCTTGACCGCGTATTGAAAGCCCGGTCGCGTATGGCTGGCGGCCATAATATATCAAGTCTCCCAATCGGGGAGATCTCCGTCTTGGAGTTTGGAGATTGCTGGGACGCCCTGCGTGGGTTCGCCTAGACTCGGAGGCCTGAAGCATGATAACAATGAATACTATCACCAAGTGTAAAACAAAAGTGAGAGGCTACCAACAGCCCGGCCCTAATGGGACAGCGGGAATGATGAGGTCAGGGCCCTTGCTCCGGGTCGCGTACATCAAGTGGTTCGTGAATGTGGTTCCTACGCCCAGTCGTCAAGAGAACTAAATTATGAATGAGTGATGTGGTTTATTCTCGTCCTGATTCGTCGAAGGCCATTCCACGCTCAGGATGGTTCAACCTGAATCAAGGCGGAGCCAGTTCCAACAGAAACCGCCCCCGAATCCAGCCCTGCAGCGAAACCTCGGGTTAACTACATTACAAATAAAATGCAACATCCATTACAGACCCACCCGTTTCCCATGCTCGTCTCGGGATCCGTACAACGCCTGCCTCCGAATCCGGAAATAATGCTCGGAGGAGACACCGGCTGATAGGCGACGTGAAGGCGCCAGCGCCACGAGTCAAGCCGAACCTGTTCAATTCACCGAACAAACGTACTCGGCGTTCCTCAGGGGACCGTGCCGTGTAATACTACCTACCTACCTACCTACCTACCTACGTACTTACGGTACTTACGCTTATCAATTATGCGAAGGCATAAATTGCGCTCTTAACAATTCGACCTGTCTGCGCCTCCTAAATTCCAAACGTGAATGAAATCACAACCGTGCGGAATAGAGCGGGACGTACCTTTCCCGATGACACTTTCACCTTGGAATAGGTCAACGGTTACTAGCCGATGCCACGGGGCGATCCTAACAAGGATCCTTGGCTGACAGCGGCAGTTGCTGACAAAGGGGCCAGGAACTGCGGTACTTACACGTCCAGGGACAGCCAGGGACTAGACTTTACTTGAGTTAAGGTTGTAATTTAGACAAAACCAATGATTCCTTAAATAGGAGGACGCACTTGAGTGATACCGCCGAGATAGATCAGTAAATACATAGGCAGACCTTGATGCAGTGCGCGTGTAGATCGCTATCCGAGGATGGATTGCCAAAGCGACATCTCGCACACAAGAGATGCGAAGTCCCGGATCCTCCAAGCAAGGATAGCATGTGCCTAGTTCAATTTGCAAGTGGCGAACAAGCCATCAGAGGCGGCGCCGATGATGATGATAATGATTGCTGGACCTCACTTTTGTCACTGTTGCGTTCCCAGTTCTGCAGCATGCGCAGAGTAGCATGAAAAGAGCGACGACAGCTCAGAGTTTGGCCAATGTCAGCACAAGTGAAAAACGAAGTCCGGGCAATTGGATTTCTGTAACTTGAGGCATTCCGCTCCTGTTAGCTATGCAGAAGATACCCACCCTTCCTTGCTAGAAGCTACCCAGGAGGCCAATAATCGCCCAGAATTCCAATGTGGTGACGTTGCGACGGCCGACAATTAAGCAAATTGGTATCCAGGAAGGAGTGGAAACGACCGACAGTCCGCGCGCTGACCGGAAGGTGGCGATAGAGCGGACATGAAAGGCGGTGTGAGGAGGCAGCCAGTCTGTTCATGAACTGCATTCGTAGCAGACGCAGTACGAAAGGAGGGGAGAAGCTCCACAGGTGCACAGCCATCTGATGGCCTGGGCTCGAAATCTAATCAGATTTGCCAGGGTGGACTTGGCGCCGGGCGTACGGTACCTGAATATCGAACGTGCACAATCATTATTTAATTCCAGCAGATTAATATTCCAGCGAACTAAGTGCATTAAACGAGCTCTGTTGTGCCCTCAAATGGATGCTGGAAGGAAGAATCAGTGGGTCAAGTCTCGCGTGCAGGACGGGGTGCGGTCGAAGGCCCGGGGATCTCGGAGCATAAAGAATGCGACCAACGACGCAACACACACCGGTAGAGCGACGAAAAGTCAGCGGGACGTGACCGCGAAGAAAGCGTAAGACTTTTCAGCCGTGCGCATGGAGTCCCGTCGGTGATGCGCCAGCGCGACTCGACCATGTCCACAACGGCAGCCTGATCGAGTGCATTACCACCAGCGATATTAAGACGCAGGGCGCGCAAATTGGGTACCAGTACCGGTACCGGGGCTGTTCGTGATACGGAGGCGAGACACCAAGCTGTTGACCTCTGCAAGGTCCTGTAGTTCTTGCCACACCTGCAGGTACACAACGTCGATATCGAACCGCGTCAGATTTCGCATTTTGGCGAGGATGGAGTGCGGATCCGCTGCTGGGAGATCGGGGATGAGGAGGAGGCTGGTCAGCGAGCATGAAGAACGCTGAATCAGGGGGAGTAGTTCCGCCGCAGTGCCAGACGAGATGGCGTAGAGATGCGATAATTGTGGTGCGGTGATGTTTGCAACGTGCGTTCCGTCGGTGTGCAACTCGCGAAGTAGTGGAAGATGGATTTGTTCCGTGTGCGGGAAGGAAAGAGATTGACGAAGAGGACCTTGGATCTTTAGAGCGATGAGGGAAGTCGCCAGGCGCAGGATGGGTAGAATTCGCGGGGCATCATCGTGAAGGGATAGATGGTGAGCTGGGAGATCGGGAGCAGGGGAGGCTGCTGAGGGACAGGCAATACCACGCGACGAAGACTGGAGGCGACCTCGAACGCATCTCAAATCCTTCCATCCGGGATAGCCATGGTTAACTCAAGACTGCGCAGGCTGTGGAATTGTTGTTTGGTGGTGGCAACGTGCACAAGCATGGGTAAGTGTGATGTTGATGTACAGGAAATGATTCGACGCGGTGTAGCTGGGTTTCGAGCACCGAGAAGGACGCTAGATGCTGCGGGACAAGAACAAATTCGGTCCACAGTTTGGGTGTGGCCACCGCGACTGCGCACCAGTGACGATAGATGTGCCCTAAGATCCAAGGGCCTCGTCGGACATCGGGTGTTCGTCTAGGGTTGGTGTAGTCCAGAAAAGATTTCGCCCAGGATTTCATTGGGAAAGCGGGGGAAGATTTCAATGGTGCTAGGTTCCAATGATTCGGCGATTGGTAGGGAACACAATTCCAGACTAAGTTTATTTTGAGCACCAAGTTGAGCACGCAAGTCCATGGATTCAAAATGAGAAAGACCTTGAAGTTTGAATTGGTAGAATTCTCGAGAGGCAAAAAGCATCTCTGACGCAAGCCCTGCGCGCCGGTAGTGGTAGGAGAAAGCAAGAAAGGTGAGTATATGATGTCGTGATCAGGTAAATTCGCGGGGGCTCGTGACGCGTCGCTTCCTCCCTTCTTTTTTTCACCGTACAAATGGCAGCGTGAGTTCAAAAATATCCTTTTAAATATAATAACTGACTTTTTTAGGCTCTGAAGATCTGAATCCTGAGATGCCGCAATATCTTCAAGTAACTTATGTAATTCCACTTGGCCTGCCAAAGTTAACTTAGGTGAACTTAGGGCAGGCAAGTTGATCTCACAAGTGCAAGTTCAGGGAAAATGCAAGTAAAGTGAATTTAAGTAACTTCAAGTTAGCCTAAGTAAAAAATAAATAAAAAACGCCTGTTTGGGCCGCATCCGGCGTTGCACGGTCGACGCGGTGCTCAACAAGGGCTCAATAAAGCTCGTTTCACGTGATCGCGTCGAATCACTCGACTTTCTTTCACTCCGACATAATCCATGTGTTTCCTCCCCAATGCTGGACAATGTCTTGCATTTTCTCACTATCATAGAAGCACAAGATCGACTCAACACTCCAACGGCGGCCCAATCCTCACAGTGTCGATGTCCCACAAGCCATTCTATATTTTCCCCGCTGTGACACTTGGATCCAGAGCGTTAGCTTACAGAACTTGAAAAGTCTGGCTGTAATATCTTTCCTGTGGTAGCTCTCGATTCCCCTATTATTAACTGCCCCTCCTGCTCTATCGAGGCAGAAGTTGCAAAAAAGTTGGCTCTGACAAGCGAGGAGGACCATTAGTTGCAGGCGAGCTCCGCGGCGGGGAAACCGACCACGTCCAGAATACGTATTCTCAGGCCAAATCTCCCACCGCTCTAACATGAGGCGAACTTAGCGGGGATTGATGGCATCGGCGCCATCCGATGGCATAAGTGCGCTTTTTTGATGGCACTTGGCGGGCCAAGTGAACTTAAATACCAAGTGGAATAAGCTTCTGACAAGTGGATTCTCGTAGAAACAGCTTGACATCCTCAACGAAAGGAGACCCGTCACACGAACCATGCCAGTGTTGCGAGTCCATGGACTTTGAGAAATGAGGTTGGAAATAAAACCCTGTTATCACTCCAACTTTCAGGCCACAAAACTCTCAACAGAGACATTTGAGTCCTCCAGTGAGAACTTGAAACCAGGTAATTGAGGTCACAGGACGACCCAGGTTGATTGAACAAACTCAAATATCTTGTGTTCCCCATCTGATATCTGACTCAATTACCGAACGATAAACCAGGCCAGATTACTTATGGCACGCATGTATTGAAGGGGTGGTATGAAGTTTCAGAATTGCGGGGGTATTTGCTCATTTGGCATTTGTGCAAGTCATCTGGTTGAAGGAATGCTAAGGTGTTGTCCTGGGTATAATTAGGGTGATATCAGGTGATATGCAGGTGTAATCTGGTTCACCGTGTCTTATTTAGAGCCCTATGTGAGAGATTTTTTCCAGGCCTTCCCGTGTCTGGGGATTCGGACGAGCATGACTGTTGTTGAATGTCGTGGTTGACATGAACAATGTGGGTACTAAAGGTGACCTCTTATGATCGCCTCCCTTCCTTTACACACTTGCGCACCTCACGAAACATTTCAAGGAGGGTAGTTAGGTAGCAAAATCAAATGTCGCACGAAACTGAAGTTTTCTTTATGGGCGGAAGAAAGATCTTCCGCTCGGTGCAGTGGCTAATACGTTTCCGCCTTTCTTCTTGCTTCCTTCCCCTCGAGCTCAAGGCTCGCCCGCTTGAACGTCTCGTCGAGCCTTCCTTTCTTATCACGGCCGCCGTGGTAGAACTCGGGATAATGAAGTTGCGGTACCGGTGACGCCGTTATGATGATGAAAATTCGACGATAACAGTGCAGTTTTTGTGTCTGTCATGGATGACGACGACAGTCTGAGACTATAAAGACCTCTGAGACTGGCGAGGGTGGCCTACGTTTCGCCTCTCTCACCATGACCTCTACTATGCAGAACATATTTCAGACAGCAAAAATCAAGGACCTCGCTTCCGACACTGTGGAAGTGACTGCAAAGACGGGTATTACGACCGACCATGGGGTCCCCGTTTCGGACACCGATAACTGGTGAATTCCTCTTTGCTGCTAATTCCTGTATGACTAACTCACCGCACTTAACTAGGCTGAAAGTCACCAACGGCCAGAATTCTGGCCCTTCTCTTCTTGAAGACCAGATAGCCCGCGAAAAGATCCATCGGTTTGACCATGAACGTATTCCAGAGCGAGTGGTGCGTCAAGTCCCCTTTCTTCCTTCCCATGCCATGCCTACTTACGGACACCGAAGGTCCATGCCCGCGGAACCGCTGCGCACGGCTACTTCCGCGTCTTCGACGACCGCGCCGCAAAGTACACGCTCGCAAGCGTGCTGACAGACCCAAGCCGCACCACTCCGACGTTCGTGCGCTTTAGCACTGTGCAGGGTTCGCGCGGGAGCGCGGATACCGTGCGCGACGTCCGTGGATTCGCGACGAAATTCTATACCGAGGAAGGGGTACGTGTGCATGTCCCTTCCGGAATTGTCTCTTCTCACATGAAGTATACAAAACAGAATTGGGATCTCGTGGGCAACAACATCCCCGTGTTCTTCATCCAGGACGCCATAAAATTCCCGGACTTTGTGCATGCCGTGAAGCCCGAGCCGCAGAACGAGGTCCCACAGGGACAGACGGCGCATAACAACTTCTGGGATTTTGTCGGTACGCTTAAAAACCCTACACTGGCAGCTTCACTCCAATTTTCTGAAAAAACATCATAGGCCTTCAACCGGAGGCATCGCACATGGTCATGTGGGCCATGAGCGACCGCGCTATCCCGCGATCCTACCGTATGATGCAAGGCTTTGGCGTCAACACTTTCACCCTCGTGAATCGGGATGGAAAGCGTTCCTTCGTCAAGTGCGTTCATTTTATTGTCCACTATATCGAATGTACCGACTCCGTTACCCAGGTTCCATTGGATTCCCGAGTTGGGCGTGCACTCCCTGGTCTGGGACGAGGCTCTCAAGATTGCCGGTCAGGACCCAGGTACGCCTACGCGTCTCTGCGTCCCATCACTTCTTCCTCTGCTAACAACGACCTGGTCAGATTTCCATCGCAAAGACCTCGAAGAAGCGATCCTAAACGGCGCCCCGCCCAAGTGGACCCTCGGCATCCAAGTCATCCCCGAGGAACGCGAACACGACTTTGAATTCGACATCCTCGACGCGACGAAGATCTGGCCCGAGGAGCTCGTCCCGGTCGAGGAAATTGGGGAGATGGTCTTGAATCGGCCTGTGGATGAATTCTTCTCCGAGACGGAACAGGTTGCGTTTTGTACGAGCCACATCGTGCCTGGGATTGGGTTTAGCGACGACCCGTTGCTCCAGGGGCGGAATTTCAGGTGTGTATTGCAGATTATTTGGGGTGCGAATGTTTTAGTTGACCGTTGACCGTAGTTATTTCGACACTCAACTTTCACGCCTGGGTACAAATTGGCAACAACTCCCCATCAACCGCCCCGTGTGCCCTGTGATGAACCATAACCGCGACGGCCAGCACCAGATGCGCATCACCAAAGGGCGGGCGAACTACTGGCCCAATCGATTCGAGGCTGGCCCGCCGATTCCGCAGAGTCATGGCGGTTATGTCGAGTTCGTATTATCATCCTGAACTGTTTTAGGGCTGAGGCATTTGGTTGATTGACGAGTTTTACTGTTGTAGCTATGCGCAGAAGATTGAAGGTATCAAGGCGCGCGTGCGCGGGGAGAAGTTTCAGGAGCACTATAATCAGGCGGAGTTGTTTTTGAACTCGCTCACGGAGTACGAGAAGGTATGTTCTGCGTTCTCTCGATAGCAGCCACCCCTCGAAGACGTGCTCACTTTCGCTCGCAGAACCACCTCATCAATGCCTTCTCGTTCGAGCTGAGCCACTGCGACGACGCGCAAGTCTACGAGACCTACACCAAACTCCTCTGTACCGTCAGCCTCGACCTCGCGAAAACCGTCGCCGCCAATGTAGGCGGGCAAATCAACGAGTCTCCTACTCGGCGACCGCACGGGCAGAAAAGTTCCGCGCTCTCGCAACTGCACTACGCGCCGAAGAAACCGACGATCAAGTCGCGCCGAGTTGCGATTCTGCTTGCAGACGGGTTTAATGGGACGGAGGTGAGTATGATCGGCGCGATGCTCAAGGCGGGCGGTGCGGTTCCCTTCCTCATTGGGCCGCGAAGGGGGAAGATCTATCCTGCTGGGAAGGAGGTGGGCGGCGATGGGGGTATCGTTGTTGATCATCATTTCGAGGTATGTATCCTCACTCGGAAACACTTGTCCGTGCGGGCACTGACTTGGGGTGTTTAGGGACAGCGTAGCACAATGTTTGACGCGCTGTTGATTCCGTCGGGAAAGGAGTCCGCGGACATGCTCAAGGCGAACGGGCGTTGCATCCACTGGGTCCGCGAGGCGTTTGGTCATCTCAAAGCTATTGGTGCAATCGGCGAAGGTACGCCCGCATACATCGAAATTTCTACCTGCTCTCATCACCCGTCATCAGGTGTGGAAGTAGTCCGCCGCGCACTCAAGATGGATGTCACCCAACTCACCTTCGCATCCCTGGACGACAAGCGCCGTAACGTCCTCGTATGGTGTGGTAACCACTGGCAGCTATAAAGTGACTTCTGCGGCGGCAGACGCGCTGGAGATTGTGACGGGAGGTGAGGCAGGCTTCATGTCGAATTTTGCGTATGAAATGAGTCTGCATCGGTGCTATAAACGCGAGTTGGACGGGCTGACTTTCCAGGTGGCCTATTGAGCGTAGTACGAAGTTTCAACCATTGTACCAATATATATGAAAGGACAATAGTATTTCTTTCCGGCGAGCGTGCGGAAAGTGTGGATTGATTCAACAAGACGAAGGATCCGCCGGTGAGTTTAGGATAGACTTTGATCTCTTGAGTCTGGACGATAGAGCACACAATGTACAGAGAAAGAAATGAAGGGGGAAAACGAATGGCCAATGGTGTATGGCTGGTTTAGGATGTAGTGAGCGTGAATTGCGGGTAAAACCTCCGTCTGGTTGGAAACATCGCCGAGAAGCCCGAAAGTCTCAGCGTACAAGTTGAATTCCGAAGTTTTGGATCAATTTAATGTGAAATTCATACCGAAGACGAGGGGATGTGAGGCAGCGAAGCGGCCGAGGAGCCGTTTGCGATAATTCTCAATCAGCCTAGCTGTGGTGAGCTGCGGTGAGCTATGTTCAGGTCAGCTTAAGCGCTGGCTAGGCGTGTAAACACGCTCTGTCTAGCCACCTAGGCTGAGCTGGACACAGATAACCACAGCTAGGCTGCTGAGTCTAGGCGATGTCCGAACGCAGTGCCTCCTCCTCCTCCGGCAATTAGGTTCTTACTGCTGTCGCTCGCTAGCACGAGGTACGCCTAGGTACGCGCACCGATCAATCGCTATAGACACCCGATCACGGGGTATCCGCAGGGTAGCTTGCACTTCGGTTAAATTGTTTAAAATACAGGCCCAGGGCCATAGGACAGCGCAATTATTCAGCATGAGTTAGTCGTAAATTCCGCTTTATAATGCGCCTGGAATACTTATATCTTATTCAGCACTGCCTGTGAGGTGCTTAGTTGCCTGGGCTCTGGAGATCATCCCTGTGGCGACAACATCAAGGTGGGTTTGATGCAATTCCTGACGCACTGACGCATGTTCTGACGCAGGCGGCGTCCGATTCCAGTCAATTATGACGACAAGCCATCGCAGACACCGTACATAGGTAAGGTCCCAGTTTAAACAGCTCCAGCTCCGATGCGATCTTAGTTGAGGTTGAACAAGCGAGCCACTTCGCGCGCCGAGGTCAGTTTTGTTCTTGAGCCAAGGAGTTGATTTAGGAAATTTTCTTTACCGGGATTGCGATGAGGTGTAAACCTGCACACTCAGTATCTAGGACTCCCTGATTGAACAACTTAACGACACCCAGACGTGATGACCATCGAACCCACGCCGAACTGAGATGTTGAGCTCCTGCCCAACTTGTGGACGGCGGCCCGCAAACGACGCTGCCTATCGTACCTGGTTGGATCCGCGCCGAGTTGGCGTCAAGTGTCCTAGGCTGTCGCCGTCGCGCCATGCGGGATGATGTACCGCACACTGTAAGTTCAACCTGAGCACCTGTCTGGGGATAGATGCGCGGGAGGCGAGGATCATCAGTGCGTCAAGTGACCGAGTGACTGCAGGGTCTGACGCCGTAGTGTGCGGACTATCCACTCGCACTGCCAGAGTCACAGGATCCCAATGATGACGGTGAAGCACGGGGTGATCCACATTGAGCGCGATCTGCCCACGGTGCAGGTTAAACAGGCGACGGAGTCAGGCTCCCGCTATTCGATTCTGATTTAGCTTCAAATCATTCGGACGGACGGACTGCTTGGAGGTGTGGTACATAAACCTCTGACTCCGACTCGGAGTCCACTCAATAAACCGGCCGTCGCGCCGAGTACTTGCAGTATGCCTACCCCCGGGCGATGGTGGCAAGGTTGTTTATCTGCAGAAAAGACAAGATAGGGATTGCAGTTACTCCTCGCGCTTCTGTCTGCGGCAAAGCCCGAGGATACCCATCTTCAAATTGGGTTGAAGTATAATCGCGCTGGCCACGGATTATTTATTCTCCCCTGACTCCAAGAAGATACGCATCTCCAAAATCAGGCTCGTAGCCACATTACTACAACCTCATGTACGCTGGGAATTTATGGTTCAAGCTCACAAGGCCCGGGGTTCAAAAGTTTGGCGCCAACCGCCCACCGACTTACCGCCATCGAGAATCGCCGGTCTTGGAAACCACGAAACACGGGACGCGACTAGACACGCCTCCGGGTCGAAACCAGCGCGGGATGCCGTACGGGTGCGGCGTTGTATGTTTAAAGTTGAAATCCTACCTCCCATGGGGTTGGGCCTCGAGTTGCGATTAAATAATTCATTTGAATGACCACCGGTTGGGGGTGGCTCATTCATTCACGTTAACCCACGACTTAACACAGCAAAGACGGCGCTGATGCGTTATGCCTGATCTTGTGCAAGGCAGCATGTTGAGGTTTCGACTAGTACTTTCGGTGAATCGCTGACTGAATTGTCGTAGAGCATAGTATAATTTGAATACGGATTTGAAAGCGGTGCTCCATCCGGATTCCGGACGCTCGGAGCTGAGGCTTTGCTTTTCGAGCGGTTCATTAATCTGGGGCGAGATCCTGAACGCGCATCGATTTCCGAGTTGAGTTTTAAGTAGGTTAAAGAGGCGAATGCCGAATTTTGTGAACTGCAGATTAGGGTCTCCCTCTCTCGCAGATGAACTTGGGCGAGTTATCGGCGTTCGCTTTACGATTCAACGCTTTGGTCGAAATCTAATCTTATCATAATCTAATCACAGCCTATTAAGCCCAATCTAATCAGATCCCTGACCAAGGTTTTTACTCGTTCCTCAAAGTCCCTCAGTCGTTCCTGAAGCAAGAAAATAAGACAATCCTTTAATTTATCGACCCACCTTGCATCTCAAACCATCTCTCGGTGCATTCGGCACCAAGGAAAAACACGTGCACATCTACCCTCATATGTCTGCACTGCCTTAGCTCACAGTAGCGGCCGTACTTCGCGAGATAACGAGCTCGAGACGCCGGGCGCGCAATTCGCCCGAGAAACACACAGCTTTTCCTTTTTCCTTCTGTTGTCAATCGATTTTTCTTATAGGCATCTTCGGCACGCAGAACTAACCGGGCTGTTCTTCCTCCCGGCGCACGCGGCGCCCTTTTATTTTGTTCTGCCGCAGCGTGCGCCGCGAACGGACGAACCGCAAGAACGTGCTCGCGTGAAAAAAGAAATGCAGAGGGGATGAGGAAGCCGAGCTGACCCGCGTTGATTTGATGCGATCCGGCGCGCACTACGCGCTCTCTTCCTCCCTCGACTGAGAACTCAGCAGGTGAAAAAACGGATGCGATCTTCGTTCTGCCGGGGACCTAACTGCGCCTGGTCGACAACGAATGAAAATCTCAGTCAATAACATCATAATGAAAACACGTCCTCGAGCGCGTCGGGCGCTCGATCGAAATTTGAAATCGATCATAATGGACGCTTGGGCCGCCGGCACTCCAGCATGCAACAACAGCGGCCGCACCCGAGCTTGACCCGCGCGGCGTACACGCGTACTCCACATACCATTTGATCTCAGCAACCGCCCGCGCTCTTTCCCAATCCGGTTCGGGCGACGTGTCTTGGTCTTACAAACCTCCTTGCGTGTCTTACAAAGCCTCTCCTCTGAACGCCTTACAAAGTCACTTGTGCGCACGCCTCTTACAAAGTCACTCGCTTAGGCGTCTCCTGGGGATCGCCCGATTGACACGCTCACAAGCGACGCGTTCGTCCGGAAATTCGGGAATTCCTAAGCACGAGAATCGCGTCGAATCGCACCGAAGGACTCGGAACCCCTTGGAATCGCGTGGAATCGTGTCGACCCTCGCCTTCAAACCGCGTCGAAAAAAGGATCCTGGCCACTCGTGCGCGCCATCCTCGAAGCCAGCCTAGCATAGGCTGCCCCGTATTTCGGAACCTCGTCGTGTAAAACAGCTGTCTCCAAGGAAAAAAATCCTCCCCCGCCCAATAACGTACATCCTGTTCTCCCACCTCCTCCCCTCCGAGTCTCAATCTTCCATCAATTAATCTCTCATCCCACATTAATCTCCCTGTCTTCCCCCGCCTGCCATCCTCCTGCCCCATCTCTTACCTGATCCCTCTTAATCTCCCTCGCACACCCTTCATTAAACGTCGCGTCACCGGGAATCCAAGTCGCCGGTGCAACTGCTACCGACCTCCTTCTCCCCATAACTTCACGTCACTCCACATTGTATTAGCATTAGAAGTGCAATGAGATCGGAGCCTCATATTCGACCTTATGGAGCGAGAAAAACTCACGCGAGGCAGTTATTGCAGGACAGAGAAAGTCTCATGATTCACACTTGATTCACACAAGAAAGTAGCTCCAATCCATTTGATTCCATTCCGCTCGTGAGTAAAGTAAGATACTATATACTAGTTAAGACATAACATTGAATGCGAATATTGTGCGGAGAGATAACATAGTGAGGGTGCTAGACGAGCCGGGACAGGATATGCGCGTCGAGATGGGATGAGATGCAGAGAATAGATATTGATTGAGATTGATTGAGATTGGAGGGGGTGTGGTGAGGGAGGGAACGGTGCGTGCACTACGCGCCGCCTCCTTCTTCCGGTGAGTTTAGCACCCGCGGCAGGCGGGGCAGGCTGGTGTGTCACCAGCGCAGTCGGGCGGATGTGGGGTAGGTCGAAAGGCCTCGCGGCGGATCGAAGTATTGGTCTTGGTCTTCTTCGCATACGGACTAGGCCGCGACGTGAATAGCGAACGACCGCCCATGTGTATGGTGTGTATGCGAGCGCGGCAGCGGGAAGGAGCGCAGCAGGTCGTGGAAGCGGCCGCTCTTCTGCGCAGGGGCGTGCGAGTCGACGTCCATCGGTACGTCCTTCGCGTGCGCAGGGGAGGAATGGGAGTGGGAAGAAGAGGCAGGGGTGCGCGGGGACATGCTGGCGGCGCTGCTGGACGGGCTCGAGGGTTCGAGCTCAGGGACGCTGGGGTGGCGGGTGTGCCGGGGTACCACGAAAAGCTTGGCGGCGGCAGACACGGGCTCAGGCGCCCTCACAGGCTCCGGAGCCAAAGCAAATGCGAGCCCCGCATGATGCGCCAGCAAATCCGCCTCCCCCACCCCCAGCTCCCAATCCAGCACCCCCAAAAACTCCCGCTCGATCCTTCCTACATCCCGCTTCCCGAACACGCCCGTGCACAGCGCCCAGTGCACGTTCTTCAGCGTGCTGTCGTTCGTGTACTTGCTCGCCGCGATGAGTGCGCCGAGGAACACGCGTTCTAGGGCCCATTCCTCGATGGCGATGGAGAGGTGCGGGCGCGCGCGGAAGACGTAGACGAGGGCGGTGAGGAGGGTGGGAGGGGTGACTTCGGCGCGGGAGAGGACGGTGCGGACGAAGGTGGTGAAGGCGGGGAGGTAGGGGGAGCGTGTGGGGGCGCGGCCACGTGTGGGGGTGCGGCCCAGGGCGTGGTCGACGGTTTCGGAGACGCAGTCGACGACGTAGTCTGTGGGCGGGTGTAAGACAAAGACAAAGAGAAGAGAAGGGAAGAGGGAGACTAACCAATGACCTGGCGCGAGAGTTTAATGTCGACGAGCTGGAGGAGGGCGGTGGGGTGGCGCGCAGGGTCAACGAGAGAGGCTGCGTGGACCGGGCTACTCCGGGTGCTGCTGCTCGAGGAACTAGAACTGGAGGAGCTGCTAGAGTACCCCATCGGGCTCGAGGCTGCAGACGACGAGGAAGACGACGAAGAGGCCGGCGAGTACATCCTTGGAATGGGGGCGAGACTTGTAAGGTACCGCCATTCTTGTTGCGGCCTTTATATACATACAGCCGACGGAGGAAAAGCAATCTGACTGTGCACGGTAAATCGGGCTTGGTGGATCGGGAAGAGATGACCAGCCGAGCCGGTTTGCCTTGTCACCTTCGGCACGAATTGATGTCCGTCGGGACATATTCATGAAACATTACATAATCATCTCCTTTCATTCCGCACAAGGCTATAACCACAGCGCTTTCCGCAGTGGCTAATCGCCAATCGCTTCTCTGGTTATAATCTGTCCAAAAACTCTACAGCGCTATGCATGCTGCGCACACCGCAGTCGAAACAAACACCTCGCGAGAATAATCGACAGACAGCGCTTGCACGTATGTCCCTCCGAATCATTTGCAGTGTTAACGTTCAGCGTGAATACAGCACAAAAATCGCACCCGAATGCGCAACTTCTGACCAGAACGAGGTAAGTTTTGACAGGGAGGCGCGGGATAGGACCCGAGTGCACCCGACTCCCCCCGCTACCCACTGCAAGACCCGCTACAACAGGCTGCAACCCGACTGTGGAACAGACAACGAACAGACAGCGGCTATAATACTTCTCGACTCATTCGTGCCTCAACACGACGCTTAGCCAAGTGCGTAATCGCTCCCTCACCGGGACCTTGCGGGCCTTGAGCTGTAACCGGAGCCCGCCCCTCTGCGTATCATCTTCTATGAATCTCGTCCTGGCACATCAACGTTCACTCCGCGAAGACTCGAGCGCCGCGCGCCCAAGCAAGCGCACTAGGTTTAATTGTCCTCCGAGTTCCATCTGAGACTGCAGCTTCTCTCTGCTCTCGGCGATGCTCTCCCAACGACCCTCTCTCCTAGCGATGCTCTCTCTGCGATACTCCCGCTCTGTGGAGCTTCTATCAGACTCGGATTCCGACGGGATACTGGGCGAATATTATATATCTCGTCGTGTTCGTGGTTCAGCGATCAATTATTCTTAAATGTCAGTGAGGTGCCTCCCTCGTTGAAATCTCCCCATATTTTTACAGGTAAATTTGAGGCTTGTATATACCCCGTGCCACTCGTCAGCGAGTCCAACTGTTCCGCTGCCGCCTTGGGCGGTAGCTACATTCCAAACCAGCGCGAGCGACATCGCTTGATCAAGGAGTTCTCAATGGGAGCCTCGGCCCTAAACACGCATATGTCCGTGGGGCTGTGTGGCCTTAGTGTTCTCGAACTGCCGCATGCCGGGGATCAAAAGAATTGAAATACAAAATATTAGGTGAGTTGGATGTCAGCGAGGACGTCGCTCCGGCTCGGCGTCGTTTCGAGTCGATCTCTATCCTGTTTTGAGGGAACGGCGAGCGCTCCGATGGGATGTGTCCACTGTACATTGGCGTTGCGTTGATGCTGCAGACCGCGCAGGTTCATTATTTCGATTCATGTATATTTCTTCCATTGGAAGCCCGGCAATAACTGTGGAACTGGGCGGTCTGATTACTACATACCTGCTGGACACCGAGAAGAAATTTTAGACCCGAATAGAGAAAACGGAGCGGTTGCTTGCGACGATCAATAATGTCCGAAGACAGCGTGGGACGCAATGTGATGGTAGTTTTATTTCGGAGGACTTCCCTGGTGCGGGTAGCATATATCAAGGGTTACCTCTCTTTTTTTTGCCTCCGGTGGTTCTCTGCTGTGGAGCAGCCAACCCGAACACGGATCACCGCTCCGTTGGCCAATTCTGAGGCGCATCAGAGACGATTTGAACGGGATACCGAGTAGTCGCCAAGGACCCCACCATTTTTCTCGCTCAGAAGTCTCCGAGCCTGAGTCGGTTAACTGCTTATTCATTTCATCTAGGACGGGTCGCGTCTGGACGCAATGTGTTAGTCGTCATTCTTATTTCGGGACACTTGCCTTGTGCGGTTATCAACAAGCTATCAACCTTTCTCTTTCTTTTTTTTGCCTCCGTCGATGGTCCGCTGTGGAGCGGCTGGCTTGAACACGGATCACCATTTGAGGCGCATCAGAAACAATTTGAACGGGACTCCGTGATTTTTCTATCTCAGATTTCGCCGAGTCCCTTGACCGCTTATTGAAAGCCGGGTCGCGTAGGGCTGGCGCCCATAATATATTGTCTCCCAATCGTGGAGATCTCCGTCTTGGGGTTTGGAGATTGCTGGGATGCTCTGTGTGGGCTCGCCTGGACCCGGAGGCCTGAAGCATGATAAAAGTGAATCCTATCACAAGCGTAAACACAAGCGAGAAGTTAGCGACAGCCCGGCCCTACAGGGACAGCGGGAATGGTGTGGTTAGGGTCCTTTCTCCGGGTCGCGTAGTGCTTCGTGAATGTGGTTCCCGCGCCCAGTCGTCAAGAGAACTAAATTATGAATGGGTGGTGTGGTTTATTCTCGTCCTGATTCCTCGAAGGCCATTCCACGCTCAGGGTGGTTCAACCTGAATCAAGCAGAACCAGTTCCAACGGAAACCGCGCCGGAATGCAGCCCTGCAGCGAGACCTCGGATTAACTACATTACAAAAAAAATGCAAACATACATTACAGACCCACCCGTTTCCCATGCTTGTTTCGGGATCCGCACAACGCCTGCCTCCGAATCTGGAAATAATGCTCTCGGAGGGGAGACCGGCTGATAGGCGACGTGACGGCGCTGATGCCACGAGTCAAGTCGAACCTGTTCAATTCACCGAACCAGCGTGCTCGTTACGCTTATCAATTATGCGAAGGCATAAATTGCGCTCTTAACAATTCGACCTGTCTGCGCCTCCTAAATTCCAAACGTGAATGAAATCAGATGAAATCACAACCATGCGGAATAGAGCGGGACGTACCTTTCCCGGTGACACGTTCGCCTTGGAAGAGGTCAACGGTTACTAGCCGGTGCCACGGGGCGATCCTAGCAAGGATCCTTAGCTGACAGCGATGACAAAGGGGCCAGGAACTGCGGTACTTACACGTCCAGGGACTAGGCTTTACTTGAACCTGCTACGGCCGCTCGCGCACCAGGGACTCCGAGTTCGACTCAAGTGCGGATCCCCATATGCTTTTGGGTTTAGTTAAAGTTGTACATAATTAGACAAAATCAATGCTCCCTTGAATAAGAGGGACGCACTTAACTCTGAGTGATATCGCCGAGATAAGGCCTCTATTCGAGCATGGCTTGCCATCGGACAAAGCAATATCTCGCACACAAGAGATGCAAGCATGGTCCCGGATCCGCCAAGCAAGACCAACTTGTGCCTGGCTCAAAGCCATCAGAGGGGGTGGCGGTGATCATGACTTAGACTACTGAGCGCTGGGTTTCGTTCCGAGTTGTGCAGCAGCCTCGGGGAAGCGGGAGCTGTAGATGGGTACTGCAGGGGAATACCTCTGTCCATGGATATGCTGTATTAGCGGCAATGGCGTGTGCTTCGGGGGAGTGAGAAGTGGTGGAGCAGAGCTGTAAATTGGCTGCTCCAAACGACAGATAAGCCCTTCAAAAAGCCAGCAGCTCAGACACAGAAAGAGAATGAAGTATTCCAGAAGTGTTCCAAGGGAAGGAAACAGGTGACATTTTTTCTTTTCTTTTTCAGCACACAGTAGCGATGTTGGCATGAAGGATGATTTGTAATGTGTCACTTGAGGCTTCCGCTCGAAATTACAGTGTTTAACGGGGAAGCGAAACGTTCAAGCGATTTCGCCATTCAAGAGGCAATCACGTCGCAAACCATCAAGGATTTTTATATATATCGCAAGTAAAACATCCTGGCTACCCCGTGGAACAAAGTCCTGTGTCAATTGCTCCTGTTCTGGTGGAGAACGAGAGCCATATTTTGTAACCGCCAAATTGGTCACATCACGTGGAAGCGAAATGCGCGCGATTATCGCGCAGTGAGCCATCTATGGCTTCTGGGATGTCGTTATTCGTGATCCTCGCCCCCGAAAACCCCCAAGTGTGCAGAATTATGAGTATTCATTAGTCCAGGACCGAGCCCGATGCCCAACTTTGACCAAATCCGGCAAATAAGCGTGGAAACAGAGAATTGGATCTCTTGGGCTCCCAGAAAGTTCTGCGGACGAATCCTTTTGCAACCAAGGGTTTTTTATCTATTAGTATCGTATACTAAAAACTCGGCTACATACAGCGCCCTGAAGGCGCGGGACAGCGAATATTTCGCTTCCCCGTGCATTTCGCTTCCCCGTTAAACACTGTATGTCGCTCCTGTCAGCTATGTGTCCAGCTGTGGGCGAGGGGAGACCCACCGTTCCTTTCTAGAAGCTAGCTACCCAGGAGGCCAATAAGCACCGCCAGAATTGCAAGTGGCGACGTTGCTACAAATCAGCCGATTCGTGTCGAGGACTGTCGAGGAAGGAGTGGAAATGTCCGACAGTCCGCGCGCTGACCGGAGGCTGGCGATAGAGCGGAAATGAAAGGCGGTGTGAGGCTGTCTGCTCATAAACTGCGTCCTCGCAGCAGACGCAGTATGAAAGAAGAGCCTAAACTCCACAGGTGCACAGCCATCTGATGGCCAAGCTCGAAATCTAATCAGATTTGCCAGGGCTGACTTGGCGCCGGGCGTACGCGTACCTGAATATCGAACGTGCCTGAACGTGCACGATCATTAATTCCAGCAGACTAATATTCCAGCCTATTCCAGCGAGCTAGAGCGAGCAATTTGCAATACCTGTGTGCTCAATTAAATCCCCAGGGCTCCGCCGGTGGAACCAGATGGTTGGCATGGTCCGACGGCAAAATGAGCCCGCAGGCAGCGTAGCGACGAACCTGCGCAGTGATGTGTAGTGATGCCGCAAACCTACCCACCTTTCCGCAGCGACAATGGCTCAACACGCTCGACGAACAGGGCTAGAAACGGAACGGCGGCAGCTTGCCGGTTAGACGCTGGTTCGGCTCGTCACACAGCCCACGTAATCTCGGCATATTTCTCCTTTCCTCGTCACTTTTTGTTCGGATGATTTCCGCGCGGGCCACGCAATCGCGGGAAGTCAAGAATATTCTCAGTATATTTATCCATGATTAGCAAACTCGGATGCGATTTTCTGGTGCAAAAGGCCCAAGATAGGCTCAGTGGCTTAGAGCAGCTCAGAGTTTGCTTTCAGCTAGAATCCGACAGTCGGTGTAGCGGGATTGATAATCACTCAACTCACTAGTTTCTCGCCAGCGACTTGATCATTGATCATCCGGACACCCGCGTGCGCCCCGTGCAGCGGCGTGCCTGCTCGTTTTCGATGCGTGATTAATTCTCTCATCAGCTTTCTTTGGCCGCGACACCGGCAATTAGGCTTTTTACTGCTGTCGCTCGCTAGCTCGAGGTACGCTTAGGCACGAGCACTGATCAATCGCTACAGACACCCGATCACGGGAGTGTCCGCCGGGTAGCTTGCACTCGGTTAAATACGCCATAGGACGCGCAATTATTCAGCGTGAGTTAATTGTGAATTCCGCTTTATAATGCGCCTGGAATACTTATATCTTATTCAGCACTGCCTGTGAGGTGCTTAGTTGCCTGGGCTCTGGAGATCATCCCTGTGGCGACAACATCAAGGTGGGTTTGATGCAATTCCTGACGCACTGACGCATGTTCTGACGCAGGCGGCGTCCGATTCCAGTCAATTATGACGACAAGCCATCGCAGACACCGTACATAGGTAAGGTCCCAGTTTAAACAGCTCCAGCTCCGATGCGATCCTAGTTGAAGTTGAACAAGCGAGCCACTTCGCGCGCCGAGGTCAGTTTTGTTCTTGAGCCAAGGAGTTGATTTAGGAGAATTTCTTTACCGGGATTGCGATGAGGTGTAAACCCGCACACTCAGTATCCAGGACTCCCTGATTGAACGACTTAACGACGCCCAGACGTGATGACCATCGAACCCAACGCCGAACTGAGATGCCGAGCTCCTGCCCAACTTGTGGACGGCGGCCCGCAAACGACGGTACCTGTCGTACCTGGTTGGATCCGTGCCGAGTTGGCGTCAAGTGTCCTAGGCTGTCGCCGTCGCACGATGCGGGATGATGTACCGCAAACTGTAAGTTCAACCTGAGCACCTGTCTGGGGATGGATGCGCGGGAGGCGAGGATCGTCAGTGCGTCAAGTGACCGAGTGCCTGAAGGGTCTGACGTCGTAGTGCGCGAACTATCCACTCACACTGCCAGAGTCACAGGATCCCGATGATGGCGACGATCCACGTTGAAGCACGGGGTGATCCACATTGAGCGCGATCTGCCTACGGTGCAGGTGCCGGGGTCGGGCTCCCGCTATTCGATTTCTATTTAAATCAGTCAGACGAACGGACTGCTTCGAAGGTGTGGTACATAAACCTCTGACTCCGACTCGCAGCGCGACTATTTGCAGTGTACCTACCCCCGGACATTGGAGCAAGGTTATTTATCTGCAGACAGGACAAGACAGGAATTGTACTTACTCCTCGCGTTTCTGGCTGCGGCCAAGGCCAGAGGATGCCCGTCTCCAAATTGGGTTGAAGTGTAATCACGCTGGCCATGGATTATTTACTCCCCCAGACTCCAAGAAGATACGCATCTCCAACATCAGTGGTCACATTACTACAACCTCATGAACGCTAAGAATTTATGGCTCAAGCTCAGGGAATCGCCGACCTTGAAAACCACGAAACGCGAGACGCGACTAGACGCGACTCCGGGTCAAAACAGCGCGGGATACTGTACGGGTGCGGCGTTACACGTTTAAAATCCAAATTCCACCTCCTATGGGGTTGAGCCTCGAGTTAGGTTGCGATTAAATGATTCAAATAAAGGACAGCCGGTTGGGAGTGGCTCAATTCATTCACGTTAACCCACTGCTTAACACAGCAAAGGTGGGCGCTGATGCGGGAAGCGGGATCTTGTAAAAGGCAGCATGTTGGGTTTTCGACTTTCGGGGAATCGCGAACTGAATTGTCGTGGGGCATATTATAATTTGAATACGCATTTGAAAGCGGTGCTTCATCCGTAGTTCGGGCGCTTGGAATTGGGGCTGAGCTGTTCATTAATCTGGGGCGAGATTCCGAACGCACATCTATTTTCGAGTTGAGTTTAAGTAAATTAAAGAGGCGAATTTCGAATTTTGGGGATTGCGGACTAGGGTCTTCCTCTCTCGTGGATGAATTTAGGCGAGTTGTCGGGGTTCGCTTTACGATTCAAGGCTTTGGTTGAAATCTAATCACAGCTTATCAAGCCCAATCTAATCAGATCTCTGTCAAGTTTTTTACTCATTCCTTCAGTCCCTCAATCGTTCCTGAAGCAAGATAAATGAGGCGACCCTTTAATTTATCGCCCCACCTTACACCTCAGACCACCTCGCGGTGCACTCGGCACCAAGGAAAAACACATCTGCCCTCATCAATTTCTGCATTGCCTTAGCCCACAGTAGCGGTCGCACTTCGCGAGATAGCGAGCTCGAGACGCCGGGCGCGCAACTCGCCCGACACACACACAGCTTTTCCTTTTTCATCCTCGGCACGCGGAACTAACTGGGCTGTTCTTCCTCCCGGCACACGCGGCGCCCTTTTTGTTTCGTTCTGCCGCAGCGTGCGCCGCGCGAATGCGAACGGACGAGCCGCAAGAACGTGCTCGCACCCGTGAAAAAGAATTGAAGAGGGGATGAGGAAAGATGAGGAAGCCAAGTTGACCCGCGTTGATCCAATCAAATTCGATCCGGTGTGCACACCACGCGCTCTCTTCGACCGACGACTGCCCTCGACTGAGAACTCAGCAGGCGAAAAAACGGATGGGATCTTCGCTCTCCGGGGGACCTAACTGCGCACCTGGTCGACTTGAACGAATGAATATCTCAGTCAATAACATAATGAAAACGCGTCCTCGAGCGCGCCGGGCGCTCGATTGAAAATTGAAATCGATCATAATGGACATTAATGCATTTCGCCGGTGCTCCAGCATGCAACAACAGCGGCCGCACTCGAGCTTGACCCGCGCGCCCGACTTCGCTTCACTGCACGTCGAAGAAAATGTTATTAGTCGACGCGCAGCGTCCGCGCGTACTACTCCACATACTATTTGATCACAGCAACTTGACAACAATCGCCCGCGCTCTTTCCCAATCCGGGTCGGGCCACATGTCTTGGTCTTACAAACCTCCTTGTGTGTCTTACAAAGCCTCGCCTCTGAACGCCTTACAAAGCGACTCGCGCGCACGCCTCTTACAAAGTCACGCTCCCTGGGGATCGCCCGATTGACACAAGCGACGCGTTCGTTCCGGAAATTCGGGAATTCTTAAGCACGAGAATCGCGTCGAATCGCGCCGAAGGACTCGGAACCCCCTGGAATCGTCGAATCGCCGAACCTCTCAGAACCCCATCGGAAGAAAAAATCACAGGATCAGGATGACTCGCGCCCGCGCGCCCAGCGACCAAACGCGACCCGTATTTCGGAACCCCTCGAAAGAAACCTAAGAAAATCCTCGCGCCAGAATTCTCGCTAGACTGCTACACCACCGTTTGTTCTCCCTTGTGGATTCGGAATAAACGGGCAAGCGTAGTTATTACCGAGTTTCAATCCCGTCTCGTCGCCAATTCTGTGTAAGATTAATGTAGCATCAAATAGGTAGAATTCACACCCGACTCGAGCATGATTCGTCCCAATTGTATTTGGATGCCACCGGCAACTAAATCTTGGTCAGAATCGGCCCGGTCCGACCTTGGCGTCGGCAAATCTCCCCAACGTCGCGTCGACGTCGGACACGATGTTTGCTCAACCTCCGCCCCTTGTTGCCCACACTCATGGGAGATCAAGTCACGTTCCGTCTCAAGTCAATCCGTCTAAGTCCCTTTTGCCTCACATCCCAACTCTCGCTCTCGTACAGATATGCCTCCCTACCTCAAACTTCCGCTGCACAGAAGACCAAAGGCTATTGCATTAGCGGTATACATCCTCCACCATTCTTAACTGACCAGTTGGCTCAGACCCACCTCTCATCAGCCGCACACTCGTCTCAATCCGGCCACATATCTCATCCCGGTGCAGTTTAAGGCGCACATCACGTCGCAGTCGTTCAGAACTGCAGTCAGCGGAGAGTGCGAAGTGAACTTAAACACAAGGTACGTGCTTGAATTCGGGCGGCGTCGAATGCTCTGACACGTCACATCAATCGTCCGGACCATGCAAACAAGGGGAGTGACATCGCAGTACCGGGGAAAGCTCTGGTGTGGGAGCATACACAGGAGATGACTGTTGAGTTCTGGGGCCGGTTTGCATGGCTGGTAAGCTCTCACAAATACATCCTTGTGTGTCATTGGCCTAACAAACGTCCGGAACTTTTAATTCTCATCCCATGCATGCATCTCATTCAAACATACTGCCTTGTATAACACTTATTGTACATGATTCTCCCTACGTACCCGGTCAATTTAATTCTTCTGGCCAAATTTTCGCGATGAATTTCTCGGTCCTGTCGTGCTAAAATAATGGGCGGATCCATTGATGGGCCTATACAAGGGACTAGATACCAAGTCAGCATCATGAAAATACATCACCAGCATGGAGAAGGCAACGTTGGACCAGTGTCGAGCCGCCGAGAAGGGATGACTGGCGGTCCGATTTCAGTGTTTCGATGTAGAATCTGGACCCGATCAGTTGTCGACTGATCCCACGCGGCTCCCGTGTCGGACGCAAACAGTGGTGTACTTATCTCTCGGCACCTCCTCCCCGTCTGAATCCCATCAGACTTTTGACAAATAACTTGCCACCGTGGGAAGCAAAGTCACTTCATATCAGTGACTGGTCACTGATTTCGTGATTTAGTCACTCCGGACGAGGTCATCAGCTGGGAGTGCTTTTCAAGTCACTACATTTGAGTGCTCGTCAACCACTCCTATGAAAATCACTTCATATGAGTATTTACCCCCCACCTGCTCCTAACATCACGCTCAAGTCTTGCTCCACCCCGGCGGCTTCTCGGTGCTTCTCGGATCAGTCGCGCGTCCCGGCTCCATGGAGCTTCTTCCTTTTCCTTCCGCCACGCCTCCGCGACTCTCCGCGACTCTCCGCGACCGCTGCGCGCTGGCCAACGACAATATAGTCATTCCTTGCTCACACCCCTGTCGCCCCTTGTTCTTAGCCAAAGTCTCCCTGGACTACTGTACTTCTTGAACATCACAACATTAGTACTTCTCTGGACCACGATCGTGCTTCTCGCAACTGCCACTCTCCAGTATGACGAGGGTCGACTTCACCTCCTGTACCTCGAAATCCGCCTACGTCACTAGAATCCTGTCCATCACTGCTTAACGGACTTCTCCGGCTCTCCGCTGGACCTTGGCGACATCGAACGGAATTACATGGCACCAACCCCAACGCTCCTATGCACGGTCTTTACGCTGGGGCTACAGCAGCCACTTAAATCTTCTCGCGCTTGTCTCGGCGCCGTCTCCGAGATCTGTGATCGTGTAAGCCGCACATGAATATAATACTGCGGCCGTTCCGTGGTATATTTCCTGTGCGGCTGATCTCTGATGCGAAGGTGGTCTGTGCCCGATCCTGCTTTCGAAATTTGTGAGCAGCCTGCTCGCAAATCTCAGAAGCAGGATGTGGTCATGTGATTCCAAGCTTCTCTTCCATGGCGTCTCCGCGTACAAAAGCCAAAAAACGCAAGATTGCCCGCAAGAACGCCCAGAAGAGGAAGTACTGTCATTGCACCGCACTGTGTGGTAAACTACTCTCTCAAAGAGCCCGACGCAGGCACTACGCGCTCGTGAATGACCCCGCGTCCTCCGAATCCGAAAATTCTCACTCTCACGTTGACGTCGACCGTGTATCTGATGATGAGGACCCCCACTCTGTCTATGCACATCCATTTCAATTTGCAGACGATCAGCAGAGATCTCCTTCTCCACAACCCAGCGACGCCATGGATGTCGACAATGACACAGATTTGTCTCCGTCTGAGCCAGACACGGAATTTCATCTTGAGGATCATGATGAATGGATGGAATTTGACGAGGGGCAGGAGAGATTCGAGGCTACAAGCCGCGAGGATATGCAGCGAGAATTAGAAGACATGTTGGGACCTGATGAGGAAGCGGCATTATGGGAAATCAGTGCGTGTTTTATATGATTGATATACTCACTCCTTACATTTGGTTACCCAGGGAACGAGATTCTAACTGAGCAAGACCGCGACAACATTCGTGCATTCAGACTCAAAATGCTGAGTACGATGCCACATCTTGCCTTTGCGCAGATGCGTTATGCATTTCGTCACAAGCTTGAAATCAGCTCGCATTGGGTTATGATTCATCGTGTAGCCATCCTTTCCTCCATTGAACCCCTGTGGTACCACTGCTGTTCCAACTCCTGCATGGCTTACACCGGCGACTACTCTGAATCAACCACTTGCCGCTTTTGCAAGGAGTCCCGATATGCCGCCGACGGCCGACCACGACGGCTGTTCTGCTACCTCCCTCTCATCCCGCGACTCCAGGGCTACTTTATGAATCCGAAAAAAGTCGAGCAACTCCTTTATCGCCATAACTACCAGCAAATTCCTGGAACGATCTCCGACATTTTTGATGGACAGCATTACCGGGACCTGCGCAAGAAGAGAGTGGTCGTGGATGGGAAAGAGCTCTCACACTGCTATTTCTCCGGCAAATACGACATTGCACTTTCTGCATGCACCGACGGATACCTCCTCTTCGAGCGACGACGCAAAGGCCCTTCCGCTACCCCCATTCTTGTCAAAAATTACAACATTCCTCCGGAAATCCGTACACACCTTGAAGACTTGGTCGGGTGCGGAGTTATCTCCGGCCCCAACGGTCCGAAGGACATCCACAGCTATCTGGTTCCATATGACGACGAGCTAGTCCAGCTCGCCATCGGCGTTCCCACCTACAATTCCCTCACTGGCGAAATCTTCGACCTCCATGCCTATAATCTCTTGGGTCATGGGGATATTATTGCGATTGAAAAGATGATGAATATAAAGGGCCACAACAGTCTCAGTCCTTGCCGTTCATGCCAGATCAAGGGTGTCCGCAACGTGACCGGAGGTGAAAAAATCTACTACATTCCTCTAGCTTCCCCCTGCGATGAGCACGAACAACCAGAAACTTGGGACCCACACAATCTACCCCTGCGCACACATGAACACTTTCTAAACGTCATCAAGGACATCGAGCAGTCAGCAACAGCCAACGCCGCCGAAAAACTGGCCAAATACCACGGAATCAAAGGCCTCCCCGCTTTGCGTCGAGTTGGCTCTCTCGATATTGCTCGCAGCTACCCTTGGGATTTTATGCATCTGCTATTTGAGAATAACATTCCCAATCTCATCGCATTGTGGAGCGGTAAGTTCAGAGGCCTTGATACTGGAACTCAGGATTACGAGATAGCGGAGGAAATTTGGGAGGAAATTTGGAAGGAGACTGCGGACGCGATGAAGGACATTCCCTCCTGCTTCTCTCGATCCCTCGCCGCTGGCCCTGGGAAATTCACCGCCGAAGCATGGTGCTTTTGGTTCGTCTACCTGGCTCCCACCCTTCTCGAAGGTCGTTTTTCCCATCCCAAATACCATACGCACGCCTGCCAGCTCTCCGAGATCATCAAGAAATGCTTACAATTTTCCATTACAAACGAAGAGTTGGACGTACTCCAGGAGGAAATAGTCCAATGGGTTCAGACATATGAAAGGTAGCCGTGCTCTTTGTCTTTGTCAACGTCGCTGATGATAAACAGATTTTATTATCAGTACAAAGAAGATCGACTGCGGGCATGCCCTCTTGTTGTCCACGGTCTTCTCCATGTAGTTTCCGACATCCGATTCTGCGGCCCCTCGTGGACAACCTGGACATTTTACATGGAGCGCTACTGTGGCTTCCTGAAGGCAGGTTTGCGATCCAGACGTTTCCCCTGGGCGAACCTCAACAATCGTGTGTTGAATTACGCACGGCTTGAGCAAATCGGGGATCGTTATGATCTTGCAGACGAGCTGATGATTTATGGAAGACGTTCGAGTGGGCCTTCCCAGGCTGAGAAGGTTTACCTTGATTGTGAGTACATTCATTCACTGCAGGGGATTGAACTCAAGTGTTCCAAGATCCCACTGCGATCCTTCGAGTTCCTTATCGCAAAAACTACACACCCGATGACGTCCTTCGAAAGAAAGTGGCTGGGTATTTTTCATCGGCGCTTGGTAAACCAACGAGCACTTATCTTCCTCTTCTACCCAACGTCATGCCAAGCTGGGGGAAGGTGTGAATCGTCGGCGGGGATTCCATTAGAAGTGCCTCTGCTGCGGGAAACAGTACAGCTCTGGAACGAAATTCGTCCTATATTCGGGTGAGCTTTATCAATTTGGGGATGATTGGATGGTGGCTAAACACGATCAATCAGTATGAGCTGCAAGTCAAAGAGACCACGCGAAGGCACTCAAACCAGACAAAATGGGTCACCCAGGTCTTTTATGGAAGACTGGAACAGATTCTCGTGTGTGAGCTACGACAAGACAAGATATGGGGTGGCTTTTCGGGCAAGACTCGGTTACTTGCCGTTATCACACCCTGTTCGACAGGTGGTAGGGATGCCACGAACGAGATTCTGACTTATGAAAGAATAGCCGCGATGATTGTCACTGACATCCAAACAGTTAGCGCAGTTGTTGGTCGCATCAAGAGCCGGGGGAAGTGGACAATAATTGATCGTAGTGGTGGGATGGTGAAACCGGAGTTTGTTCCCTCTGCAGAGGCGATAGATGAGGAAATTGAAGCCTCCTTGGAGTAGGACTAGAAAATTTTCAAAGTTGAATGTCGCGGTGTATAAAATTTCGAAAATAGGTTATTGGCGACAGAGGCTGTTGAATCACCTAGACTTTGTGCCGTGTTGATCCGACCTCTCTTTTCTCCCCATTTTGGTATTGATCCACCCCGCTTTTTTGGACCCCCGCTTGTTGAATCGCCGCCGCCGCCATCTTGAATCGGCACATCAAAATAATTGATTGATCTTGATACGGCTCCCGGCCATCCTTGATCCACCCGAGTTTCATCTTCTTGAAGGTTCTGAATGCAATGTGCCTCGAAAAAAATCACAGGCATGCCTTAACATCTATTGAACACATGTAAAATAGATGGAGGGAATTTGTAGTAGGGAAACATTGCAATTAAATGTGCATGCGGCATGATCAGACTAGGCAAATACGAACAAGCGGTGTTTGCACGGGTTGTCCAGCATCAAGTTCTGAATGCAATGTGCCTCGAAAAAAATCACAGGCATGCCTTAGCATCCATTGAACACATGTAAAATAGATGGAGACAATCTGGGGTGGGGAAACATCGTAATTCAATGTGCAAGCGGCGTGATCAGTCAGACCAGGCAAATATGGACAAGCGAATCATTTAATTGTACATTTGCACTGGGTGATTCAACAGAAAACCTGTCCTAATACGGCGGTAAATTAAGGCCATCAAATGTTCGGGTAATTCAACAGCGCCAGTCGCCAATAACATGTTTTGCATAAAATTTAGTGAAGGACGCGAGAAAACGCGTCGGTCACAGGCACGTGCCTGTTACACATCACACCTTCCTCGCCTAACGCTCGTCATGCCCTCCCGACGCAAAGCCACTCTGGAAGAACAGCTCCAAGTTGCTCAGGATCAACTGCGAGCTACAGAGAAGAAGCTCAGTACAGCACTTCTCTGGGGCCTAGGATCAATCTGATTGTCTCCAGAGGACGCGCTCGCCGCACAGGCTGTAAAGCCGAAGAAACTTATCCCACGGCCAAAGGGCCAAGCTGGCAAGGGTTCTGGATACAACTTACAGCATGAAATGCGTCTTGGAAATAACAAGGCACGCTACAATCATATAATGGTACGACATTATCCTGCATTTACCTCTTTCCAAGCTGAAAATCTCATTCAGAGAATCGTCCGATACTTTACTCAGCGATTCTTGGACACCACCAAGACCATTAGTGGGCAAGAGAAATCTAGGCTGGAAAAGACCATCAAGCTAGTGCGTCTCATTGCCTTAAGCAAATATTACACGGTTATTTACAGCACCAAGATCCAAAAAGACGTCAAGTACTTGCAACGGTTCCAAGGCGGCTGGCCCATCCGCGACTTCATCAAGCAGTATCTTGCAAACAATCAAGATAAATACAAACGCGCGATTCGTCAGGAACGGGAAGCAGAGGCTGACGACACTGACAACTGGGGTGCTTCTGCTCAAACAATGAACAGCTCGCAGGAGTCACAATCTGGCGACGAAGACGATGGCTACACTGCTGGCTCCGATGTTGAACTTGATGCAGATCTAGATGGCGACCTAGACTTTCAATTTGAAGGACACGAAGAAGATATCAATACAGGAAGCTCTGACGAACGCCATCTTGATCAACAACCAGAGGACAGTGACAGCGCTGCGCTAGATGAATTCGAGGATAGTGCAATGGATTTGGAAGATTTCGGGGCACCGGTAGAACCGTCCCCAGTCAAGATTAAACGCCGAGTCAAGGTCGGTCATGTTCTATTTCACGATGTATCATATCGGGATCAACTTGTCCCTGGTACAGGAAAATATTTCCCCAATCAAACCAGCAACGCCGTTGGCTCAACCAAAGGTTGGGCGACTCACTTCTCACAATATCCGGGCTGATTGCCTGATTTGTACCAACTGCAGAAATACAAACCTAAACTGAAGATGAATGACGACGAAGAGGCTCTTGAAATTCACCAAGAGCTCATCGGCCGGGTACCTTATATTTATACTTCCCCTGAAAATGTGAACTAACTGTCACCGCAGAAGAGAAAGACAGTTCCGATTCCGGAGGATAATTCTCGTCCGCCGAAAAAAGTACGTTCTCTATAAACATGTATGCGGACAACTTTGACACATTCTAGGCAAAAACCTCTCATACAGACAATGCTCTTCCCCCTCCTCCCCCGCCTCCTCAGATTGCTTCGTTCTCACCGTTAACAAGAGCGGATCTCCCGGATACTTGTCCAGATGCCTCATGCAAAGACCTAATTCCCCAGAACTTGTCCCCAACAATACTTACTCTGTTCACCCGCAAGCGAGATCTGGTAACCAAAGACGGACCGAAAGCGCCTGGATGCCAAGAGCTGACACAGAAAATCTGTGAGGCGCTGCGGCGGGAAGCCCATCTCGTGCGCTGTGTCAAGCATGCCAGACAACAAGGTTGGCCTCGCATTATCGACTTTGATGAACTACCTGCCAGAATCCTCGACTTGCTTCCAACCCTACGGGTCCTGCTCTCGGATAGCGATGCTTTGGCTGAGTCCCCTGTCTGGACGAATTTTTTGCACGGGATCGGATATAAAGTGTTTGCATTCTCGAAGTCGGCAGCTAAATTTGACACTGCATATCTTGGCTGTGGATAGTAAGTGGTGTTTACCAGTTACAAACTTGAAGGCGTCCTCTTACAAATTTCAGTTTTGGTCCTCGGGGACAGGTCGTAATACAGAAAACGCTCCTCACACTCCTTTCCGACATTGACGGTGTACACACTGACCTATACGACACGCTGTCACGGCTTATCGACGCCCCAAAACGATGGGATTCTTATGACGATAGCTCCAACCTCATCTCTGTCACCCAATTCACCAAATTCGTTTTAATTCCTCATGCCGCATTGATGCTGATATCAGATGATCTGGAAATTGGTGTTGAGGAGTCGTTTGAAGTCCTGCAAGGCAGTCGAGAGTACGGGACGCTGTTCAACACCGAAAAATCCGCCGAGCGCCAGCACATGGATGCACCAAAGATTGCTCCGATGCTTCCACTGCGGCATCGAAAGGCAGCAGTAAATCTCTTGGTGAGTGTACCGACACCATCTCTGAAACCATTTTGAAGTTTCCACTAGCTTCCTCCACAGAAAATGATCACACTGGACGATTTTCCAGCGGTAAATGCCTTGAAACCTTTGGATCGGATGCTGACTCTAGTTATTTTAGCCAAAGCCCAAATCCAAGGCAAAGGGACGGAAGGTGCGTTTCACAACTCTATTGGATTATCCACACGCTGATATTAGATGCAGAAACCAAGCACATCTGACAATGAGGAGCCATTAAAGTCCGAGTCCGAGATGAATGCAAACATAGAACGTGATGGCTCTGAGAACACCAAGAAAGGAAAGACGAAGAAACCTGATCGACTGCGTACTGCACCCCAACATAAGTACAGTACTCGAGGATCCGCAAACACGGGTGAGCCATTTTCTGACTGCTACTCATTGTGCGGAACATCATATGTATTTTCAGAATATTAATTCCTGACGGCTCTCTCTCAACTCCCACAAATCCTACTTTTGCCTTTGCCCCCTGCTCTCTTTTTTTCGCGTCTCCTGCTCTCACTGCTTTCTCACGCGCCTCTTCCTCTCCCCTCTACGTGCACGCGCTCTGCTTTTGATAGATTTTGATACAGATATACATTAGAACCCAAGAACTGTCTGCTCACTGTAGTCTTTGCTGTAGCTTCAAACAAATAATTTTTATCATACTAGTAGCAATTTTTGGGAAGACTCCGACGATCGTGTTCAGTCAGTATATGCATTCACAGCCCATGGGGGCCCCATAAACAACCCCGAAAATATTCAGACATCTACTTGTATTCCATAAATGATTTTTCGGGAGGATCACGCGAACCGAGCAGTCGCGCAGGATATTTGAGGCAGGATTATTTGATTTGTTGGGTGGCCGAAATGGATCACGTGTTCGATGTTTATTGATGTTTACCCTACCCGACCTTTGCCTTTGACCATCATGGTCGCGCTGCCAGTGCTTCCTCCCGTGCCAACGACGGCTCCATTCCGCGTAAAACGAGGTGTGTAAACCGTTCCTACGTCTCCACCAGCTTTCTGACCCCGTTTTCCGCTTCCAACGGCCACATATCACCATAGGGGTTAGTCCACAATATTGACGCGTAAGTTTCTTCCCGTTTCTTGTATGGCCTAAGCGCACTCACATTTGGCTCTCAGATAACCTCACACACGTCTTAAGATGATTCAGAAAGCAGCCAAGTTCCGTCGGACTCGGCACTTCACCTCGGCGAGCAACCGGTCTCCCCCTGCCACATTGCATAAGTTCTTCGTGCTCGAATGGTATGAGTTTCATACTACATCCCCTAGAATTTTCCTGAGCCTTTTCTCAGTTACACAGCTCAATGTACGGGTGGGTGGTGTCGCACATGGCGAGGATCATTCGCGAGTAGGAATAGGGCCTCGGCACCATTAGGCAAGTTTCAATCACTCTCTCTCCACCTCTCCCCCATCGCTGGATCCCTCTTGATCCCGGCGCTCGGGAGCCAGTGTCGCAGTATCACATGTGCTCTCCGCGACACCGACGCCGGGTCCTCGCCCTTCATCCCTTTGTGCCTTACCCCTACTGATATCTGCCAAGGCTATGCACCGCGATGCGGTACCATGCCTTATGTTGCCTCGCCGCCTTTGTTTCCTTGCGGTCCGCGTGCATTGACTAGGTGCGGATGCTCCCTCGTCTTTTCTGGTCTTTGGTCTCCCGCTATGCCGGCTTCTACGTCGATTTTATATGGGTGCGTCGCTCCTTTCTCGCATGCCGAAATGTTATGTTGACGCTGTTACTCAGGTAGGGTTCGGTCTACATCAGATGCAACGCTGCGCGGGAAGTTGGTGTTGAAAGGTGGAACACGGTCAGCTATGTTGCCTGTGCCATGGTGCGTGCCAGAGCCAGCGTTGCGCGAGTGGGAGCTGACGAGCACGACAGCGATCATAGCCCGTGGCCTCCTCACCCCCCTCGGAAGAACAGAGTGTTTAGGTGCGCGCATTCCTCTGGTGTTTGTAGTGTTCCTTCCATCCCCGTCCTCGTCTCCTCCCTGGGCCCTGCGCGCGAACTGCGGGATGTTGCGGGAGGTCTCCTCTTTTGTCTCGCGCCCCGAGCTTATTCCATGAACTACCAATGTCATCCGGGCTCCCCACGTCATTCCCTTTCATCGTTGTTGTTGTCGGCGTCGCCGTTTCCCTTGCGGTGCTCCCTTTTTGCTCTGCACTCTTCCGTTGATCGCGCGTGCTAATGTGATCTTATGGCTGATTTCTACAGGTGTGAATGATTCACGGTGCGCGATCTATTTCCCTACCTAATGCCTTCTCATTTTGCTCGCTCCCCAGAATACACGGCCCAGCAACACTTTTCACCGCCTCCATAAACCTCCGCACGTGCGTCTCGATGTACTCGTCCACTGCCTTATACTAACCACTTGTGTGTTAAGATGGGTTGCGGCGACGGATGGCCAGCTGTAAGTTGTCTGTAAATTCTGGTCTGATGTTCACGTCTAACTTCATGAAATTATGTCGTTCTCAAGCCTTCAAAGTCCGCTCGGGCATCACCGACCGCTGCCGACGGGGTGAAATGCCGGGGTGCGAAGCCTCTCCGCGCGCTGTTGTATTGACTAACTAACACTTAATTTCGGACAGAACTTTCTCTGGCGCAAATTTAACGCAAGGACGCTTGTGAAACGTGCCGCCTCATACCCTTGTGATTTGGTCCTCTCGAAGGTGCGTAATTTTCATCATCATTCTTATGGTTTCTAACTGAACTCTCGGGAATATTTTTCTGCAGAACCGAATCGCAGGGTCGCTCTTGCAGCTGGAGGTTTTGCCGTAGACGACTTGTTACTCATAGCAGCTTCTGTGTATTATAGATGGAAATACATATATTTTATTGCATTTAATCGCAAGGAAGGAGGACGGGAATCTAACCCTCAGGAAGAGTGCCTGAGCCACTCACTATCAGTGCCCGAAGACCTTCATTGGAGTACCAGAAGTCACTCCAATGAAGTGCCTCGAGCAGCCCCGGGGCGGCAGTTTTTGGCCAAAAAAACCTCCCATGGAGTGCTTGTGGTCACTTCTATACAATGTGTCGGGCACTCCAATAGAGTGCTTTCGAGTCACTCCTATGGAGTTCCTCGGCTTCACACGGTGCAATTGCACAAGGCCACCAGCCCCACCAAACGGCGTGCAAGCTCACAAGGCCACAAACCATGTCGGAGATCTCACAAGGTCGCCGGTTCGACTCTTTCCAGTGGCGTAAGTTGGGCGCAAATTATCCCTCCCACCGCGCAGTGTGTGAGAACTTGCAGAGGCCATGCTGCAATGGTGTCGGTGTCAAGCAGATCAAATTAATCTCTCAAGTACCTGCCTTCTTCCTGCCCCACAATCTACGCTTTCATTAAACGTCGCGTCACCGGGACTCCAAGTCGCCGGCCTAACTGCCATGTTGCTTCGCTACACATTGCGCTAGGATTAGAAGCTGAGGCCAATTAGGAGCCTACTCGCCTCGCCACACTCCAAATTGCATCGTCATATTGTCGTCAGAGCTTGACGAGAAGCTTGAAGGTCATGATTCACGCGAGATAGTGGTTCCAAATTCCGTTTGATTCCATTCCAATCCCTTCCTCCTCCCCGTCATAAATGTAAGATAAGTGCTGTGTATATACGAAACGAGTATTGTATGCGCGAGGCAATGTGTACGCGGTGAGAGATAATGTGGGCGAATGCGAATATTGTGCGGAGAGATATTGCGAAGAAATATTGCGAAGAGATAACATAGTGAGGGTGCTAGACGAGACGAGATATGAGTCGTCGAGATGGGATGGGATGCAGAAAATAGATATTGATATTGATTGAATGGGGGTGGGAGGTAGCGGTGCGTGCACTACGCGCCGCCTTGCCTCTTCCGGTGGTTTTCACCCCGCAGCGTCAGGCGGACGGGGCAGGCTGGTGAGTCACCAGCGCGGGTAGGTCGAAAGGCCCGTCGGGGCGGATCGAGGGTCGAAGTCTTCATCGTAGAAAGAGATGGAGACCTAGGCTGCGACGTGTATAGCGAACGACCTTCCGTGCGCATGGTGTGTATGCGAGCGCGGGAGGGGGAACGAGCGTAGGAGGTCGTGGAAGCGGCCACTCTTCTGCGCTGGGGGGTCGACGTCCATCGGCACGTCCTTGGCGTGCGCAGGGGAAGAGTAGGAGTGGGAAGGAGAGGCAGGGGTACGCGGGGACATGCTGGCGGCGCTGCTCTGCGGGCTCGAGGGCTCGAGCTCGGGGACACTCGTCTTCCTCATATGCCGAGGGACTGAGAGCAGCTTGGGCTCAGGCGCCCTCACAGGCTCGGGCTTCAGCGCAAACGCCAGCCCCGCATGATGCGCCATCAAATCCGCCTCCCCCACCCCCAGCTCCCAATCCAACACCTCCAAAAACTCCCGCTCAATCCTCCCTATGTCCCCCTTCCCGAAAACCCCCGTGCACAGCGCCCAGTGCACGTTCTTCAGCGTGCTGTCGTTCGTGTACTTGCTCGCCGCGATCAGCGCACCCAAAAAAACTCTCTCTAACGCCCATTCCTCGAGGGCAATAGAGAGGTGGGGGCGCGCGCGGGCGACGTAGATGAGGGCGGTGAGGAGGGTGGGAGGGGTTACTTCGGCGCGGGCGAGGACGGTGCAGACGAAGGTGGTCAATTTTGGGACGTAGGTGGAGCGTGTGGGGGTGCGGCCCAGCGCGTACTCGACGGTTTCGGCGACGCAGTCGACGACGTAGTCTGTGACTGTGTGTCAGAGGAGGAAACGGAGGAGAGACAAAAGAAGACTAACCAATGACCTGGCGCGAGAGCTTGATGTCGACGAGCTAGAGGAGGGCGGCGGGGTGGCGCGCAGGGTCGACGAGAGAGGCTGCGTGAACCGGGCTGCTCCTCGAGCTAGAGATGGAACTAGAAGAGGAGGCGCTGCTAGTAGAGTATCCCATGGGGCTCGAGCTTGTAGACGACGAGGAAGACGAGGAGGCCGGCGAGTACATGGTTAAAGCGGGGGCGGGGGTTGTATTCCTCCATTCTTGTTGTGGTGTTTATATACATACAGCCGACGGAGGAATAGCAATCTGACTGTGCACGGTTAATCGGGCTTTGGTAAATCGGGAAGAGATGACTGAGCCGAGCCGGTTTGCTTTGTCACCCTCGGCATGACTCGATTGATGCCCGTCGACAATCCAACGACGTTGAAACATTAATCATCTCCCTTTATTCCGCACATATAACCACAGCGCTTTCCGCAGTGGCTAATCGCCAATCGCTTCTCTGGTTATAATCTGCCCAGAGACTCTACAGCGCTACATACGCTGCGCACGCCGCAGTCGAAACAAATACCTCGCGAGAATAATCGACAGACAGCGCTTGCACATATGTTCCTCCGAGTCATTTGCATAGCTAAAGTTCGGCGTGAATACAGCACTACAATCGCACCCGAACGCACAACTTCTGAACAGGACGAGGTAAGTTTTGACAGGGAGGCCCGGGGGATAGGACCCGTGTGTACAGGCCCCGTGAAGCTCCTGTCAAGGGCTGTCCGGAAAAGTAGCTTTTTTGAGGCCGAAAGTTGACGATTTTCTTGTTCGAACAGTGGCTTTTCGAGGCCAAAATCCGGAGAACCCTGTCCACCGAGTCGCTTTTTGAGGCAGGATTTTAGGAATTTCTCTCGCAGGACCAGAGTTTCCGTGCGTCGGGTATTATTGACCTGGGATTTCATCAAAAAACGCTGGCTGTTTAGCTCGATAGCCTTCAGCGAGAAATGTGCCCTGAATAACGGCGCGAAAAAAATCACAATTTTTTGATTGAATTTGGCGGAAATTGTACCGCCTCAGACCCTTGTCTGATAGTAGCTTTTTGAGGCCCCGGATGGCGTTAGAAAGTGGCTTTTTCAGGCGAGATTCTGGAAATTTTCCGGACAATCCTTTGCAGGAGCTTCACGGGGCCTGTGTGCACCCGGCCGACTCCCCCCGCTACCCACTGCAAGACCCGCTGTAATGCAACCCGACAGTAGAACGACAACAAACGGACAGCGTCTAGAATGCTTCTGATTTGTTCGTGCCTCAACACGACGCTTGACCAAGTGCGTAATCACTCCCTCATCACGACCTTGCGGGCCTTGAGCTAGCCAAGCCGTAACCGGAGCCCGCCCCTCTTTTCATCACCTTCTATGAATCTCACCCCGCGAAGACTCCAGCGCCGCGCGCCAAGGCAATGGCACAGGTGAGCAAGCGCACTAGGTTTAATTGTCCTCCGAGTTCCATCTGAGACTGCAGCTTCTCTCTGCTCTCGGCGATGCTCTCCCAATGACCCTGTCTCTTGGCAAAGCTCTCTCTGTGCGATACTCCCTCTCTGAGGCTTCTATCGGACTCGAATTTCCGGCGGGATACTGGGTGAGTATTGTATATTTCGTCGTGTTCGTGGCTCCCCGATCAATTATTCTTAAATTTCAGTGGGGTGCCTCGCTCGTTGGAGTCTCCCCATAATTTTACAGGTAAATTTGAAGCTTGGATACACCCCATGCCATTCGTAAGCGGATCCAACTGTTCCGCTGCCGCCTTGGGCGGTAGGCACATTCCAAACCAGCTCGAGCGACATCGCCTGATCAAGGAGTTCTCAATGGGCGCCCCGGCCGTAAACACGCATATGTCCGTGAGGCTGTACGGCCTTGGTGTTTTCGAACTCCCGCATGCCAGGGATCAAAAGAAATAAAATCCAAAATATTAGGTGAGTTGGATGTCAGCGGGGACGTCGCAAGGGTGGGTATCTTCTGTGTAGCTAACAGGAGAGAAATAATTCCGAGCGGAGTGCCTCCGATGACGGAAATCCAATTGCCCGAACCTTGCTCTCACTTAGTGTGCGTTGAAATTGGCCAAATTCTGAGATCTGACCCGTTGTCGTTCTTGTTATGCTTCTGGAATACTTTGATCCTATTCTGTGTCTTCATCCTGACTTTAATGTCGAACGGCATCGTTTCGAGTCAATCTCTATCCTGTTCCAAGGCAACGGCAAGCGCTCAGATGAGATGTGTACACTGTACATTGGCGTCGCGTCGATGCTGCAGACCGCGCAGGTTCATAATTTCGATTGGTGCTCATTGCAAACCCGGCAATAACTGTAGAACTGGGCGGTCTGATCACATACCTGCTGGACGCCGAGAAGAAATTTCAGAACCGAAAGGAGAAAACGGAGCGGGGGTTGCAACTTGCGACGATCAGTAATGCAAGCAAGCGTCCGATAATGCAAGCAAGTTTTTATTTCGGGGGACTTCCCTAGTGCGGGTAGCATATATCCAGGGTTAACTCTCTTTCTTTGCCTCCGTTGGTTTTCCGCTGTGGAGCGGCTAGCTCGAACACGGATCACTCCTCTGGGGCAATTCTGAGGCGCATCAGAGACGATTTGAACGGGATACCGAGTGCTTGTCAAGTACCCCACATTTTTCTCGCTCAGATGTCTCCGAGCCTGAATCGGTTAACTGCTCATTCATTTCATCTAGGGCGGGTCGCGTCTGGACATAATGTGTTGGTCGGTATTTGTATTTCGGGACACTTCCCTTGTGCCGTTATCAACCTTTCTCTTTCTTTCTTTTGCCTCCGTCGATGTCGTGCTGTGGAGCGGCTGGCTCGGACACGGATCACCATTTGAGGCGCATCACAAACGATTTGAATGGGACTACATAATTTTTCTATCTCGGATTCGCCGAGTTACCTTGACCGCTTATTGAAAGCCGGGTCGCGTAGGGCTGGCGGCCATAATATATCAAGTCTCCCAATCGGGGAGATCTCCGTCTTGAAGTTTGGAGAATGGCGGGACGCCTCGTGTGGGCTCGCCTGAACTCAGAGGCCTGAGGCATGATAAAAGTGAATCCTATCACAAGCATAAAACAAAAGTGAGAAGTTAGCACAGCCCGGCCCCACTGAGACAGCGGGAATGGTGTGGTCAGGGTCCTTGCTCCGGGTCGCGCAGTGCTTCGTGAAGGTGGTTCCCGCGCCCAGTCGTCAAGAGAACTAAATTATGAATGAGTGGTGTGGTTTATTCTCGTCCTGATTCGTCAAAGGCCATTCCACGGTCAGGGTGGTTCAACAAGAATCAAGGCGGAGCCATTTCCAACAGCAACCGCGCCCGAATCCAGCCCTGCAGCGAAACCTCGGGTTAACTACATTACACAATGCAAACATACATTACAAACCCACCCGTTTCCCATGCTTGTCTCGGGATCCGCACAACGCCTGCCTCTAAATCCGGGAATAATACTAGGAGGAAACACCGGCTGATAGGCGACGTGACGGTGCCAGCGCCGCGAGTCAAGTCGAACCTGTTCAATTCACCGAGCCAGCGTGCCAGTACTTACGCTTATTAATTATGCGAAGGCATAAATTGCGCTCTTAACAGTTCGACTTGTCTGCGCCTCCTAAATTCCAAACGTGAACGAAATCACAATCACGCGGAACAGAGCGGGACGTACCTTTCCCGGTGACACTTTCGCCTTGGAAGAGATCAACGGTTGCTAGCCGGTGCCACGGGGCGATCCTAGTGGCTGACAGCGGCAGTTGATGACAAAGGGGTCAGGAACTGCAGCACTTACAGTACACGTCCAGGGACTAGGCTTTTTCTCGTTAAAGTTGTAATTTAGACAAAACCAATGATTCCTTGAATAGGAGGACGCGCTTGAGTGATATCGCTGAGATAAGTCATTGAATACATAGGCAGGCCTTGGATACGATGCAGTGCACGTGGAGATCGCTATCCGAGGATGGATTGCCAAAGCGACATCTCGCACACAAGAGATGCGAGGTCCCTGATCCTCCAAGCAAGGATAGCGTGTGCCTGGTTCAATTTGCGAGTGGCGAACAAACAATCAGAGGCGGCGCCGATGACGATAATGATTGCTGGACCCCAATTCTGTCACTGCTTCGTTCCCAGTTCTGCAGCATGCGCAGAGTAGCATGACAAGAGCGACGGCAGCGACGGCCGACAATTAGGCAAATTGGTATCCAGGAAGGAGTGGAAACGACCGAAAGTCCGCACGCTGACCGGAAGGTGGCGCTAGATCGGACATGAAAGGCAGTGTGAGGAGGCAGCCAGTCTGCTCATGAACTGCACACGCAGCGGACGCAGTAACGAAAGGAGGGAAAAGCTCCACAGGTGCACAGCCATCTGATGGCCTGGGTTCGAAATCTAATCAGATTTGCCGGGGTGGACTTGGCGCCGGGCGTACCTGAATATCGAACGTGCACGATCATTCCGGCCCAGTACTCCCATATTCCAGCGAGCCAGAGGGACTCGGAGCTCAAAGATTACACCTGCGCGCTCGATTCGGTCCCTACTCATGGCTTGGTAGGAATCAGGTGGGTGGTCGGACGGCAAGCTGAGCCCACCAGCCGCGTGGGGACGCACCTGCGCGGTGATACTTAGTGATGCCCGCAAACGAACGGCTTTACCCAGCCGCGTTAACGTTCCGGCAGCGGAGAGACAGCGCACTCGACGAAAATCGGCGAAAATCAGCGAAACGGAACGGCGGCAGCTCGCCGGTTAGACACCGGTTCGGTTCGTCACGCAGCCCACGTAATCGCCATATTTCTCCTCCTTTCCTCGTCACTCGGATGAGTTCCGTTCCACGCCGAGTCAACACGCAATGGAAATCGCAATCACGATATCCATCCTAATCGTCCAATGCAAGGGTGATCAGTGCCTTGGATGTGGGAAATGGTGTGGTACAAATGTTCAATCGTCTTCTCAGCTGGACGCTGATTCATAAAGTCGACCGCGAGCGTTGTTCTGCAGGGGAATCGATAATCACTCACCCCAATTCCTTACCCCCAGCGAGTTGATCGTCCGGACACCCGCCTTGGCCGCCCGCGCGGCGCCCATCGTCGATGTCGTGATTAATTATTTCTCATGAGCTTTACTTTGCCGCGCCGCCGGCAATTAGGCTCTTACTGACGGTTGCTCCCTCGGTGCAGATACACGTACTGATCAATCAATCCCATTTTTGATAGACTAGGGATGTCCCCCGGATAGCTTGCACTCGGTTAATACGGCTCTGTAGGACGTCGCAATTATTCAGCGCGAGTTAGTCGTAAATTCGGCTTCATAATGCACCTCGCCGCACTGACGCAGGCGGCGTCCGATCCAGTCAACTATGACGACAAGCCATCGCAGACACCGTACATAGATAAGGTCCCAGTTTAATTTTAAACAGCTCCAGCTCCGATGCGATCCCAGTTGAAGTTGAACAAGCAAACCACTTCGCGCCCCGAGGTCAGTTTTTGTTCTTGAGCCAAGGAGTTGATTTAGGAGGATTTCTTTACCGGGATTACGAAGAGGTGTAAACCCGCACTCAGAATCTAGGACTCCCTAAACTGAACGACTTGTACACGTGTGGTTGGACGACACCAAGAATCAGACATGATAACCATCGAACCGACCGCCGAGCTGAGATGCCGAGCTCCTGCCCAACTTGTTGACGGCGGCCCGCAAACGACGCTGCCTGTCGTACCTGGTTGGATTCGCCCTGAGTTGGCGTCAACTGTCCTAGGCTGTCGCCGTCGCGCGATGCGGGATGATGTGCAGCAACTGCAAGTTCAACTTGAGCACCTGTTGGGGATAGATGCTTGGGAGGCGAGGATCGTCAGTGCGTCAAGTGACCGTGTGCCTGAAGGGTCTGGCTTCGTGGTGGGCGGAATATCCACTCCCATTGCCAGAGTCACAGGATCCCGATGATGGCGGCGATCCACGTTGAAGCACGGGCGGTGATCCACATTGAGTGCGATCTGCCCACGGTGCAGGTGCCGGGGTCGGGCTCCCGCTATTCGATTTCCATTTCGATTTAAATCAGTCGGACGGATGGACTGCTTCGAAGGTGGGTACATAAACCTCTGACTCCGACTCGGAGTCCATCTCACTAAACTGGCTGTAGCGCCGACTACTTGCAGTGTACCTACCCCGAGTAATGGAGGCAAGGTTATTTATCTGCAGACAAGACAAGACAGGGATTGTACTTACTCCTCGCGTTTCTGGCTGCGGCCAAGGCCCGAGGATACCCATCTCCAAATTGGGTTGAAGTATAATCGCGCTCGTCACGGATTATTGATTCCCCCAAACTCCAAGAAGATACGCATCTTCAAAATCAGGCTCGTGGCCACGTTACTACAACCTCATGAACGCTGGGAATATATGGCTCAAGCTCACAAGGTCTGGGGTTCAAATCTTTGGCGGCAACCGCCCACCGACTTACCGTCATCGGGAATCGCCGGCCTTGGAAACCACGAAACGCGGGTCGAAACGAGGGCGGGATGCCGTACGGGTGTGGCGTTGCACGTTTAAAGTCTAAATTCCACCTCCCATGGGGTTGGGCCTCAAGTCGGGTTACGATTAAATAATGCAAATAAATGACAGCCGATTGGGGGTGGCTCCATTCATTCACGTTAACCCACGACTTAACACAGCAAAGACGGCGCTGATGCGTTGTGTGTGATCTTGTACAGCCGTTTTCAAAAAAGTATACGGGTTTGATTGAGTGGTGCTCCTTCGTTTGTGCTTACATTTGTTGACTGTTGTGGAGCTGATACTCCACACATCCGAGTCTTGCCTGAGGTATTCTACTCGTTGTACTACATCACACAGGTATCCTTTTATGAGGCCATGTTGCCAGAAAATACGCATATTTCAGAGGATACAGTAGTTAACCGGGAAGCGAAACAGTCAGAGTCCGCGGCCGATTACGAGATGAATATACTACCAATATTCTCCTTTCTTGTCATACATTCACAGGACGCCTTCGGGGCCACACGGTAGTTCAAAGAATCATACATTTAGGTGGTGTTCTCGTCGAGAACGGGAAGGTTTTATCCAAAGGCCAAATTTGGCACAACAACGTGGAAGCGAAACACTTCAAAACAGTACAGAACGGCTCAATATCTCTCGACCTCGCGAGTTAGACCATCATACCCCTTATCTGCGTCCACAGGACCCTCAATAACATCTTGCTTTGGCTACCTGACATTGTTCCGGCACCGCTGGTATGAACTCGGAAAAGCGGGCCCCGCCGCCAAATAATGCGCCCAACAAAATGGTGCTGCCTCGGCGTAATATGTACATTTTTGCTAATTCCTTTCACGAGACAGGGTTTATGAACCAGGAGCCTAACCTCCTCAAAATTTGTGTCCATAGGCGTAGTCAAAGGTACTGAACAAGGCGGTGTTTCGCTTCCACGTGGCGTTTCGCTTCCCGGCTAACTACTGTATGCTAGAGAGTAGTAGGAAGAAAGACTGGATAAATTTTGGGTTCATGGCGTCGTGAAGTGGGGCCAAGTGGAGCCAAATCAGTAAACAATGGTAAGCACAAATGAAGGAGCACCACTCAATCAAACCCGTATACTTTTTTGAAAACAGCTGTAAAAGGGAGCATGTTGGGTTTTTGACTTTTAGTTCGCTAACTGAATTCGTAGTGCATAGTATAATTTCAATACGCATTTGAAAGTGCTTCATCCGGAGTCCGGACGCTCGGAGCTGGGGTTGAGCTGTCATTAATCTGGGGCGAGATTCCAAAACGCACATCTATTTCCGAGTTCAGTTTCAGTAGGTTAAAGAGGCGAATTTATAATTTTGGGGATTGCAGTTTAGGGTCTTCCTCTCTCGCAGATGAACTTGGGCGAATTGTCGGCGTTCGCTTTACGAGTCAAGGCTTCTGATGAAATCTAATCTTATCATAATCTAATCACAGCTTATCATGCCCAATCCAATCGGATTCCTGCCAAGTTTTTTACTCGTTCCTCAAAGTCCCTTAATCGTTCCTGAAGAAAGTTAGATGAGATGATCTTCTCTGGTAATTTACCGTGCCATCCTGCCTACCTCTCCATCTTTTACACACCAGCTCGCACTCGGCACCAAGGAGAAACGCATCCCTCATCCGCGTTGCCTTAGCCCGCAATACCGGCAGTACATCCCAGGTACGCAAGACCGCGAGCTCGGGACGCCGGGCGCTCAATTCGCCCGACACCGCTCCGACAGCTCCGACACCACACAGCTTTCCTTCAACCGCTGGTTGCAACTTGATTTTTCTTCGCGTCCTCCCGGGGCGATCGGCACACGGGAGGATCTTGGTCCCGGCACACGCGGCGCGCCCTTTTATTTTATTTTGTTCTGCCGCGCCGCATGCGTTGAAACAAACGGACGAAACGGACGGACCGCAGGAACGCGTGACAAAAAAATGTGAAAGAGTGAGGCTCAGGAAGGAAGCCGACTTGATCCGATTCCGATCCGCTCCGGCGCGCACATACCACGCGTTTTTCTCTTCCTCCCTAACTCATTGCCGGATATAAGTAATGGCATTGGGGCACGTTTTCCTTGAACATACCTATCACGCGCCTTCCTCCGAACATCATAACGACCGCTTGGGCCGCAGGATCATCTACCGGCGGTCAAAGCCTCAAACCAAAAGAAGTAGGCGCGCGCGCCCTCCTTGTACCACGCGCCGCAGACTCGTAATGTGTTGTTCAATCTTCGGTGGGCGCTCTATTCATTACCCGCGCCCTCTGTATTCGACTCAACGGCGCGGCCCGTTCCTTTGGGTTTCTTCGCTATTCCCCCCCGTCGGATTCCCCGCGGCTCAATATTTAATAAACCCCCATTCATCTTTTTCTCGGTGATCCCCACCCCGCCCGCTGACTCGAGCAAGATGACGCCCGCTGCGGCCCCTCAAGCTTCAAGCTTCAAGCCGCCCGTGACCCGCCTGGTTCACTCGGACGGCATTTCCCAATCCAAGTGGATCAAGCACGCGATTCTGACAAACCTCTTACAAAGTCTCTCCTCTCACCGTCTTACAAAGCCACTCGGGCGCTCCCTGGGGATCGCCCGACTGACTCGCTCGCAAACGACGCGTTCGTCCGGAAATCTGGAATTCCTACTGAGCAACGCGCCGAACCTCTCGAAACTCAATCGAAGAAAAAACCCCGAGGGTCTGGATGACTCGCACGCGCCGTCCAAGTGAGCCCGGCGAGCCAAGGAAAAAGAATTCCACCCGCTCTTCACCTGCTGTTCTTACAAACTTGGCACCTTCAAAATAACTCGTCCTGAAGTTCGAGCAGAAGAATCGCATCGAATCGCGTCGAGCCTTTCAGAATCACGCCGAACCTCTCGGCACTGCATCGAAGAGAGGATCTCGTGCGCCTTCCCGGCGAGCCAAGGAAAAAGAAGTCCACCCGCTCTCCAAAATGTCTCATCCGCAAATTCGAGCACAAGAGTCGCGTCGAAAGCCGTGGGGGTTCTCAGAACCATATCGAAATAACCCCTTGAGAATCTAGATGCCTCCCCGCGCGCGCTCGAAGCGAGCCCATCAACCAACCCCCAGGGTGATTCTTCGAATCGTGTCGAACGATTGAAAATCACGTCGAACCTCTCAGAACCCCATCGTACGAAAACCTTGGTGATCTGGACGACTCCCCGCGCGCGCTTCAAACGACCGCTCACTCGTCGAATCACGTCGAATCGCGTCGAAGGCTGTCGAACTCTCTGGGACTCACGTTGAAAGAAAACCCGGAGTATCTAGATGACTCGCCGCTCGCGCCCTTCCAGCGCGCTCAGGGAGCAACACGAACTCAGGCTCACTCTACTATGTACCATTGCGAACCGAAGATCAAATCAATCTCCCACTTTCCTCCTGCCTGCCAGCGCCACGCATCAATCTCCACCCCCACCTGCTCTCACCTGCCTTCCTGCTGTAACTTACGCCAGCACCCTTCATTAACCGTCGCGTCACCGGGACTCCAAGTTCCCGGACTAACAGCGCATATCTTCGCTACGTATTGTATTCGGATTAGAAGCCTGAGGGCTTATTCGCTTCGCCACGCTCTAAAGTGCATCGTCATATTGTCGTCAGAGCTTGACGAGGAGCTTGATGACATTCAGGGTAGTACCTTGACGAGAAGCTTGAAGGTCATGATTCACACAAAAGTAGTTCCAAATCCCCATTGATTCCATTCCTTCCCCGTCATAAATGTAAGATAAGTACTATGTATATATGAAATCAATATTGTAGGCGCGACATAATGTGTGGCGCGGTGCGGTGAATACGAAGCACACTGTATTCGGAGTACATAGAAGCCTGAGGCCGATTAGGAGCTTACTCGCTTCGCTTCGCCAAACTCTAAAGTGCATCGTCATATCGTCGTCAGAGCTCGACGAGAAGCTTATGCGGACCAAGATGGCATTCAGGGTTGGCATAGTCGAAGTCGGGGAGCCGACGAGTACCTTGACGAGAAGCTTGAAGCGCGTGATTCACACGAAAGGAGTTCCAAATTCCACTCGATTCCATTCCAATTCCTCCTCCCCGTCATAAATGTACATGTAAAGTAAGATACTATATACTAGTTAAGATAATAACGACGAATGCACTGGATGCAAATATTGTGTGCGGCGCGAGATAATGTGGGCGCGGTGAGGTGAAGAGATATTGTGAAGAGATAACATAAGTAGTGAGGGTGCTGGACGAGACGAGATGTGCGTCGAGATGATATGGCAACGGGATCGAAATGCAGAAATAGATAGATATTGAGATTGAGATTGAAAGGGGGTGGGAGGTGAGGGGCGGTGCGTGCACTACGCGCCGCCGTCTTCGCCTGGTGGATCTAGCACCCGGGCAGGCTGGTGTGACACCAGCGCGGGTGGGTAGGTCGAAAGGCCCGTCGGGGCGGATCGAATATAGCGTCGAGTCTCGAGTGGGGGTCCTGTATGCACAGGACGGCCGCACATCTAGGCCGCGACGTGTATAGCGAACGACCGCCCATGCGCATGCGTGTGCGAATGGGGAAGGGGGAACGAGCGCAGGAGGTCGTGGAAACGGCCGTTCTGCTGCGCTGGGGGGCCGACGTCCATGGGTACGTCCTTCGTGTGCGCGGGAGAAGAGTGGGAGTGGGAAGAAGAGGAGGCAGGGGTGCGCGGAGACATGCTGGCAGCGCTGCTGCCCGGGCTGGAGGGCTCGAGCTCGGGGACGCTTGGGCGGCGGGTGTGGCGGGGGACCGCGAGCAGCTTGGCGACCGAAGTGGGCTCAGGCGCCCTCACAGGCTCGGGCTTCAGCGCAAACGCCAGCCCCGCATGATGCGCCATCAAATCCGTCTCCCCCACCCCCAGCCCCCAATCCAACACCTCCAAAAACTCCCGCTCGATCCGCCCCACGTCCCCCTTCCCGAAAACCCCCGTGCACAGCGCCCAGTGCACGTTCTTCAGCGTGCTGTCGTTCGTGTACTTGCTCGCGGCGATCAGCGCGCCCAGGAACACGCGCTCGAGGGCCCATTCCTCGATGGCGATGGAGAGGTGCGGGCGCGCGCGGGCGACGTAGACGAGCGCGGTGAGGAGGGTGGGGGGTGTTACTTCGGCGCGGGAGAGGACGGTGCGGACGAAGGCGGTGAACTTTGGGAGGTAGGGGGAGCGTGTGGGGGTGCGGCCCAGCGCGTACTCGACGGTTTCGGATACGCAGTCGACGACGTAGGCTGTGGATGGGTGTAAGAGGGGGAAACGAAGGAGAACGAAGGAGGACTGACCGATAACCTGCCGTGAGAGCTTGATGTCGACGAGCTGGAGGAGGGCGGCAGGGTGACGCGCGGGGTCAACGAGAGAGGCTGCGTGTACCGGACTGCTCCGGGTACTGCTCCAGCGAATAGAAGAGGACGAGGCGCTGCTAGAGTAACCCATAGGACTCGAGGCTCCAGAGGACGAGGATGAAGACGAAGAAGCCGGCGAGTACATCGTTAGAGCGGGGGTGGGGGTAGTGTTTCTCCATTCTTGTCGCAGTGTTTATATACATATGCACGCCGGAGGAATAGCAATCTGACTGCCCGGTTAATCGGGTTCGGTAAACCGGGGAGAGGTGACCAGCCGAGCCGGTTTACCTTATCACCCTCGGCACTGATTGATGCCCGTCGGAAATTCAACGACGTCCTTCATGCATTCATGAAACATTAATCATTTCCGTTCGTTCCGCACATATAACCGCAGTGCTTTCCGGAGTGGCTAATCGCCGATCGCCTCTCTGGTTATAATCTGCCCAAAGACTCTATAACGCTACGCACGCTCCGCACGCCGCAGTCGAACCAGACACCTCGCGAGAATAATAGACAAACAACACTTGCACGTATGTTCCTCCGAATCATTTGTTAACGTTCAGCGTGAATACAGCATGACCATCGCACCCGAACGCGCAACCTCTGAACAAGACGAGGTAAGTCTTGAAATTGGATACGGAAATTTGGCATAGCACCCTGTGCACCCGGCCGATTCCCCCCGCTACCCAGGCTGCAACCACCACCACGAGCCGGCAACAGACAGACAGCGGCTAGGATTACGCCAAGTGCGTAATCACTCACTCTTGCGGGCCCCAAGCTAGCCAAGCTAGTTACCAGGAGCCCACCCCTCTTCTCATCACCTTCTATGGATCTCGCCCTGGCACATTAAAGTTCACCCCGCGAAGACTCGACGTGGCGCGCCTCCGAGCAAGCACACCCACGCTCAACGGCGACAAAGCGCGCACCGCGATCATCCTCCGAGTCCCATCTGAGACTACAGCTTCTATGTTATCTTGGCGATTCTCTCTCTCTACGAAACTCTCGGCGACTCTCTCTCTGGTATACTCCTGAATCCGGACGCAGATCCGACGACCTTATCGTCCCCCTCGCCCACGCGAACAGGCTGAATATTAAGGCGTTCGCGATTGAGCTTTTCTGCGGACGACCTAGTGCCTCTGGAGGTTTCCACTCTCGCTTCGTTGGCTTGGTGGTTCGGTCGAATTGACGTGAAGTTAAACTTCAACTTTAAACCCACTGGCAGAAATTCGCGAGCTGGAGGATGACTCGAGTGTCTAGCGACCTCTGGGAGACCGACTTGCCTTCAAAACCGTCCGTGGTAGATCACCCACCTCTATGAAAATTATTGCGAAAGCTCGGCGGCAGCAACCGGCAGCTTCGATTTCAAGTTATCGACGCAAGAGAAAACTCAGGAAATCTTAGATATGAGGGATGTACCTCACTCTTTGGAGCCTCCCCATAATTTCACAGGTGAATTTGAAGCCAGTGTGCATCCCATGCCGCCCGTAACGGGTCCAAATGTTCTGCTTCCGCCTGCGTGGTACATTCCAAACCAGCTTGAGCGACATCGCCTGATCAAAGAGTCCCGCCCGTCATCAATGCATCAAGTACGGGCGCCACGGCGCATATGTCCGCGAAACTGTGCCGAGTTGGATTCTCGAATTCTCGCATGCCGGGGGTCAAAATAATAATAATTGGTATCTGGTCAGCGGGGACGTCCCTTCGGTGCGGCGTCGCTTCGAGTCGTGTATTCTGTTTCGAGGCAACGGTGAGCGCTCGGATGGGACTTGTACTATTCGCGATGAGTTGATGCTGCGGACCGCGCATGTTCATAATTTCGATTCATGTTCATTTTGCAGTGCAAGCCAGACGATGTCTTTGAAAAGTTGGGCAGTCTACTCAAATACCTGCTGGACGCCGACAATAACTTTTCGAACCGAATGGAGAAACGGAGCGGGGATTGCTACTTGCGACGATCAATAATGCCCGAAGACAGCGTGGGACGCAATGTGTTGGTATTTTTTATTTCGGGGGACTTCCTTAGTGCGGGTAGCATATATCAAGGGTTATCAGAGGTTATCCGCCTCTTTTTTTTGCCTCCGTTGGTTCTCCGCTGTGGCGCGGCCACCAGCTCGAATACGGATTACTCCTCTGGGGCAATTCTGAGGCGCATCAGAGACGATTTGAACGGGATACCGAGTGCTTGTCAAGTACCCCACATTTTTCTCGCTCAGATGTCTCCGAGCCTGAGTCGGTTAACTGCTTATTCATTTCATCTAGGACGGGTCGCGTCTGGACGTAATGTGTTGGTCGGTATTTGTATTTCGGGTCACTTCCCTTGTGCCGTTATCAACTTGTCTCTTTCTTTATTTCGCCTCCGTCGATGTTCTGCTGTGGAGCGGCTGGCTCGGACATGGATCACCGCTCTGGGGAATTGGAGGCGCATCAGAAATGATTTGAACGGAACTCCATGATTTTTCTATCTCGGATTCGCCGGGTCTCTTGACCGCTTATTGAAAGCCGGGTCACGTAGGGCTGGCGGCCATAACTCCCCATCGGGGAGATCTCCGTCTTGAAGTTTGGAGATTGCTGGGACGCTCTGTGTGAGCTCGCCTCGACTCGGAGGCCTGAAGCATAATAAAAATGAATACTCTCACCAAGTGAGAAGCTAGCAACAACCCGGCCCTACTAGGACAGCGGGAATGGTGTGGTCAGAGTCCTTGCTCCGGGTCGCGTAGTGCTTCGTGAATGTGGTTCCCGCGCCCAGTCGTCAAGAGAACTAAATTATGAATGAGTGATGTGGTTTATTCTCGTCCTGATTCGTCGAAGGCCATTCCACGCTCAGGGTGATTCAACCGAAATCAAGGCAGAGCCAGTTCCAACGGAAGCCGCACCCGAATCCAGCCCTGCAGCGAGACCTCGGGTTAACTACATTACAAATAAAATGCAAACATACATTACAGACCCACTCGTTTCCCATGCTTGTCTCGGGATCCGCACAACGCCTGCCTCCGAATTCGGAAATAATGCTCTCGGAGGCCCCGGGCGAGGGGACACCGGCTGATAGGCGACGTGACGGCGCCAGTGCCACGAGTCAAGTCGGACCTGTTCAATTCACCGAACCAGCGTGCTCGTACTGACGGTATTTACGCTTATCAATTATGCGAAGGCATAAATTGCGCTCTCAACAATTCGACCTGTCTGCGCCTCCTAAATTCCAAACGAGAATGCAATCAGATGAAATCACAACCATGCGGAATAGAGCGGGACGTACCTTTCCCGGTGACACTTCCGCCTTGGAAGAGATCAACGGTTGTTAGCCGGTCCCACGGGGCGATCCTAGCAAGGATCCTAGGCTGACAGCGGCAGGTGATGACAAAGGGGCCAGGAACACTTACACGTCCAGGGACTAGGCAATTTTGTCGTTAAAGTTGTAATTTAAACAAAGCCAATGTTTCCTTGAACAGGAGGACGCACTTGAGTGATATCGCCGAGATAAGTCATTAAATACATTGGCAGGCCTTGAATACGATGCAGTGCACGTGTAGATCGCTATCCGAGGATGGATTGCCGCAGCGATATCTCGCACACAAGAGATGCGAGGTCCCGGATCCTACAAGCAAGGATAACGTGTGCCTGGTTCAAACTTCAATGTGCGAGTGGCGAACAAGCCATCAGAGGCGGCGCCGATGATGATGATAATGATTCCTGGGCCCTACTTTTTTCACCGCTTCGTTCCCAGTTCTGCAGCATGCGCAGACAAGAGCGACGACAGCTCAGAATTTGGCCAATGTCAGCACAAGGGAAAAACGAAGTCCGGGCAATTGGATTTCCGCAACTTGAGGCATTCCGCTCCTGTTAGCTATACAGAAGATACCCACCGTTCGTTTCCCCAGGAGGTCAATAATCGCCCAGAATTCCGATGTGGCGACGTTGCGACCGCCGACAATTAAGCAAGGAGTGGAAACGACCGACAGTCCGCGCGCTGACCGGAAGTTGGCGACAGAGCGGACATGAAAGGCGGTGTGAGGAGGCAGCCAGTCTGCTCATGAACTGCACTCGCAGTACGAAAGGAGGGAGAAGCTCCACAGGTGCACAGCCATCTGATGGCCTGGGTTCGAAATCTAATCAGATTTGCCAGTGTGGACTTGGCGCCGGGCGTACGCGTACCTGAATTTCGAACCTGCACGATCATTAATTCCAGCAGATTAATATTCCAGCGAGCTAGAGCGAGCAATTTGCAATATCGGTGTGCTCCATTAAATCCCTACGGCTTCGGTGGAACCAGGTGGCCGGGATGGTCCGACGACAAGATGAGCCCGCAGGCAGCGTAGCGACGAACCTGCGCAGTGATATGTAGTGATGCCGCAAACCTACCGACCTTTCCGCAGCGACAATGGCTCAACACGCTCGACGAACGGGGCTAGAAACGGAACGGCGGCAGCTTGCCGGTTAGATGCCGGTTCGGCTCGTCACACAACCCACGTAATCTCGGCATATTTCTCCTTTCCTCGTCACTTTTTGTTCGGATGATTTCCGCGCGGGCCACGCAATCGCGGGAAGTCGAGAATATTCTCAGTATATGTATCCATAATTAGCAAACCCGGATGCGGTATTCTGGTGCGAAAGCCCAAGATAGGTTCAGTGGCTTAGAGTTGGCTCAGAGTTTGCTTTCAGCTAGAATCCGACAGTCGGTCTGTAGCGGGATTGACAATCAATCAACTCACTAGTGTCTCGCCAGCGACTTGATCATCTGGACACCCGCGTGCGCCCCTTGCAGCGGCGTGCCTGCTCGTTTTCGATGCGTGATTAATTCTCTCATCAGCTTTCTTTGGCCGCGACACCGGCAATTAGGCTTTTTACTGCTGTCGCTCGCTAGCTCGAGGTACGCTTAGGCACGAGCACTGATCAATCGCTACAGACACCCGATCACGGGAGTGTCCGCCGGGTAGCTTGCACTCGGTTAAATACGCCATAGGACGCGCAATTATTCAATGTGAGTCAGTCATGAATTCCGCTTCATAATGCGCCTGAAATACTCACATCTTACTCAGTACTGCCTGTGAGGTGCTTAGTTAACTGTTGACCGCTGGTTGCCTGGACTCTGGAGATCATTCCTGTGGCCATTTGGGGACAGCCAGGTGGCTTTAATATAATTCCCGACGCACTGATGCATGTTCTGACTTAGGCGGCGTCCGATTCTAGTGAACTATGACGACAATGCATCGCAGACACTCTATGTCAGTAAGATCCGAGTTTAAACAGCCCCGACTCCGATGCGAGCCAAGTTGAACTTGAACAAACGAGCCACCTCGCGCGCCGAGGTCAGTTTTGTGCTTCAGCCAAGTGGTTGATTCAGAGAATTTCTGAGGGACAGATTTACGGAGAAGTGTAATCCTGCACACTCAGTATCTAGGACTCCCTGATTGAATGACTTAACGACGCCCAGACGTGATAACCATCGAACCCAACGCCGAGCTGAGATGCCGAGCTCCTGCCCAACATATTGGCGGCGGCCCGCAAACGACGCTATCTGCCGTACCTGGTTGGATTCGTGCCGAGTTGGCGTCAACTGTCCTAGGCTGTGTCCGTCGCGCGATACGGGATGATGTGCAGCAACTGCAAGTTCAACTTGAGCACCTGTTTGGGGATAGATGCTTGGGAGGCGATGATCGTCAGTGCGTCAAGTGACCGTGTGCCTGAAGGGTCCGGCTCCGTGGTGGGCGGAATATCCACTCCCATTGCCAGAGTCACAGGATCCCGATGATGGCGGCGATTCACGTTGAAGCACGGGTGGTGATCCACATTGAGCGCGATCTGCCCACGGTGCAGGTGCAACAGGCGACGGGGTCGGGCTCCCGCTATTCGATTTCGATTTAGATTTAAATCAGTTGGACGGACGAACTGCTTGGAAGATGAGGGTACATCACCCTCTGACTCCCATTCGGAGTACATCTCACTCAACTGGCCGCAGCGCCTCGGACTACTTGCAGTATACCTACCCCCGAGCAATGAAGGAAAGGTTATTTATCTGCAGACAAGATAAGACAGGGATTGTTTTTGTCGCTCTCGAAACAGGCCTCGTCCTTCTGCTCCCACTCCTTTGCAATCCTCCCCGCGTGCTCCAGATTGCGGACATTCTCGAGGTACGAGCGATTGGCCGTCGAGAAATTGACATCGTCCACAAAACCCTTGACCCACGAGATGTCGACGTCGATGGCAGAGAGGCGGAGGAGAAGCGGTTGATGGAGAGGAGGAACAGGATTACCGAGAGCGCCGACCCCTATGGACGCCGCCTGACACCGTGAGTCCACTTGATCTCATTCATGATTGATTGCCCGGCGAGTGTCACAGCGTTCTATTCTGAATTCAACATGATGTAAAATCTGAAAGTCGAAATAAATAAATAAAGCATCCTTCACTACCGCAAAAAAAAAAAAAAAACAAGTCTGTTCCTATTCTAGCCCATTTTCTCCTGATCATCTCCTCATTGGCTGAGTGAATACTCCCGGTTTATCTTAGCTATTATTTACCCATCCTCCACTCCATTCTATTTCTTGTGAACTAGTGGACGTCTGCTCGATATGCTTGCGCTTCTGCAGGACCGCTCTAGCCGCTTCGCGGTGCATCTTCTCCGCGAGTGCACGTCGCTCCCTCCCCAGCTGACGCTGAATACGCTCAACCTCTTTTTTGTGTGCTTTCACATCCATGCGCAGTGGAGAGGCTTCGAGGAGAACGTTGCTGTCGGTGTTCTGTAATCGGATATCTGTGGGATCCCGATCTGCTGAGGAGTGAACCTGGGGAGAGAGCAGCGACCCCTGTCCGGAGGCCACCTCTATTCCACTGTCTGCGTTGCCTGGAGAGGGCCCTGCGCCCGAAACAACTCTGTGCACCGTATTTGGAGCATCGCCCTTGTCAGGAGTGTGATTTCCTTGCAAGTTTTGATTTCCAACACATCTATTCCCTCTTCAGTTCTGTTGTACGGAGTAAGCGCTAGACTACGCACATAACGTCAACTTGCACTTCATTGTAAGCTGGAATGAGAGTGATGAAGACTTCGCTGGTGACGTGGGCAAATGAATTGGGCAAGAGAGTTGCAGACCGTGGCCTGTCGTTTTTTGGGTGGATTGTGGACAGAGTGAGTGAGGATGATACTTACCGGCGTAGGAGCCTAACAACGTCGAGGAACCTTCCATACCAAAGTTGGTGAGCCCACTTCGCGGCATCAACTTCTTTCAACCACTCCGATATCCCGGTCAGAATGGTATCCGCTAGCAAGTCAACACCCTCGTAGTCGAAGGGTGCTTCCGGTTCGGTTGAATCCTTCAATAGATCAATGTCAACTCTGAGATCCTGGAGAATTTGAACCATCATTGAGCATAGCTTCTTTGCGATGGAATGGTATAACATTGTTCCCGTTTCACTCCAGAAGCCGGGTAGTGCAAGTATTCCACCCAGATATCTGATACAAAGCGGGCGGCAGGAAATCGTCGGGAAGAGGTACCGGCGACTATCGTCCCCGCGGTGCACCCTGATATTCCGTGATATGAATATCATTCAGTAAGAACGGGAGATCCACTCACTCGTAATCGTGTGCCACGATGAGGCGCTCGATCACACTGAGGCCGGGGCCGCATAGTGTCAGCTGCAAGGTGGAGCACTGCTCCAGAATGGAAGAGATGTTCAAGTCTGATAGGCATGTCGCAGCGAAAGCACGCCAAAACTCCCATTCTTCGTCCGGCGAGTTGTCAGAGCGCTCCCAAATTGCCGCAATCCTTTCCGTCGTCTGAATCCTACATTTGATGTGCTTGGAACGCAGCAAGAGCAACCGTAGGCCAGGGAAGAGGGTGATCAGCGCAACTATGTTTTGAAATGCTCGACGTTGGGTACTCGACGCTTCGTGACTGTGAAATAAAACATTATCCCTTCCGTCTAAGACGAAGATGAATGAGCGCACGGCAGTGTATATTTGATGAGCCTGGAGCAACTCTTTTCCAGCTCAGGTGTGACGTGGCTCCGTAGGGTATCCAAATTCGAAGCACGTTGCTTTCCTGTCCCGAATGACGATCTGATATTTGCAGCAACAGAGTCAGGGCCCAGGCCTATCCGGTGGGCGATACGATTCGTGTGCGTCTCCACAAAACCTCCGAGAACCAAGTAGCCTTTATGTAATATTCTTCCTGGGGCTGGGGATGAGGAAGAGCCCAGGATAAGCGCTTTGTTCCATGCTGTAGGCGATCCCGTCGATGAGTGGAGTATGAGGGGGCCCGGTGTGGTATCCGAGGCCCCGTGAAACTCCACCAAAGGGTGGTCTCAAAAAATCCTCAATTCTGGCCTCAAAAAGCCACTCGACGGCAGCATTTGGGGTCTCAAAAAGCCACTATTGGACAAGGGTCGTCACGTGCACTTCCAAATTTCGCCAAAATTGGGCGGGAAAATCGATTTTTCGCTTCCTCCGCTCCGGGAACCACCAATACACGCTCGCACTATGTACCTCTAGGCTTACTTATCTTCAATGTCAAAATTTTAACCTCTTTGGATACTGCGCCTGGTTTCGTGAGGGATATCCAGCATACTGCCGCCTGTGTCGTCAGCTTGCGATGTTGTACGCCCGGATCTTCCTGCTCGAAAACGCTTTGCCGGCGTCCGAGATTGAACAGGAGCTGGTCCATCTTCGCATGCGTGTGTAGGCGAATTCGAAGGTTCTTGTAGTGACAGGAAAATAATGGGGCAACAATGTCGGCCACTTCCTGTTCATCGTCTGAGTCGGGGTCCTCTGCACCCTATGATTGTTGCGGTCAGCATGAAGCTAGATAATAAGAACGAGACGAGTCTCACGCTCATTAAAGGCAGGTAAACCCGTAGAGATAGATACGCAAGCCCCGCGGCCGAGGTAGCAGTTGGCACAGAGCCGTAACGGCTATTGGCCCCTTTCTTGTACAAACCAAAGATTTCCCCGATGTAAAATCGAGTACCGTTCCACACGATTACCATGGATCCGATGGCCAGTGGGTTGAGTTGGTGGACATTTTTCACGCTAATATTTGGTAGGACTGGCGGCGCGTGCTTAGTGCGACGAATTTGTGCTTAAATTAATAAATATCACTTGCCATCTGCATTGACATATCGCTGAATCGCCCCCGTAACCCCCCTCCATCGGAGTTCACGCCATTTTTGTGGTTTTCTCTGTTGAATGACAGAGTTCTGGTCTTGAAGAACCCGCGTCAGGTTTGAAGCCTCTTGGTGTGTCATCTTCTCCGGCTCGGTATCATCATCTCCCTGTAAGCCAGCCTGTCTTGCAATGCGAGCGAGTGCGTAAGAAGAATCAATCTGTGAAACCTTCTCCGACTTGGTCGTTGTACCCGCCTGCCAATGGAGCCGTGCCTGAAGCATCATGGGTATGGATAACTTCAATCCCGTCGCGTCAATAAATTCGCTTCGGACTGGTTGTTGGGTGCTGGCGATGCGATTTGAAACCGGAGAAGGGGCCCGAGGGGGCCAATAAATGGAGGGGGAGGCGGCTGAGCATCGAGCTCGTTCAGAGCATTTTCGTAGTCGTCGCACAGAGCTGAATAGCGCGCTGCATCATGTGCTGCCAACGCAATGGCGCGAGACTCGGGTGAGCTGCGGTTACCGGAGAATGGCTCCGACACCTGCTGCTCGTCGTCCTCGTCTGCATCTTCATCGTCCGACTCGCCTTCCGAATCCGAATCAACTCCCCCGGAATTTTTTGTTTTCGGTGTCGGCAGCCCGAGAGGCGCCAATTTTAGCGGCTTTTGTGCGGTAGGTTTGGGTGCAGGTATATGCAGGAGCTGAGTGCAAATGAGGGATGCCTCGAGGAATCCGAGTTTCACGAGGGAATTCATCTCGGCGTCCGTCATCCGTACTTCCGCAAGTTTTCGGTCCTCGGCAGTTAACGGAGAAGCGTCGAAATCGAGAACGGAACCGACACGATGATTCCGCTCACGCTTCTCTTTGAACGAGCCCGATAGCAGGATGCGTTGACGGACCATGACGTGCTGCACCATCTTCAAGAACTCGGCGTAAGTAAAATTTGGCAGCATCATCCGTGCGAGTCCAAAAAAGTGTTCCACGAATTCGGTCCCTAGCAGCCAAGGAAAAAACGGTTGATTAGGATATCGCCGAGCAGATATGATTACCAGGAGGAGCATGCTATCACATAGTCGATTGAAGATCTGGAAGCTCTGAGGCGAGATGAATGATCTTGCCGTCGAATAGAGGTCGGGATATCTATTGCTCATCTGAACGATGTGCGTGCGCCACAAGTGGAGAAAGAACCGAGCTCGGAGGACTGCCAGAACACGGTTTGCGACCGTCATGGTACGGTTGAGCCAGGCATCGAAGAAAATACCTATCGCGTTCAAGGTACTTTAGTGGTGGAACGGTGGAAAAGCATTCGAGAACTCACCAAGCACGAAAAGGTACACAAATAGACCGCCGAAGCCGTCCTTTATCTTCATTTCCTCCCCCTCGCCACTGGTGCACGCCTGAAGCGCCTTGATGTGGAAGAGATGACGTGCAGGCCAGTCGTCTTGCTTATCAACATTGTTGACATCGCTCGGCAACAAACCGGACTCGCCGGTCGCTTGCAGGTCAATCAACGTCTCGTTCACTACGACGTCCTCTCCTAGTGTCGCGCTTTTTGTACCCGACTGCAGTTGATTGCGTGCTGTTTTCTTCCCGTGGCCTGAATCTTGATTCGATACCACGGGCCCGGTTTTCAGCACTGGCGCCTTGAGGTGAATGCCGTACAAATCGTAGTCATAAGTAAGTGGAGGGAATGATGACGGCTGGTCGTCCATCAGACGCTGGGCAGCGAGCTCGGACGCTGCACCATCTGCCGCGAAAGAAACCACCGATAGGGAGAGTTCTTCCGCCATCTTGAGGAGTTTCAGCTGCTGTTCGACAATTTGTGTGGCATCATCCTTGCCGTCCGTTGGAAGGAGAGCAACAACTTGCGGCGGTATGTGCGGGAGGGGGATCTGAGCTCGTGAAGTGAAGCCGCCGTACGAGCTTGGTTCTTCAACGGCTTCAATTTCTTGTACAGCAATACTTGCCGGACGACGCGGGCACGGAGCATGGCCGAAACACCGCCCATTGATCGAGTCTCTGTGCGCTCAATGTATTCAATGTACTTGCCGCCCGATAGGTGGATGCAGGATTTTGGCTCGATGATGACGACAGGTTTCGGGGGCGGGTTTTTGATCGGACCGGGTTCGAAGAATGCTTTGATACCAGGCGTCTGAAGGATGGATCAATATTTGAAAATTAGTTAAGTCATAAGACTGACCGCATTGACCAGTCGTGAGGTGTAGCTCGTGTGTCCTTTATTCGATGTAGATTCCGAGTCGGAATCATTTGTGTCCATTGGCATGGTCTGGGTGGTTTGCGAAGAACCCGTCTTTTCAGGCGGCCTGAAGAATGCCGTAATTGCTGTTGCGCCCCCCTTTTGAGGCTGTCAGTCCCTAACTGTTTCAGCCCAAACAATAAAACTCACAACGATCTTATTGACGGTGGGTTTTCGCACGATTGTCCGCACAGTGCGCTTGCCTGTAATGGCGGGGCACTTGGTTTCATGCTGGGTCCAGTTCTCGAGCTTGAACTCCCGAGTCGCATGAAGCTTGACCCAAGTGGAGCAGGCAGCACAGCGCACACGGTGCGCCTCAACGACGGAGATATTTGAATTAGCTTCAAGCAAGTCTTTATGCGCCTCGACATTTGTGGGCACACTTTTCGCTTTTTTCTCTGGCGCCTTTGACTCCATGTCAGGCTCGTCAAGCTTCCGTTTAGAGCTACTTTGTGGAGAAGTGATCAACGTTCAAGTCATGGAGATCCAATAGTCGTCTTTATTCTGAAGATGTCTTAATATCGGATCAACGCAGAAATATTAAAATAAGTAAACACACCGTGCTATACTACCGGCGGCTACGGATTTGAAAGAGCCTGACGCAGTTGAAGGAACCGGTACCATCGGAACATCAACCTGGCTCGGGGAAGGTGAACGCTCCACGGGTGCGGATTCCGACAACCCCGAGGCAGCCAAACCAACGGGTACCATAGGAATATCAACCTGGCTCTGTGAGGCTGGTCGTTCCTGGGGTGCGGGGAGGTCGACAGCCTTCACTTTTTTCCGAGAAGGCATAGGATGTAGCAGGCTAGAAGGAAATTAGTATTCAGAGGATAAAGGAGAAAGCGGATATACAAGAGGTTTTCTAGTATCATATCCAAAGTTTCGCTTCGGACCGTCGCCGTTTTGTCATTTGTCACAGTAGATATTGACTCGTGGTTTCCAATGGCGCGCATCGCATGAATAACGAAAAATCCGCATGCATAGACATTCATTTGACGCTGAAGTTCTGGCGGCGAATGATGGGTGACTTTCCATGGCGCTAAATCCATCCCCGGCTTGCCGAGTGTCGTAAAAATGGTTTCTGCGACCTCCACGAGAGCCTTCATGCTTACTGTGAGTAGGCAAGGACCAGGAAATACGTAAAATACTCACCGGTTCAGCCCACATGTACGATTGAAGCTCCGGCACACTGTCAAAAATGTGCATTTCCCTCGTGCTTTGGTCTACCCACCCGAGAACCCAGTGTGGAGGATCGCTTCCGTACAAGGGTATTAGCCAGCGAGCCTTTGCTAATAGCATCTCTTTTTGCCCGTGCGCCTAACCGTACTTGAGCCATGGCCCATACAGACAGAGCAGCGCGACGTACCGCATTTTCTATGTGGTCCATAATGGTTCCATACATCTCGTTTTGCGGGACCTTCTTGGAAATTAGGGCGCTGAGCCATGTTGAGAATACCGCAAAGTCGTCTCGCCCATCCTTCTCGCCAAGTAGCTGCAGCAAAGCACCGACCACATCAAGGACCGTGCCCGGTACCTTGAGTTTGGCACCATCCCGAAGACATGCAATGTCATCTGCACCGAGCTGGCGGCCGCGAAGTCCAAGGGGAGCTTTTAATGCAGCTCTTAGCTCAGAAAATCGATCCATGGAGAGAGATGCCGCCAGTTGTCGCCAATAGAGATTTGAAAAAGATTACCTAAGACTTGCACCAAAACGGGCTAGCAGGGATTTATGGGCGCGCGCTCAGCCATTGTTTAAAACCACTTCACGGAGGAAACAAGTTAAAAAAGCCCGAGTTTGGCTATTTTCAGGCTGTTACAACATCGCCAGAAGCTTGACCTTCGGATTTGTCCCATGCACGCATGCCAGCAACTTGGCGGTGTCTTCAAAACCTCGCTGGGATGCTGTAGAATACATGTATAGCTCGCTAATAGTGATGGGCGTTGAGAGTCGAAGCAAGTCATACAATCACCGCGATTGACAGCTTAAGAATCAGAATGAAAGTAGGACACGCTTCATTAGAAGAGTTGATCGGAACGAGTGCCGCTCTCTGCCGGGCGATATGCCATCAAACTCCGCGGTGTTCGTCAAAATCCCGGCTCAAAAAGCCACTATTGGGACAAGGCTGGCGATTTTGGGGCCTCAAAAAGCCACTTTTGGGACAAGGAAATCTGAAATTTTCGCCCTCAAAAAGCCACTTTTTGGGACCACCCTTTGGTGGAGTTTCACGGGGCCTGGTATCCGTCTCCATCGTCCGGTAACAATGGAGTGAGAGAGAACTGCCAGCTCAGTATGATGCAGAAAAGATGGAAGGAGGGGCATCATTCCCATAGACATGCCATGTCCACGCTAGACGGATCGTTTGCAACAGAGACACATTTAGACCGATAGACCACGATATACACGATCACGTTGCCAGAGACATATGGGAGACCCGGCTAGACATCGTCGCCACGCGGTACGCGCGCCATCAAATTCAGAAGCGGATTTTTCCATATGTGCCCGTCCTATTACACTGTTACACTCGCCAGTTGCCGCAATACTGGATGGACTTGTAAAAAAAAATGCAAATTCCCAGAGTAGTAAAGCATGTGATTTGTGAGCGGCAAATCTATAAAAGCGCGTGCCCCGCGCCCTTTCCTCTTGCTTTTGCCCACATTCCTTCCACCAAATTTCCCTCCTAGCCATTCTATGTATACCCCGTTGGCCCCGCACCTGGCTCTTGACAGGTAATCAGGTAAGTCTGTCAGTGTCTCTTCCAATTCTGTTTTGGCCGACTCGAACCTGCGTGCGTGTGTCGACCTTACTTCTGTTTCCGAATATGTTGGCATTACCTGCCTACCTACCTACCTATCGTACGACTAGTATGTACCATTGCGACCCGAAGATCAAATCAATCTCCACCTCCCTCCTGCCTGCCTGCCAGCCAGCGCCCCGCATCAATCTCCCCTTCTTGCCGTTCTGTAACCTGTAACTTACGCCAGCGCCCCAATCATCTACGCCGTTCATTACCCATCACCGGGACTCCACGTCGCCGTACTAACTGCCATGTTGCGTCGCTACACATTGTACTAGGATTAGAAGCTGATTAGGAGCTTACTCGCCTCGCTTCCCTCGCCACTCTCGTCATACTCGCATTCGCCTTCTCGGAAGGCGATTATTGTATTTATAATAAAGAAGGCGAGTACTGCATTTGACGAAGGCAGAGAGATCACACAAAGTAGTATTCCAATCCGAATTCCATTTGATTCCATTCCATTCCGTTCGTGAGTAAGATAAGAGACTATATACTGGTTAAGATATGAGTACAAATGCACTGGATGCGAATATTGTGTGCGACGCGATAATGTGGGCGAATGCGAATATTGTACGAAGAGATAACAAAGTGAGGGTGCTAGACGAGACGAGATATGCGCGTCGAGATGGGATGAGATGCGGAGAATAGATATTTATTCAGATTCAGATTGAATTGGGGTGGGTAGGACAGAGCGGGCGATGCGTGCACTACGCGCCGCCGGGTTTGACCCCGCGGCGTCAGGCGCGGGACAGGCTGGTAGGTCACCAGCGCGGAGGTGGGGTAGGTCGAAAGGCCCGTCGTCATGAGACGATAAGGCGGATCGAATAATAGTCGAATGCAGGTGGGGGCACGACAACTACGGGTCTAGGCTGCGATGTGTATAGCGAACGACCGCCCATGCGCATGGTGTGTATGCGAGCGCGGGAGGGGGAACGAGCGCAGCAGGTCGTGGAAGCGGCCGCTCTTCTGTGCGGCGGGGTGCGAGTCGACGTCCATCGGCACGTCCAGCTCCTTCGCTGGTGGGGACGACGAGAGGTGAGAGGAGGAGTGGGATGAAGAGGCAGGCGTGCGCGGGGACATGCTGGCGGCGCTGCTCTGCGGGCTCGAGAGCTCGAGCTCGGGGACGCTCGTCTTCCTCGTATGCCGTGGCACTGCCAGGAGCATGGGCTCAGGCGCCCTCACCGGCTCCGGTGCCAGCGCAAAGGCGAGCCCCGCATGGTGCGCCATCAAATCCGCCTCCCCCACCCCCAGCTCCCAATCCAGCACCCCCAAAAACTCCCGCTCGATCCTTCCTACGTCTCGCTTCCCGAACACGCCCGTGCACAGCGCCCAGTGCACATTCTTCAGCGTGGAGTCGTTCGCGTACTTGCTCGCTGCGATCAGCGCGCCGAGGAACACGCGCTCGAGGGCCCATTCCTCGATGGCGATGGAGAGGTGGGGGCGTGCGCGGAAGACGTAGACGAGGGCGGTGAGGAGGGTGGGGGCGGTTACTTCGGCGCGGGAGAGGACGGTGCGGACGAAGGTGGTGAACTTTGGGATGTAGGGGGAGCGTGTGGGGGCGCGGCCGCGGGTGGGCGTGCGGCCCAGGGCGTGGTCGACGGTTTCTGCGACACAGTCGACTACGTAGTCTGTGGGTGGGTGTAAGACAAGGAACAAAGACCAAGGCGAAGAAAGAGAGACTGACCGATGACCTGCCGTGAGAGCTTGATGTCGACGAGCTGGAGGAGCGCGGCGGGGTGGCGCGCGGGGTCGACAAGAGAGGCCGCGTGTACCAGGCTGCTCCGGGTACTGCTGCTCGAGCTCGACAAAGACGAAGACGAAATGGAGGAGACGCTGCTAGTAGAGTATCCCATAGGACTCGAGCCCGCACTGGAAGACGACGAAGAACTGGAAGCAGGCGAGCTGAACATGCTTGTCCTGAAATGCGGGGCGGGGGTAGGGTACGGCCATCCTGTTCCAAGCCGGCCTTATATAGAGATTGGAAAAAGCAATCAAAGTCCAAAGCGTTCATTGACGAAGCGTGACGAAGCGCGGGCCCTGACTCGCCAGACAAATTGGGGGAGGGGACAGCCACTGATGCGTGATGCAAGCCGATTGAGTCGCCCATTGCGTGTGTTTGCCCTGATTAAGTAATCGCATAATTTGATCTGCCGCTGTGCATATGCGTGCACTCTGTGGCTCCTCGCTAAGCTGTGCAGGTTCTTCACTTTACTCTGGCGCGTCACCTCGAACCGGGGCCGTCGTGCGGATCCGAATCTGTCGCCAAACGACAGTACTGTTTGCCTTCCGAGTCGGACTTTCCTAATCGAATGACTCGCACAGGCACGGGCACGGATACCCTCCCGAATCCGAATGCGCCCGCGTCCGCCTACACATAATCCGCTTTGACCACCTCGCAACGCCCCATCGCGATCAATCAGAAACCGGCGACCCACCAGCTTCCCGCCCTCCCGTGCCTACTTTTGCAAGATGATTCATCAGCAGTCATCAGCCCGGCTCTCAGCGCAACGTCCGCTTCCTCAGCGCAACGCTTGATAAGCAAGCCTCCGAGTCCGATTCCGATTCCGTTTATCCTCTCCTTGATAACCATGTCCAAATCGCGTTTGTCTGTCTGTCGCCTTGAGCTTCGTGTGTGCACGATTCGGGGCCGCGAATTGCCTATGAACGGGATACCGAGTATTTGCCAAGACCCCGCCATTTTTCTCGCTCAGTCTCCGAGCCTGACTCGGTTAACTGCTTATTCATTTCATCTAGGACGGGTCGCGTCTAGACGCAATGTGTTATTCGGCATTTGTATTTCGGGACACTTGCCTTATGCCGTTATCAACCTTTCTCGTTTTTTCTTTTGCCTCCGTCGATGTTCTGCTGTGGACCGGCTGGCTCGAACACGAATCACTCATCTGGGGCAATTCTGAGGCGCGTCAGAGACGATTTGAACGGGACTCCATGATTTTTCTATCTCGGATTCGCCGAGTCCCTTGTCCGCTGATTGAAAGCCGGCTCGCGTATGGCTGGCGGCCATAATATATTAACTCTCCCAATCGGAGAGATCTCCGTCTTGGAGTTTGGAGATTGCTGGGACGCCCTGTGCAGGCTTCCCTGGACTTGTAGGCCTGAAGCGCGATAAAACTGAATCCTATCACCAGGCGTAAAACAAAATGAGAAGCTAGCTACAGCCCGGCCCTACTGGGACAGCGGGAATGGTGTGGTCAGGGTCCTTGCTCCGGGTCGCGCACTTCAAGTGGTTCATGAATATGAATCCTACAGTCGTCAAGAGAACTGAATTATGAATGAGTGATATGGTTTATTCTCGTCCTGATTCGTCGAAGGCCATTCCACGCTCAGGGTGGTTCAACATGAATCAAGGCGGAGCCAGTTCCAACAGAAACCGCGCCTGAATGCATACCTGCTCGGGTTAACCGCATTACAAATAAAATGCAAACATACATTACAGACCCACCCGTTTCCCATGTTTGTCTCAGGATCCGCACAAGGCCTGCCTCCGAATGCGGAAATAATGGTCTGAAGAGACACCGGCTGATGGGCGACGTGACGGCGCCATTGCGACGAGTCAAGTCGAACCTGTTCAATTCACCGAACCAGCGTGCTCGTACTTCGGTACTTACGCTTGTCAATTATGCGAAGGCATAAATTGCGCTGTTGACAATTCGACCTGTCTGCGCCTACTAAATTCCAACCGTGAATGAAATCACAACGGTGCGGATAGAGCGGGACGTACCTTTCCTGGTGACACTGTTCTTAACAATTCGACGCCTGCGCCTCCTAAATGCCAAACGTGACACTGAATGAAATCACAACCGTAACACTGCCCGGTGCCGACTTGAAAGAGGTCAACGGTTACTAGCCGGTGTCACGGGGCGATCCTAGCCTATCCTAGCACTGCAAGGATCATAGGCTGACAGCGGCAGTCGATGACAAAAGGGGCCAGGAACTGTGGTACTTACACGTCCAGGGACCAGGCTTTACTTGAACCTGCTACGGCCGCTCGCGCACCAGGGACTCCGAGTTCGAACTTACAATTAGCCAAATTCGTAGGGGAGGGAGTGGAAATGACTGACAGTCCGCGCGCTGATCCAAAGGTGGCGATAGAGCGGAAAAGAAAGGCGAGAGGAGGCTGTCTGCTCATGAACTGCGCAACCGAAAGGAGAAGCCAGGTGCACAGCCATCTGATGGCCTAGTTCAAAATCTAATCAGATTTGCCAGGGTTGACTTGGCGCCGGGCGTGCCTGAACATCGAACGTTCATGATCGTTCAGGAATCCGAATGCTCTTATTCAAATATTGCAGCGAGCCAAGGTACACCTGCGCGCTCGATTAAATCCCTACTTATGGCTTGGTGGAAATCAGGTGGGAGGTCAGACGGCAAGCTGAGCCCGCCGGTTGCGTGGCGACGCACCTGCGCAATGATACTTAGTGATGTCCGCAAACGAACGGCTTTATCCAGCCGCGTTAACGTTTCCGCAGCGGCAACGGAGAGACAGCGCTCGACGAAAATCAGCGAAAATCTCGACGGAAGAACGAAACGGCGGCAGCTCGACCTAGCTTGGCGGGTAAACGCCGGTTCGGCTCGTCACGCAACCCACGTAATCGGCATATTTCCCTTCATCACCTTTTTTTCGGATGATTTCCGTTCCATGCCGAGCTCAACACGCAATGGAACAAGCGTGAGTCCACATGATGGATACAGGGCCAGCCAACGTCCAGTGCAAGATTAGCCGTCGTGGCCATGGCTCGGATAAAGTGAGGGACGTGCTCAAGACGTGCTCTTGGTTCGACAGTCGGGCTGCAGCGGGATCGATAATCACTCAGCTCGCTACTTTCCCGTCAACGACTTGATCATCCGGACACCCCCGTGCGCGGCGTGCGGCGTGCCTGCCCGTTTTCGATGTCGTGATTAATTCTGAACTGTTCCGCTGCCGCCTGGGCGGTAGGCACATTCCAAACCAGCTTGAGCGACATTGCCTGATCAAGGAGTTCTCGGTGGGCGCCACGGCCGTAAGCACCATATGTCCATGGGGCTGTGCGGCCTTCGTTTCTCGAACTCCCGCATACCGGTGATCAGAAGAAATAAAAGATAGAATATGAGGTGAGTTGGATGTCAGCGGGGACGTCGGCATCGTTTCGAATCAATTTCTATCCCGTTTCGAGGCAACGGCGAGCGCCCCGATGAGATGGGTATACTGTAGATTGGCGTTGGAATGATGCTGCAGACCACACAGGTTCATAATTTCGATTCATAGTTATTTCTTCGATTTCAAGCCCGGTAATAACTGTGGAACTGAGTGGTCTGATCACATACCTGCTGGACCCCGAGAAGAAATTTTGGAACCGAATGGAGAAACGGAGCGGGGGTTGCTTGCGACGATCAATTAATGCCCGAAGACAGCGTGGGACGTAATGTGTTGGTATTTTTTATTTCGGGGGACTTTCCTTGTGCGGGTAGCCTATATCAAGGGTTATCAGAGGTTATCCACCTTTCTTTTTTTTGCCTCCGTTGGGTTTCCGCTGTGGAACGGCCAGGTCGAACACGGATCACCACTCTGCCGACCAATTCTGAGGCGCATTAGCAGCGATTTGAACGGAGTATTTGCCGAGACCCCGCCATTTTTCTCGCTCAGATGTCTCCGAGCCTGAGTCGGTTAGCTGCTTATTCATTTCATCTAGGATGGGTCGCGTCTGGACGTAATGTGTTGGTCGTTATTTTATTTCGGACACTTGCCTTGTGTGGTTATCAACCTTTCTCTTTCTTTTTTTGCCTCCGTCAATGTTCCGCTGTGGAGCGGCTGGCTCGGACACGGATCACCGCTCTTGGGGACTTGAGGCGCATCAGAAACGATTTGAGCGGGATTCCGTGATTTTTCTAAGATTTCGCCGAGTCCAGTGACCGCTTATTGAAAGCCGGGTCGCGTAGGGCTGGCGGCGGTAATATATTAAGTCTCCCAATCGGGGAGATCACCGTCTTGGAGTTTGGAGATTGCTGGGACGCCTTGTGTGGGCTCGCCTGGACTCGGAGGCTTGAAGCATGATAAAAATGAATCCTATCACCAAGCGTAAAACAAAAGTGAGAAGCTAGCAACAGCCCGGCCTCACTGGGACAGCGGCAATGATGCGGTCAGGGTCCTTGCTCCGGTGTCGCGCACTTTAAGTGGTTCGTGAATGTGGTTCCTACGCCCAGTCGTCAAGAGAACTAAATTATGAATGAGTGATGTGGTTGATTCTCGTCGAAGGCCATTCCACGCTCAGGGCGGTTCAACATGAATCAAGACGGAGCCAGTTCCAGCAGAAACCGTGCCCGAATGCGGCCCTGCAGCCAAACCTCGGGTCAACTGCATTACATATAAAATGCAAACATACATTACAGACCCACCCGTTTCCCATGCTTGTCTCGGGATCCGCACAACGCCTGCCTCCAATTCCGGAAATAATGCTCGACACCGGCTGTTAGGCGACGTGACGGCGCCAGTGCAACGAGTCAAGTCGAACCTGTTCAATTCACGGAACCAGCGTGCTCGTATTTACGGTACTTACGCTTATCAATTATGCGAAGGCATCAATTGCGCTCTTAACAATTCGACCTGTCTGCGCCTCCAAAATTCCAAACGTGAATGAGATCACAACCATGCGGAATAGAGCGGGACGTACCTTTTCCGGTGACATTGTCGTATTGGAAGAGATCAACGGTTACTAGCCGGTGCCACGGCGATCCTAAACTGACAGGAAGTGATTGGCAAAATGTGCGATGCACTGGATGTTTACATGGTACCTGCTACAGCCGCTTGCGCGCTGGGAACGCTGATCTGGAACTCACATGTGAGCCGGGTGTTGATGTTCGCATACGCTTTTGGCTTGAGTTAAAATTATAATTTAAACAAAACCGACGATTCCGTGAATAGAACGACACTTTGATGTGACCGAGATTAGAATAGTAGGTCTTCAACCAGATGCACGTGTAGATAGAGACCCGAGTATGTCTTGTCATCGGCTATCCGAGCGGACAAAGCGACATCTCGCACACAAGAGATGCAAGCAAGATCCCGGATCCGCCAAGCAATGCCAACTTGTGCCTGGTTCAAATTGCGAGGGTCAAACAAGCCATCAGAGGCGGCGGTGGTGATGATGATGACTACTGCTACACGCCACTGGTGTTTCGTTCGACGGTTGTGTAGCAGCGGGAGTTGTAAATAGGTGCTGTAAAGCCTGTCCATGGATTATTGTTTATCTCTGAAAGCACTAGTCGGATGTGCTCCAAAGTTGTGAAGCAGAGCTGCAGGTAAGTTCCACCTTAGTGGCATTGGTTCGACAGCAAAGTCAGGAGGAAGATGCAGAATAGGGCCAAAGTATTTCAGAAGCAGGACAAGAACGACAACAGCTCAGATCTCAGAGAAGTGAAAATGGAGTCCGGGCAATCTGAATTTCCGTCACGTGAGGCATTCCGCTCGGAATCATCTCTATAGGACGTCATTGCGAACTTGAATTAGCCAAATTAATATCGAGGAAGGAGTGGAAATGACCGACGGCCCGCGCGCTGATGGCGATGGAGCGGAGGCGCTGTCTGCTCATGACTGCGCAATCGCAGCAGACACAGACGAAAGGAGGGGGAGAAGCTACACAGGTGCACAGCCATCTGATGCCCTGGTTCGAAATCTAATCTGATTTGCCATGGTTGACTTGGCGCTGGGCCTGAGCATCGAACGTGCACGATCATTCAGGACTCCGAATGTTCTTTATGCAAATATTGCAGCGAGCCAAGGTACACCTGCGCGCTCGATTAAATCCCTGTGGCGTGGTAGGAATCAGGTGGATGATCCGACGGCAAGCTGAGCCCGTCGGATGCGCGGCAATGCACCTACGCAGTGATGCTTGAATCCCCAGCACCTAGCCACGTCAACGTTTCCGCAGCGGCAACGGAGACAGCGCTCAACGAAAATCAAATGAAAATCTCCATGACGGCGGCAGTCCGCCGATTAAACGCCGGTTCGGTTCGTCACGTACCCCACGTAATCGGCACCCTTTCCTCGTCATCCTTTTTTCAGATTTCCGCGCGGGCCACGCAACCGCGCAACCGCAGGTGAAAATCGACACGTACACAATCGAGAAGATTCTCTCAGCTTACATGGAAGATTTATCCATGGTTAGCAGACTCGGGAGTCGGATGCGGTATTCTCAGCCTTTCTGGTTCGAAGCTGTTCGAAGGATCAAGGTAAGTTCAGATTACTGAGACTTGCTTTCAGCTAGACGCTGACTCAACCCGACGTCAGTCTGCAACGGAGAGGATAATCATCCAACCCCCTGCTTTTCCGCCAGCGATTTGATCATCCGGACACCCGCGCGCGCGGCATACCTGCCCCGATGTCGTGATTAATTATTTCTCATGAGCTTTTATTCTTCCGCGACGCCGGCAATTAGGCTCTGACTGACTGTCATTGCTGCAAGTAAATTTAAACGCACTGATTAATCGCTGCAGACGCCATGATTGATCAATCGCAATTTTTGATGCGCTCGGGATGTCCGCAATAGCTTGCCCTCGGTTAAATACGGACCCGCAGGACGTTACAATTATTCAGCGCAAAGCGTGAGTCGTAAATTTGGCTTCATAATGCGCCTGGAATACTCGCATCTTATTTAGATTGCTTAGTTGGATGCAAGTTGCCTGGAGATCACCCTTTCGTCAGGTGGGGTTGATGCAACTCTCGCCGCACTGACGCAGACGGCGTCCGATTCCAGTCAACTATGACGACAATGCATCTTAGACACTGTACATAGGTAAGATCCAAGTTTAAACAGCTCCAGCTCCAATGCGATCCCAGATGAAGTTGAACAAGCGAGCCACTTCGTGCGCCGAGGTTAGTTTTTGTTCTTGAGCCAAGGAGTTGATTTGGGAGAAGTCTTTACCGGGATTAAGGAGAGGTGTAAACCCGCATACTCAGTAAATCTACCCACCTACCTACCTACCAGTATCTAGGACTCCCTGATTGAATGACTTGACGACGCCCAGACGTGATAACCATCGAATCCAACGTCGAGCTGAGATGCCGAGCTCCTGCCCAACTTGTTGACGGCGGCCCGCAAACGACGCTAACTGTCGTACCTGGTTGGATCCGTGCCGAGTTGGCGTCAACTGTCCTAGGCTATCGCCGTCGCGCGATACGGGATGATGTGCAGCAACTGCAAGTTCAACTTGAGCACCTGTTTGGGGATAGATGCTTGGGAGGCGAGGATCGTCAGTGCGTCAAGTGACCGTGTGCCTGAAGGGTCCGGCTCCGTGGTGGGCGGAATATCCACTCCCATTACCAGAGTCACAAGATCCCGATGATGTCGGCGATCCACGTTGAAGCACGGGTGGTGATCCACATTGAGCGCGATCTGCCCACGGTGCAGGTGCAACAGGCGACGGGGTCGAGCTCCCGCCATTCGATTTCGATTTAGATTTAAATCAGTCGGACGGACGAACTGCTTGGAAGATGAGGGTACATAACCCTCTGACTCCCATTCGGAGTACATCTCACTAAACTGACCGCAGCGCCTCGGACTACTTGCAGTGTACCTACACTATGTGGACAAAATGATTGAAAGGTCAGTTTACCGGCCATATCTCAAGAATGAGAGCATGTTTCTCCCTCAACTAAAGTATAAGACTGTTGAGCAGGACCCGCCCTACCATTCTGCATGGATGTCGACATCAAAATATGTTGATGCGCCATCAGCCGGGCCGAAATACGGAAAAGACCGAAAAAGGGCCGTGTTCAGCTTGAGCTATCATTTTCTTCGGGACAAAGTGAATCATGCAGATTGTAGTTCATAATATTCTATACCATGTCACACTTTGAATCATGCAAAAATATGCCGGCAATAGCGAGATACGGAGCCCGCAAGATGACCAAAAACGGGTGAAAACTGGTGAAAACTGGTGAAAACACCAGAAAACAAGAGAAATAGTAATTTTCCGGCGCCCACAGCTCGTTATTGGCTGTATATTTTTGCACAATTCAAAGTTGGAGATGCCATAGGACATCCCCATCTACCATGTGGGTGATTCAGTTTCCCCCCAAAAGAATCACAACTCAATTTGAAAGTGGCGATTTTGGGGTCTCTTCCGCATTTGGGCCCAACTGATGGCGCATCAATATATTTTGATCCCATCTTTGTTGCTGAATGGTAGGGAGGGTCCTACCCAACAGCCCTATACTTGAGTTCACCTGAAAATATGGTCTCATTGTTGAGATATGGCCGAAAAACCGACCTTTCAATCATTTTGTCCACATAGTGTACCCCCGAGCAATGAAGGAAAGGTTATTTATCTGCAGACGACAAGACAGGGATTGTACTTCCTCCTCGCGTTTCTGGCTGCAGCCAAGGCTAGAAGATACCCATCTCCAAATCGGGTGGAAGTGTAATCGCGCCTCCACCTGCTGTCCTCACAAATTTGGCACCTTCAAAATGACTTGTCCTGTGATTCGAGCACAAGAATCGCGTCGAAAGCCGTGGAAGTTCTCAGAATCAGATGGAAAAAACCCCTTGAGAATCTAGATGACTCCCCTCTCGCGCTCCAAGCCCAGCCAGCAACGCGAACTCAGGCTGACTCGTCGAATCGCGTCGAACCGCGTCGAACCTATCGGAATCGCGTCGAATCGCGTCGAACCTCTCAGAACCTCGTTGAACTTGGAGTCCCCTGCGGATTCAGATGACTCGCTCCAAGCCAGCCCATGGCCAGCGACTGAGCACGCCCTCAGGCTGACTCGTCGAATCGTGTTGAACGAGTGAGAATCGCGTCGAACATCTCAGAATCGCGTCGAACCCCATCGGAATCGCGTCGAATCGCATCGAACCTCTCAGAACCTCGTCGAACTTGAAAGTCCCCTGCGGATCCAGATGACTCTCCTCTCGCGCAGCAACGCGAACTCAGGTTGACTCGTCGAATAGCGTCGAACGATCCAGAATCGCGTCGAATCGCATCAAAAAAATCTCTGAGGATCCATATGACTCGCCGCACGCCCACTCCAAGCGACCGCTGACTCGTTGAATAGTGTCGAATGACTCGGAATCGCGTCGAACCGCGTCGAGAAAAAAACTCCAGGATCTGGATGACTCGCGCGCTCCAAGCGAGCTCAGCGGGCAACGCGAGCTCGCTAATCCGCATTCCAGAACCCCCTCGAAAAAAACCTACGAAATCCTCGCGCCGCCCGTGTCCCGCAAATTACATGAAGTAGAAGTTCTTTCTGGATTGCTATCTCTCGGAACCACCGCGGGTCGGCATGCGTACGGTGGCGGCGTCACCAGATCAAATTAATCTCGGTGCTGGACGAGGCGAGATGTGCGGCGTCGAGATATGATGGGATGAGATGCGAGAATAGATATTGCGAAGCAGACACAAGATAGTGGTGGGATTGAATGGGGGTGGGAGGTGGGGGGCGGTGCGTGCACTACGCGCCGCCGCCGTCACCCGGTGGATTTAGCACCCGGGCAGGCTGGTGTGACACCAGCGCCGCGGGTGTGGGTGGGTCGAAAGGCCTCGCGGCTGATCGAATAATAGTATCGTCTTCACATGCGGTCGATTGCAAGTGGATGCGTCTGAGCAGCGACGTGGATCGCGAACGACCGTCCATGCGCATGATGCGTATGCGGCCGCGGGAGCGGGAAGGAGTGCAGGAGGTCGTGGAAGCGGCCGCTCTTCTGCGCTGGGGGGTCGACGTCCATGGGGACGTCCTTCGCGTGCGCAGGGGAAGAGTGGGAGTGGGAAGAAGAGGACGAGGCGGGCGTGCGCGGGGACATGCTGGCGGCGCTGCTGGCCGGGCTGGAGGGCTCGAGCTCGGGGATGCTTGGGTGGCGGGAGTGCGTGGGGCGGGGCACCGCAAGCAGCTTGGCAGCGGCAGACACGGGCTCAGGTGCCCTCACGGGCTCCGGTGCCAAAGCAAAGGCGAGCCCCGCATGGTGCGCCATCAAATCTGCCTCCCCCACCCCGAGCTCCCAGTCAAGCACCCCCAAAAACTCGCGCTCGATCCGTCCTACGTCCCGCTTCCCGAACACGCCCGTGCACAGCGCCCAGTGCACGTTCTTCAGCGTGCTGTCGTTCGTGTACTTGCTCGCTGCGATGAGCGCGCCGAGGAACACGCGCTCGAGGGCCCACTCCTCGATGGCGATCGAGAGGTGCGGGCGCGCGCGGAAGACGTAGACGAGCGCGGTGAGGAGGGTGGGGGCGGTTACTTCGGCGCGGGAGAGGACGGTGCGGACGAAGGAGGTGAACTTTGGGATGTAGGGGGAGCGCGTGGGGGCGCGTCCGCGGGTGGGCGTGCGGCCCAGGGCGTGGTCGACGGTTTCTGCGACGCAGTCGACTACGTAGTCTGTGGGTGGGTGTGAGACAAGGAACACAGACAAAGGGTAAGAGAGAGAGACAGACCGATAACCTGCCGTGAGAGCTTGATGTCGACGAGCTGAAGGAGGGCGGCTGGGTGGCGCGCCGGGTCGACAAGAGAGGCTGCGTGTACCGGGCTGCTCCGGGTACTGCTGCTCGAGCTCGAAGACGAAGTGGAGGTGGTGCTGCTAGTGGAGTATCCCATAGGACTCGAGCCCGCAGAAGACGAAGACGAAGCCGACGAAGAGCTGGAAGCAGGCGAGCTGAACATTCTTGTCCTGGAATGCGGGGCGGGGCCAGTGTACCGCCATCCTGCTCCAGGCCGGCCTTATATAGAGTTTGGATGAAAAAGCAGGAACAAGCGCGGGCTTTGGCTGCATGATGAAGCGCGCTGGTCACCAGCCCGCCCGACTCGCCAGACAAATTGGGGGAAACACGGCCCACACACGGACTTGCCTTATTGGGACATCACGTGTTACTGCGGCCATCACGGCAGCTATCGTGCGCGCAAGTCCTCAAATCATCGAAATAAGAGTCAGAAAGGTATACGGTGCAGGGTTAGAATTTGAGAGGTAGTGGAATGGGTGACTATAACCTATTAATGAAGGTACACTGTTTTATCCTACTCTAAGGAAAGGGCAGAGGGTATCGAGTGGCAATGCGGCAGTGACGCGTCAAGGTGGATCGGGATCGGCCAAGCTCGCACACGACCCATAAATATTGTCCGCTCTACATATAGTGGGGGAAGTGGTCTCGAGTGTTAAGGGAGCCGCCTGGGGTATTGAGTACCTCCAGGGAACAAGGGCGGTGGCAACTGAAGCCTGCTGCCTGGCCGCCGGCGGGTGGCAATTGTAACTTTCGGGTTGGCCTTCGAGGAATCAGTAGTGTTATACCCATAAAACTTTCGAAATGGGAGGATGAGAGCGGAGGGAGGATGGGTGTGTATAATGAGGGACGTGGGGGTATAGGGAAGGCGAGGTGGATGTGGTTGTGGTCGAAGCAGTGTTTGATGTGTTTATTGTTCTCTGTGCCGCATGATGGCCGTCCCACACGTGGTGTTCTCAATCAGGCAGGTCCGTGTGTGGGCCTACCTTCCCAAATTGGGGAAGGGACAGCCACTGATTCCTGATGCAAGCCGATTGGGCGTGTGTTTGCCCTGGTTAAATAATCGCATAATCACATACGATCTGCCTGCGTGCGTGCGTGCACTCTGTGGCTCCTCGCTAAACCGCGCAGGTTCCTTACTTTACTTTGGCGCGTCACCTCGAACGCCTGGGGCCGTCGTGTGGATCCGAATCTGTCGCCAAACGACAGTCGCGTTTGTCTTCCGAGTCGGACTTTCCCAATCTAATGACTCGCACACGGATACTCTCCCGAATCCGAATGCGCCCGCGCCCGCCTACGCATAATCCACCTTGACCTAAACCCGGCGACCCACCAGCTCCCCGCCACATCAGCAAAACCCGGGCTAGCTACACAGCACTACATAGCAGCCCATAGCTCGTGTAGTGCCCATAGCAGCTGTAGTGAAGGTGGTTTACTTCATAGTGCTCTGTAGTTCAGGTGGTGCGCTCCATAGTGCTCTGTAGTTGAATAGGGGCTATTAATCATCGAGAAAAGAAATGGATGACCTTCAACCCTTACGCCCAGTGAGAACAGGTTCTGCTGGAGTTTGCTACGATCGGCTGGGATCGACTCCTGATGCTGGCATCTGCTGGAATCTGTACTGATTCTGAATCTTTTTGAAAAGTTGTCTAGAAAGCTGAAAAACTGGGAGTTCTGTAACGTTCTGTTTTTGAAAACCAAAATTTCCATTGAGGACACCACGGATTCTTATCCGCGCTAAGTCCGTTGATGTCGATTGTCGAATGTGTCGGACTTTCAATTGCCTTCTTCTCTTCCGCCTTTTCGCTTCCCTCCTCCTCCTCTAGGCTCGCTCCCCCATCCACCTACTATCTAATCCCTGCTTCCTCCTCCTTCTGTGGACACTGGACTGCTACCGCCGTGCTGCGCTCGATGACTCTGCTTCCTCTTACTACAATCAAGGCAAACAACATCCGATGGGCAGCGCGCGCGTGCACCTGCGAGCTGACGTGAATGACCTCCTAGTCCCCTTTCAGGTGGGTGCATGCACGACCAGTATCTTATAACCAGACGCTACAACAAAATCTTACTCGCTAGTGCGCGACTGACCACGCCATCTTACTTCTTTCACTGCTGAATCGATGTCGGCCACCTCCCCTGCCCGCCCCACCGTACATCGTACAGTATCTCCCCCTCTGCATCCTACCCTTTCTCACACGCCCCAGGTGACCGCCATCCGCGGAAAACCCGTAAGCACCTGCGTTGGGTTTCGTGTCTCGGTGAAGATCCGCAAGACCACGCAGCCCCAACTTAGCCGCCGAGAGAGCACCTCGGCTATGACTCGATGAGCATCGTCATCGTCTCGGCCGGCTCACGCTCACGCTCAACGCGGCCGAGGTAGATGCACTCGACTTCTTGCGGCTACACCGGCGCGAACGAGGTCCGCTTTTCGACGGAGGTGAGCCACTGAATTTGTTTCATTGTGATGTTTTTCTTACACCTTCCCCTTCTTACTAGACCTCGGATGCCAGACCCATCAGCTTGACGCGCAACCGCGCTGAACGAGCCTTCTTGAAATGGCAAGTCCTCCCCTGCGACATTATTTGTTATGCTCACTGCTTCACGCACACAGCATTTCGACGCGCAGAGAAAGGTCACGACCACGGCCAAAAACAGGGTGCGTTTATTAGATTGCATTTCTGTCTTCATGTTGTGCTGAGCGGTAACTCAGAAAATCCTAAACCATCGTTGATACGGAGCGAAACGAGCGCGAGCGGACGTGAACTGGCGGATTCACCTGTGCGAGGGCAGGGCGAGAGTGTGGGTGCGGTTGTGGGCGTGGATGGCGCAAGGGTGGAGGCGGGCGCGTAAATGCGGGGGGAGCGGGCGCGGGTGCGGGTGCAGGTGCGGGTGCGGCACGTGTAATCGATATAAAATGAATATATATATTCGAAGTAAATCGGGACAATCCCAGCACATTGAGTGGTACCCGGCAGCTCCTAGCAACTGGCAGCAGAAATAAATTCCGATTTTTCTGCTGCCACTTGCTGTGGTTTGCTGGCATCTATTATTTTGACCACGGTCATTCTCAGCAACTGACAGCAGCCCACAGCAGAGCCGGTTGTCACTGGGCCTTACAATTTGTAACTTTTCAAGTCAGAACCTAAGTGCGACTCACACCTAAGATTGCCAAATTTAGGTGCAGCCGAGGTGAATGTCGAACATCTGGATATAAGATTGCAAAACAGTGGGCCTGAAACTGGTACTCATTTGAGTAGTTTCGGTTCAGCTAACTCTTTAACTGAAATCAATGAAATGAGATTCAGTTCCAGGTGCACTGAAATCAGTTCGAAACATGGGATATAGAGTTGCAGAAAGGAAAAGCCGAAATTGAGGTCCGAAACTACTCATTTCGGTACTGCACAAGGGTGGTCTGAAAGTCTGCATTTCAGTGTGACCAAAAGGGAAAACTAAACCACACAATTCGGCTTGCGCTTCGGTGCAACCGAAAACCGGAATTTAGGTTTGAATTTCAGCTCGCGCTGAAATGTAAAGTCAAATTTGTACTTTCAGACAGGCTGAAATTTTGTCGGGGGATGGTCCGCAGACTATCCACGGCTCATCTGATACCTATGCGCTACTTGCAGATAGGATGGTCCTCAGCTAGTCTGTGGACTATTCATGGACCAAATTTCAGCACATCTGAAAGTCAAAATATCGGTTTAAATGTCGGCTGGAGCCGAAATTTGAACCCGAATTCCGGTTTTCGGGTGCACCGAAACACCAACCAAATTTTTTAGTTTAGTTTTCCCTTTCAGTCCCACTGAAATGCACACCTTCAGAGTGCCCTTTTGCAGTACCGAAATGAGTAGCTTAGGCTCTCAATTTCAGCTGGTCTTTTCTGCAATCTGAGATCCCATGTTTCAAACTGATTTCAGTGTGCCCGAAACTCAATCTTATTCCATGGATTTTAGTAACAAAATTGGCTAAACTGAAACTACTTGAATAAGTTCCAATTTCAGAGACACCGTTATGTAATTCCATACCCCAAATTTTGACATGCACCTCGGCTGTCCCTAAATTTGGCAATCTTAGGTGTGACTACATTCTAATTCTAATAGTATTTCAGGTTCCTACCCAGCCGCGGTTTCGAGGCTCACAATCTCAGTAGCACATTTTTAAGCGGATAGAGAGAAAATGGACTGACCGGAATTGTCGGACCGAGTTACGCGTGATGTTACTAGTGACAGAAAGTTGGGGTGAGCCTCTCCACGGCGGCTGGCGGATAACACATACAAATAGCATAGCCACCATTCTGAGAAAACACCCCGAGAATTCGTTCCGGCTTCATACATCGGTAGATAAAATGTTCTGTAAGATTCCAAAGCATCAGGTAAGATATATTAATGCTATTAGGTGGCTCTTTTGTTTTTTTAAATGTTTTCTCGTGTTCAGTTTCAAGAAATACCGCTTTCTACCAAATTTCTGCTGGTATTCTCTATAGAGAGTCTTATTTTCGGATTGCATCTACCCATGACTCTACCCAAGCAGTCCGTGGGTATCACAGGACGCCAAAATTTACACATGTCATTTTATTTCGCGTCCTGGAAACACTTGGATGACTTTCTCCGTCATTTCTCGAAATGGTGGCTATGCTGCTTGTATATGTTATCCGCCAGGAGGATAATCCAAACTTGAAGTCACATATAACACCACGTGAATTCAGTCACACATCAATAATAATAATTTCTCTGTATGTAATTGTAGTACCGCCGCTGAGATTGTTTACTATTGAGTATCGCGCCTCTGCCCAACTTGGACTGAGGCCGGCCGAAGCCGACCACGGCGGATCATATGGTATCTAAGTAAAGTGTCCTATCCCGCGTGAATCTCTCCGTAGTCGATCTCTCCGTTGTATATCTCTCCGTTTTCGTCTGAAATCTTCGCGCCAACACCGCCATCAGCCCCTGCTTCATCTTCTTCGGCCTCGAGTATCTGTTTTCTTCACCATTTCTTTCTGCCAGTCACCCCAGATTCGGCCGGTTAGTCGAATAGCGGCGGTGTGCCAATCATATGCGAGGTGATGTGCGAGTTTCGTGTGTGTGAACTTGCCATCGTCGTCGCCGACTTTCTTCGGCAGTAGGTGGTCGAATTTCGGCAGATGTCCTAGATAATAAACACTATACTGAAGCGGCCATACTGATGCATCGTCAGAGAAAAGTGACTTAACTGTTGCGAGGAGGCCAACACGATCAGCCTCCTCGATACCTTGCTCGTCCAGCTTGTTGCCCATTCGGCTGAGGATCTCTTCGGTGGCCTTTTCTCTCCATTTGGCGTAACGCGTGCACTCTACGAAAATGTGGTGCTGATCTTCGATGGCGTTGCAGCCCGCGCGACAGTTCGGGTCGTCCAGTTTGTCCCTGGAATAGAGTAGGTCAGCGGTGGCAAGTTGTCCGGAACGAGCGTATAGCTGGACGACAGCCGAGTAGGCTGAGTAGGCGCGTGTGTATGAGTATTCAGGCGGCGCTTTTGGGTCGTAAAGGTGAATCGCCATCCGTTGCTGGTGGCCGGCAGCGAGCAGTTTGCTGGATGTGAGGGATCGAGACTTGTCGATGAAATTGCGGATGTTGGATTCGATCCAGCCGTCGTCGTGGGTAAAGAATGTGAATTCATCCATAAAGAAGGTGGGAACCGGCGCAGTAAATACATCGCGGATGTGGCGCTGCGCGGAGGAGGCGTAGTGGTCAGCTTCGAAGTTTAGACGCGCTGGGATTGTAACTTCGCTGGAGTGTCCCGGGGTGTATACAATTTTCAGGGGGTTGTCCGCGACGAGGCGTAAAATCCACCGGTAGTAGGATCGTCCGTTCATGCCGCGTAGTCTTGCGCGTTGGTCGATGGCAGTCTTACTGTCGTCGATTAGCCTTGTGGAGTTTAGGTGGTCTGAGTAGAGTATTGATTCGTGCTCATCCGATGGCGCGAGTATCAAGCACATTATCAGTCCAACGAGTTCCCCTTGAAGAATAGAAATGTTACGTCCTTCTATCTTCAGTACTAGTGTTTGTGGGCCGGTGACGGCGGCGGTGACGGATTTGGGGTCGAGGATGCCGGCAGCCGCGGGGGTCATCGAGCCGTCGGAACCCCATACTTGGGAAGCGTCGGGTGTGGTGGTGAGGGACGGTGGGAGGCGGTTGATGACCGCCATTTGTCGGATCGAGGCCTCGGCACGTTGTCGGCGGTCTTCTCGGGAGTACAGGAGGTCTGTCTGTCCGAGGGAGAACCAGTTGATGTTTGTGCAGCGCAATACATTACTTAGCTTGTCCCAATTTCGTTTCGCTGCATCGGTCCATATTGAGGTCGTGGGTCGTGGTTTGACATCGATGGTCCATTTTCCGTCGGCGTGGATTCGCCAGGCGCCCATGTTGTTGAGCATCCGTATGCCCTTGTTGCGTAGTGTATTGATTGCGGTTCCGTCGGGGCATAGGGCTGTGGGGATGTGTTTCGCGAAGGTTTTCGTGACATGGGAAAGGGAAACCTCGCCTGATAGTATGCCATCAATGTTCGTCCGTTTGAGCGTCAGTTTGCACGGGAGGTCTTTCATGGCCGACTGGGCAGTGATCCAGCCGTAGGGGATTTTCCCGGCGTATCTCGTGAAGTCGCGCGTGAGGCCGTCGTTTTCGATCGGGTTGGTGCAATTGTTTATGCAGCATGTCCAGTCGGCGAGCGTGATGCGCGCGAGCTTCTGGTAACTCGGGATGGGGTGGTTAAGGTCGCGATGTAAGCCGTCGATGGCGATGCCGTCGTTGATGCGGGAGATAGAGGGGAAGTCGAGGCCATGGAGGTCTATGGGGAGCGTCAATATGTCCGAACTAGGCATAAACGGCATCCCTGATTCCATATGAATTTTCGCTTTGATGCACTTGTCTAAGTCTTCGGCGTCAATCCTCTTGATGGGTTGAAGTGATAGCAGGGCTCGCGCTTTGGAGACGATGTTTTGCTTAACAATCTTCCGGAGGAGCGTGATTGGCGGGCGGCGTGAAAACTTTGGGAAGGTGAACTCCTCAATGAAGATTTTGAGTTCCTCGTAGCGCGCGCGTGGATCGTCGACCTTTGCGCGGAGGAAGTCGAGCTCGTTACTGATTAACTTGACGGTGTGCGCGGTGATCGTTAAGGGATTGATGCCCACGGCGTTGGTTATTGAGTCGAGTTCGATGGTGGTGGGTGGCGTCACTTTGGGTTCGAGAACGTACGCCAGTGACTTTGCCCACTGGGTGAGCCATCCGTATGCGAATTGGAAGCGTTCCATTTCGAGCGTGCATCTGCGCAAGGAGGTGAGCGAGCGGGAGAACAGGTAGGAGTCATCCGTAGCTTCGGCCATCACGATCTTGGCTTGTAGCTTGTCGTCGGGAAGGTGTGGGTCTGCGCGTTGGGACTGTCCGGGCGTGATGATCAAAGCGTCGGGGTCGGACGACATCAGGTCGTTGATGAAGTGGTGTCCCAGGCTTGTTGTGAGGGTGGATTTGACCGGGGACAAGGATCCGCCCTGTTTGGTGACGCCGGTGATTGTTATCGGCTCGGTGATCCCGTGGGCGGTGCGGATGTAACAGCGCGTGTCGGTTTGGGCGGCGCGGTCGAGGTCAATGATGGCGGACGGCAGGCCGTAGGCGTTCACCGCGTCGTACATGCCCTGCGGGGACAGATAGTCGAAGCCCTTCATTTGATCGCGCTTTAACGCGTAAACCGTCACCTTGTGTCGTTTTGCCCAGCATTTTATCCCCGCTAAGAAGCTCATGAGATCTCTCGTTTGGACACCTTGTTGCGTCGCGACTTGGGTGTCCGGGAGGATACGTAGTTTCGCGATGTACGGGACGAGGTTGAAATTGAGCCATGACATTGGGGAGTTCGCGAGGAAATTGGAAAGTAATAGGCCGCGCCAGTTGGAAAGGTCGGTCCTTAGCCCTCGTTTGTGGAACATGGTAAGCCACATGTCATTGATGTCGCCGGGGAATCGCGCGTTCATGACGATGTAGTTGTGGAGCTTGAGTGCGATCTCGAGGGCGCGGTCTGGCAGACTTTTAATTAGCCATTTTTCCCATCCGTCCCTACCTGGCGCGGGCCGCGGAGTCCCTTTGCGTAGTAGCGCTCGGAAATCGGAGAGGGTCGTCTGTCGGGGCCACATAAACGGTTCGTTGGCGACACGCTGTTTGATCTCGATGACGGATTTCGTGGTGAGCCATGGCTTGGGGATGTTCGGCGGCGGGTCGTGGTGGTAGAGATTTGACCAGTACTCGCGGGTGACTTCTTTAACGGCGGTCGGTTCGCTGACAAGCTTATCAGTGCGGGGGTCGTTCACCGTGACGGGCATCTCAATAAACTCCCCTGGGTTTACGAGGCGTTTGGTCGAGCCGCTTTTGAGAGCAGTCGTTATACGGTAGCGGTCGTGCCGATCCTTTCGGGCCTTGAACTCGGCTACGCGTTCGGCGAACAATGCGCGGTTTAGCTTTCGTTTCTCACTGACGGCATATTGTAGAAGCGACTGGTTGTCCGGCGGTTTGTTGTAGTACGAATTGGTGAGTCGGTAGTACGTGGTTTGGGCGCCGTGGGTCATTTCAGGGGCGTTGGCGTCGCGTATGGTACGAATCGCGCCGCCGAGGAAGCGGAGTTGGGCGATGAGACTCTCAATTTTCTTCGTCATTATGCGGTCGTCGGATCGTCTTGAGTATCGCGCTACTCGTCCATAAGAGCGTTCGGCGGCGGGGATCATCAACGCTGTAAACGAATCATAGACGCGTAAGAATGAGGCGTCATCTGATACTTGCACGTTGTCTAGTCCCGTCTCCTCAACGAGGCGTTCCATCTCTGCGCGGAAGTCCTCGTGCCGGTGTTTCTCCATGCGCGTGGGGTATTTTATGCGCGCCTTATTCAAGACCTCGTGGAATGCGGGGAAAACAGTGCCACCGGTGCCGGTGGGTGGGGCGTATATGATCTTGGCGACGACGGCGCGATGATTCGTGAAGGGAACAAAGTCTTTGGAGTGGTTAGCAACTGCAATTTCGGAATCAAGAAGTGACCGTTTAGAGGAGACGATCCGGTCTATAATGTTTCCGGCGGGGCTGTCCGGGCTTGCCCTGCTGGTCCAATCGTTTTCGCGGTTGCGGTCAGGGTGGTTGGTCCAGATATCGTGTCCGGCGACGCGGTCCAGAAACTTGAGGTATTGGACGCGAGCCTCGGCTCCGCCGGACGCGCGTTCGGAGGCTGAGACCGTTGAGTTGAGATCGCTGCCGATGGTCCATGACGTTGGAGTCGAGAGTACGAAAGTCGTGAATTCGGGCCAGAAGTCGCGTGTTTCGGGTAGTCCGGGGTCCCACGGCGCGTATGCACCGATTACTCTGTGGTAGAAGTCGCTGCCGTGTTTAGTTTGCAAAACGATGTCGACAGCAACGACTCGTCCGCGGAGGGCGGCGGATGTAATTGCTACACGTCGCGCAACTTGAATCCCCTTCTTGATGCCGAGGACGATGCCCCACTTGAAGATGTGGTGGTTTTCAGCAGGGATGCCGGGTTCTTCGTGGATGTCGTAGTCGTTGGGTAGAGTGCCCGCAGTTTTGGTGTTGGTTTTGCTCTCGGAAAGTATGAATGCGTGTGGTTGACGCCCGTTGATGGCCGTGTTGATGTATGCAAGCTTTGCGGGGTGAACGAGGCCATTTCCGTTCAGGGCATACATTGTGAATCCGGTGGCGGCGGCGGCGCATTGAATCGCGGAGGCGAGGACGATGATTACAGCAAGAAAAAGTAGCGCGTTCGAGGGGATTTTTGGTACAACATCGCGTAAACTATCTGAAAAAAGGGGGCGGCTCATCACGACTCTCTTGGGACCACTCAGACGCCTTTCCCTGCTGAAACCGCGGGTCCCGTCAGGACCTTTGGTGTAGCTGTGTCTCATGCACGGTGTCATCATTGCTGATTGTCGAGTGTCACGACGAGCCGCCATCAGACAGCTACGGGGAGGTATGGTATTGTCACGTACCATCTCGACGTCGTGTTCGGTGTCAGTGGTGAGGGGGTGGGCCGTTGTAGCGTCAGTGTTGCCCGCAGACTTGCGGCGTTTAGCCGGGTTGACCGGCGCGTCGTCGTCGGGAGCGTTGCGGACAGTGCGGGCGGGGATGCCAGGGGGCGTTTTCGGCGTCGTCGACGGGGGCAGAGGCGGGGGCGCGGTGGAGGGCGGGGGTGGAGCGATGGCGGGGCCTGCGATGGCAAAGCGGCCATTGTTGTTGCCACGTATAGCGCTGAGCTGCTCGTCTATCGTCACCCTCTCGGCCTTGAGCCGTTGGAGGTCGTCGCGGGCGGACTTCTTCTCTTCGTCGTCGATGGGATGGGAGTAGGTCTGGCGCGCCATCATAATGGCGGTGTCAATGCGTCCGAGGGCGGTCGTTAGTTGAGTGTCCTGCTGGAGAACAAGCATGCCGCGGGCCATGTCATCCTGTCGCACGGCGAGTCTGTCGGCGGCGGTAGCAACGGTAGCGATGGTGGAGTCAATCCCCGTGAGGCGCGTTTTCGTATCGGCGTCCCTCGCGCGTGCATCCCGTTCGTTGGCTTCGATGCGGCGCGTGAGGCCTGCGATCGCGCTGGTGACCTGGTTGGCGCCGGCGGCGATGGCGGCCCCTTTGTCGACCCTCCAGGCGGCTTCTGTGTTGAGGTGGAATAGGAGTTGGGGCGGGGTCACTTTGTATTTGGAGAGTTCCTTGTTGAAGCGCTCGGTTGAAGTCAGTACTTCTGCGGTCGTGGTCCAGTCGGCCATGGAGAGTGCGATGTAATTCTTTTCGCCCGGGGGAGTCCGATATCCGACAAGGAGCGATTTCCCGTCACGTTGGAAGGCGGCGAACCATGCGAGGATGTTGTTGACGGCCATGGGGTCGATGGACGAAATCCCGCCGATAACTAGCTCGAAGGCGTAGTCAATTTCGATCTGGCGGACCTTGTGAACATTCCAACGGGATGAGCCGACGCTGATGATGCGGAATTGGGCGGCGGCCGTGTCGACGTCGTGGGGGAAGGCGAATGTGATGATAACCGCGAGGCCGTATTTGAAGCCGTTGACTGTTTCCAGGCCCGCGGAGTCAAAAACTTCGCGGATTTGGGTCGTCACCTTTTCGTGTGCTTTTTTGTCGTTGTTGCCCTCTTCGAAGACATCAACTACCCTCAGCCACATCCTTTTGTCCCTTCCTTCCACCTGCGGGGCCCAGCGGACTTCCCAGCCTAGGTTGGTGAGCGGTTCAATCCATAGTGCGAGGAGGTCGGTGCGCGGCTCGGCTTGGGGGTCGAATGGAATGAGGGAGGGGTGCAGGCGCAAGTAGACGGAGGTGGTTATGTCGCGGGTGCTGAACGGCGCTACTACAACGGGAATGTCGCGCACGGTCTGATTCGACGTTCGGATTTCGGCGACTTTGGATTCGACCGATCGAATGGGGTCGATCTTTTTATCTCCGCGCGTGTGTACGCCACGGATAATCAAGAAGTTGCCGGCGGGGATCGCTTCGGCTAGGGACTGTTTGAATGGGGAGAGTGGGGGAAGTTGGGAAGTGCGGGGGCGGAACGGTGGGGGTGTTTTGGGTGGATCCGTGCTGGGGCTCATCAAGAAATTGGGTACAAGATAGGTGTTACTATGTGAGGGAGGTTGGTAGGTAGTTTAAACTTGGTACGGGGAACGCGGGAGCGAGTGGGAGGGCAAGGTTGTAAAAATAGGAAATTGTCTTAAAAATTTTTTCCTGGGGCGGAACGGGGGCGATTTCAGGGTAGGCGGGGTAAACGAGGGCGGGGAAGGTGGCTATCTAGTTTTTAGGGCGATGTGGGCGGTGGTGCAGGCGGTACGGGGTGCGGGTGTCGGCGGCGGTGGTTGTTGTTGTTGTTGTTGTTGTTGTTATCCTCGAAACCGCGGCTGGAAAGAAACCTGATAGTATTTAAGTTTATTTAAAAGTATTTGACATTTGCCGCCAGTCAGAATCGAACATACGACCTCGCGCGAACAAAGAAATTTCGAGGCCAGACAAAACAACCACTGGACTATAGGGCCAATATAAGTGGTGGTCTCTCCAGTTGTCATATGACCCAGACATTGTGTTCTGACACTATACCCTTAGATTTTGCTCAAATCTCGTCTTGAACCAATATTGAACTAATGTTGACTATTGTATGAAAGTCTTTGTGAACATGAACAATATGTGATGAAAAAAAAAAAAATTACACATAATGTTTCCCTTGTGAGTTCACATCAAGTTCAGATTTGAGGAACCTTGAATAAATAACATCCAACCAGGCCAACCCATACACACTGCTGGGCAAACCAGGCTGAGAAAAGTAACAAATTTAATATGCTACTGACTGCCATTAATAGGGCTACATAAATTCCTGATGCTACATAACCCCTATTTAGCTATGGAGTGCTACATAGCACCCCTATTCAACTACAGAGCACTATGTAGCCCTGGCCAAACTATGTAGCACTATGTAGTACCCCCAAAACTATGGAGCACTACAGAACACTACAGCTATACATGAGGCTACTACAGTGCACTACAGCACCTACAGCCCACTAGGGCAAAAATCAGGTTTTGCTGATGCATCCCGTGCCTGATTTTTGCTTCATGATTCATCAGCCCGGCTTTCTCAGCGCAACACTTGATAAGCCCGATTCTGTTTCCGTTTATCCTGTCCTTGATAACCGTGTCCAAATCGCGTCTGTCTGTTTGTCGCCTTGAGCTTCCCGTGTGCACGACTCAGAGCCGCGTGACTCGGACGTGCTCGCGTACGCGTACTAATTGCACACCCCTAACTGCTCATGTCTTTGCTCCACTCTTCTGTGCTTGATTGCCAGTGACCGTACAGTGATGCAGCAGGGGATGAGGACACCGCGCGAATCCCCCTCTCGTTTCTTGTTTCTCGTACTCTGATCCCCCATGCGTGCCTGTTCACGGTCCTTCCTCCTCCTAATCATGTTCTCGTATACTGATCCTAATCCTGATCCCCCTGCACTCGTCTTTCGTCATCCGGACGCCGGCTAGCAGGTAAGGTTTACTATTGGACAATTACTTAATGATCGTTCTATCTACTATCTACTCTCTAGCGCCATTCATCTAGTAATATTCTGAGCCCCAGCCGGTCCCGCGACGCGGAGCCGAATAAATGCTTCTTGCGAGGCACGCCCAACCCGAACAAGCCCCGCCTGAACTCCACTTCTTCATGTTCACGTCTCAGGTGGAGTTCAAGCACCCAAGTTCAAGTACAAGCGTTCAAGCAGGTTCACGTTCAGTCACAAATTTGGATATAATCGCTCAGCGATGTGTTTATGCTTGTTCTGATCCTGATTCTGCTGATGATTCTGATTATCCTGATTCCGATGCGGGTTGGACGAGCAAAACCTGGACGACGAGCCAGAAGCGTGGTTGGACCAGGAGAAGCGCTTCACCCGCACGCGTCCTTGAGCTCTCAGCGAAAACGGGATCGAGTCGGACTGTGATCTACGGAGCCTTGGCTTCCAGTATTTAGTTGTCTTCCGGATCGCTGACAAGATTGCAGAAACTCGCATAGACAGCTGGCTTCCGGTGGTTTCCTATCCAAGGAATAACACGCCGGTTATTCTGCTTGAAGTCACTACGTTCCGCAGCCTCCTAAACTCAGGTCAGGCTAGGTCTGTCTAGCAACGTTGGCTTACCCAACAGATCATTTTTAGTCGACTAGACGGATGAAACCGGATTCTGTGTTTAGCTGATGGCGGTCCAAGTTTGGCAACGATGGATCGGCTAGACAGACTCTGTCTGTCTCTGTTTACCTGAGTTTAGCTGAGTAGGACCCAGTTTCGACACCTAGCCAGACTTCCACTGACCTCCGCAGACCTCTTTGACACGTTTCTGGTGCAGATTAAACCCTCAGTGGGCATTCCGCTGAGTCTGAAGTCACCGGTCGCTGTCGGAATCAAACTATTTTTGAGATATCAGCTTTAAGCTTTCATCGCCAAGTCTTGTGCATGCAGGGCCATGTCTCCGTGGAAGATTTGCCACTCGACTCTCGATTCGTCGCCCCCACTTGAACAATCCAATAGTCTCCATCACGATTGAAGCCAATTATCCCCTTGGCAAAAGACAATGGGAAATATCACCTCGAGAAACAGTTCAAGATTGACAGATTGAACTCACATACCCGTATAGCGATTTGAGAATATCAGTGGCACGGTGCCCATTATCCCCTTGACAAACGATGGATGGGAGATATCATATCGAGAACCAGTTCCAGACTGACAGATTGAATCTAGATCAAGACGTAGCGAGTTCGGAATATCAGTGATTCCGGATTATGCTAGTGGTGGAGGTTGGCATGTTTATACAAGTACTAGTGCAACTTGAGTGAAAGTTGCATTCCAAACCAATATTAATTATCCCGTAGACGGACACGAGAACATATCAGAGTCATAGATAGACAGATTGAACCTTGTTGATGTCACATGATGTGCGATCGCTCATGAAATGACAGCTAGAGGCAGCCACGAGTGTGAATGGAATGCCTGGTTGAGCCCTTTCCCTCAAACCGTGGATACTTACCTCTGTGTAGGTGATGAGGTACGACTAGACTGACCTAGACTGACCTAGACTGAACTAGACAGAGCTAACCACAGCTAGACTGAGCTAGAAAGAGCTAAACAGACCCTCACTACACAGCTAAACACAGACCTCTGTTGAGCTATGTCTAGATGGGCCTTACTCATGCTGAGTTTAGGAGGCTGCGGAACGTAGTGAGTCGAGGTTGAGTTTTCATTTCCTGTGTATACGACGATTCTTAAACACCGGCGGCGCAGCCCGGTTCGCCCGCCCCTCATGCCAACTCAGACCAGCTCAGTTCACCCTTAGTCTCCGCAGCCAGAAACTTCCTTCCCCCGAATGTGAGCACACTAGTCCTGGTCCTGCGTACGTACGTACGTGCATGATCGCCCTGTCTGTGCATGTATACTAATTACTCGGATGGATGGCAGATCGCCCTTGGGCCTTGAGAGCGTCGAATTGACGGAAGCCTGGACCTGGGGGTTGCATACGGGGCAGCGACTCTAGGCTCGAGGACGCACGCGTACATCAGCTCTAGGCTGGACAGCACACGCGCAACTGCAAGCGTCCGTCGAGGGCCCAGTTGAACAATGAATGATGATCAACAGCTCATGGCGCGCGAACAGAGTCTTCTGGCGCTCGCTTGATTGATACAGCGACAGATACAGCTGAGTACCGTACGACGAAGCCGTCCACCCACTCCTAATTGCGAGTTTCGGGTCAGTTCAACTTCACACACACACACCTTTTCAGCGGCGCGGGCTGGCCGGGGATCTGAATAATTAATAATGGCCCAGAAGACTTGGCTGGCACCTTCCTCTTCCTCTTCGAGTAGCCGAGCTTCCTTTCCCATCCTTCCTACCTCATCCGGCTCTTTCGGCGGGCGGGAAGCTGATACAATACACCCTTTCCGCTCCTTTCGTTTCAGGGTCGCTGCATGAGCTGGAACTCTTCTGGCCTTCTATTCATGATTTGAATTAGGCGCTCCTTCGTGATATCGACGTCGTCTTTGAATTAGGCTCGGTATTACCTTCTCCGACCGCGATTCATCTTGGTTGGGACTATACATACCTCCTCATGGGTCACAGTAGGGGTCCGAAGCGGCACGAAGACAACTCCAGGTAAATATTTACCGGTGGACCCACGACGCGCCCGTTATCACAAATCAATCAAATCAATTACATCCCTCAGTACTTAGGCTATCCCTAGCCAGCGTTCCCAAAATCCGCGTCGACCGACGAGCGCCGCCCGCCTATCTACATAACTGCCTTTGGCCGAACGAACCAACTTCTTGCTATTCAATAAGTACCGGCTTCCTTGCCGTCTTTCATCACTAGTGCTCATTGACCGTTTATTAATTGGTTGATTGGTATTGAAGTGGAAGTGGAAGGTGTCAGCCGGCGGCCTTCGATGTCGGCTGGCGCGCCTTCAGTTTCGGCGGCGTTCATGGTTCGGAGAATCAGGGTTTCGTTCGAAGGGTTGGATCCGCTGGTGCCAACCAGTGTTGGCCGGAGGAGAAGAAACACTGACTGATGAGACCAGACCTCAATGAGACCTCCGAGCTTCCTGATCAATGAGTCCTATTTCTATTCACCCTTCCTCATCGGGTGAGTTCAAATTCAAGACACAGCCCTTCTTGTTCAAGTCAATCCCACCCCGGCAGCTTGGCCAGCCATTGGCTCGATCGAGAGTCAGTGGACCTACACCCACCCACACCCCTGATCGCGTATCGATTTATCGTTTTGGCCACACTTCCCACGTCGGGTAAGTACAAGAAGCACGAATGGCGACAGGTTCTCGCCGGGGAGGCCTCGCGCGGAGTTTCAGGGTCGGTTGGCGGGAGTCCCATTCGAGTTGAACACTCGTGCTGATTCCCAGGACTCGAGGCCGTGCTCTCTTTTCTTGGTTGGCGCCCAGAGTCTCATCCCGCAGACCAAATCAACCCGCGATTCTGAGGCTGCTGATCGCGTATCGGCTCTTCGCGTCGCGTAAGTACAATGGCGCGCGTAGCTACACTGTCTCCGGATCCCTCGCCGCGATGCCCTCGCGCCCCAGAAGGTCACGGCAAAGTGTACAATTCAAGTTAAATCTTTGACTCCGAGGACGCGTGTTGATTCCCAGAATTCATTTCCTGATTCAGCATCGCATTCCCCAGACCGAGGGTTCGGCTTGAATACAGCACGACCACCACACCACAACGCGCGCGCAACTTCTGAACAGGACTAGGTAAGTTTTGACAGGGAGGCCCGGGATAGGACCCGTGTGCACCCGGCCGACTCCCCCCGCTACCCACTGCAAGACCCGCTGCAACAGGCTGCAACCCGACTGCGGAACAGTCGAAAAACAAACAGCGGCTAGAATGCTTCTCGACTCGTTCGTGCCTCGACACGACGCTCGACCAAGTGCGTAATCACTCACTCACCGGGATCTTGCGAGCCTTAAGCTAGCCAAGCTGTAACCGGAGCCCGCGCCTCTGCGTATCACCTTCTATGAATCTCGCTCTGGCACATCAAAATTCATCCGCGAAGACTCGAGCGCCGCGCGCCCAAGCAAGCGCACTAGGTTTAATTGTCCTCCGAGTTCCATCTGAGACTGTTTCTCTCTGCTCGCGGCGATGCTCTCCCAACGGCCCTCTCTCTTGGCGAACCTCTCTCTGTGCGATACTTCGTCTCTCTGAGGCTTCTATCGGACCCGGATTGCCAGCGGGATACTGGGCGAGTATTGTACATTTCGTCGTGTTCGTGGCTTAGCGATCAATTATTCTTAAATTTCAGCGAGATGCCTCGCTCGTTGGAGCCTCCCCATAATTTCACAGGTAAATTTGAAGCTTGTATACACCCCATGTCACTCGTAAGAGGGTCCAACTGTTCCGCTGCCGCCTTGGGCGGTAGGCACATCTAAAGATTCTAAACCAGCTCGAGCGACATCGCCTAATCAAGGAGTTCTCAGTGGGCGCCACGGCCGTAAACACGCATATGTCCGTGAGGCTGCGCGGCTTTGGTTTCTCGAACTCCCGCATGCCAGGGATCAAAAGAAATAAAATACAAAATATCAAGTGACTCGGATTTTAGCAGACCAATCTCTATCCCGTTTCGAGGCAACGGCGAGCGCTCCGATGGGATGCGCACACTGTACATTGGTGTCGCGTCGATGCTGCAGACCGCGCAGGTTCATAATTTCGATTTATGTTTATTTCTTCCCTTGCAAGCCCGGCAATAACTGTGGAAGTGGACGGTCTGATCACATACCTGCTGGACGCCGAGAAGAAATTTTAGAACTGAATGGAGAAATCGGAGCAGGGGTTGCTTGCGACGATCAATAATGCCCGAAGACAGCGTGGGACGCAATGTGATGGCAGTTTTTATTTCGGGGGACTTCCCTAGTGCGGGTAGCATATCAAGGGTTATCAGAGGTTATCCGCCTCTTTTGTTTGCCTTCGTTGGTTCTCCGCTCTGGAGCGGCCAGCTCGAACACGGATCACCGCTCTGTTGGCCAATTCTGAGGCGCATCAGAGACGATTTGAACCTGAGTCGGCTAAATGCTTCTTCATTTCACCTAGCACGGGTCGCGTCTGGACTCAATGTGTCGGTCGGCATTTTATTTCGGACGCTTGTCATATGTGGTTATCAACTTCTCTCTTTCTTTTTTTTTGCCTCCGTCGATGTTCCGCTGTGGAGCGGCTGACTCGGACACGGATCACCGCTCTGGGGAATTTGAGGCACATCAGAAACGATTTGAACGGGACTCTATGATTTTTCTATCTCAGATTTCGCCGAGTCCCTTAACCGCTTATTGAAAGCCCGGTCGCGTATGGCTGGTGGCCATAACATATTAAGTCTCCCAATCGGGGAGATCTCCGTCTTGGAGTTTGGAGATTGCTGGGACGCGATTGCCAGGACGCCTTGTGTGGGCTCGCCTACACTGCATTCAGACCCCACCTAAACAGAGCCTGAGACTAGGTGACCTAAACCGATCTACACAGACAATCATGGCTAGTTGACCTAGACATAACCTTTTTACCTCTGTGTAGATCTGGCTAGCTCTGAATAGGTCTCGATAGCTCTGTTTAGGTCAATGTAGATGTATGTAGTTCTATGTAGTCCCCTACACAGAGAGACCAAAACTCACAGTCCTAAATGTGATGTTTTGAAGGTCTGACCCGGCGTACTGAGTAAGTTTAGGTGAGTGTAGGTCACCTGACCACGGCTAGCCATGAGGCGCGCTCACCTACGCAAAGTCTATGTGTAGTTGCCTACACAGGGTCCTTGTAGTCACCTACACTGACCTTGCCAGAGGCGCGCTCACCTAGACTCAACTGTGTCTAGGGGGCCTCTGAATGCAGTGCTAGGCTCGGAGGCCTGAAGCATAATAAAAATGAATACTATCACCAAGCGTAAAACAAAGTGAGAAGCTAGCAACAGCCCGGCCCTACTGGGACAGCGGGAATGGTGCGGTCAGGGTCCTTGCTCCGGGTCGCGCATTTCAAGTGGTTCGTGAATGTGGTTCCTACGCCCAGTCGTCAAGAGAACTAAATTATGAATGAGTGATGTGGTTTATTGTTGTCCTGATTCGTCGAAGGCCATTCCACGGTCAGGGTGGTTCAACCTGAACCAAGGCGGAACCAGTTCCAACAGAAACCGCGCCCGAATCCAGCCCTGCAGCGAAACCTCGTGGGAACTACATTACAAATAAAATGCAAACATCCATTACAGACCCACCTGTTCCCATGCTTGTCTCGGGATCCACACAACGCCTGCCTCCGAATCAGGAAATAATGCTCTCGGAGCGGACGCCTGCTGATAGGCGACGTGACGGCGCCAGCGCCACGAGTCAAGTCAAACCTGTTCAATTCACCGAACCAACGTACTCGTACTTACGGTACCTACGCTTATCAATTACGCGAAGGCATAAATTGCGCTCTTAACAATCTGTCTGCGCCTCCTAAATTCCAAACGTGAATGAAGTCTAATGAAATCACTACCATGCGGAATAGAGCGGAACGTACCTTTCCCGGTGACACTGTCGACTTGGAAGAGGTCAACGGTTACTAGACGGTGCCACGGGGCGATCCTAGCAAGGATCCTTGGCTGACAGCGGCAGTTGATGACAAAGGGGCCAGGAAGTGCGGTACTTACACGTCCTGGGACTAGGTTTTACTTGAGTTCAAGTTGTAATTTAGACAAAGCCAATGATTCCTTGAATAGGAGGACGCACTTAAGTGATATCGCCGAGATAAGTTATTAAATACATAGGCAGACCTCGGATACGATGCAGTGTACGTGTAGATTGCTATCCGAGGATGGATTGCCCAAGCGATATCTCGCACACAGAAGATGCGAGGTCCCGGATTCTCCGTGTGCCTGGTTCAATTTGCGAGTGGCAAACAAGTCATCAGAGGCGGCGCCGAGGATGATGATAATGATTGCTGGACCCCACTTTTTCCACTGCTTCGTTCCCAGTTCTGCAGCATACGCAGAGTAGCATGACAAGAGCGACGACAGCTCAGAATTTGGCCAATGTCAGCACAAGTGAAAAACGAAGTCCGGGCAATTGGATTTCCGTAACTTAAGCCATTCCGCTCCTGTTAGCTATACAGAAGATCCCCACCCTTCGTTTCTAGAAGCTACCCAGGACGCCAATAATCGCCCATAATTCGAATGTGGCGACGTTGCGACGGCCGACAATTAGGTAAATTGATATCCAGGGAGGAGTGGAAACGACCAACAGTCCGCGCGCTGACCGGAAGGTGGCAATAGAGCGGATATGAAAGGCGGTGTGAAGAGGCAGCCAGTCTGTTCATGAACTGCAGCAGACGCAGTACGAAAGGAGGAGAAGCTCCACAGGTGCACAGCCATCTGATGGCCTGGGTTCGAAATCTGATCAGATTTGCCAGGGTGGCCTTGGCGCCGGGCGTACCTGAATATCGAACGCGCACGATCATTCCGGCCCAGTACTCCCAAGTACCGTTGCCCCACAGGGTCAGGCCCCCGGTCACTACCGTTACACTCGGTCCGGGATAGAGTAAATCAAGGCCCGGCCGCATCGCAGGTCTACCTGGCACATTCGGATGAGTTTCAACCAACATATACAATACACCCCAAAAAAATCTCGCGCTCCGCATGATTTACTCTACGTGGGACGGGGATCGACCCTTTCGGACTCGATTTGCTCTATTTTGCGGACGGGGTTGGGGTATGTATGACCGATCCGGCCAATATTCTAACTTAATTCAAACTTCGCAACTTGATGGTCACCGATGATGGCTGGTTATCACCGATGACCGGGATATTTCCAATACATTTTTCGGTCCCAAAGTCTCTCACGTGCCCAACACGCACCGGTCAAAGCGACAAATATCACTTGGAATTTACGGTACAGAGTGACATATTTCAACTATGCTGGATCTATTGGACACACAATTAATTTCCCAGAGTCGTCCACTAAAGCCACACAGACGGAGAGCGGCCAAACAGCGTGCCGAAGTGTGCCGAAACGAGCTTGCCTTATTGAGCGTACAATTCGGACCAAATATTGTGATGGCAGTAAAAGCAGTGCAGGCGCATCAGCGCATCACCGATAATGGCCGACAAATGAATCGATCGCTCACTAGTGAGTGTCACTGGTGATAAATCGCTCACCAATGAGGATCACTAGTGATCACCAGCCATTACTAGTGGTCACTGGTGATCATCTTAAATCATTGGTGATCATTGGTGATCATCGGTGATTTCTCGAGTTTTTCGTGGCTCAAATTGGGCTCAAATAATTTTGTCCGGATCGGCCCGTCATATTGGGGGTCATTCCCGGAGGTCAAACAGCCTCTCGGGGAGAAAAAATTGGCATTTTACCCCAAAATCTTCGTCCGAAATAGAGTAAAACAGCCGCCCGAAGGCAAATTTCCTAGAGTAACACAGCAATTTTTGGAGATGAAAAGCGGACAAAGTATAACGGTAGTGACCGGGGGCCTACGGGATCAAGGTCTATTTTGATGATTGTATCAGATCGCATCAACAATATCTGTTGGGGTCCGAGTGTGACACGTGATTCTACCGCCGACAACTTCGAGTGACCGGACGCATCGTTTGGCGCGTTTGACGCGTTTGACGCGTGGAGGACTGGATTAGTACTTTAGAAAGGCATTAGAGCCCTTATCTTCATTGTTAATGGCCATTGTTTTCTTTACAGGTCCTCAGCATGATTTGGCGGATGAGACAGGCAAATAAGGCCCGTCATGTTGCCTCACTGGCGCTGAAAATTATATATTAATATTTCTGAAGTGTAGAGTATAATTTCTGAAGTGAATTTCCCAGTGTAAGTTGCACAGGGTTGGCATGGAGGTGAAAGAACAAGAAGTACGTAGGGCTCCGCCGAAAGGAGCCAGTATGAGCCTATTTTCACAGCGACTATTTCTGGATAACCTGAGGGACGGTTATCTTTGATTCAAATGGATTAGCGGCGACAAACCTCTACTCTGTAACCACGAGGCAGTTCGGTGGCTCAGTGATTGCAACAGGTCCAGGAGGACAGAACTCTGTTCCCTGAGCAAGAGCACCGGAATTCTATAATTTGAATAAGAATCAATCGCGAAGAAAAGCGGGATACGAACATCGTAGTAGCATTTACTGATGAACCCGTTTGGTCCAAGGTCACCAAAACTAATCAAACTTTTCAAGACCTTCATCGAGAAGCCTAATAGAATGAATGTACCCGCAGAACTTGGTAGGTGGCGTCAACCCATAGCGCGAAAGGGGCGAGACGGCGTTGCCTTCTGTGTCGAAGAGAGGGCAAACGGCACAGACCTGGTAAGTGGTAGTGCGTGCAATTGGCAGGGATGCGGCAGAGGCCAGAGAGGCCGCGAGAAGCAGAATGAGAGGGCTGGTGGCGAACATGTAGTGCTGTGTGGTGTTCAACGAAAATCAAGAGCCTCTTTATACTCTCCGGCTATATAGAGCTTGTGAGTAAGGGGTTAGAACGGCCACAGGCGGGGGACCTGCGCCCAACCCTGGTCCACCCTAGTTAGTGAATTTTTGGGCCGGGCTTCAAGCCCTGGGCCCGCCAGACCCAGCCCTGGGCTTACCAGGCCCGGCCCAGCCCGATACAGGGCTTCAGCGGGCCCAGGGCTTGGGCTTGGGCTTGACGAAGTTGAAGCCCGGGCCATGGGGGGTTTGGCACCACCTCTGATACAGGTTATCAGTTCGGATTTTGATCAGAGAAGTGGTTAAAAGGTCAGTGTTTTACTGCCAAAAGCTCAAAAAAACATCACATCTTGATCGCACTCACCAACATCGATGCTGAAGTTTCAAAAACTGACTTGAAAGCGGCAGCTGCAAACAATCGAGAACGGAATATGCGTGATGCGAAGGTTCGAAAGTTGAAAAGTGTAATCAGTAAGCATTCTCATATATATCGAAGCATCTTCCGACCATTAGCATATTTTTTGTATGTCCCCAGCATCTGTTTCCCAGTGGTGTGGTGTAAGTTTTTCTTCTTCTGACTGTTCTCTTTGCGAAACGGCTGATTCACCAACTTTAGCATAATTATTATCGCTACCCGGTTTGGGGGTCCCTCGCCAGGGACTATCTGGCAATCATGGCATCTTCTGTTTCTTCCGAGCGGGCGTTCTCTTCAGCCGGAATTACGATCAGCAAGCGCCGTAACCGTCTGAAGGACGACATTGTTGAGGCATTGCAGTGCTTGAAATGCTTGATTCACAGGGATCTTCTGTTTCGCGAGCCGGTGATTTTCAAGGAGGGCGAGGATGATGAGGTGGAGGCTGAAGCAATTGACGCAAGCAAGCAACGAGCTAGCTGGGACATTTCGATAGATGACGACCCAAATAACTATGACCTTCTTCCTACTGTACCTTCTACAGACACATAATTTGTTTTTTGCTATCAAAAAGCCCGGGCTTGGGCCCGGGCTTAGGGCTTCGGGCCCCGCACCCAGGGCTCGGGCTCGGGCTTGGAGAATCTGAAGCCTGAGCCCGCCCGAGCCGAGCCCGAGCCCGGGCTTTCAGGCCGAGCCGGGCCCTGCAAATCACTACCGGCCCGGGTTTGAGCCCGGGCATTGGGCTTGAAGCCGCGCAGTGATGCTTAGTGATGCCCGTAAACGAACGGCTTTACCCAGCCGCGTTAACGTTTCCGCAGCGGCAGCGGAGCGACAGCGCGCTCGACGAAAATCAGCGAAACGAAACGACGGCAGCTCGCCGGTTGAACGCCAGGTCGGTTTGTCACGCAGCCCACGTAATCGCCATATTTCTCCTCCTTTCCTCGTCACTGGTTTGCTCGGATGATTTCCGTTCCACGCCGAGTCAACACACAATGGAAATCGTAATCACAGACGCGCGATACCAGCCTAATCGTCTAACGCAAGGGTGATCACTGCCTTGGATGTGGGGAAATGGTGTGATACAAATCTTCGATCGTCTTCTCAGCTGGACGCTGATTCATAAAGTCGACCCCGAGCGTTGTTCTGCAGGGGAATCGATAATCACTCACCCAAATTCCTTACCCCCAGCGAGTTGATCGTCCGGACACCCGCCTTGGCCGCCCGCGCGGCGCCCATCGTCGATGTCGTGATTAATTATTTCTCATGAGCTTTTACTTTGCCGCGCCGGCGGCAATTAGGCTCTTACTGACGGTTGCTCCTCGCTGCAGGTACACGTACTGATTAATCAATCCCATTTTTGATAGACTCGGGATGTCCCCCGGGTAGCTTGCACTCGGTTAATACGGCTCTGTAGGACGTCGCAATTATTCAGCGTGAGTTAGTCGTAAATTCGGCTTCATAATGCACCTGGAATACTCACATCTTATTCAGCTTGCTTAGTTGGATGCAAGTTGCCTGGAGATCACCCTTTCGTCCGATGGGTTGATGCAACTCTCGCCGCACTGACGCAGGCGGCGTCCGATTCCAGTCAACTATGACGACAAGCCATCGCAGACACCGTACATAGGTAAGGTCCCAGTTCAACTTTAAACAGCTCCAGCTCTAATGCGATCCCAGTTGAAGTTGAACAAGCCCAAAACAAGCCAGCCACTTCGCGCGCCGAGGTCAGTTTTTGTTCTTGAGCCAAGGAGTTGATTTAGGAGAATTTCTTTGCCGGGATTACGAAGAGGTGTAAACCCGCATACTCAGTATCTAGGACTCCCTGATTGAATGACTTAATGACGCCCAGACGTGATAACCATCGAACCCAACGCCGAGCTGAGATGCCGAGCTCCTGCCCAACTTGTTGACGGCGGCCCGCAAACGACGCTACCTGTCGTATCTGGTTGGATCCGTGCCGAGTTGGCGTCAACTGTCCTAGGCTGTCGCCGTCGCGCAATGCGGGATGATGTGCAGCAACTGCAAGTTCAACTTGAGCACCTGTTTGGGGATAGATGCTTGAGAGACGAGGATCGTTAGTGTGTCAAGTGACCATGTGCCTGCAGGGTCCGGCTCCGTGGTGGGCAGAATATCCACTCCCATTGCCAGAGTCACAGGATCCCGATGATGGCGGCGATCCACGTTGAAGCACGGGCGGTGATCTACATTGAGCGCGATCTGCCCACGGTGCAGGTGCAACAGGCGACGGGGTCGGGTTGCCGCCATTCGATTTCGATTTCGATTTAAATTAGTCGGACGGACGGACTACTTGGAAGATAAGGGTACATAAACCTCTAACTCCGACTCGGAGTCCACTCAATAAACCGGCCGTCGCGCCGAGTACTTGCAGTGTACCTACCCCCGGGCAATGAAGGCAAGGTTGTCTATCTGCAGACAAGACAAGACAGGGATTCTACTTACTCCTCGCGCTTCTGGTTGCGGCCAAGGCCAGTGGATAAGCTCCAAATTGAGTTGAAGTGTAATTGCGCCGGCCATGGATTATTTATTCCCCCAAACTCCAAGAAGATACGCATCAGGCTCGTGGCCACATTACTACAGCCCCATTAACGCTAGGAATTTATGGCTCAAGCTCACATAGCCCGGGGTTCACAATTTTGGCGGCAACCGCCCACCGACTTACTGCCATCGGGATTTGCCGGCCTTGGAGACCACGAAACCACGAAACGTGGGACGCGACTCCGGGTCGAAACGAGGGCGGGATGCCGTACGGGTGCGGCGTTGCACGTTTAAAATGTAAATTCCACCTCCCATAGGGAGTTGGGATTAAATAATTCAAAGAAATCACAACTGGTTGGGGGTGACTCAATTCATTCACGTTAACCCACGACTTGCCACACACAAAGATGGGTGCTGATGCGGGAGGCGAGATCTTGTAAAAGGCAGCATGTTGGGTTTTTGACTTTCGGTGAATCGCTAACTGAATTGTCGGTGGGCATAGTATGATTCCAATGCGCATTGGAGAGCAGGGCTCCATCCGGAGTCCGGGTGCTTGGAGCTGGGGCTTCGCTTTTCGAGCGGTTCATTAATATGGGGCGAGATTCCGAACGCATATCTATTTCCGAGTTGAGTTTAATATCTTGGGGATCGGGGTAGGTTAAAAGGGCGAATCTCGAGTTTGGGGGATTACGAACTAGGGTCTTCCTCTCTCGCAGATGAACTTGGGCGAGTTGTCGACGTTCGCTTTACGATTCAAGGCTTTGGTCGAAATCTAATCTTATCATAATCTAATCACACGGTATCAAGCTTAATCTAATCAGATCCCTGCCAAGTTTTTTACCCGTTCCTCAAAGTCCCTCAATCGTTCCTGAATGAGACGATCTTCCTTGGAATTTATCGTGCCATCTTACCTACCTCGCCATCGTCCACGCACCAGCTCGCACTCGGCACCAAGGAGAAACGCATCCCTTATCCGCGTCCGCATCGCCTTAGCCCGCAATAGCGGCCGTACATGCCAGGTACGTGAACTTGCGAGCTCGGACGCCGGGCGTTCAAATCGCCCGACACCGCTCCGACAGCTCCGACACCACATAGCTTTCCTTCAACCGCTGGCGACTTGCGTTGCAAATTGATTTTTCTTCGCGTCCTCCCGGGGCGATCGGTACACGGGTTGTTCTTGCTCCCGGCGCACGCGGCGGGCGATTTTATTTTGCTCTGCCGCAGATCGAAACGCGAGCACCCGCGAACGCGAACGGACGAATCGCAAGAACACCGTGAAAAATAATTGCAGAGGAAGTGAGAAGAAGGAAGAAAGAAGCCGAGTTGACCCGCGTTGATCCGATCCGGATGGACCATGCCTCTTTCTCTTTCCTCCTACTATTGGCTGCTCATGAATGCCGGCGCGGTGACCTGGACGCATCTATCACGCTAGTCTCGTTTCCAGACGTTATAGGGCTCGCTCGCTGCGCTCGCGGGCGTTCACTGAATTGGTATCCAGGAAGGAGTGGAAACGACCGACAGTCCGCGCGCTGACCAGAAAGTGGCGATAGAGCGGACATGAAAGGCAGTGTGAGGAGGCAGCCAGTCTGCTCATGAACTGCACTCGCAGTACGAAAGGAGGGAGAAGCTCCACAGGTGCACAGCCATCTGATGGCCTGGGTTCGAAATCTAATCAGATTTGCCAGGGTGGACTTGGCGCCGGGCGTACGCGTACCTGAATATCGTGCACGATCATTAATTCTAGCAAACTAATATTTCAACGAGCTAGAGCGAACAATTAATATTTGCCATACCTGCGTACCCCATTAAATCCCTAGGGCTCTGGTGGAACCAAGTGGCTAGGATGGTCCAATGGCAAGATGAGGCCACCGGCAGCGTAGCGACGAACCTGCGCAGTGATATGTAGTGATGCGCTACGAGAGCTTGCTCCGGCTAGCATAAGCGTAAGATAAGGTAAACGACTGAATGGAGGACGACTCCGTCTGTACCTGACTTGTGACTTCGGTCACAAGTCACATCTCTTCTGCTTGCGACGTCCATGCCTCTCAGCCAACTTCGAATCTCAGGTCGTTTCAACTCGTAAAGGTGAGTGCCATATCATTCCCATTTTATGTAGCGGGTTTGCGGCACTCGGGTGGTTCCCAGGTTGCTGTAAACATACTTTTCTTCTTGCATCGAACTCTGGGCATGCATTTCGATGCATGTTTAACCTCCTTCACCAAGAGGTTGATCAGATTGTCCCAACCCTTTCGACGCAGATTTGTGCCGGATACATTTGTATCAAACTTCTTGACTCTGCGAAATTGTTTGGCACGGTTTCCTCGATGATTATTTCATTGAGTACAGAATCGGACTATTCTATGCCGACGCAGCTGGAAGTCTGCTCACCAGACTACCAGAGAAGAGGCTTGAAAAGAGGAGAAAGGAATCACACAGAGAGATTTTAGACCCTTTACAGGGAGTCGGCGTTATAGATCGTAGCTAGCGTACAAGTCGTGGTAGAAGAGAGAGAGAGAGAGTAACTAGTGTGTCCGTGTTTGTATCTATGTTAGTAAGCAGCATGATTACACCCCTCCCCTCCCTGAAGAATCGAGCGTACCGTAGGAAGCAACGAGGGAGAAGGGGGGGGGTAAGTGAATGAGTAGTTTCATGAATCGGTGGTGTCGATTTCGGCGAGCCACCTGTCGAGCGCGGCGCAATTTGCAAGTTCGCGACCGGGGAGCCAGCGCAAATCTTCTTCACCATGTCCGGCCCAACGCACCAAGTACTGGCGGCCACGGCCACGCTTGCGCTCATCGATTATTTCATCGATAACCCACTCCTCCTCGCCATGTTCGGTGACAATTGGACCGGGACGAGCAAGTTTGCGATCAGGGAAGAGAGTCGGGTCGTTCTCGATGTACGGCTCAATCTCCGAGGTGTGGAAAACCGGGAAGATGCCGGGTTGTGAGCTCATGTCGACCGTGACCGTCGAGCACTCTTTGTGAATTGCCGTTATGGTGTAAGGCCCGTCATATCTAGGCATAAATTTGGCGCATCGGCCCTCTTTTGAACGAAGGTAAAGGGTCCGGCGGTGCTCTGTCGTAAGTTTAACCCGCTGTCCAATTGAGAAGATCGGATCGGCTTTGCGGTCTTTATTCGCGTTGGCAGCCTGGGTAAATTTGGCAGCCAAGAGGGTGTCTTGCGCGTCGAGAACGTCATGTTGAATACGCGAAATGATGTCTGCAGCGGCCACGTCCTCGGCTTCAACACCGGTGTCGGGGGTGATCAGAGGTGGAATAAGCCGCGGTGACCGGCCGGTCTTTAGCTGGAAAGGCGAGTAGCCGGTGGACTTGTTTATTGTGTTCATGATGTGGAATCTTACGCGAGGCAGGGCACGGACCTAGCCCCGTTGGTTTCGTGCAACGTGGAAACGGAGGCATTGGTTCAAGGTCTTGTTTGTACGTTCACTCGTACCGTCGGTTTCAGGGTGGAAGGCGGTCGATAACTTTAGTTTAATGCCAGTAAGTTTGTGTAAGGCTTTCCAGAATTTGGAGACGAAAAGTTTGTCGCGATCAGATATAATATCAAGAGGTAAGCCGTTTTCGCAGTACCACTTATCGAAAAAGAGTACAGCGAAGGCTTCTGCGGTGATGTTGGTTCGTGTCGGAACCAGTTGAACGTCCGCGCCAAGGCGGTCGGTGAATGTAGCAATGCAGTTGAAACCTTCCTCCTCCGGAAGAGGTCCGACGAAGTCAATCGCGACTGAATCTAGTCGCGCGTCTGGTACTGGTAGAGGGTGTAGAGGGCCCGAAGGTTTGCTTGTAGTAGATTTGTTCCGTTGGCACTCAGGGCAGGAAGGAATGTAGGCGGTTTCTAGGTCTCGGCGCATGTTGGGCCAATAGAAGGCGTTGCGTAGAGAGCCATAAGACTTCTCAAAGCCAAAATGACCCAGAGAGTCGTGAGCGAGTCGATAGAGGAGTTCGCGTACATGCCCGACTCGTGGAATCAGGAGGCGTTCAGCAAGGTACCAGAGATTGTTCTTCTGGGAAAGGCCAGGGATGCTCTCGGTTACGGAGCTGAATTTTGAGCACCATGGGTCGCTCTTGTAGCCTTCGCGGATGGACTTAATAAGTTCATTGTCGACAGCGACAGACATGATGGTGCAGAGTGGGTCAGGTGAGTCACGAATTCGGGTAGCAGCAAGGCAGTGAGCCGCCATTAAAGGCGAGTCGTTGACGCAGCACAAGAGGGAGGCGACAGTGTCACAATCATCGTCGCATGGTGGGGCGGCATGGAGGTCAGCTTCGGTGCTGTCCCCAAAATCAGTTCTTGATAGGGCATCAGCGACCGTGTTGTCTTCGCCCTTTACATAGATAATTTTGGCGTCAAATTGCGACATGAATTCCATCCAACGTGCCTGTCTGCGTGACAGGTCATGTTGGGAGAGGAAGTTCTCGAGTGTCCTGTGGTCTGTGTAGATATAAATCTCGCTCCCAATGAGGTCGGCGCGCCATAGGCGAAGGGCACGTATGATAGCGAGAAGTTCTTTTTCATGTATAGGGTAGTTCACTTCCGCGCCCTTGAAGGACTTGGAGTCGAATGCGACCGGGCGGGCAGTTTCCCATGTTTCGCCAAAGGATAGAACGGCGCCAGAGCGTGTATCACAAGCGTCGGCGGTCACGAATACCTTGTTCGTTCCCATGTTCTCGTGGTCAATAGTCGTCAGGCAGTTGGTGCCAACAACAATTGTCTTAATTTGTTCAAAGGCGAACTGGTGTTCAGCGTTCCAGTCCGCAAATTTCTTGTCGCACGCCTCAGTCGTCAGGCGGTATAAGACTTCGGTGTCAGCAGCGAGGTGCGGGAGGAAACGAGCGACATAGCGAACGATGCCAAGGAAGGCTCGCACATTTGTTGAGGATTTCGGCGTAGGCCAGTTCACGATTCGTTCAATTTTGCTCTTATCAGGTTCGATGCCCCGTTCGGAGATGTGGTGACCCAAGAAATTAATCTCATGACAGAAGAGTTTGGTTTTCTTTTCGTTGCAGTAGAGGGAATGTTTCTTGAGCGCGTCAAAAATCGTCCGGACGTGACGGATGTGCTCCTCGACAGTCTGGGACCAGATAACAATGTCATCTAGGTACACATGGCAGATTTTGCCGATGTGTTCACGTAGTGCTGCGGTGACACGCCGTTGTTGGATTGCAGGCGCGTTTCGTAGGCCTTGAGGCATGACGGTCCATTCGTAGAGGCCCAGTGGGGTGCTCACAGCTGTGTAAGGAATCGAGTCTGGGTGAAGGCGCGTCTGGAAGAAACTGTCTGTGAAATCTATGGTAGACCAAATTTTTCCTTTGGCGCAATCGGCGAGAATGTAGTCGACACGAGGAAGTGGGAATACGTCGTGCACCGTGTTCGAGTTGATTATCCGGAAATCGTTAACCCATCGGGGCAGAACAAACTTGTCTGCTTTGGGAATTAGGAAGGCCGCAGAGGCGAAAGACGAGTTTGACGGGCGAATGCGACCCGCGTCAAGGTGTTTTTGTATTAGAGTTTGCCATGTGTCCTTGTATTTCCGAGGACTCTGGTAACTTCGCTTCGACAGTGTTTTATAAGCGTCCTTAATTTTTATTTCGCAAAGGACGTCCGTAGGTAGATCGTCGACGTGAGGAATAGGCTCGAAAATAGGCCGGAATTCAGTCTTAAGATTGTCGCCAAGTTTTTGGCGGCGTTCAAGTTCGACAAGAACGTCGATGTGTTCGCGTACGGCGGCGACAACGTCGACCGGGCGCACCGCTTCGAAAAGGTTGGCGTCCGTGAGTTTCTGGAGACGTTCGGCGCACACAGTGCGTAGCTCCTCGGCGAGCAGCTTGTGGTCCGCCTTAGTTTTGTTCAAACGTTCCCGAAGTTTGGGACGGGGTGGCGGAGGTGGGGACGCGATAACGGGGTCAAGAAGATTGTAGTTGCAACTCTTATCTATTACAGTTCGTTCGGCGTGGTCAACAACAATTGTATTGTGCGTAAGAAAGGGTAAGCCCAAGATAACATCGGCACAGAGGTGCGGGGCGACGATGGCGCGTACAGACTTAGTCTCGTAAGAAAGATCTTTAGAAAGGCCGCGGAAATTTACGTAGTCGCGCAAGGAACAGAAGATTTAGAATCGGGCGACGTTTCAAGAGCAAGTTCGACGTCGAGAGGTTTGTGTAGGCGGCGACGGCGGAGTTCCAGGCGATCGGCAACGTCTTCATTAATTAAGACTAGGCCTGACCCGTTATCGATCAGTCCGCGGACGTCGATAGGGAGGTTTGACATGGGGCCTTCCATACGGAATTCCCATATCAAGTGGGAGGTACTCACAGTAGAGTTCGTAGAGTCAACGCTGTCGTCGGCATCCTCGACTTCGGCGAAACCGACGGCGGCAGCGGCGGGTTTGGTCTTGACGCCGTACTTGGCGCGGAGCTCGGGGGTGAGAGCAGCGGCGGTGGTGTCGACAGTGGCCTGCGTGACCGGCTTGTAGTTGGCGGGCGGGGGCCAGGCACATGTCTTGTCCTAGACGTCGCCGTGGCCGACGAATGGGAGGCGCAGCGCGTGCAGCCATGGTTGGCGTTGAGGAGCTCGCGCTCTTCCTCCGTCATCTTCGGGCAGTGCTTGCCGCCGGCGACGTTGGAGTTGGAGGACGAGGAGGTAGCGGCACCTGACGTGGGCGCGGTGGAGTTGTCCTTGGGGCGCTTAGCGGCGCGCACATCGGAGGTGTTGGTAGCGGTGCGCTCGCGCTTCGCACGCTCGTCCGCAATGTCGTTCAGCCGGTTGAGGATGCGAAGGCGGGCGTTGTCCTTGCGCTTCACAATCTCCACCCACTTCTTGTAGGTGTCTTCGGCGGCGGCCTTGCCGTCGTCGTTGAGGTCCTCGCTCAAGTCCCGGTGCATGTTGGACTCGAGGAGCGAACGGATGTGGGCGAGGTCGAGATGGGAGGAGGTGTTTATGAGGAGGGAGTTGGAGCGTTTGACGGCGGTCATGAAAGACAGGAAAGTCTCCATCTTCGCCTGGCGCCGGTTCTGCATCTTGTGCTTGATATTGCGCTCCTAGTCGGTGGGGAGCAAGCGCTCGCGCACTTGGATCATGAAGTCCTTGAACGTGAGAAGGACGGCGGCGGCGCGCTCCTCCTCGTTGTCGAGCCAGGTAGTGATGCGATAGTCCCGGAAGCATCCGGTGACGTTGGCGACCTGCTTGTTGGGGGCGACATCCTTCAGGGAGAAGTAGTTGGCGCAGTGCACCTCAAGTTGGCGTAGGTGGCTCTGCGTCGTCTCGCCCTCGTGAAGGAGGGGCAGTTTGGTGGGGGGCAGGTCGAGCTGGGCGATGGGGGAGCCGGTAGCGGGCATGGCAGCGTAGGTGCGTGAGGGGAGTTCAGGGGAAGAGTCCGAGTCGTATGCGGGCGCGGTTGCGCGAAGTGGCGTCTGTGGTCGAGACGTGATGGTGGGGGTCGGGGTAAGCTCTGTGAGAGCTGACGGCGGCAACGAAGAGCGAGAAGGCGAGCTGGGAGCGTCGGCGGCCGCCTTGGACTGCCCGCGGGTAACGAGCGAGTGGGGAATGGAGGGTTGACGGTTCGCCAGGATGGTGACGTGGCGCGTTTCCGGCGAGACGCTGAGGTGTGGAGGGTCAGAATCGGCCTTCCAAGGGTTTGGAGGGGATGTGGGGAGAGGTGGGGTGGTTTCGAGAAGGATCCCAGGAGGGCAGCGTAGGTACGCGCGTACCCCAACAGATGTGGGTGTGTGTGGGTGGGTGGCGCGCGGGGCTGGTAGCTCTGAGCAAGCTCAGGCCGCCTCGGCGAGATGTGGGGTGGTGTGGGGGGTGTAGCGAGCATTCAGCGCTGACCGGGTGCTCGGCTGTCGCAGGCGAAGTGGGGTGGAGGGGGAAAAAGGGCGGAAAAAAAAAAAAAAATGGAAGTCTGCTCACCAGACTACCAGAGAAGAGGCTTGAAAAGACGAGAAAGGAATCACACAGAGAGATTTTAGACCCTTTACAGGGAGTCAGCGTTATAGATCGTAGCTAGCGTACAAGTCGTGGTAGAAGAGAGAGAGAGAGAGTAACTAGTGTGTCCGTGTTTGTATCTATGTTAGTAAGCAGCATGATTACAGCAGCTTTGCGGGCATTCGTGTTTCAGTGCCGACGCAGCTATGCGGGCATTTATCTTTCCGTGCCGACGCAGCATTGTGGGCACAGCTCATACCGACGCAGCGTTGCAGGTATGCACCTCATTATTCTATGCCGACGCAGCTCTGCGGGCAGTTCTCTTTCAGTGCCGACGCAGCTCTGCGGGCACTTCTCATACCAATCTCGGGTATTATGCCGAGTACGGGTTGGTCTGCTGAGCGCATACCAATCCATACTAGAATTTCCAGAGTCTCGAATTTGTTTGGCCTGGCCGAGCTGCAATGCTGGCCACTGGGGCGGGGATCCATTCATCCTCCAACTCTCCTCCTTTTATTTTCCTTCGCACCACTCCTTTGGTGGTATCTTGGGTCGCTTCTTTGACTTGCCCTTCAAGGCGAGCTCTGCTATTGGGAGCGTTGCTCCGATGTGGTATTTCTTGGGCTTCATCTTCATCTCCCGAAGTCCCTGGAGTGCCTTGTGTACCGAATTGACCTCGCGATCCAGAGCTGGAATAGTCGAGCCTCTCTCGCCCAGCTTCCATGCTGTCGACCGAGTGCTCCTGTTCTGGATCGGAGTCGTCGGGCCTCGTGCTCGACGGCAGCGTCATTCCTTGACAAAACCGATAACTCTCCCAATTTTTGGCATACTCGACAGATTCGCTCTGTCACTACTTATCGTTTCCATATATGACTGTTGGCTTATCTGTCTCATATCTAGAGTCCTCACAAATAGTCTACCTTATTTGCAAACCTACCCACCTTTCCGCAGTGACAATGGCTCAACTTGCTCGACGAACGGGGCTAGAAACGGAACGGCGGCAGCTTGCCGGTTAAACGCCGGTTCGGCTCGTCACACAGCTCACGTAATCTCGGCATATTTCTCCTCCTTTCCTCGTCATCGGATGATTTCCGCGCGGGCCACGCAATCGCGGGAAGGCGAGAGTATATATTTATCCATGATTTATTCTGGTGCGAAGGACCAAGATCATAGGTTCAGTTGCTTAAAGTTTGCTTTCAGCTAGACCCTAATTCAATCCGACAGTCAGTATGTAGCGCGATTGATAATCACTCAACTTGCTACTTTCCCGCCAGCGACTTGATCATCCGGACACCCGCGTGCGTGGCGTGCAGCGGCGTGCCTGCCCGTTTTCGATGTCGTGATTAATTCTCTCATCAGCTTCTTTGGCCGCGACACCGGCAACTAGGCTCTTACTGCTGTCGCCACAGGGTATCCGCCGGGTAGCTTGCACTCGGTGAAATACGGGATAGGACACACAACCATTCACCGTGAGTTAGTCGTGAGTTCCACTTCATAATGCGTCATGTGACCGAGTGCCTAACGGGTCTGACTCCGTGGTGTGCGGACTATCCGCTCACTCTGCCAGAATCACAGGATCCCGATGATGGCGACAATCCACGTTGAACCATGCAGTATGATCCACATGGAACGCGATCCCCACGGTGTAGGTGCAACAGGCGACGGGGTCGGGCTCCCGTTATTTGATTCCGATTTAGCTTCAAATCAGACAGACGGAGGGACCTTACCGCTTGGAAGGTGGGGTACATAAACCTCTGAATCGGACTCGGAGTCGACACGATAAACCGCCGCAGCGCCGAGTACTTGCAGCGTACCTGCCCTTTGGCAACGAAGCCTTTCGTGTCGCAGGATTATTTATCTGCACAGCAAACAAGACAAGATAAGGCTCGTACTTACTCCTCGCGTTTCCTGGCTGTGCCCAAGCCCCGAGAATACCCATCCTCGAATTGGGTTGAAGTGTAATCGCGCTGGCCATGGACTATCTATTCCCCTAGACTCCAAGAAGATAAGCTCGTGGCCACATTACTACAGCCTCGTGAACGCGAGGAATTTATGGCTCAAGCTCACAAGGCCCGGGGTTCAAAAGTTTGGCGGCAACCGCCCACCGACTTACTGATATCGGGAATTGCCGGTCTTGGAAACCCCGAAACACGGGACGAGACTAGACGCGACTCCGGGTCGAAACAGCACGGGATGCTGTACAGGTGCGGCGTTGCACGTTTAAATCTAAATTCCACCTTCCATGGGGTTGAGCCTCGAGTTGCATTGCGATTAAATAGTTGCAGTACAACTACATGACAACCGGTTGGGGGTGGATCCATTCATTCACGTTAACCCACGACTTAACACAGCCAAGACGGGCGCTGATGCGGGATGCGGGATCGTGTAAAAGGCAACATGTTGGGTTTTCGACTTTCGGTGCTGAATTGTCGTAGGGCATAGTATAATTCCAATGCGTATTGGAGAGCAGGGCTCCATCCGGAGTCCGGAGACTTGGAACCGGGCTTCACCTTCCGTTTCATACTCATCTGAAGCGGACGGATGCTCAACCTGGGGATACTTGCTACAGCGCAAAATACTCGAGGTCTAACACAACTTGGGAGCAAGATAAGTCCGTGTTAATTGAAAACTTCTGCTCACAGCCCAGCTCCTCTCTCGGGCTCTCAGTCCGAGCTTGATCGCGAAGTACCAAGATGCCGGAATATGAAGTGCCGGGTCAATAGTCAGGGGCTCTCGGCGGGTTCAGTTCAATATCCAGGGACTGGGGGTATGTACGGTCTCGAAAAAATGGGGATTGGAGCTAGTTCTTCCTCGGGGACGGACTGGGCGCTGAGTCGAAAAGACCCTTCAGTTTAGATCTTATCTTATCACATCTTATCAATATTTAATCTAATCAAGGCTTTCTCCTACCAAGTTGTTTTACCGTTCCTCAATCGTTCTGAGAAGGAAAATAACCGAGTCAGAATGAGACGATCTTCTGCAAATCTTCTGTTGTAATTTTTCGCGCCATCCTACCTCACACCTCAGGCCACCTCGCGCGCACCAGCTCGCACATCCCATACGCACCGCCCCACAGTAGCGGCCGTCGTACGCGAGCTCGAGACGCCGGGCGCTCAATTCGTCCGACACCGCTCCGACAGCTCTGACACCACACAGCTTTCCTTCAACCGCTGGCGACTTGCGTTGCAAATTGATTTTTCTTCGCGTCCTCCCGGGGCGATCGGCACACGGGTCCCCGGCATACGCGGCTTTTCATTTTGCCCTGCCGCAGATCCAAACGCGTGCACCCGCAAACGCGACCGGACGAACCGCAAGGCGCTCGCAAGAACACCGTGAAAAAGAATTGCAGAGGAAGGAAGAAGGAAGCCGAGTCGACCCGCGATGATCCGATCCGGGAACCACGCCTCTTTCTCTTGCCTCCCACTATTGGCTGCTCATGGATATGCATCTCCCTGTGCCGGCGCGTCAACCTGGACGCATCTATCACGCGCCTTCCTTCGAGCATCATGCATAACGAACTTGGGCCGTAAGACCATCCGGCGCCGGCCCAATCAAAAAACGCGCGCGCGCGCGCCGTCCTTGGACCACACGCCGCAGACTCGTCATGCGTTCAACGGTGTTCAATCCTTCCCGGCTCGAGTTCTCTCTGTATTTCGCCGCCCGTTCCTTGATTTCAATTTTCAATCCCTGCTGCACAAACTCCTCCGTCGGATTCTCCCCACCGCTCAATATTTAATAATCCTCCATTCGGTGATCCCCACCCCGCCCGCTGACTCGAGCAAGATGATGTCCGCTGCGGCCCTTCAAGCTTCAAGCCACTCGTGACCCGCCTGATCCACTCACTCGGACGGCATTTCCCAATCTAAGTGGATCAAGCACGCGATTCTGACAAACCTCTTACAAAGTCTCTCGTCTTACAAAGTGACCGCTCGCTTCCTGGGGATCGCCCGACTGACTCGCTCACAAACGACGCCTTCGTCCGGAAATCCGGAAATTTCTACTAAGCAACGCGCCGAACCTCTCGGAACTCCATCGAAGAAAAAACCTCAAGGGTCTGGATGACTCGCGCGCGCTTTCCAAGCGAACCCGGCTAGCTGAGGGAAAACATCCCGCCCGCTGTTCACCTGCTGTCCTCACAAACTTAGCTCCTTCAAAACGACTCGAGCAGAAAAATCGCATCGAATCGCGTCGAGCCTTTCAGAATCACGCCGAACCTCTCGGAACTGCATCGAAGAAAAAAACCCCGAGGGTCTGGATGACTCGCGCGCGCCGTCCAAGCGATCCCGGCCAGCTAGGCAAAAATCCCCCCCGCTCTTCAACTGCTGTCCCCACAAACTTGGCACCTTCAAATGATTCGTCCTCAAATTCGAGCAGAAGAATCGCGTCAAAAGCCGTGGAAGTTCTCAGAATCACATCGAGATAACCCTTTGAGGATCTAGATGACCCCTCTCGCGCTCCAAGCCCAGCCAGCAACGCGAACTTATGCTGACTCGTCGAATCGCGTCGAACCGCGTCGAACCCCATCGGAATCGCGTCGAATCGCATCGAACATATCAGACCCTCGTCGAACTTGAAGTCCCCTGCGGATCCAGATGACTCGCGCTCGCGCTCCAAGCCCAGCCAACGCGAACCCAGGCTGACCCGTCGAATCGCGCCGAACGATTCAGAATCGCGTCGAACCGCATCGAAGAAACCTCTGAGGATCCGTATGACTCGCCGCACGCCCGCTCCAAGCGACCGCTGACTCGTCGAATAGTGTCGAATGACTCCGGATCGCGTCGAACCTCTCAGAACCGCCTCGACAAAAATCTGGACGACTTTAGCGCCGTCCAAGCGAGCTTCGGGACCCGCATTCCAGATCCCCCTCGAAAAAGAAACCTACGAAATCCTCGCGCCGCCCGTGTCCCGCAAATTACATGAAGTAGAAGCTCTTTCCTGGATTGTTATCTCTCGGAACCACCGCACGTCGGCATGCGTACGGTGGCGGCGTCACCAGATCAAATTAATCTCCCACCTGCCTTCCTCCTGCTCCTGCTCCACAATCTAGGCTGCGCACCCTTCATTAACCATCGCGCCGCGTCACCGGGACTTCACGACGCCGTACTAACTGCATGTTGCCTCGCTAGAATGTCACGACAGGGCTCCCAAATCGGGATGTCGTGGCAGTCTGGCACTGAGACTCCTAGAATCGCTACACATTGTATCAGCTCAGAAGGGAGCTTATTCGCTTCGCTTCGCCACGCTCTAAATTGCATCGTCATATCGTCGTCAGAGCTCGACGAGAAGCTCATGCGGAACAAGATAGCATGCAGGGTTGGCATAGTCGAAGTCGGGGAGGCGACGAGTAAAGAAGCTTGAAGGTCATTGACATGATCCACACAAAGAGACAGCAGTTCCAAATTCCATTGATTCCATTCCAATCCTCCGCGTCATAAATGTAAAGTAAGATACTATATACTAGTTAAGATAAAAACGACGAATGCACTGGATGCGAATATTGTGTACGGCGCGATAATGTATGCGCTGTAGGCGAATGCGAATATTGTGTGTGTGCGAAGAGATAACATAAGTAGTGAGGGTGCTGGACGAGACGAGATGTGCGTCGATATGAGATGAGATGCGGAGAATAGATATTGCGGAGCAGACACAAGATAGTGATGAGAGTGGATGAAGGTGGGGTGTGGGGGCGGTGCGTGCACTACGCGCCGCCGTAGGAGCCCGGTGGGGCAGGCTGGTGTGACACCAGCGCCGGCGGGTGTGGGTGGGTCGAAAGGCCTCGTGGCGGATCGAAAATAGCGTCGAGTCTCGGGTGGGGGTCCCGTGCAGACAGGACGGCCGCACATCTAGGCTAGGCCGCGACGTGTATAGCGAACGACCGCCCGTGCGCATGGTGTGTATGCGAGCTCGGGAGGGGGAAGGAGCGCAGCAGGTCGTGGAAGCGACCGCTCTTCTGCGCGGGGGCGTGCGGGTCGACGTCCATGGGCACGTCCTTGGCGTGCGCAGGGGAAGAGTGGGAAGAGGACGAGGCGGGGGTGCGCGGGGACATGCTGGCGGCGCTGCTGGACGGGCTCGAGGGCTCGAGCTCGGGGATGCTCGTCTTCCTCGTATGCCGGGGTACTGCGAGAAGCTTGGGCTCAGGCGCCCGCACGGGCTCGGGTGCAAGCGCAAAAGCGAGGCCCGCATGATGCGCCATCAAATCCGCTTCCCCCACTCCCAGCTCCCAATCCAGCACGTCCAAAAACTCGCGCTCGATCCGCCCCACGTCCCGCTTCCCGAACACGCCCGCGCACAGCGCCCAGTGTACGTTCTTCAGCGTGCTGTCGTTCGTGTACTTGCTCGCCGCAATCAGCGCGCCCAAAAAGATTCTTTCTAACGCCCATTCCTCGAAGTCAATGGAGAGGTGGGGGCGCGCGCGGGCGACATAGACGAGGGCAGTGAGGAGGGTGGGAGGGGTTACTTCGGCGCGGGCGAGGACGGTGCGGACGAAGGTGGTGAAGGCGGGGAGGTAGGGGGAGCGCGTGGGGGCGCGGCCTCGTGTAGGGGTGCGGCCTAGGGCGCAGTCCACGGTTTCGGAGACGCAGTCAACGACGTAGTCTACGTGAGAGAAGATGAGTATGAGAACAAAGAGAAGAGAAGGGAAGAGGGAGACTAACCGATGACCTGCCGTGAGAGCTTCATGTCGACGAGCTGGAGGAGGGCGGCTGGGTGGCACGCCGGGTCGACAAGGGAGGCTGCATGTACCGAGCTGTTCCGGGTACTGCTGCTCGATTTCGACGACGCAGTGGAGGAGGCGCTGCTAGGGGAGTATCCCATAGGACTCGAGCCCGCAGACGAAGACGACGAAGAGCTGGAAGCAGGCGAGCTGAACATGCTTGTCCGAAAATGCGGGGCGGGGGTAGTGTCTGGCCATCCTGTAGGCGGTCCTTATATAGAGATTGGATGAAAAGGCAACGAGCGTGCGCAATGGCTGCATGACGAAGCGCGCGGGTCAGAGCCCGTCAGAGCCTCAGGCGAGCTGACTCGCCAGACAAATCGGGAAGGGGACAGCCACTGATGCGTGATGTAAGCCGATTGGGTCGCCCATTGCGTGTGTTTGCCCTCATTAAGCGATCGCATAATTGCATTTAATCTGCCTGCGTGCGTGCACTCTGTGGTTCCTCGCTAAATGTGAAAAGTTCTTCACTTTACTCTGGAGCGTCACCTCAAACCGGGGCCGTCGTGCGGATCCGAATCTGTCGCCAAACGACAGTCGCGTTCGCATTACGAGTCGGACTTTCCTAATCTCATGACTCGCAGGCACGGATACTCTCCCGAAACCGAATGCGCCCGCGCATCATTCACATCCTGCCGATCAATCGGAAACCCGGCGACCACCAGCTCCCCGCCTTCCCTGCTTTTGCAAGATGATTCATCGGCCCGGGTTTCTCAGCAGCGCCCGCTTCTTCGCCTCCGCTTCCGACTCTGTTTATCCTGTCCTCGATAACCGTGTCCAAATTAAGTCTGTCCTAGACTGTCGCCTGGCGCTTCGCGGAGGTATGCGGATGACTCGGCCCCGGACTGGCCGCGCGACTCGGACGCGGATGGATATAGCGACGTACTCGCGTGCGCGTACTAATTGCACACCCCTAATTGCCCACGTCCTTGCTTCACTCTTCTGTGCTTGATTCCAAGTGTCCGTACAGTGATGCAGCAGGGGATTGGGACAGCGCGTGAATCGCCCTCTCGTTTCGCGCTCTCGTATTCTGATCCTAGTCCTGATCTCTCCGCACTCGTCTTTCGTCATCCTATCCACTATCTACTCTCTAGCGCCATTCATCTGGTAATATTCTGAGCCCCAGCCGGTCCCGCGACGCGGAGCCGAATAAATGCTTCTTGCGAGGCGCGCCCAACCAGGACAAACCCCGCCTGAATTCCACTTCTTCAAGTTCACGTTCCAGGTGGAGCTCAAGCACCCGAGTTCAAGTACAAGCGTTCAAGTTCAGTCACAAAGTTGGATATAATCGCTCGGCGGTGCGTTCATGCTCTGCCGCGTGAACAGAGTCTTCTGGCGCTCGCTTGATTTGTTACAGCGACAGAGACAGCGCCCACCCTCTCCCAATTGCGATTTTCGGGCCAGTTCAACTTCACACACACACAAATTTCAGCGTCGCGGGCTGGCCTTGGATCTGAATAATTAATATGGCCCAGAAGACTTGGCTGGCACCTTCCTCTCCCTCTTCGGGTAGCCGACCTTCCTCTCCCATCCTTCCTGCCTCATTCGGCTCTTTCGGCGGGCGGGAAGCTGATACAATACACCTCTTCCGCCCCTTTCCTTTCGGGGTCGTTGCATGAGCTGAACTCTTCTGGCCTTCTATTCATGATTTCAATTAGGCGCTCCTTCGGGATATCGACGTCATCTTTGAATTAGGCTCGGCATTACCTCCTCCGACCGCGATTCATTATGGTTGGAACTATACATACCTCCTCATGGGTCACAGCAAGGTTCTGAAGCGGCACGAAGACAACTCCAGGTAAATGTTTACCGGTGGACCCACGACGCGCCCGTTATCACAAGTCAAATCAATTACATCCCTTAGTAGACTATTCCTAGCCAGCGACGAGCGCCGGCCGCCTATCTACATAACTGCCTTTGACCGAACGAACCAACTTCTTTCTATTCAATAAGTACCGCCTTCCTTAACGTCTTTCTCCGCTGCCCATCGCAGTGCCCGCGTCGACGATCCCCGCGAGCCGCAAGAAAACTCCACCGAAAACTCCACCTTCGTCTTCGAATTCTCATTCCCTTTACCAGTCTACTGACGACGCAGCTGATCGGAATATTAACCTGCTCAGTAGATGAGAGTAAGGGCAACCTAATGAATCTCCGTATTTTCCCTGTCCGTCGTCTCGATTAAATCCCGTACAAGAGCTTCCACCTGCGAGTACTGGAGTCCGTTTATGCCACTCGCGATCCGTACCAACCCATCAGAAAATTGTGAGCTCGTCGCGCGGAGGGGAAAAATAGTGTTGCTCCAGTTTGCCCAATGCCCAATCCGTATTGCATGGAGCGTCAACCGCCCACCGGCACGCGCGAGGCGCCCCCAATGAGGAATATGCATTGTTGGGCCTAAGTTGGCCACCGGAAAGACGGTGAATTTAACTCCGGTGGCGCCAGTGTAGTCAAAGGCGACGAAGAAGGGTGTGCCGGGATTTTCCGTCATGAACTGCAGCATGTGGATGGAAATTACAACCCGCAAACGTTGATAGTCTGAGTGCAAGAGCGCACGGATGAAAGATTTCTCGCGGTAGTGGAGGCCGATCTCAGCGTATGCTAAATGTTGATCAGAGGTTTCCTCGAGGAACCAAAGGAAGGACAAACTGAGGTGGGCAGATAGAAGGACGTGGCACTCGTCCCGGTGTCCATCTATCCAGTCAGCGCGCTGGCATTCACGGGAGCAATAAGCGGCGGTGTGGCAGACTGCACAACGTCGGAAAAGTTCTTTTTTGTCAACTTTGTCGCACTAACGGTCATTTAGGTGAGTCCTTGAAAAAGTTGTCAGACCCATTGCCGCACCTTCATATTATCGCATGCCAAAGACGATGCTCTGCCAGATGCCTCCCAAGCGTCTAAAACCTTGACTCGTTCATCCACCAAGGCCTTCAGAACGTTCCAATGTCCATATAATACCGAACGAGAGAATTCCTCGCTCCGGGACAGTGGTTCGAGCTGGGAGAATGATTTCTTCATCTCCGCGATGATGGGGTAAAACACCAAACTCCGTGGCAGCACAGTCCCCAGAAGCTCGGGGTATTTCCCCGCGTCCGATGCTGTGGCCATTTTTGCACTCGAGGTGATGATACGTCGGAGTAAGCCGGCCTGAAGCGCCTGAACCGTCCATGGATATCCGGGAGATACGTTCAGATATTGGATGAGGGAACCAAGACAAAGCTCGACCTCAACCGGCCGGTCCGGAACGCCTTCCGCGCGCGGCGGCACCCCATCTATGTCGAGTGCTGACACCAAGGAGGAGATGATTCCGTGTGACAGGAGGTACGCGACAAAATCGGGAGATATTCTGGATACGTCGCTCAGAAACAGGAGGACTGGAGTGATAGAGGTGACGGCCATGTCGGATTTCGAGTTTGCGACAGCTTGGGATATATTTTGCATCAGCGTAAGCGCGAGGGCTTTATAGCTGCCTCCGCAGCCATCAACCACTTCAGCCAGGTTCTGAGAGTCCTTCATATCGGACAACGCAAGCAAAGGGAGTGCTATAACCCCCAACGTCGCTGGTTCGTCCGCTGTATATATGTGATGCACCAGCGTTGTCCAGGCTGTTGCGAGCATACGTCGGACCCCTTTTGTCGAAAACATTGCCAGGCAAGTTTGAGGATGCTGGCCGAATTTGAGGAGAATTTGAGATTGCGATACATGTATGGACACCACTTCAGAAGCGGTGAACGCAGGGACGCATTCGTGATATAATCTGAGGAATTCCATCCATTTCCAAAGTCGGGGCCAGAGGTCTGGCGTAGCGGCAAGGGGAAACAACGGATTGCGTACGATGTAACACAGGGAAGAGAGTATTTTGGTGGCATTTTCTATGCATGGCAGCCGAGTCGACGGGTCCGTGATATTATCCAGAACATCAAGGGAAGGAATCCAAGACGGATCCAGATTCGCATAGAAGACAGGCAATAGACCAATGGCTTCATCGTCCGTTAGGCTTTGTGCCACGGTATGTAATTTGGCGATGTCTTTCGAGGAGCCATTCATCGCTGCCACTGCGACCGGCTTTGGGATGGTGAGCTTGTGAAGATGAGATGTAAGAAGGTTGATTCTTACACGGAGGGAATTGCGGAGCCTTGAAGTACTCCGCGCATGAAGGGCGGGGTGAACTGTGGTCATGGTAAGCGGTCAACCTCGACTGTCACTGATGTTCCTGTGTGACGTGTGACCGCGTTAACAACGTCCCGCTCACGATCGACCACGAGCTCGTCCGCGGCGTTAGGTACGATTTGCTCTCGAAACTCCACTGCGTAAGGTAGGAGGATTGGTCGTGATTTGATTTCAAGCTGCAGTTTGCTTACATCGGATCTGGCGGGATCATCTCCTATTTATTCCTGCTACCGTTACAGTATTCCTGCCATTTATTGAAATTATGTGGAGTAAGCTCGCACGAGTCATTTCAAAACCATACCATGTCTAGATTCACAGGCGCAATTTTGCGAGTGTTTTGCATTGGTAATCTTCTATATACCATTGGTACGTGACTGGTGTTCCCTCCTGGAACTATTTTTCATGAAATGGAGTGAGGAGGATTTGCCCCTATTTACCCACAGACCTTGATTTAATTGCTCTATGCTCTCCCTTGTCTTCACGCGATTGTGTGTCTTTGTTTACGTGTGGGGACGGGCATCGGCCATGATCGATCCGGCAGCTTTGGCCTTGTTTGGTTGGCAGAAGCGCTCAGTTCCAGTTTTGCAACTGCTAAGGCTTTTTAACTCAACACTTTGAGGAAAAAATGAAGCTGCCATCCGACATAAAATACACTGAAGAATGAATTCATCAGAGCATAACTTTGATTTTTGGCAATTACGCAAAATGGCACTGAATTCTGTGATATCTCAACAGCTTTCTTGAGCACCGACGACATAATCAAGGGATTTGGCGCGATGAATCTGTGGAGGCCCCATTTTTCTACAACTTTGCCTGCAGATTCGAGGTAATTGAGGAAGAATTGGAAAAGCCTTAGGCTTTTTACACAAGCAAGGGGGATCCATCATTTTTAGCCTAGGAAGGGGCCCGATGTCTGGAATTCCTGACCTGGGAAGGGGCTTCATATACAAAGAGACTTCTCTTTTACTTCAAGTATCTCAGAATAAGATCAACAGTCCTCCTTCATTGGAATCATCTGTTTCAGGTTCACAAAAGCTAAGGCTTTTTTTTCTCCCCACTCCAAACAAAAACTGAGTCGACAGTCTTCTTCGAAACATCCTAAAGGATGGAACTTTCTGCCCGGATTTCTCATTTCCTGACCACATACAAAGTGATACATGATTTACCCGACAATCTGGGCCGTTCTGTGAGAATTATGCTTGTGGGTGAAAATCCGGCCAGAAATTCTTGTAGAGGGTGCAATTTACGATGATTTTTATTGCGGAAGCTGGACGATTCATGCAAAATTGAAAACACCTTAGGCTTTTGACGATGGCCGGTTAAGTGGCTGGAAGGTCACGTGCATGCCCGACACAGTAGTCGCGTCCTCCATCGTCGGCTTCGATGTTCAAGTATTAACCTAAAATTTGGTCTGGAAACGTTAGAACCTTCATAAGAAGCAATTGAGGCTCTCATTGCATTTTATTTCCATCGGCTGCTACACTGCCTTCACCGGTTTCGTGCCGAGTAAGAGCATATTGTGGAATATGACTTGGTCTTCCCCCCCAAAATACCCGAATTTTGGGGAACATATTTTTATGCACCAATGGTACATTTCCGCTCTGCAAAACAAGTCGGCCCGTCTCGTATAGAGGGGGGTACAAGGCGGAACGTCCAGAACCATTACTTGATACCGAACAAACAAATACAAAGTTGCCGGATCAAGTAACGTAACTGCGCTGCCCGTCCCCATTACGTGATTCATCTGTGCAATTTTCTGTGTGCAGTTCGAAAAGTACGCCTGAAGCCGGCAAACTGCACTGTTACTTCCACGAGCGTTGTGTTCAACCTCAAGTACAGCTAGTGTACAGCTCCAGCGAGACTTAAAACATGGGCAATGTTTAGCCGCGGATCAGCCGGATGATCCGATGTAACCGAACGGCGGCTTGGAATCGAACCGCGACCAATCCGCCTACCCTAGACGCGTGTTGATTCCCAGAATTCATTTCCTGATTCAGCATCGCATTCCCCAGACCGAGGGTTCAACGTGAATACAGCACGACCACCACACCCGAACGCACAACTTCTGAACAGGACTAGGTAAGTTTTGACAGGGAGGCTCGGGATAGGGCCCGTGTGCACACGGCCGACTCCCCCCACTACCCACTGCAAGACCCGCTGCAACAGACTGCAACCCGACTTTGGAACAGTTGACAAACAGACAGCGGCTAGAATACTTCTCGACTCGTTCGTGCCTCGACACGACGCTCGACCAAGTGCGTAATCATTCAGTTACCGGGACCTTGCGCGCCTTAAACTAGCCAAGCTGTAACCGGAGCCCGCCCCTCTGCGTATCACCTTCTATGAATCTCGCTCTGGCACATCAAAATTCACCCGCGAAGACTCGAGCGCCGCGCGCCCAAGCAAGTACACAGGCGAGCAAGCACACTTGGTTTAATTGTCCTCCGAGTTCCATCTGAGACTGCAGCTTCTCTCTGCTCTCGGCGATGCTCTCCCAACGATCCTCTTCCTTGGCGATGCTCTCTCTGTGCGATACTCTCCTTCTGTGAGGCTTCTATCAGACTCGGACTGCCGGCGGGATACTGGGCGAGTACTGTATATTTCGTCGTGCTCGTGGCTCAGCGATCAATTATTCTTAGATGACAGTGAGGTGTCATAATTCTACAGGTAAATTTGAAGCTTGTATGCACCCCATGCCATTCGTAAGCGAGTCCAACTGTTCCACTGTCGCCTTGGGAGGTAGGCGCATTCCAAACCAGCTTGAGCGACATCGCCTGATCAAGGAGTTCTCAATGAGCGCCACGGCCGTAAATACGCATATGTCCGTGGGGCTGTGCGGTAAAAGAAATAAAATACAAAATACTGGGTGAGTTGGATGTCAGCGGGGACGCCGCTCCGGCTCGGCGTCGCTTCGAGTCAATCTCTATCCCGTTTCGAGGCAACGGCGAGCGCCCCGATGAGATGTGTATACTGTAGATTGGTGTTGGGTTGATGCTGCAGACCACACAGGTTCATAACTTCGATTCGTAGTTATTTGTTCCATTGCAAGCCCGGTAATAGCTGTGGAACTGGGTGGTCTGATCATATACTTGCTGGACACCGAGAAGAAATTTTGGAACCGAATGGAGAAAACGGAGCGGGGTTACTTGCGACGATCAATTAATGCCCGACGACAGCGTGGGACGTAATGTGTTGGTATTTTTTATTTCGGGGGACTGCCTAGTGCGGGTAGCATACATCAAGGGTTATCTAAGGGTTATCAGAGGTTATCCGCCTCTTTTCTTTTGGCCCCCGTTGGTTCTCCGCTGTGGAGGGGCCAGCTCGAACACGGATCGCCGCTCTGTTGGCTAATTCTGAGGCGCATCAGCGACGATTTGAACGGGATACCGAATATTTGCCAAGACCCCGCTATTTTTCTCGCTCGGTTTCCGAGCCTGAGTCGGTTAACTGCTAATTCATTTCATCTTCGGTATTTGTATTTCGGGACACTTGCCTTGTGCCGTTATCAACCATTCTCTTTCTTTTTTTTGTCGATGTTTCGCTGTGGAGCGGCTGGCTCGGGCACGGATCACCGCTTTTGGGTGCATCAGAAACGATTTGGGCGAGATTCCATGATTTTTCTATCTCAGATGTCGCCGAGTCCCTTGACCGCCTATCGAATGCCGGGTCGCGTATGGCTGGCGACCATAATATATAAGTCTCCCAATCGGGGAGATCGCCTGTCTTGGAGTTTGGAGATTGCTGGGACGCTCTGTGTGGGCTCGCCTGGACTCGGAGGCCTGAAGCATAATAAAAATGAATACTGTCACCAAACGTAAAACAAAAGCGAGGAGCCAGCGACAGCCCGGCCCTCTGTGGCAGCGGGAATGATGCGGTCAGGGTCCTTACTCCGGGTCGAGCACTTCAAGTGGTTCGAGAATGTGGTTCCTACGCCCAGTCATCAAGAGAGCTAAATTACGAATGAGTGTAGGCTCGTGACCAACCGCGTTCGCCAAGCACGTGGCTGCGCTTATCACGGTTGGCGAAGCGGCTGGGATCACTGGTGGCGTTTTTGGCAGATGGCGCCAAATGTGATTTCGGACTTGTGAATTTCGACAATCCGCGACCGTCCCGCCTCCAAAAAAAGTGCTCAGACTTGCTTAGACAAATTTGATCAGTTTTGAATTCTAAGACGAGTGGACCAAATTTGTTTTTTCAGTAGAAATGAAGATTTTCCGTGTTCCCGGGCACTCCTGCGTTCAAATATTTTGTGTTACGGGCGGAAAGGGTCCAGATCAAGTCCTATTCATCTACATAATCATCATCTGAATTATCAATGCCCCGAGAAACCGCCATGTGTCTTGAAAAGCTCAAATTTACCGAAAATACAAGTTGCATTCATTCGACTCAGTATTGAAAACTATCCAACTTTGTCCATACAACTTTTGACACCATTTTTGAAGGTATGGGAGGTCATGGAGAGGTGAAAATCCCAAGTCCGAAATCACATTTGGCGCCATCTGCCAAATCAGTGACCGGTTGTTCCAGTCGTTCCCACAACTGATCTTCTTGCCCTCGTGATCAGTGCGTGGGAACAGACTGGTCGCGAGTCTAGAATGAGTGATGTGGTTTGTTCTCGTCGAAGGCCATTCTACGCTTAGGGTGGTTCAAAATGAATCGAAGCGGAGCCAGTTCCAACGAAACCGCGCCGAATGCAGCCCGGCAGCTCGGGTCAACTACATTGCAAATAGCATGCAAACAACCATTACAGACCCACCCGCTTCCCATGTTTGTCTCTGGATCCGCACAACGCCTGCCTCCGAATCCGGAAATAATGGTCGGAGGAGACACCGGCTGATAGGCGACGTGACGGCGCCATTGCGATGAGTCAAGTCGAGCTTGTTGAATTCACCGAGCCAGCATGCTCGTACTTACAGTACTTACGCTTATCAATTGTGCGAAGGCATAAATTGCGCTGTTAACAATTCGATCTGTCTGCGACTCCTAAATTCCAAACGTGAATGAAATCACAACCATGCGGAATAGAGCGGGACGTACCTTTCCTGGTGACACTGTTCTCAACAATTCGACCTGTCTGCGCCTCCTAAATGCCAAACGTAACACTGAATGAAATCACAACCACGCAGAATAGAGCGGGACGTACCTTTCCCGATAACACTGCCCGGTGCCGACTTGGAAGAGGTCAACGGTTACTAGCCGGTGCCACGGGGCGATCCTAGCCAATCTCAGCACTGCGGGAATCATAGGCTGACAGCGCAGTTGATAACGAAAGGGCCAGGAACTGCGGTACTTACACGTCCAGGGACCAGGCTTTACTTGATCCTGCTAGTCACCGGCCGCTCGCGCACCAGGGACTCTGAGTTCGAACTTACAATTAGCCAAACCCGGAGGGGAGGGAGTGGAAATGACCGACGGTCCGCGCGCTGATCCAAAGGTGGCGATAGAGCGGAAAAGAAAGGCGAGAGGAGGCTGTCTGCTCATGAACTGCGCAACCGAAAGGAGAAGCCAGGTGCACAGCCATCTGATGGCCTAGTTCGAAATCTAATCAGATTTGCCAGGGTTGACTTGGCGCCGGACGTGCCTGAACATCCAACGTCCATGATCATTCAGGACTCGGAATATTCTTATTAAAATATTGCAGCGAACCAAGGTACACCTGCACGCTCGATTAAATCCCTATTTATGGTGGGAATCAGGTGGGTGGTCGGACGGCAAGCTGAGCCCACCGGTTGCGTGGCGACGCACCTGCACAGTGATACTTAGTGATGTCCGCAAACGAACGGCTTTACCCAGCCGCGTTAACGTTTCCGCAGCGGCAACGGAGAGACAGTGCTCGACGAAAATCAGCGAAAATCTCCACGGAGAAACAGAACGGCCTAGCACGGCGGTTGTTCGGCTCGTCACGCAGCCCGCGTAATCGGCATATTTCTCTTCGTCATTTTTGTTTCGGATGATTTCTGTTCCACGCCGAGTTCAACACGCAATGGAACACGCGCGATCCCACGTGAAAGATACAGAGCCAGCCGACGTTCAGTCCAAGATTAGTCGTCGTGGCCACGGCTCGGATAAGGTGAGGGACTTGCTCTTGGTTCAACCCGACGGTCGGGCTGCAGCGGGATCGATAATCACTCAGTTCGCTGCTTTCCCGTCAACGGCTTGATCATCCGGACACCCGCATGCGCGGCGTGCAGCGGCGTGCCTGCCCGTTTTCGATGTCGTGATTAATTCTCTCATCAGCTTTCTTTGGCCGCGACACCGGCAATTAGGCTCTTACTACTGTCGTTCACCAGCTCGAGGTACGCCTAGGTACTCGCATTGAGGGTAGCTTGCACTCGGTTAAATACGCCATAGGACGCGCAATTATTCAGCGTGAGTTAGTTGTGAATTCCGCTTCATAATGCGCCTGGAATACTCACATCTTATTCAGTACTGCCTATGAGGTGCTTAGTTAACTATTGACCGCTGGTTGCCTGGACTCTGGAAATCATTCTTGTGGCGACAACAGCCAGATGGGTTTGACGCAATTCCCGACGCACTGGCGCATGTTCTGACGCAGGCAGCGTCCGATTCCAGTCAACTATGATGACAAGCCATTGCAACACCGTACATAGGTGAGCTCCCAACTTAAACAGCTCCAGCTCCGATGCGATCCCGGTTGAAGTTCAAATTAAACAAGCGAGCTACTTCACGCGCCGAGGTCAGTTTTTGTTCTTGAGCCAAGGGGTTGATTTAGGAGAATCTGTTTACCGGGATTATCAAGAGGTGTAGACCCGCCCACTCAGAATCCAGGATTCCCTCAACTGGACGATTTGTACACGTGTAGTTGGACGACGCCAAGAGTCAGACGTGACAACCATCGAACCGACCGCCGAGCTGAGATGCCGAGTTCCTGTTGAACTGTTGACGGCGGCCGGCCGGCGACGCTATGGTGCCTGGCAGGATCCGCGGCTAGTGTCCTACGTCTAGTGTCTTACGTCGCGGGATGCGAGGTAATGTGCGGCAACTAAGTAGCTCAACTTGAGCACCTGTCTGGGTATAGATGCGCGGGAGGCGAGAATCGTCAGTGCGTCAAGTGACCATGTGCCTGAAGGGTCCGGCTCCGTGGCGCGCGGACTATCCACTCCCACTGCCAGAGTCACAGGATCCCGATGATGGCGGCAATCCACGTTGAAGCACGGGGGGCGATCCACATTGAGCGCGATCTGCCCACGGTGCAGGTGCAACAGGCGACGGGGTCGGGCGCCCGCTATTCGATTGCGATTTAGATTCAAATCAGTCGGACGGACGGACTGATTGGAAGGTGAGATACATAAACCTCCGACTCCGATTCGGAGTCCATCTCAATAAACTGGCCGCAGCGCCCAGTACTTGCAGTATACTTACCCCCAGGCAATTGAGGCAAGGCTATTGATCTGCAGACAAGACAAGACAGGGAATGTTTACTCCTCGTGCTTCTGGCTGCGGCCAAGGCCCAAGAATACCCATCTCCAATATGGGTTGAAGTGCAATCGCGCTGAGCATAGATTATTTATTCCCCCAATCCAAGAAAATCCGTATTTCCAACATCACTAAAACGTCATGAACGCTAGAAATTTATGGCTAAAGCTCACAAGGCCGGGGGTTCAAAAGTTTGGTGGCGACCGCCCATGGACTTATCGCCATCGGGATTTGCCGGCCTTGGAAACCACGAAACGTGGGACGCGACTGGACACGACTCCGGGTCGAAACTAGCGCGGGATGCTGTACGGGTGCGGCGTTGCAGGTTTAAAATCTATATACCACCTCCCATGGGGTTGGGCCTCGAGCTGCGTTGCGATTAAATAATTCAAGTAAATGTCAACCGGTTGGGGGTGGCTCCATTCATTCACGTTAACCCACGAATTAACACAGCAACGAAGGGCGCTGATGCGGGATGCGGGATCTTGTAAAAGGCAGCATGTTAGGGTTCCGACTTTTAGTTGATAGTATAGCTTCAATACACGTTGAAAAGCGGGGCTCCATCCAGAGTCCGGGGACTTGAAGCTGGACTTCGCCTTCTGTTTCATAATCATCTGAAGCAGACTGATGCTCAACTTATAGAGGCTTGCTACAGCGCAAAATACTCGAGGCCTAACGCAACTTGGGAGCGGGATAAGTCTGTGTTAATTGAAAACTTCTACTCACAGCCCAGCTCCCTCTGCGGGCTCAATTAAATATCCTGGGACTGAGAGTATGTACGGCCTCGAGGGAATGGGTATTGAGGCTCGTTCTTCCTCGGGGATGAACTCGACGCTGGGTCGAAACGACCTTTGGGTTGAGATCTTATCTTATCACATCTTATCAATATCTAATCTAATCAAGGCTTTCTCCTGCCAAGTTTTTTTACCGTTCCTCAATCGTTGTGAGAAGGAAAATAACTGAGTCAGAGTGAGTCGATCTTCTGTTGTAATTTATCGCGCCATCCTCCTCGCACTCGGCACCACATCCGCGCTCATCCGCGCGCACCTGTCCGCACCGCCTTACTAGCCCACAGTAGCGGCCGTACATACCAGGGGCACGAGACCGCGAGCTCGAGACGCCGGGTGTCCAACTCGTTCGACACCGTTCCGACAGCTCCGACACCGCACAGCTTTCATTTTTCCTTCCGTTGCAAATGAATTTTCTCCGCGCCTTTCGGGGGATCGGCGCCCGGTTGTTCTTGCTCCCGAGTCCCGGCGCACTTTTTTTTAATTGGTTCTAACACGCCGCGTGCCCCCGCGAACAGCCACTAATGCGAACAGACGAACCGCAAGAGCGTGCTCGCACCCCCAAAAAAAAAATGGAGAAGGAGGAAGCCGAGTTGACCCGCGGTGATCCGATTCGAGCCGGCACACCCACGCTTCTCCCTTCCTCTCTTTATCCTCCCTCAATTGAGAACTCAGCAGGTGAAAAATGATAGCCCCCCTGGGATCGAAAACGAGTGAACGATGAATATCCGAGTTAATAATATCGCGTTCTCAAGCACGCGCGCTGGCGCGCTTGGGCCGTGGAATCATAATGGTCGTTTGGGCCACCGGCGTTCCAGCATGCGACAAACCACGGGCCCGCCACATCCGAGCTTCACCCGCGGCGCCCGGCGCTCGGGTTCTCTTCAGTACGCGTCGAAGATGGTGCAAATAAATTCTCATCCATCGCGGCGCGCCGAAGACGCATCCACTGTATTTCGATTCACACATACACATTGGTGCGCCGCCCGTTCTTGTGGGTTCCTTCCCTGATTCCTCCGGCTCGCTCCCCGCTCAACGTGAACCTCTGGTTTTCGTCCCTGCCCTCCATTGGCTTCCCCGGCGCTCAATAATCCCCTGGATCGCCAGCCGTTTCACCGCCCGTTAACTCGCACGGGATGACGACCGCCGCGGCCCTTCAAGCCGCTCGTGACCCGCTGATTCTTGGCTGATTCCTCAGTCAGACTCCCAGCATTTCCCAATCTGGATCGCCGGGGGCGTGTTACGGTCTGACTTACAAACCCCGCCCGCTCTCCTTACAAACTTTTCGTGACGCCTTAAAAAGTGACTGAGTCGTCCGGAAATTCGGAATTGGTGTGCATAATAAGCCTATAGTACACGGGGATACTTCCTGAAACCGGCGTTTCTAAGCGGGACCGTGCCGTGTACTGCTACCCACCTGCCTACCTGCCTACCTACTAAGCAAATAATCGCGTCGAGCCTTTCGGAATTCCATCGAACCCCATAGAAGCTAAAAGATCTCTAATCATGCACGCACGGCTTGCAAGCGAAAGAAAATCTACCCATGGCCACTCTTCACCTGATGTCCGTACAAACTGATTTCTCTCCGGTCAAAGTGACTCACTCGCCTGGAAATCGGGAACTCTGCCAAGCACGAGAATCACGTCGAATCGCGCCGAACGACTCGGAATCGCGTCGAATCGCGTCGAACCTCTCACAATCGCGCCGAAGAAAAACCGCGAGGATCTAAATGACCCGTGCCCAACTCGTGCCCGCGCCATCCTCGAATATTTCGGAACTTCGTCGTTCAAACCAGCTGTCTCCAAGATTTTTTTCTTTTTGCCGCCCGCGCCAGCACCACGAAGTAGAATTCTCTTGCTAGACTGCTGCTACAGTGCTACGTATCTCTCGGCACCTCCCCGTCTGAATGTGGCGGCGTCAAACAGATCAAATTAATCTCCCTACCTGCCTTACTCCTGCCTTTCCGCCCCACAATCTACGTCAGCAGCCTTCATTAAGTTCTATTAACCGTCTTGTCGCGTCACCGGGAGGGCAAGGTTCCGGTGTTGCTTCGCTACGCATTGTACCAGGATTAGAAGCCAAGGCCAATTCGGAGCTTATTCGCCTCGCTTACCTCGCCACACTCGTCAGACTCGCATTCGCCTACGCGGAAGGCAATTATTGTATTTATAATAAAGGAGGCGATTATTGCACTTGAAAGCGAGGGCGCTTGCGAAGATCACACTGATTCACAAAGAGGCAATGATTCCAAATTCCATTTGATTCCATTCCAATTCCAATTCCGCTCGTGAGTAAAGTAAGATACTATATACTAGTTAAGATATAATAAGGACGGGTGCACTGAACGCGAATATTGTGCGAGGTAATGCGAAGAGATAACATAATGAGGGTGCTGGACGGGCCAAGATATGCGTCGTGGATGATATGCAGAGAATAGATATTGATTGAGATGGATGAGATTGAATGGGGGGTGGATGAGGAGGAGGGACGGTGCGTGCACTACGCGCCGCCTTGCCTGTTCCGGTGGGTTTCACCCCGCGGGGCAGGCTGGTGGGTCACCGGTGCCGGCGGGTGTGGGGGGCCGAAAGGCCTCGCGGCGGATCGAATATAGCGTCGAGTCTCGAGTGGGGGTCCCGTGCAGACAGGACGGCCGCACATCTAGGCCGCGACGCGGATCGCGAACGACCGCCCGTGCGCATGGTGTATATGCGGCCGCGGCAGCGGGAAGGAGCGCAGCAGGTCGTGGAAGCGACCGCTCTTCTGCGCGGGGGCGTGCGGGTCGACGTCCATGGGCACGTCCTTGGCGTGCGCAGGGGAAGAGTGGGAAGAGGACGAGGCGGGGGTGCGCGGGGACATGCTGGCGGCGCTGCTGGACGGGCTCGAGGGCTCGAGCTCGGGGATGCTCGTCTTCCTCGTATGCCGGGGTACTGCGAGAAGCTTGGGCTCAGGCGCCCGCACGGGCTCGGGTGCAAGCGCAAAAGCGAGGCCCGCATGATGCGCCATCAAATCCGCTTCCCCCACTCCCAGCTCCCAATCCAGCACGTCCAAAAACTCGCGCTCGATCCGCCCCACGTCCCGCTTCCCGAACACGCCCGCGCACAGCGCCCAGTGTACGTTCTTCAGCGTGCTGTCGTTCGTGTACTTGCTCGCCGCAATCAGCGCGCCCAAAAGGATTCTTTCTAACGCCCATTCCTCGAAGTCAATGGAGAGGTGGGGGCGCGCGCGGGCGACATAGACGAGGGCAGTGAGGAGGGTGGGAGGGGTTACTTCGGCGCGGGCGAGGACGGTGCGGACGAAGGTGGTGAAGGCGGGGAGGTAGGGGGAGCGCGTGGGGGCGCGGCCTCGTGTAGGGGTGCGGCCTAGGGCGCAGTCCACGGTTTCGGAGACGCAGTCAACGACGTAGTCTACGTGAGAGAAGATGAGTATGAGAACAAAGAGAATGGGGAGGGAGACTGACCGATGACGTGCCGTGAGAGCTTCATGTCGACGAGCTGGAGGAGGGCGGCTGGGTGGCACGCCGGGTCGACAAGGGAGGCTGCATGTACCGAGCTGTTCCGGGTACTGCTGCTCGATTTCGACGACGCAGTGGAGGAGGCGCTGCTAGGGGAGTATCCCATAGGACTCGAGCCCGCAGACGAAGACGACGAAGAGCTGGAAGCAGGCGAGCTGAACATGCTTGTCCGAAAATGCGGGGCGGGGGTAGTGTCTGGCCATCCTGTAGGCGGTCCTTATATAGAGATTGGATGAAAAGGCAACGAGCGTGCGCAATGGCTGCATGACGAAGCGCGCGGGTCAGAGCCCGTCAGAGCCTCAGGCGAGCTGACTCGCCAGACAAATCGGGAAGGGGACAGCCACTGATGCGTGATGTAAGCCGATTGGGTCGCCCATTGCGTGTGTTTGCCCTCATTAAGCGATCGCATAATTGCATTTAATCTGCCTGCGTGCGTGCACTCTGTGGTTCCTCGCTAAATGTGAAAAGTTCTTCACTTTACTCTGGAGCGTCACCTCAAACCGGGGCCGTCGTGCGGATCCGAATCTGTCGCCAAACGACAGTCGCGTTCGCATTACGAGTCGGACTTTCCTAATCTCATGACTCGCAGGCACGGATACTCTCCCGAAACCGAATGCGCCCGCGCATAATTCACATCCTGCCGATCAATAGGAAACCCGGCGACCACCAGCTCCCCGCCTTCCCTGCTTTTGCAAGATGATTCATCGGCCCGGGTTTCTCAGCAGCGCCCGCTTCTTCGCCTCCGCTTCCGACTCTGTTTATCCTGTCCTCGATAACCGTGTCCAAATTAAGTCTGTCCTAGACTGTCGCCTTGCGCTTCGCGGAGGTATGCGGATGACTCGGCCCCGGACTGGCCGCGCGACTCGGGCGCGGATGGATATAGCGACGTGCTCGCGTGCGCGTACTAATTGCACACCCCTAATTGCCCACGTCCTTGCTTCACTCTTCTGTGCTTGATTCCAAGTGTCCGTACAGTGATGCAGCAGGGGATTGGGACAACGCGTGAATCGCCCTCTTGTTTCGCGCTCTCGTATTCTGATCCTAGTCCTGATCTCTCCGCACTCGTCTTTCGTCATCCTATCCACTATCTACTCTCTAGCGCCATTCATCTGGTAATATTCTGAGCCCCAGCCGGTCCCGCGACGCGGAGCCGAATAAATGCTTCTTGCGAGGCGCGCCCAACCAGGACAAACCCCGCCTGAATTCCACTTCTTCAAGTTCACGTTCCAGGTGGAGCTCAAGCACCCGAGTTCAAGTACAAGCGTTCAAGTTCAGTCACAAAGTTGGATATAATCGCTCGGCGGTGCGTTCATGCTCTGCCGCGTGAACAGAGTCTTCTGGCGCTCGCTTGATTTGTTACAGCGACAGATACAGCGCCCACCCTCTCCCAACCGCGATTTTCGGGCCAGTTCAACTTCACACACACACAAATTTCAGCGTCGCGGGCTGGCCTTGGATCTGAATAATTAATATGGCCCAGAAGACTTGGCTGGCACCTTCCTCTCCCTCTTCGGGTAGCCGACCTTCCTCTCCCATCCTTCCTGCCTCATTCGGCTCTTTCGGCGGGCGGGAAGCTGATACAGTACACCTCTTCCGCCCCTTTCCTTTCAGGGTCGTTGCATGAGCTGAACTCTTCTGGCCTTCTATTCATGATTTCAATTAGGCGCTCCTTCGGGATATCGACGTCATCTTTGAATTAGGCTCGGCATTACCTCCTCCGACCGCGATTCATTATGGTTGGAACTATACATACCTCCTCATGGGTCACAGCAAGGTTCTGAAGCGGCACGAAGACAACTCCAGGTAAATGTTTACCGGTGGACCCACGACGCGCCCGTTATCACAGGTCAAATCGATTACATCCCTTAGTAGACTATTCCTAGCCAGCGACGAGCGCCGGCTGCCTATCTACATAACTGCCTTTGACCGAACGAACCAACTTCTTTCTATTCAATAAGTACGCCTTCCTTAACGTCTTTCCCCGCTGCCCATCGCAGTGCCCGCGTCGGCGATCCCCGCGAGCCGCAAGAAAACTCCACCGAAAACTCCACCTTCGTCTTTGAATTCTCATTCCCTTTACCAGTCTACTGACGACGCAGCTGATCGGAATATTAACCTGCTCAGTAGATGAGAGTAAGGGCAACCTAATGAATCTCCGTATTTTCCCTGTCCGTCGTCTCGATTAAATCCCGTACAAGAGCTTCCACCTGCGAGTACTGGAGTCCGTTTATGCCACTCGCGATCCGTACCAACCCATCAGAAAATTGTGAGCTCGTCGCGCGGAGGGGAAAAATAGTGTTGCTCCAGTTTGCCCCATGCCCAATCCGTATTACATGGAGCGTCAACCGCCCACCGGCACGCGCGAGGCGCCCCCAATGAGGAAACTGCATTGCTGGGCCTAAGTTGGCCACCGGAAAGACGGTGAATTTGACTCCGGTGGCGCCAGTGTAGTCAAAGGCGACGAAGAAGGGTGTGCCGGGATTTTCCGTCATGAACTGCAGCATGTGGATGGAAATTACAACCCGCAAACGTTGATAGTCTGAGTGCAAGAGCGCACGGATGAAGGATTTCTCGCGGTAGTGGAGGCCGATCTCAGCGTATGCTAAATGTTGATCAGAGGTTTCCTCGAGGAACCAAAGGAAGGACAAACTGAGGTGGGCAGATAGAAGGACGTGGCACTCGTCCCGGTGTCCATCTATCCAGTCAGCGCGCTGGCATTCGCGGGAGCAATAAGCGGCGGTGTGGCAGACTGCACAACGTCGGAAAAGTTCTTTTTGTCAACTTTGTCACACTAACGGTCATTTAGGTGAGTCCTTGAAAAAGTTGTCAGACCAATTGCCGCACCTTCATGTTATCGCATGCCAAAGACGATGCTCTACCAGATGCCTCCCAAGCATCTAAAACCTTGACTCGTTCATCCACCAAGGCCTTCAGAACGTTCCAATGTCCATATAATACCGAACGAGAGAATTCCTCGCTCCGGGACAGTGTTTCGAGCTGGGAGAAAGATTTCTTCATCTCCGCGATGATGGGGTAAAACACCAAACTCCGTGGCAGTACAGTCCCCAGAAGCTCGGGGTATTTCCCCGCGTCCGATGCTGTGGCCATTTTTGCACTCGAGGTGATGATACGTCGGAGTAAGCCGGCCTGAAGCGCCTGAACCGTCCATGGATATCCGGGAGATACGTTCAGATATTGGATGAGGGAACCAAGACAAAGCTCGACCTCAACCGGCCGGTCCGGAACGCCTTCCGCGCGCGGCGGCACCCCATCTATGTCGAGTGCTGACACCAAGGAGGAGATGATTCCGTGTGACAGGAGGTACGCGACAAAATCGGGAGATATTCTGGATACGTCGCTCAGAAACAGGAGGACTGGAGTGATAGAGGTGACGGCCATGTCGGATTTCGAGTTTGCGACAGCTTGGGATATATTTTGCATCAGCGTAAGCGCGAGGGCTTTATAGCTGCCTCCGCAGCCATCAACCACTTCCGCCAGGTTCTGGGAGTCCTTCATATTGGACAACGCAAGCAAAGGGAGTGCTATAACCCCCAACGTCGCTGGTTCGTCCGCTGTATATATGCGGTGCACCAGCGTTGTCCAGGCTGTTGCGAGCATACGTCGGACCCCTTTTGTCGAAAACATTGCCAGGCAAGTTTGAGGATGCTGGCCGAATTTGAGGAGAATTTGAGATTGCGATACATGTATGGACACCACTTCAGAAGCGGTGAACGCAGGGACGCATTCGTGATATAATCTGAGGAATTCCATCCATTTCCAAAGTCGGGGCCAGAGGTCTGGCGTAGCGGCAAGAGGAAACAACGGATTGCGTACGATGTAACACAGGGCAGAGAGTATTTTGGTGGCATTTTCTATGCGTGGCAGCCGAGTCGACGGGTCCGTGATATTATCCAGAACATCAAGGGAAGGAATCCAAGACGGATCCAGATTCGCATAGAAGACAGGCAATAGACCAATGGCTTCATCGTCCGTTAGGCTTTGTGCCACGGTATGTAATTTGGCGATGTCTTTCGAGGAGCCATTCATCGCTGCCACTGCGACCGGCTTTGGGATGGTGAGCTTGTGAAGATGAGATGTAAGAAGGTTGAATCTTACACGGAGGGAATTGCGGAGCCTTGAAGTACTCCGCGCATGAAGGGCGGGGTGAACTGTGGTCATGGTAAGCGGTCAACCTCGACTGTCACTGATGTTCCTGTGTGACGTGTGACCGCGTTAACAACGTCCCGCTCGCGATCGACCACGAGCTTGTCCGCGGCGTTAGGCACGATTTGCTCTCGAAACTCCACTGCGTAAGGTAGGAGGATTGGTCGTGATTCGATTTCAAGCTGCAGTTCGCTTACATCGGATCTGGCGGGATCATCTCCTATTTATTCCTGCTATCGTTATTCCTGCTATTTATTGAAATTATGTGGAGTAAGCTCGCACGAGTCATTTCAAAACCATACCATGTCTAGATTCACAGGCGCAATTTTGCGAGTGTTTTGCATTGGTAATCTTCTATATACCATTGGTACGTGACTGGTGTTCCCTCCTGGAACTATTTTTCATGAAATGGAGTGAGGAGGATTTGCCCCTATTTACCCACAGACCTTGATTTAATTGCTCTATGCTCTCCCTTGTCTTCACGCGATTGTGTGTCTTTGTTTACGTCACCGTGATTCATCTGTGCAATTTTCTGTGTGCAGTTCGAAAAGTACGCCTGAAGCCGGCAAACTGCACTGTTACTTCCACGAGCGTTGTGTTCAACCTCAAGTACAGCTAGTGTACAGCTCCAGCGAGACTTAAAACATGGGCAATGTTTAGCCGCGGATCAGCCGGATGATCCGATGTAACCGAACGGCGGCTTGGAATCGAACCGCGACCAATCCGCCTACCCTAGACGCGTGTTGATTCCCAGAATTCATTTCCTGATTCAGCATCGCATTCCCCAGACCGAGGGTTCAACGTGAATACAGCACGACCACCACACCCGAACGCACAACTTCTGAACAGGACTAGGTAAGTTTTGACAGGGAGGCTCGGGATAGGGCCCGTGTGCACACGGCCGACTCCCCCCACTACCCACTGCAAGACCCGCTGCAACAGGCTGCAACCCGACTTTGGAACAGTTGACAAACAGACAGCGGCTAGAATACTTCTCGACTCGTTCGTGCCTCGACACGACGCTCGACCAAGTGCGTAATCATTCAGTTACCGGGACCTTGCGCGCCTTAAACTAGCCAAGCTGTAACCGGAGCCCGCCCCTCTGCGTATCACCTTCTATGAATCTCGCTCTGGCACATCAAAATTCACCCGCGAAGACTCGAGCGCCGCGCGCCCAAGCAAGTACACAGGCGAGCAAGCACACTTGGTTTAATTGTCCTCCGAGTTCCATCTGAGACTGCAGCTTCTCTCTGCTCTCGGCGATGCTCTCCCAACGATCCTCTTCCTTGGCGATGCTCTCTCTGTGCGATACTCTCCTTCTGTGAGGCTTCTATCGGACTCGGACTGCCGGCGGGATACTGGGCGAGTACTGTATATTTCGTCGTGCTCGTGGCTCAGCGATCAATTATTCTTAGATGACAGTGAGGTGTCATAATTCTACAGGTAAATTTGAAGCTTGTATGCACCCCATGCCATTCGTAAGCGAGTCCAACTGTTCCACTGTCGCCTTGGGAGGTAGGCGCATTCCAAACCAGCTTGAGCGACATCGCCTGATCAAGGAGTTCTCAATGAGCGCCACGGCCGTAAATACGCATATGTCCGTGGGGCTGTGCGGTAAAAGAAATAAAATACAAAATACTGGGTGAGTTGGATGTCAGCGGGGACGCCGCTCCGGCTCGGCGTCGCTTCGAGTCAATCTCTATCCCGTTTCGAGGCAACGGCGAGCGCCCCGATGAGATGTGTATACTGTAGATTGGTGTTGGGTTGATGCTGCAGACCACACAGGTTCATAACTTCGATTCGTAGTTATTTGTTCCATTGCAAGCCCGGTAATAGCTGTGGAACTGGGTGGTCTGATCATATACTTGCTGGACACCGAGAAGAAATTTTGGAACCGAATGGAGAAAACGGAGCGGGGTTACTTGCGACGATCAATTAATGCCCGACGACAGCGTGGGACGTAATGTGTTGGTATTTTTTATTTCGGGGGACTGCCTAGTGCGGGTAGCATACATCAAGGGTTATCTAAGGGTTATCAGAGGTTATCCGCCTCTTTTCTTTTGGCCCCCGTTGGTTCTCCGCTGTGGAGGGGCCAGCTCGAACACGGATCGCCGCTCTGTTGGCTAATTCTGAGGCGCATCAGCGACGATTTGAACGGGATACCGAATATTTGCCAAGACCCCGCTATTTTTCTCGCTCGGTTTCCGAGCCTGAGTCGGTTAACTGCTAATTCATTTCATCTTCGGTATTTGTATTTCGGGACACTTGCCTTGTGCCGTTATCAACCATTCTCTTTCTTTTTTTTGTCGATGTTTCGCTGTGGAGCGGCTGGCTCGGGCACGGATCACCGCTTTTGGGTGCATCAGAAACGATTTGGGCGAGATTCCATGATTTTTCTATCTCAGATGTCGCCGAGTCCCTTGACCGCCTATCGAATGCCGGGTCGCGTATGGCTGGCGACCATAATATATAAGTCTCCCAATCGGGGAGATCGCCTGTCTTGGAGTTTGGAGATTGCTGGGACGCTCTGTGTGGGCTCGCCTGGACTCGGAGGCCTGAAGCATAATAAAAATGAATACTGTCACCAAACGTAAAACAAAAGCGAGGAGCCAGCGACAGCCCGGCCCTCTGTGGCAGCGGGAATGATGCGGTCAGGGTCCTTACTCCGGGTCGAGCACTTCAAGTGGTTCGAGAATGTGGTTCCTACGCCCAGTCATCAAGAGAGCTAAATTACGAATGAGTGATGTGGTTTGTTCTCGTCGAAGGCCATTCTACGCTTAGGGTGGTTCAAAATGAATCGAAGCGGAGCCAGTTCCAACGAAACCGCGCCGAATGCAGCCCGGCAGCTCGGGTCAACTACATTGCAAATAGCATGCAAACGACCATTACAGACCCACCCGCTTCCCATGTTTGTCTCTGGATCCGCACAACGCCTGCCTCCGAATCCGGAAATAATGGTCGGAGGAGACACCGGCTGATAGGCGACGTGACGGCGCCATTGCGATGAGTCAAGTCGAGCTTGTTGAATTCACCGAGTCAGCATGCTCGTACTTACAGTACTTACGCTTATCAATTGTGCGAAGGCATAAATTGCGCTGTTAACAATTCGATCTGTCTGCGACTCCTAAATTCCAAACGTGAATGAAATCACAACCATGCGGAATAGAGCGGGACGTACCTTTCCTGGTGACACTGTTCTCAACAATTCGACCTGTCTGCGCCTCCTAAATGCCAAACGTAACACTGAATGAAATCACAACCACGCAGAATAGAGCGGGACGTACCTTTCCCGATAACACTGCCCGGTGCCGACTTGGAAGAGGTCAACGGTTACTAGCCGGTGTCCACGGGGCGATCCTAGCCAATCTCAGCACTGCGGGAATCATAGGCTGACAGCGCAGTTGATAACGAAAGGGCCAGGAACTGCGGTACTTACACGTCCAGGGACCAGGCTTTACTTGATCCTGCTAGTCACCGGCCGCTCGCGCACCAGGGACTCTGAGTTCGAACTTACAATTAGCCAACCCGGAGGGGAGGGAGTGGAAATGACCGACGGTCCGCGCGCTGATCCAAAGGTGGCGATAGAGCGGAAAAGAAAGGCGAGAGGAGGCTGTCTGCTCATGAACTGCGCAACCGAAAGGAGAAGCCAGGTGCACAGCCATCTGATGGCCTAGTTCGAAATCTAATCAGATTTGCCAGGGTTGACTTGGCGCCGGACGTGCCTGAACATCCAACGTCCATGATCATTCAGGACTCGGAATATTCTTATTAAAATATTGCAGCGAACCAAGGTACACCTGCACGCTCGATTAAATCCCTATTTATGGCTTGGTGGGAATCAGGTGGGTGGTCGGACGGCAAGCTGAGCCCACCGGTTGCGTGGCGACGCACCTGCACAGTGATACTTAGTGATGTCCGCAAACGAACGGCTTTACCCAGCCGCGTTAACGTTTCCGCAGCGGCAACGGAGAGACAGTGCTCGACGAAAATCAGCGAAAATCTCCACGGAGAAACAGAACGGCCTAGCACGGCGGTTGTTCGGCTCGTCACGCAGCCCGCGTAATCGGCATATTTCTCTTCGTCATTTTTGTTTCGGATGATTTCTGTTCCACGCCGAGTTCAACACGCAATGGAACACGCGCGATCCCACGTGAAAGATACAGAGCCAGCCGACGTTCAGTCCAAGATTAGTCGTCGTGGCCACGGCTCGGATAAGGTGAGGGACTTGCTCTTGGTTCAACCCGACGGTCGGGCTGCAGCGGGATCGATAATCACTCAGTTCGCTGCTTTCCCGTCAACGGCTTGATCATCCGGACACCCGCATGCGCGGCGTGCAGCGGCGTGCCTGCCCGTTTTCGATGTCGTGATTAATTCTCTCATCAGCTTTCTTTGGCCGCGACACCGGCAATTAGGCTCTTACTACTGTCGTTCACCAGCTCGAGGTACGCCTAGGTACTCGCATTGAGGGTAGCTTGCACTCGGTTAAATACGCCATAGGACGCGCAATTATTCAGCGTGAGTTAGTTGTGAATTCCGCTTCATAATGCGCCTGGAATACTCACATCTTATTCAGTACTGCCTATGAGGTGCTTAGTTAACTATTGACCGCTGGTTGCCTGGACTCTGGAAATCATTCTTGTGGCGACAACAGCCAGATGGGTTTGACGCAATTCCCGACGCACTGGCGCATGTTCTGACGCAGGCAGCGTCCGATTCCAGTCAACTATGATGACAAGTCCATTGCAACACCGTACATAGGTGAGCTCCCAACTTAAACAGCTCCAGCTCCGATGCGATCCCGGTTGAAGTTCAAATTAAACAAGCGAGCTACTTCACGCGCCGAGGTCAGTTTTTGTTCTTGAGCCAAGGGGTTGATTTAGGAGAATTTGTTTACCGGGATTATCAAGAGGTGTAGACCCGCCCACTCAGAATCCAGGATTCCCTCAACTGGACGATTTGTACACGTGTAGTTGGACGACACCAAGAGTCAGACGTGACAACCATCGAACCGACCGCCGAGCTGAGATGCCGAGTTCCTGTTGAACTGTTGACGGCGGCCGGCCGGCGACGCTATGGTGCCTGGCAGGATCCGCGGCTAGTGTCCTACGTCTAGTGTCTTACGTCGCGGGATGCGAGGTAATGTGCGGCAACTAAGTAGCTCAACTTGAGCACCTGTCTGGGGATAGATGCGCGGGAGGCGAGAATCGTCAGTGCGTCAAGTGACCGTGTGCCTGAAGGGTCCGGCTCCGTGGCGCGCGGACTATCCACTCCCACTGCCAGAGTCACAGGATCTCGATGATGGCGGCAATCCACGTTGAAGCACGGGGGGTGATCCACATTGAGCGCGATCTGCCCACGGTGCAGGTGCAACAGGCGACGGGGTCGGGCGCCCGCTATTCGATTTCGATTTAGATTCAAATCAGTCGGACGGACGGACTGATTGGAAGGTGAGATACATAAACCTCCGACTCCGATTCGGAGTCCATCTCAATAAACTGGCCGCAGCGCCCAGTACTTGCAGTATACTTACCCCCAGGCAATTGAGGCAAGGCTATTGATCTGCAGACAAGGCAAGACAGGGACTGTTTACTCCTCGTGCTTCTGGCTGCGGCCAAGGCCCAAGAATACCCATCTCCAATATGGGTTGAAGTGCAATCGCGCTGAGCATAGATCATTTATTCCCCCAATCCAAGAAGATCCTTATTTCCAACATCACTAAAACGTCATGAACGCTAGAAATTTATGGCTAAAGCTCACAAGGCCGGGGGTTCAAAAGTTTGGTGGCGACCGCCCATGGACTTATCGCCATCGGGATTTGCCGGCCTTGGAAACCACGAAACGTGGGACGCGACTGGACACGACTCCGGGTCGAAACTAGCGCGGGATGCTGTACGGGTGCGGCGTTGCATGTTTAAAATCTAGGTTTCACCTCCCATGGGGTTGGGCCTCGAGTTGCGTTGCGATTAAATAATTCAAGTAAATGTCAGCCGGTTGGGGGTGGCTCCATTCATTCACGTTAGCCCACGAATTAACAAAGCAACGAAGGGTGCTGATGCGGGATGCGGGATCTTGTGAAAGGCAGCATGTTAGGGTTTCGACTTTTAGTTGATAGTATAGCTTCAATACATATTGAAAAGCGGGATTCCATCCAGAGTCCGGGGACTTGGAGCTGGACTTCGCCTTCTGTTTCATAATCATCTGAAGCAGACTGATGCTCAACTTGGGGATGCTTGCTACAGCGCAAAATACTCGAGGCCTAACGCAACTTGGGAGCAGGATAAGTCTGTGTTAATTGAAAACTTCTATTCACAGCCCAGCTCCTCTGCGGGCTCAATTAAATATCCTGGGACTGAGAGTACGTACGGTCTCGAAAGAATGGGGACTGGGGCTCGTTCTTCCTCGGGGATGGACTCGACGCTGGGTCGAAACGACCTTTGGGTTGAGATCTTATCTTATCACATCTTATCAATATCTAATCTAATCAAGGCTTTCTCCTGCCAAGTTTTTTACCATTCCTCAATCGTTCTGAGAAGGAAAACAACTGAGTCAGAGTGAGTCGATCTTCTGTTGTAATTTATCGCGCCATCCTTCTCGCACTCGGCACCACATCCGCGCTCATCCGCGCGCACCTGTCCGCACCGCCTTACTAGCCCACAGTAGCGGCCGTACATACCAGGGGCACGAGACCGCGAGCTCGAGACGCCGGGTGTCCGACACCGTTCCGACAGCTCCGACACCGCACAGCTTTCATTTTTCCTTCCGTTGCAAATGAATTTTCTCCGCGCCTTTCGGGGGATCGGCGCCCGGTTGTTCTTGCTCCCGAGTCCCGGCACACTTTTATTTTATTGGTTCTACCACGCCGCGTGCCCCCGCGAACAGCCTCTAATGCGAACAGACGAACCGCAAGAGCGTGCTCGCACCCCCCAAAAAAAAATTGGAGAAGGAAGGAGGAAGCCGAGTTGACCCGCGGTGATCCGATTCGAGCCGGCACACCCACGCTTCTCCCTTCCTCTCTTTATCCTCCCTCAATTGAGAACTCAGCAGGTGAGAAATGATAGCCCCCCTGGGATCGAAAACGAGTGAACGATGAATATCCGAGTTAATAATATCGCGTTCTCAAGCACGCGCGCTGGCGCGCTTGGGCCGTGGAATCATAATGGTCGTTTGGGCCACCGGCGTTCCAGCATGCGACAAATCACGGGCCCGCCACATCCGAGCTTCACCCGCGGCGCCCGGCGCTCGGGTTCTCTTCAATACACGTCGAAGACGGTGCAAATAAATTCTCGTCCATCGCGGCGCGCCGAAGACGCATCCACTGTATTTCGATCCACACATACACATTGGTGCGCCGCCCGTTCTTGTGGGTTCCTTCCCTGATTCCCCCGGGTCGCTCCCCGCTCAACGTGAACCTCTGGTTTTCGTCCCTGCCCTCCATTGGCTTCCCCGGCGCTCAATAATCCCCTGGATCGCCAGCCGTTTCACCGCCCACTAACTCGCACGGGATGACGACCACCGCGGCCCTTCAAGCCGCTCGTGACCCGCTGATATTTGGCTGATTCCTCAGTCAGACTCCCAGCATTTCCCAATCTGGATCGCCAGGGGCGTGTCACGGTCTGACTTACAAACCCCGCCCGCTCTCCTTACAAACTTTTCGTGACGCCTTAAAAAGTGACTGAGTCGTCCGGAAATTCGGAATTGGTGTGCATAATGAGCCTATAGTACACGGGGATACTTCCTGAAACCGGCGTTTCTAAGCGGGACCGTGCCGTGTACTGCTACCCACCTGCCTACCTGCCTACCTACTAAGCAAATAATCGCGTCGAGCCTTTCGGAATTCCATCGAACCCCATAGAAGCTAAAAGATCTCTCATCATGCACGCACGGCTTGCAAGCGAAAGAAAATCTACCCATGGCCACTCTTCACCTGCTGTCCGTACAAACTGATTTCTCTCCGGACAAAGTGACTCACTCGCCTGGAAATCGGGAACTCTGCCAAGCACGAGAATCACGTCGAATCGCGCCGAACGACTCGGAATCGCGTCGAATCGCGTCGAACCTCTCACAATCGCGCCGAAGAAAAACCGCGAGGATCTAAATGACCCGTGCCCAACTCGTGCCCGCGCCATCCTCGAATATTTCGAAACCTCGTCGTTCAAACCAGCTGTCTCCAAGATTTTTTTTTTTTTGCCGCCCGCGCCAGCACCACGAAGTAGAATTCTCTTGCTAGACTGCTGCTACAGTGCTACGTATCTCTCGGCACCTCCCCGTCTGAATGTGGCGGCGTCAAACAGATCAAATTAATCTCCCTACCTGCCTTACTCCTGCCTTTCCGCCCCACAATCTACGTCAGCAGCCTTCATTAAGTTCTATTAACCGTCTTGTCGCGTCACCGGGAGGGCAAGGTCCCGGTGTTGCTTCGCTACGCATTGTACCAGGATTAGAAGCCAAGGCCAATTCGGAGCTTATTCGCCTCGCTTACCTCGCCACACTCGTCAGACTCGCATTCGCCTACGCGGAAGGCAATTATTGTATTTACTGTCGTTTGCTTAATTCCGTGAAAACGCGAAAAAGTTTCGCAGTGTCACGTGATCGTCGGCAGACGATGCCGAAGTTCGAAAATGTTCAAATCTCTCTTATTTCCAAGGTGTCGGGGTCGAAGAAAATTCTACCAGCTTTTTAATGCTATAAACTCCTGTCAAAATCCCTTTCCCAGTACTCCAGGTGCACGGCACTATCCGGCATTGTCTGCCGACGATCACGTGAGGCCGCGAAACTTTTTTGCGTTTTCACGGAATTAAGCAAACGACAGTATAATAAAGGAGGCGATTATTGCACTTGAAAGCGAGGGCGCTTGCGAAGATCACACTGATTCACAAAGAGGCAATGATTCCAAATTCCATTTGATTCCATTCCAATTCCAATTCCGCTCGTGAGTAAAGTAAGATACTATATACTAGTTAAGATATAATAAGGACGGGTGCACTGAACGCGAATATTGTGCGAGGTAATGCGAAGAGATAACATAATGAGGGTGCTGGACGGGCCAAGATATGCGTCGTGGATGATATGCAGAGAATAGATATTGATTGAGATGGATGAGATTGAATGGGGGGTGGATGAGGAGGAGAGGAGGGACGGTGCGTGCACTACGCGCCGCCTTGCCTGTTCCGGTGGGTTTCACCCTGCGGGGCAGGCTGGTGGGTCACCGGTGCCGGCGGGTGTGGGGGGGTCGAAAGGCCTCGCGGCGGATCGAATATAGCGTCGAGTCTCGAGTGGGGGTCCCGTGCAGACAGGACGGCCGCACATCTAGGCCGCGATGTGGATCGCGAACGACCGCCCGTGCGCATGGTGTGTATGCGGCCGCGGCAGCGGGAAGGAGCGCAGGATGTCGTGGAAGTGGCTGCTCTTCTGCGCTGGGGGGTCGACATCCATGGGCACGTCCTTCGCGTGCGCAGGAGAGGAATGGGAGTGGGAAGAGGAGGAGGAGGCAGGGGTGCGCGGGGACATGCTGGCGGCGCTGCTGGCCGGGCTGGAGGGCTCGAGCTCGGGGATGCTTGGGTGGCGGGTATGTGTGGGGCGGGGGACCGCGAGCAGCTTGACAGCGGCAGACACGGGCTCCTCAGGCGCCCTCACAGGCTCCGGCGCCAAAGCAAAGGCGAGCCCCACATGGTGCGCCATCAAATCGGCCTCCCCCACCCCCAGCTCCCAATCAAGCACCCCCAAAAACTCGCGCTCGATCCGTCCTACGTCCCGCTTCCCGAACACGCCCGTGCACAGGGCCCAGTGCACGTTCTTCAGCGTGGAGTCGTTCGTGTACTTGCTCGCCGCGATGAGCGCGCCGAGGAACACGCGCTCGAGGGCCCACTCTTCGATGGCGATGGAGAGGTGCGGGCGCGCGCGGAAGATGTAGACGAGTGCGGTGAGGAGGGTGGGGGCGGTTACTTCGGCGCGGGAGAGGACGGTGCGGACGAAGGAGGTGAACTTTGGGATGTAGGGGGAGCGTGTGGGGGCGCGGCCGCGAGTAGGCGTGCGGCCTAGGGCGTGGTCGACGGTTTCTGCGACGCAGTCGACTACGTAGTCTGTGGGATGCGTGAGTAAGGTACAGGGAGAGAGACACAGAGGAGACTGACCGATGACCTGCCGTGAGAGCTTGATGTCCACGAGCTGGAGGAGGGCGGCTGGGTGGCGCGCGGGGTCGACAAGAGAGGCTGCATGTACCGGGCTGCTCCGGGTACTGCTGCTCGAGCTGGAGGACGAAGTGGAGGTGACGCTGCTAGTAGAGTATCCCATAGAACTCGAGCGCGCAGAAAACGAAGACGAAGCCGACGAAGAGCTGGAAGCAGGCGAGCTGAACATGTTTGACCTGAAATGCGGGGCGGGGGTAGTGTCCGGGCATCCTGCTCTGGGCCATCCTTATATAGAGCATGGAGATGAAAAAGCAGAGAAGCGCACGGGTCACCAGCCCGAACCGAGCTGACTCGCCAGACAAATTGGGGAGGGAACAGCCACTGATGCGTGCAATTGGGTCGCTCATTGCGTGTGTTTGTCCTGATTAAGTAATCGCATAACCACGCATAACTGCATTCGATCTGCCTGCGTGTATATGCTGCGTCCGTGCACTCTGTGGCTCCTCGCTAAACCGTGCAGGTTCCTTACTTTACTTTGGCCCGTCACCTCGAACGCCCGGGGCCGTCGTGCGGATCCGAATCTGTCGCCAAACGACAGTCGCGTTTGCCTTCCGAGCCGGACTTTCCCAATCTAATGACTCGCACACGGATACTCTCCCGAACCCGAATGCGCCCGCGCCCGCCTACGCATAATCCACCTTGACCCAAACCCGGCGACCCACCAGCTCCCCGCCCTCCCGTGCCTGATTTTTGCTTCATGATTCATCAGCCCGGCTTTCTCAGCGCAACGCTTGCATTGATAAGCCCGATTCCGATTCCGTTTATCCTGTCCTTGATAACCGTGTCCAAATCGCGTCTGTCTGTCGCCTTGAGCTTTGCGTGTGCACGACTCGGGGCCGCGCGACTCGGACGCGGACGGATATAGCGACGTGCTCGCGTGCGCGTACTAATTGCACACCCCTAATTGCCTACGTCCTTGCTTCACTCTTCTGTGCTTGATTGCAAGTGCCCGTGCAGTGATGCAGCAGGGGATGGGGACACGGCGCAAATTTCCCTCTCGTTTCTCGTACTCTGATCCCCCGTGCGTGCCCGTCCACGATCCTTCCTCCTCCTAATCGCGCTCTCGTACTCTGATCCTAATCCTGATCCCCCCCGCACTCGTCTTTCGTTAAATGTGATCCCTCCCCGCGTTCGTCTCTCGTAACCTTCAAGCTAATCCTGATTCCGATTCCGATTCTCCCCGCGTCCATACTGTTGGCACCCCCGCTCCTGATCCTGCGTTTGCTCGTCCGTGCGCACGGACTGGAGAGCCCTCCCCTCTCTCGTCGTTCGTCTCTCGTCTCTCGTAACCCCCAAGCTGATCCCGAGTCTCCCCGCACTCGCACTCGCACCTTGGATGATCCTCTGATGATCCTCCCAGCATTCTCCCCGGTCGGCAACCTTAATCTCCCCGCACTGAACTTCGATGCCTTCATTCCGCCATAACACCCTCCCCAGGACACCCGGCGACCAACGACGCAAGTAACCCGCTGCTTATCTCCGACTTCGGCTTCGGCGTGGCCTTCGCCGCACAGGCACGCCCGTGTCAACCGGCCTGCAGATCTCCCTTCCCCATGGCCATGGCCAGCACAAAATATCTACCCCACGACACGGCGTCTCCCGAAATACCTGCACCTGCAGTCGACGACGACGACGCGCTGATCGCTTGTTTGTTTGATCTATCCTATAATACCACGACACTGAGCGCGCTGATCCCACCTACGGACGCCGCAGTGGATACTCTCTAGCTCTAGCTCTAGCAATTGCATACACGCGCGCGATCTCAACCCCGAAGACAGCCAAATCCTGCTGCGCGAGTCCAGGTATCTCGCGCAGACTTCACGCCTCGACCTGAATTAAAATATCCCACCTCACATCGTCCGCACCTCGGCCTCGTCGTTTTATCAGTATTGTCTGACACACTCGGCCTGCAGATGTCCTGCCCCCAGCCCAGCACAAAAATAAAACGACGAACATGTCCCGAAAGGCCGAATAACAAAACAGAACAGAACGACGACCGGCTCCAAATCCAAATCCAAATCCAAAAATACATCTAGAGCACGTTCCTGGTCTTCGAGGTGTGTCCCTGCTCTTTTTCCTATATATAATATCCCGGTAGGCTGATCGCCTCAAGCTTCCGCCCATGGACGCACAGCGCGGACTCAGACTCAGAACGTGGTTCACGACGGTGGAATGGAATGGAATGGAGAGCACCTACTATGATATGTATGGGATACAGTGACATAGTGAGTGCTGTGATTTCCCGCGAGGCTGAGCCCCAAATCGTGACGGGTTAGCGCAGGAATCTACCGACCTACCTACCTACCAACTTGGAGGCACATCATACCTCGAGCCCTTGCACGCTTGCCTACGAGGACGAGTACGAGGAGGAGGAGGAGGACAGGGCGACGGGATATCGCCGATGACGCTTCGCTGAGGTGAGGTGAGCCGAGGCGGCCCTCTCCGTCAAGTTAAGGGATCTCCCCATAATTTTACAGGTAAATTTGCAGCTTTATGCACCCCATGCCACTCGTAAGCGGGTTCAACTGTTCCGTTGCCGCCTTGGGCGGTAGGCGCATTCCAAACCAGCTCGAGCGACATCGCCTAATCAAGGAGTTCTCAATGGGCGCCACGGCCATAAACACGCATATGTCCGTGAGGCTGTGCTGACTTGGTTTCTCCAACTGATCAAAAGAAATAAAATACAAAATATTAGGTGAGTTCGACGTCAGTGGGACGTCGCTCCGGCTCGGCGTCGTTTCTAGTCAATCTCTATCCTGTTTCGAGGCAACGGCGAGCGCTCCGATGGGATGTGTACACTGTACATTGGCGTTGCGTTGATGCTGCAGACCGCGCAGGTTCATTATTTCGACTTATGTTTATTTCTTCCATTGGAAGGTCTGATCACATATCTGCTGGACGCCGAGAAGTGATTTTGTTGATCAAAATCGGGATGAAGCATAGCCGAAACTCAGGAGTGCGGTGACTCGCTTAGTTTCCGCCTCAAACCTTAAATCCGAATTTGGGAATTTGATCGCGGCACAACGGCATGATCGCAAAAGGTTAGGGTTCGGCATATCGGCATAACCTGAGTGCACAAGACTGCGCGAGTGCATTCTCAACCGTTTCCCAGTGCTCAGCGCTCACCCATCATCGCGGGGGGAGAACAAAAAATGACACAGGAGTTATGCACACTAGTTGTGCGTGAAGGGGATCAACAATTTGATGCCTCCCATCTTTCCTTCGAGCCGGCTCAGGGCACACTGAAGTCATCTGAAGCCTCAGTCACTCGGTCACACAGTAAGTGTATATAACTACACAAGTTAATTTCATTAAAACTGGTCGAACAGGACGACACTCGAATGCTCGAGCGAGTAGAAATAACTACAAGCGCCCGGATTGAACCTCAGACAAAACAAAATAATTACATCAGCCAAGCACTCCACCCTGCATGCCCATAACTAATCCGCCAAGAATCCAATAGAAACTAAATTTGTGGAGAATACATGGCTGGCAGAACGTCTGTGGTATGAGGCTGCCGAAAAGTGCCGCGATCAAATTCCCAAATTGGGATTAAGGTTTGAGGCGGAAACTCAGGAGTGCGGTGTGAGCTTGAAAGTTGCGTGATTGTGTCTCGAATCACATTTACTGCCAAACCAAGAAAACCGATGGGCCATTTAATTTTTTTACAAAGTGAACAGCATAGCCCCCACTGACCTGCTGGTCAAATAAGTTCTGTCTGTTCTACGACGCTTTCGTGCACAGCTCCCGAAACGCTGTCAAAGTGCTGTTCCGTGTTTACAGCCTATAAATCAAGCGCCACACTGGCAAGGTCAGCTGATATCCTTATTGCATCTCACCACATCCTTCATGGACATCATCGGCGTTGTAGCCAGTGCCCTTCAGCTTATCGATGCCTTGGTCAAGGCTCGAAGCTATATCCATGATTTCCGCGACGCTCCGGAGGATCAGCAAAGAATAGTTCGGGAGCTGATCAGCATCAGGCCCCTACTCGAGCAGCTCGACAAGCGAATCAAGAGATCCGGGGTCATCAGCATTGGCGCGACACAATTAGAGGAACGGATGCTTGATTTGAATGGTCTCATCAAGGAGTTGACGACCATCTTGAAGCCAGTGCTCTCACCAGGATGGAAGACACTCAAGCGGATCGAGTGGACGCTATGGGGCAAAAACGATGCGAAAGAGGCCCTCACCACAATCGAACGATTCAAAACTATGTGCATTTGGTGAGTATTTCGGATAGGATTTTTTTCGGGCGCCCCCACTCATTTCATCAGGGAGTCTGTCAATGATCTCGCAGAGGAGCAACGTACAGATAATCAATGTTTGGCAATCATTGAAACGAAATGAGCATACTCTTACCCTCCTCGTCTAGCCATAATCAACGCTGTTCAGCACGGTTTCAAGGAACAACGGGAAAGTGTAGAGTATGCAAGGGAAGGAGAACGGCTCGAGCATCATGGTACGTAAACAGACTGGCATACAGTTCGTCGCTCACGCGTGAATAGATATATACAAATCAGTCCAGGATGTTGCACGGAACCAAGAGCGGTATCAATATTATCACGATTGTGAGCAATGGCGGAAAGGACATTCCACGTACTGACATTCGTATAGTGGCAGAACGTGATAAAATCATAGAGTGGTTTTCACCCCTCAACTTCTTTTTACGCCAAGCAGATATTTTAAGCATTCGGCAGCCGGGGACCGGTGAATGGCTCCTGCAAGACGAATTGTTCAAGAAATGGAAATCAGGGACTGTGAAGACTGTGTGGTTTTGCGGGATGCGTGAGTGTATCTTTCCAAACTTATGCCTCAACTCTAATACAACACTTCTCAAGCCGGTGCTGGAAAGACTGTGCTTGCGTGTGCACCACATCTTCTGTTCTTATTACCCAACTAACGCGAAATAGTTCGATAGTAGTCGACGATCTTCGGACTAACTTGGATAGCCAGAGCACTGGTGTTGCGGTGCTTTATCTGAGTCACAAGGAGACTGAAGTGCAAGCTCCATCAAATCTCCTTGCGGGTCTCTGGCGACAACTAGTGGTAGAATACCCCATATCCTCGGATCTCTATGGGTTATACGCTAAACACCGCGAGCGGCGTACTAGGCCGTCGCTGGGGGAGATTCATACTATCCTCTGGAGTACATTATCCCAATACTCCAATGTCTTCATCGTCGTCGACGCACTCGATGAATATCCAGAGCAACAACGTCATATTCTCCTTCGTTGCATCGAGTCTCTAGGATCATCTGTCAACCTGATGCTCACTTCCCGGCCTCACATCACCGTCAAGCACATCTTCCCAAAGTTAGAAACCCTGGATATCCGGGCGACAGAGGACGACATCCGCCGACACGTAGACGCCGAAATCCTTCGATCGTCTCGTTTATCGAGACATATCGAGAGGTCCCCGGGCTTGCGAGAAGAAATTGAAGCCACAATTGTTCGGCGGAGCGATGGAATGTGTGTACACTTCACATGATAGGAACTCGACTAATGCATTTTCGGCCTAGGTTTCTATTGGCCAAACTTCATATCGATTCCCTGATAACGAAGCACACCATCAAAGCAGTTCGAACTGCCTTAACCAATATGCCAAATGACTTAGACAGCACGTACGCCGAAGTCATAGAGCAAATTAATCGGCAGAGCGAGGATGATCAAACGCTCGCTTGGCGAACCCTCTCCTGGATCACCAACGCCCAGAGACCATTGCGGCCATCAGAGCTCCGAGAGGCTCTTAGCATTGAACCAGGCACCATAAAGCTCGACCCGAGTGATCTCTTGGACATGGACACCATTCTATCTGTTTGCGCAGGTCTGGTTGTAATAAATCAGGCGGATAAGAGAGTCCGTCTTATCCATTACACAGTGCAAAATTACTTGGACCGTATACAAGCCAGCGCATTTCCTAATGCGTCAACGGAGATCACGAAGACATGCATCACTTATCTCTCCTTCGACATCTTCTGTCAGGATTTGCACCATCCTATGAACCTCTTTCGGCAAAACTCCCTTTTGGACTATGCCGTGGAATATTGCCTGATGCATGCACGCGGTCGCCCAGAATCGGATATCAAAGAATCGATTCTATCGTTCCTTGCAAACTCCTCCGGGTGGTGGAAATTGTGGAACTGGAAACACAGCTACGATAAACGGCGGAAATCAGCAGCTAAACTGTGGATTGCTGCGGCCTTTCAGCTGAACGAAATTTGTTCGTACCTAATCAAGGAGGATGCTGACGGGGACACTGTGCTGCCTGAGGCTGCGTTGGAAGGTCTCACAGACATGGTTCAAATCCTTATCGACTCTGGCATCCATCCCGATGCGGTTTGGCACGAGGGCGGAAGGCTTACCAGCGCCTTACAAGCCGCCTCTACCCGGGGACATACAGACATCATTCGACTCCTCCTGGACCGCGGTGCTTCCATTGAGTTCCGTGGATCCTACTTCCTCGACACCCCACTGCAAATAGCCACCTGGTTCGGGCGCAAGCGGGCGGTCTCTCTGCTCATTTTGCGTGGAGCTGATGTCAATGCGCGAGCTGGGACGCATGGCACTGCTCTGTTTGCCGCAGCAACGAAAAACTACTATGACATTGTCTGGATACTGGTTGAGCATGGCGCCGACATCCATGCACGAAGCGGGCCCTGCACCGCACTTTTTCCAGCGTCAAGGCCAGGGTATAAAGCGATTTACGATCTACTTATCGAGCGCGGTGCATCAGCAAACGATATGCGTCTCGAGCCCCCCCCAATGACACGCATTGGGGACTCGGTGGACTCGGGTTCTGCAGACGGAGCTGACTCCGACGAACAGTTACCCCCCGTTAGGCTCCCCCCCCGACATCCATCTTTCAGTGCTGCACCTTTCAATGCTGCGCGGCGTCGAACGAACGTCAGGAGCAGGATCGGCGGGGCTAACTACCTTCAAAGCGCCTGTTAGACACTGCGTAACTTATCTCCAGGGCCTACACGATGTAATGTACTGTGATAATTTGATGCGCGCGCGACACGCCGCGCTGTTGGTAACCGCAATCCATCATGCCGGGATTATTGCTTGGGGTTGAAAGTATCGCTGCGTTGACAGGCCAACCAAGGTGGAAAGACTGTGTATCGTTATTGCGGACGCGCCGCGCGACACGCCGCGCTATGATCCGCCGTCCGTCAGCGTCTATCTCACTCGAGTGTTGCTTAGGAGGACTGATTTGATTTGATTCTAGGTCGGACGCGGATTACTGGAGCGCGGTGTAAAAAATCGGCGTGAGTCCGTCAGAAATCGAGCTCGCGAGTCTTTGGTCGAGGAAGATGTCCAAGCAACGGATGAGGGTGAAATCGCGCGGCGGTAAGTTCACGAGTGCAGGGTTGGCGGGGGACAGCTTTTAATCTCGACCGGCCGTTAGCGTATAAACTAGCTTGCAAAGAATCACTTGAAGACGGACGGCGTGGGCACGTATCACGGAAATTACACGCCGCGCTGCGCCGGAGATCCAACAAGTCAGAGTTCCGCAGCCGAATTCTATGGTTTCGCGGTGCACCAGAATGTAACAATGTTGACGGACTCGGAAAGAAAATCTCTGGGTTAAATGACACACATCGTCCGACCAGTAAGCATAAGATTAAGGTGGATGTGCCGAGAATCTCGGTGTTAAAATCCATAAGCAAAATAGACAGGGCTAGGAGTCCCGGGCCCCAGGAATGACTTTCAAGCCAAACTGCTTCTTGCGGCCAAAATCACCAGCCGGACAGACAGAGACACTACGGACACGATAGGAATGATTTGTGGTTTTAATTGAGTCGTCACGGTATATTACCTTGATGCGCCGCAGCGTAGGAGAGAGTAGCTCCACTAGACGCTCGAAACGCGCAGATCATGAAGTAAAGACCCTTAGGACAGACTTGACCCTTTAAGACGCAGGTAACGAAGCGCGGCAGGACGGACACTGATAAGCAGATCGCCACCATCAGGATGACCCGCCAAATAGCTACCGTACGACGTTAAGGACCTTATATGGCAATAATACAGGCACCAACGCTACCAAGACGCCACTGGCGAGTCGCACATCCAGGGTGAGGCGGCGCCGTTGGTGCCTCGTTCAGGCACGTTGGGGAATTCAGTTCGCTTGCGCTTGAGTCGGGTTGACCTCGGAATTCGAATCCGAGGACAGTCCAAGCGGTGTTTGGGTTGTATCGAGTCATTCGGTTTGGCGAGAGTGTGAAAGTGTTGTATTCTGGACTCACAGCGTTCTCGAATAATCGACGACGAAGATCCACAGTTTACGACGGAGTCACAGCGAGGTTCCGCGAAGAAACGGAGACAGCAGCTAAGCGCGCAGTAGAAGTTGCTAAAGCTGTTGGTTCGCTGTACCGCAGCGGCTCGAGACGTGAGCACAGCTATAAGATAGCGCAGCGAAGGTGAGGCAGTGTGCACTGTGCACGCACGGTGGATCCAGTCCAGGCCCAGAAGGCTCAGCACAACACGCGCACACAAGCAGGGATCCTCCTGCCACCCTTCAGCCGACCCCCAAGCACCCGCTGCCGCGCATTCTGCGCAAAATGTCGGGCCTGCACCGCCAGCCCCAGCCTCAATACGTTCACTATACTGGTCCCGGGCAGCAGCAACCCGCTCCACCCACGACGGTCTCTCCGCAAGACACCCAGCACACTCCAGCCAATGCCGCACCGAAACCACGCGCCCAAAACGCCAGCGCCAGCACGAGCGCAACGCAGCCGGTCGTGGCGAAGGGAAACTGGACAAAGGATCTCGTGCAGCTCGCAAAAACGGCAGAACTCAAGTGCGCCCTTTCTTGCTTAAAAACAATGGAGCGGAATTGACTGGAATGCGTTTAGGAAACACGCGTTGACGCTGCAGCTGCACACGGCGCACATCCTGTCGGCGCACGCATCCCTCGAGCAGAAGAACCGCGCCATCCAGGATATTCGCGAGCAGCGGAACAAGTGCGTTTTTTTTTCGTTGCTCCAGTGCCTCAGCCCTTTTTTTTCTGCCCGTTTCACATTTCTGGGCCAGCAGCCTGATGATCCCAAACCGAACTGCACAGTTCACACCGAATTTCCGTGTCGATACCCTGCATAAATGTCTTTCGCTCCTATCTAACCCTGCGCCTTCCACATTTTTTTTTATTCCGATCCGATTTCACGACCAACCTACTAACGAATCCCTTGTCTCTAGACTCGAATCCGAGCGCGCGCGCCTCATCGAGTGTCTCAGCCAGGCGCGTTCCTCTACTGTGCTATTCAATCCGATAAATAACGTGTCGTGTGCAGGTCAACGAAGACCGCAATCAGGTCGGCTTCGCCGTCGTCTCCCCACTTTTCCTCGCGCTCACATCTCCCCAGGCTGACCTCCTCGAATCCTCCCTCGACCGCGAGCGCCTCGCGCTCCAGTCCAAGATCGCCGCCCTCTCTGCGGGCGAGTACGCCGCCGCCAAATCGGACGTCGACCGGCTACGGGCGGAGCTCGGCCAGCCCGCCCTGCCTGGACTGCAGGAGACCCTGGATGGGAAGGGCGCGGGGTGAGTCTTTTGCTTGTCCGTTTTATATTCTCGGCTTTCTTTTGGGCATCCGATCTCCCCTTTACCTTTTCTTTCTCTCTTTTTGGATGGCGTCTGGGTCCATGGCGTCTGGAGCGAACCCCGCACGCGCCCGCTTTTGCGTGTGCGGCTCCCCGCCCCTATGGGGTGCGACCCGCGCCCGCTCTGCCCTGCGTCCGTGCCTCCCCCGTCCCGACTTCATAAAAAGCCGGGGACGCGCGCTCTGCACGCCCGCTTTCGGACGCACGACGCCCACCTCCGCTTCGGGACTGTGTATCCCGTGTTGGTGCATACCTCCGTACGCCCTCCCCATGATCACACGCCTGATCAATTACTACTTTACTTTACCTTGTCTCCCCGCGCATACCCCGCCTATCCCCCGGGGGAGGGGACGATTGAATGCACCTTCAATTAAATCACCGGGACGGGCATGTGCGGTGTGCGTGGCCTGCGATTCGATTCGCTGGGTGTGCGGCGTGGGCGAACGGGCGGTAGGGATCGTTCGAGTCGCCTATTTCTCTATTTTCTCCGAGGGAGAGGGCTCTATACACTCGGGACGTGGTGTGGGTCTGCGGCGCCGTCACCCTCTATCGGCTACATTCTCCCTGTCTTGTGTCGCTTCGCGCGAGCCGGTACCGTCTGCCACCGGCATTTTTCGCGTGCAGAGCGTCGGGGCGAGTCCCCGTGTGCCCTCCTATGGCCGCGTCTCCGCCATCCGTCCGTCCCCTCTTTGTCAAGATGCGGCTTCTATCCCCTGCACCTCCTTGTCGCTTTCACTTTACGACACTATGATGCAGACCAGTGTGGGGTGGATGGGGGAGGACGAGCCAATCCGTCCGAGCAGCCCAGATCTGCACGTATCCCCGCGTTCTGCCTATTTGGGATGGGATGGGTTGCCAGCCCATTTGGGAATGGACGTACCTGGATTGGCCCCGCCTGAGTAGGACGAAGCGGAGGGCCACGGGCTGATTCGGCACCGTTGTTCTCTGCCCTGTGGTTGGTGGGCGTTCGCGGGCCCGGTCGAGGCCTATCTCGCCAGTCCAAGTCTTGATCTTTTGTATGGCATGGATTTGGAGGAGACCTTCCTATGAGTGGTCCTCTGCGGCTGTTCCCTACATCGCCGGCCCAGCCCTATCGCCCGCATCTGGATGGAGGGCCTAGGCCCTCATTCTTCACTTCCATCTTTCATTGCACTTCCACTTCGACTGGTCCCTGGCGGCCAGCCGACGCCACCCATACCCGTTCCCCTCGCACCGGCCCCTCGCGAAGCCGTGTCGTTCGCAAGCTGATGAGCCAGCGCGTCGGCGTCTTTCCGGCGTCTTGGAGGGAGATGATCCTCTGGATGCGAAGCCGCGTTATCGCCGCCGGACCGGTCTTCCGGAGTGGGCGGACGCAGATCTCGCGAATGCGGCGTGGGGCCGCGCGGGTGCGAGTGCGGCGTTCGCCCCCGCTGCGGGCGCTTATCCCCGCTAACCGGCTGTGGCCCGCTGGATCCGAACCGGTGTGGGACGGCGGGTGCCCACGAGTGGACGTGGGCGGCTGTGGGTGTGGGTGCGCTTTCGGATTCGGGTTTCCATTTCCGGTTTGGCTTTGGCTTTCTTTCTATGTGCTACGTCCTGTTTCGCTCCGCTCCTTCTTCGCGGCATCGCAATACCCGTACGCATACTCAACTTATTCAATCTTCTGTGCAGGTACCTCGCCGAGCGGCGTACTGCGGGTCCTGCCCCCAATACCGGTAATGGCGTTATTCAGAGCCAGCACCAGCCTGCGCCGGAGAAGAAGCGGAAGCGTGCAACCGGTGGTGCGGCTTTCTTTTCTTTCCCTTACGATTGCCCATACTGATCCTTAACACTAGGTGCAACTGGGAACGGGAACGGGAACGGGAACGTGAGTGGGGTGGGTGAGAACGGTGTGGATACGGGTGCGGCCAATGGGGTGGATGAGCGCGGGCAGGCGAAGCGGCCACGGGGGCGGCCGCGCGGGAGTCGGAATCGGGGCGCGGCGGGGGGATAAAGTTGCGGTCTGGGTTGAGTGTTTCGGGCCAGGGGGCGCCGTCAAATTCATTTTCGGCTGGGGAAATGGACTTCTTACTGCACATTGGTTCGTTCGTCATTGGTGGCGCTGCGATCCTCTGTGCTTTCTAGATGCATTTGCGTCACTGTATACGAGTATGTATGTAGGATTGTAATTATATCGCTGTGTTGCTGCATACTCCAGTGTAGTTGTTATACATGGCGGTTGTTATGAACACCGAGCTGGGTTGTCAGTTGTGGCGCAAAGTTGGCTTTTTGCCTGATTTGGACAGAGGCGTCAGTTGCTCCATATTCGAGCTGCGAAATTTGTTGCTTTGGCGGGTGCTCATGACGCTCGTTGGCTTAATTGAATGACGACAGCAATTTTCGAGGGCGAATATGCTGATAAATTGTATTCATTCCAGAAAGTCTGTGCTTCGATTTTGGTACACCTATAATGTGTTCCGAATATTGCCAGAGCGCTCGGTTCGGTGTGCAGTACTCAGTGCTGAATATTAAGTTGCACCGAATACGCCTAGTATCTTTTCATCCACACTACCTGGTGAATAGCTGTACCCGGCTACTTTCGCTCTATCCAAGTTTCAATACGCCTCGGCGTTCTCGGCCGGCGGTAGAACGAACTATCAAAAATGCACAGCGCCGGGGCCATAAAACGGTGGAAGTGACGCTGACCCACAGCGCCAATCTTTCTGGGGCCACGGAGCGCATGCAAAATGTTTTGATTCGGTTGTGGCCGTGCATGATGCCCGTCCGCCGCGCCCGCCGAGTTGAATTTGAATGACCGGTTGAACCTGGATGTCTCGGGCGCGCGGAACGTAAATCTCATGACTGAGACTTACTGCACGGGCGAGTGGTGCGAAGTGCTGATCCCCGCCTTTGTGCTCTGGCTCAGTTCGCGCTCACCTCTGCTTCCCTCGAGATATGGAGACGAAGTAAGCGGGTTGATCCCCGCCGGCCTTTGTTCTACTTCTCCTGCCTGTCGTTTTCTTTCTTCCTTCCATTCAGATCCTCATTGTCCATCCATTGATCTCCCCGCCGATCCTGATGCCTCCCCTTCAAGTTCCCTCCATGACGGACAATGTACTCACTTTCCACTTGTCATGCTACAGTCACCTGCTGGTGCGTTTGGGAAAGTGCCAGTTCGGCAACGGCCAGTGATGGCCGGTAGCGATGAGACTAAGTTGAAATCCAGTAACTTTAAACTTTAACTTATGTAGGACCTCCGCACGGTCACGTGGCTCGTTTTGTGTGCTCTGGCTTTCCCCATGGCATACTTCTCACTGTTTCCTGGACGTGCACTCTCCAGACTTGCATATTCTTAGACCAGATTTTCCCCTAGGGCCCTGAGTCTTGGGAATTAGGAAGCCTAAGTTTGCCATTCTCGGGTCCGGGCAAGGTCCGGGAGTCCCACATCCGAGAAAGTACCTTTTCCACGCATCTCGGCTACTCTCTGAAATATCCCGGGATCCATTGGAAATGCCTCACATGGGCGGAATTCTTTCCTGTTTCCTTCCATTAATGATCGGACAGTTCTTTCTTGGCATATAAGCAGCTGCACATCTTTCGGTCGTTCTCATCCAGCCATGCGAAACCTACTCTCCTTCTTGCTAGTCCTCGGTGGGGTCGATGCACAACGTACCATACACTGGAAGTTCGTGCAGAGCGGTTCCTCAGGCGTAATTCCCGTCGAGCTCATCACAATCTCGCCTACTTTGATGTTGATGTACGACCGCGCAGACGGCAATCCCCTTCTCCTCCCGAACGGCGAACAAGCATGGGCAGCACTATGGAATCTCGAGACCAACACTCCTACCCCAGTCAGTTCCATTACCGACACATTCTGTGCGGGCGGCGCGTTCATCAGCAATGGCACCCTTGTCTCGGTCGCTGGTCAGCCACTCGAAAAGCCCGGTCAACCGCCTGCAGATGGTCGGATGGGTATTCGTCTATTTGACCCGTGTACCTCCTCTTTCGGCGAAAACTGCACAGTTTTTGAAGATCCCGAACATATCCATCTCGCGGTGACGCGCTGGTATCCCACTGGCCTTCGCATCCCGGACGGCAGTCTCATGATCGTCGGGGGGAGCAACATAAACACCTTCTATAACACGGGTCCGACCGCGGAGGACAGCATCGAGTTCTTCCCCAGCAGACCGGGCGAAGAGGGTACCGTCAGACCTAGCCAGTTCTTGTTGGATGCCGAGCCTGTGAACATGTTCCCCAGGTATTGAATTGCTCATATTAAACTTTGCTGTCCATTCAATGTTACCCAGATCTTTCGTCCTTCCTTCCGGACATGTCTTCGTGATCGCGAATAACATCACGATGATTTACGATATCGATACCGACACCGAAACGCGTCTCCCGGACCTGCCAAACGGTGTACGCGTGGCCAACCCTTTTGATGGCTCCGCGCAGTTGCTGCCGCTGTCGCCGCCGTTATATGAGCCGACGGTTCTTGTCTGTGGGGGCTCCGCGGCTGACGACAGGCGACCTGTGACCAATCTCACGACTAAAGACCCCGCAACCGACCAATGCTCGCGCATTACCTTGACCCCAGCAGGAATTGCCAACGGCTGGGAGGTTGAGCGCATGCCCGAGACAAGAATATTGATGGAGAGTGTTATGCTTCCGACCGGAGACGTTCTCCTGATCAACGGTGCTCACACGGGGTGGGTGCATTGTACAAAGAACAAGACAGCTCTCATCCCTTATCTTAGATATTCGGGCTATCCAAGTGTCAGCGACTCCAACGCCACCGGATCGAACTCGGCTAACCCCGCATTCCGAGGCATCTTCTACAGGACCGAGTTCCCGGCGGGACAGAGGATCACTCAAGACGGCTTGCCCAGCAGTGATATTGCAAGGATGTATCACTCATCTGCATCGCTAACAGCAAAGGGGTGGGTTCTAGATTTCTTCTGCTCGTAGAATATTATTTACGATCTTGCCAGAAATGTTATAGTCGCTGGATCCAATCCTCACCCCGCGGTCGTTTTGCCTCCCACTACGTTCCCCACCGAATTCCGCGTGGAGTACCTCAATCCCGATTTCATCACCAATAACGCTCCGCGTCCTGTAATTCGGAGCGCTCCGACGCAAATTCGTTTCAACCAGAAGGCGACTCTCAAGGTCAGCGTTCCTCCGAGCTTGCTCGTCGGTAAAATTAAGGGTACGTCTCGAATTAGACTCATGATTTCCCCAACTAAAACTCTCTTCTAGTTTCGCTGATGGATTTGGGCTACGTTACACATGCGCAACACTCCAATTCACGTCTCGTTTTCCTCGACCACACTCTTCTCGGCAATACTTTGGAAATCACGGCCCCTCCGAATAATAATATTTACCCGCCTGGACCTGCTTGGCTCTTCCTGGTTGCGGATGGTGTTTATAGTGAGGGAGTGCAGGTTATGGTTGGGGATGGCGGTGATCCTCCTAGGCCCGGCCAGGGAGTTAAAATCCCGATTATCAGCCTGTAAAGACGCATGTCTGTGGCTTGTATTGTACCAATATATACTTTGAAAGTCTTCCGGTTGGCAAAAGCTGTTGCCGAACTGTCACTTTCCGACTGTGGCATGACAAAGGAAAGTGACAGCACATTGTCCGCCGTGCTCCCTTCCATAGATTTCGCATTGGCAGCCCCATTTTTCTCGCCCTCTTCACCATGGCACAAATTCTTAGTGACGCTCGGTTCGGCGCCTTTGTGCCACGGCCCTGCCGCTGCCACACAGATCCCATTGTTCCGGATTGGGCGTGTGGTTGAACCTCGATCATTGTAGGTTCACTAGCGCGTGCTGAAAACGATAGACGTTCTTCATTTTCAAGCAAAGTTCGACTTGGGGTGTGGCGGCTCCACATACGACCGTATTGGGCAATTTTGACGTCCGGGCTCCACATTTTACTTGCAACTTGGAGCTCCGGTCAATCGGCGCGGACTTATCTCGAAAATAAAAGGTGTCTATCGTTTTCGAAATAGCTGGAATGTGGGAGACAGGTTCTCTTACTTGACCGCCACGATCCATCGATTTGGGGGACTTAGCGGGGAGGATGCGTTTTGACAGTGACGGGGTCGGCGATATCAGAAAACATGCACAGCGCCGGGGCCATCAAATGGTGAAAGTGACGCCGACCCCACAGCACCAATCTTTCTCGGGTTATGGAGCCACGGGCGTGCAAAATGTTTTGATTCGGTTGTGGCCGTGCATGATGCCCGTCCGCCTCGCCCGCCGAGTTGAATTTGAATGACCGGTTGAACCTGGATGTCTCGGGCGCGCGGAGCGGAAATCTCGTGACTGAGACTTACTGCACGGGCGAATTGTGCGAGGTGCTGATTCCCGCCTTTGTGCTTTGGCTCGGTTCGCGCTCACCTCTGCTTCCCTCGAAATATGAAGACGAAGTAAGCGGGTGGATCCTCGCCGGCTTTCGTTCTACTTCTTCTGCCTTTCCTTTTCTTCTTCCTTCCATTCAGATCCTCATTGTCCATCCATCGGTCTCCTCGCCGATTCTGATGCGTGATGCCTCCCCTTCAAGTTCTCTTCACGGCGGACAATAGGGTCGTTCACAGTTCACTTTTTCCTCCCATTTTTCTCCCCATTTTTTGCTGGATCTTTGGTTTTACTTGGTTTTTGCTCGGGATTTTTTCCCTTTTCAATTCAGTGATGTAAAAAGGGTTGAAAATGGAAGCAACGAAGTGTCTAGGTGCAAAATCCATGAAACGGCAGAAAAGAGGAAAGAGAAAAATGGCCAGAAAAAGTGAACTGTGAAACCCCCCGACGAAAGCTCCATTTTTCTCTCCCTTTTTGCACTCCTTTTTTTGGTTTTACTTAGGTTTACATCCCTGTGTAGTTCAGATCCCTACGGGAAATCTCAGGGGGCCTCATGCGTGCATGCGTGGCATAACAAAAGCCTGTCTCCCACCCTGTTTGATGCGGATATATTTATTTGGAAAACGGAACAAAAAATGGAATGAAAAATGGAACAAAAATGGGAGGAAAAATGGAACTGTGAACGATCTTAATGTAATCACTTTCCATTTGTCATGCTACAGCCACCTGCTGGTGCTTTTGAGAAAGTGACAGTTCGGCAACAGCTTTGGCCAACCGGCAGACTTTCAGCGTCGGGTGATGGCCGGTGGCAGTGAGACTAAGTTGAAATCCAATAATTTTAAACATACAGTCACATGGCTCGTTTTCTGCTCTCGCTTTCCCCATACTTGTCACCTCCAGGCTTGCATATTCTTAGACCTGATTGTTTCCCCAGGGTCCCGACTCTTCTTGGGAATTAGGAAGCCTAAGTTTGCCATTCTCCCACCCCCCGAGAAAGTACTTTCTCCGCGTATCTCGGCTGCGCTCTGAAGTATCCCAGGATCCAATGATGAAATGCCTCACATGGGTCCGGTTCCTGGTCGGACCGATGTTTCTCGGCATATAGGCAGCTGCATATCTTTCGGTCGTTCTCATCTGGTCATGCGAAACCTGCTCTCCCTCTTGTTAGTTCTCGGTGGGGTCGATGCACAACGGACCATACACTGGAAGTTCGTGCAGAGCGGTTCCTCAGGCGTAATTCCCGTCGAGCTCATTACAATCTCGCCTACCTTGATGTTGATGTACGACCGCGCAGACGGCAATCCCCTTCTCCTCCCGAACGGCGAACAAGCATGGGCAGCACTATGGAATCTCGAGACCAACACTCCTACCCCAGTCAGTTCCATTACCGACACATTCTGTGCGGGCGGCGCGTTCATCAGCAATGGCACCCTTGTCTCGGTCGCTGGTGCGCCGCTCGAAAATCCCGGTCAACCGCCTGCAGATGGTCGGATGGGTATTCGTCTATTTGACCCATGTACCTCCTCTATCGGCGAAAACTGCACAGTTTTTGAAGATCCCGAACATATCCATCTCGCGGTGACGCGCTGGTATCCCACTGGCCTTCGCATCCCGGACGGCAGTCTCATGATCATCGGGGGGAGCAGCATAGCCACCTTCTATAACACGGGTCCGACCGCGGAGGACAGCATCGAGTTCTTCCCCAGCAGACCGGGCGAAGAGGGTACCGTCAGATCTAGCCAGTTCTTGTTGGATGCCGAGCCTGTGAACATGTTCCCCAGGTATTGAATTGCTCATATTAAACTTTGCTGTCCATTCAATGTTACCCAGATCTTTCGTCCTTCCTTCCGGACACGTCTTCGTGATCGCGAATAACATCACGATGATTTATGATATCGAGACCGACACCGAAACGCGTCTCCCGGACCTGCCAAACGGTGTACGCGTGGCCAACCCTTTTGATGGCACCGCGCAGTTGTTGCCGCTGTTGCCGCCGTTATATGAGCCGACGGTTCTTGTCTGTGGTGGCTCCGCGACTGACGACACGCGACCTAAGACCAATCTCACGACTAAAGACCCCGCAACCGACCAATGCTCGCGCATTACCTTGACCCCAGCAGGAATTGCCAACGGCTGGGAGGTTGAAGCGCATGCCCGAGACGAGAATATTGATGGAGAGTGTTATGCTTCCGACCGGAGACGTTCTCCTGATCAACGGTGCTCACACGGGGTGGGTGCATTGTACTGTAACTAATGAACAATACAGCTCTCATCCCTTATCTTAGATATTCGGGCTATCCAGGTGTCAGCGACTCCAATGCCACCGGATCGAACTCGGCTAACCCCGCATTCCGAGGCATCCTCTATAGGACCGAGTTCCCGGCCGGACAGAGACTTACTCAAGATGGCTTGCCCAGCAGCGATATTGCAAGAATGTATCACTCGTCTGCATCGCTGACAGCAAAGGGGTGGGTTCTAGATTTCTTCTGCTCGTAGAATATTATTTACGATCTTGCCAGAAATGTTATAGTCGCTGGATCCAATCCTCACCCCGCGGTCGTTTTGCCTCCCACTACGTTCCCCACCGAATTCCGCGTGGAGTACCTCAATCCCGATTTCATCACCAATAACGCTCCGCGTCCTGTAATTCGGAGCGCTCCGACGCAAATTCATTTTAACCAGAAGGCGACTCTCAAGATCACCGTTCCTCCGAGCTTGATCCTCGGTAAAATTAAGGGTACGTCTCGAATTAGACTCATGATTTCCCCAACTAAAACTCTCTTCTAGTTTCGCTGATGGATTTGGGCTACGTTACACATGCGCAACACTCCAATTCACGTCTCGTTTTCCTCGACCACACTCTTCTCGGCAATACTTTGGAAATCACAGCCCCTCCGAATAATAATATCTACCCGCCTGGACCTGCTTGGCTCTTTTTGGTTGCGGATGGTGTTTATAGCGAGGGAGTGCAGGTTATGGTTGGGGATGGCGGTGATCCTCCTAGAGCCGACCAAGGAGTTAAAACCCATGTTACAAGCCTGTAAATCCGCATGCCTGTGGCTTGTTCACTTTCCGACTGTAGCATGACAAATGGAAAGTGACAGTACATTGTCCGCCGTGCTCCCTTCCATAGATTTCGCATTGACAGCCCCATTGTTTTCGCCCTCTTCACCACTGCACAAATTCTTAGTGACGCTCGGTTAGGCGCCATTGTGGCACGGCCCTGCCGCCGCCACAGATTCCATTGTTCCGGATTGGGCGTGGGGTTTGAACCTCATTGTAGGGTCGCTAGCTATTTCGAAAACGATAGACGTCCTTCATTTTTAAGCAAAGTTCGGCCTGGCGTGTGGCGGCTCCACATACGACCGTATTGGGCAATTTTGACGTCCGGGCGCCACATTTTACTTGCAACTTGGAGCTCCGGTCAATCGGCGCGAACTTATCTCGAAAATAAAAGGTGTCTATCGTTTTCGAAATAGCTGGAATGTGGGAACTTGACCGCCACCATCCATCGATTTGGCGGACTTAGCGGGGAGGATGAGTTTTGACAATGACGCGGTCAGTTCACTTTCCTTCTTCTTTCAGCTGTGCATCCGCTCTGCACACTAAGTCTAGATCTGCATTGAGCCCAATTCAATTAGCGAATCCATTAGAGTTGCAATTTAATTAGCGCCCGCACGAATCCGACAACGCCCGACATATACTTATCACTGTGGGAACAAAATCATTATGTCAACGGTATTGCCGAGTGCGAGTCATGCAATTAAGCGAGGAGATTTAGTTATTGTGGGAATCTACAGGGACGTGTCGGGTATGTGGGAACTTTCCTGTCGATGGTCTCGGGACGGGGAAGTCAAACTGGGGCGCGATCGGCTCGGGTGTTTTATTAATTGGATTATGCCTACGCGAGCGAAGGAAGAATGGAAAGCGGCAACAGGAAGGAAGGAAGGGTGTGGTGCCCATGGCGACTTGGATGAAATGCAAGCGGGGTGTTGTACTTACGCGCCGCGCCGCTGCCAGGCATTGTACTTCCGCTAAATAACCGCAATTGGAATTTATGGACACGCGCGACAAGCGAGGGAGGTGCGGCCAATCGATACACGATCAATCAATGTGGGGACGCGCTGGTTCTCGCTGGTTCAAATCATGATCGCGCGTTGTGGGTGGGTATAGGTCCAGGGTCGGCACTCGAGTCACGGTCGATCGATTATCGAGTCAGGTTCTCGGCCGACTCATGCTATATGTATGTCGAGGTAAAGTCACCAAGGATCATCCGTATGTGAGTGGACAGCAGATGACTCACGAGGATCATTTTGGAAAGAGGTGAGTTTGTTCTAATCAGGATACCCTCTTAAACGACTGTATAGATTTAAACAGGTGAGCTGGCTCGTCGGCTGGAGTACTCATTGACTCACTCACAAATCAAGCAAAAGGCAGAGCCAAATGAATGTAGAAGCGGAATACCTGGGTTCTTATTAGGACATTATTTGTTCTCGTTAGGAATTCGGAAGTAAGGAAGGTCTCCGAATCCAAATCAGGAATATCAAGTTAATTAGGTAACGCCGACACTTTATCGATTTAGGCAAATCGCACCGACATGCACGTGCACAATCAACCCGAGAAACAGCCCGAGGAGATTCGGTACGATCGATTTTGGAATGAACCGTAGGTCCACTTCCCAGTCGGGTCACGCGAGGCCTTTCCGAGGAGAAGCTCTCGCCATTGTACTTACGCGGGGGCATTGTACTTACGCGCGGCGCTGTCCTTACGCGGTGGCCAAAATCGATACGCGATCAGGGTTGTGGGCGCGCGTGGGTCCACAGAGTCTCGATCAAGACAATGGCTGGCGGGGCGAACCACCAGGTTAGAACCCAAATCAGATCCGCGTCAAAGCCAAGAGTCCAGGAAGGGAAGTCGGCGAGGCTGATTAAGTAGAATGGAAGGTCCGAATGAAGGAAAAGGGGAGGGAGGGAAGGCGATCGGGCCGCAGAACATCGCCGGACAGTAAAGGATATGTATCAGCTGCGCGCCGAGAGTGGTTCACTTGAGGCAGGTCACTTGTGCCAACTACGCGGCGCTAAGACGAAAGGTTCGAATCCTGCAGTCAGTTCGAGAGGAGGCTGTAGAAGTCGTGCTGTAGCTCTGACTGTCGCTGAGCTGTAGCTCAGCGCTAGAACTGCGCGCGCTCTAGCGCCGGGCGTCTTTTAGTCATAATTATTGTCCAATTTGGATGTGCTGTGGCCAGGGATGTGCGGTTCACAGTGACAGTGAGCCAAGGGTGTACGTGCTGTCGACCACGAGCCTCGAGCCGTATCGCACGCACATATCAGCATCAGGTCGCAGTCTACTACATATCACCGCAAATCAAATCCAACCAAGGGCGAGCCGAGGCTTCCGTCTTGCATCTGATTCGAGTAATAGTAATTAGCTTAGCTGTAACGGCGAGTGGGTCAACCCAAACCCATTCCACCGGCGTCGGCATCAGCGGCAGAGCCGTGTTTAGGATCAGAATGAGGATACGTAGACGGGAACGAGAACGCACCATCATCAGTATGTACTCGTACCAGTGAGTATTTGAATTCAATCGAACGAGCGCTTGACTAAACTTGAGTACATACTTGGGCGTGAACTTGAACTTGAACCGTATGATGTCATCCTCCTGGCACGTCCGATTTCCCTGGGGTGTGGGTTTGTTCGGCTCCGCGGCGCGGGAGGTCGGAATGAACGTCGCTAGAGCCAGATAGATAGGGGGACGATCACTAAATGTTGATATTAAACGGGCAGATGAAGTGTTTATTCGGGTGCGCGTCGCGGGATCGAGAGACGCGGGGATCAAGAGATGCGCGCCGCGTCGGTGCCGGTGTGTGATATCATAACTCGTAACTCACGTTAGCGCCGTCGTGCAGGGTGAACGGTGGACCTCGCATACATAGCGTGCGTGCTACTTGTTCGCCTGCCGTCGTCACAAAGCCAGCTCGTCGCTAGAGTCGGGTGGGTGCGGGTGGAATCGGGTGCTGTCCCAGCATCAGCATCAGGCGATCAAGTTCAAGTTCGAGGGACCGCGGGTGCTGTATGCTGCTGTATGTTGGTGTAGCGATCGTTATGGCCCGGGGTAGGGTCGGTATGTGCTGTATGTGGCGGGTGCATTGGTTGTGCTACTAGTAGTCGGCCCCTAGACGGATAGAAGCTGTTAAAAAACGGATTGATAATGATAAAATGAACACCGCGGAACATACCTCTACGCGAGTAGCGAGTAGCGAGTGCCGTGTTCGTTCGTCGTTATCGCTGTATAGGTCCCGCCAAGATCGCCATGATCGTGATGTTCTGCTGTTCGCCGTGTATATATGTCCGCTACGCTCCTGATGGGCGTTGCGCGGGGAACACTAGCGCACTAGTATTTCGTTTTCGTTTTCGTGGTGCGGCCATTGCACTAGTCGAGTGCATCCGTATGTCTAATCAGTTGGTTAGCCGCCGTTTGGTTGGCGGATTAGCGGGTTGAAACTAGACATATAGGCAGGGGCATGATAATTGATATGATCCTGATGGGCGTTGCGCTGTGGAACAATATAATAGTGCACTCGTTTTCGTTTTCGTGACGCGGTGGTTGTGGATCCGGGAAGTCTACTCAGTCGGTTAGCTGGTTCAAGCGCTGTGTGGCTTTAATTTTCGTGGCGCGGTGGTTGTATAGGGGGAGTGGGTCTGGATCCGGGGACGTTGTCAAGTCTAATCAGTCGGTTAGCTGGTTCAACCGCTGTGTGGCTTTAATTTTCGTGGCGCGGTGGTTGTATAGGGGGAGTGGGTCTGGATCCGGGGACGTTGTCAAGTCTAATCAGTCAGTTAGCTGGTTCAACCGCCTGCGTGACTGTAAATTTCGTGGCGCGGTGGTTGTATAGGGGGAGTGGCTCTGGATCCGGGGACGTTGTCTAGGTCAAAGTTAATCAGTCGGGTCGCTGGTTCACCAGCTGTGGCTGATTAAGATTAGCTGGTAGCTGGACATATATATGGGCAGCGGTGTTATGCGAATGGAATAGGAATACTTACCCAGGATAGGGATCAGCGATCAGCTGGGTATTCTGGGATTGATCGGGTGGGGATTTATTCATTTTATTTATGCCGGTGGTTATTTTATGCCAGTGTGCAGCGGCCGCGGACGCGGATATAGCGGGATTAGGTGGGTTGGGTTGGTTGCCGGGTCTCGAGAATGCGAGCACATAGAGGGTACGGAGGTGGCGGCGGGGTACGCGGAAATTAATCCTGGAAGGCGGACATTCGATGTCACCTGTGCAGTCTATGTAGTTATTTGGACTTGGGAGGCGGCGTATTGCGATACAGCTGGAAACACTTGTTAGGTGGAACGCGATCAGGTGGGGCGCTGCTTGTTAGCGGGCGGGATTAGCTGATGGTGGAATAGGATTAGTTAGTGCTTGCAATATTTCAGAGTGTCCGGCTGAGTATCCGAGTCCAAGCCACGTCGCGTCGCGGGTGTGTATCCGAGCCTCGAGGGCAACGCGCGGCCGAATCCGAGTCCGAGTCACTCGCCGAATGAAGCCCTATCAAGCCCGAGTCAGACGGTTGCACGGTTAGCCACGATTATCAAGGACGCTCCGGACACGATTATCAAGGACGCTCTCGGACACGATTATCAATGGTGGGAAAGAGTTCAAAGACGATTATCAAGGACCCGTGGGTGGATGGATAAACGGAAACGCGGACGCAGACGCTTATCAAGCGGTTGCGCTTAGTAACCGTAAGGCTGAGAAAGGCACGGAGCGGGGAGGTGGTAGGTCGCCGGTCGCCGGTATCCCCAAATTCCGAAGAAGAAAATAAAGTGATGGGTGATGGGATGCCGGTGGACGGATTGGAGGGACAGATAATTACCTCGGGAATTGCTTATAGGGATGGAGAGTATAGGTAACGCGACGAGTACCGGCAAATGGCAGGCCAAAGGATCACACGCATACCCTATAGCTAAAGCCAGACAACAGATTGCCCATATGCATATGTGCGGGACGCTTAGTAGCCGCTAGCGAGGCAGGCGAGATTAATGCGTCGCATTATCGGTGTGTACATACATGTCTGCGGCGCGCAATTACACTGATGATTCTGCATTTGACAGAGACACACGGGTGATGGGGCGTTTGTTTCGGAATTGTGCCAGTGTGACATGGAATGGGGTGGGCTTGGGTCGGCGACTCGACGTCGGCCGCGCGTCTCGGAGGTGGTGTCGTGGTGCAAGCGAAGGCTGCGCCGCTCCGCGCGGCTCGGGCACTCCATGTCGAAGGACTCAATGTATGAGGCCTGCGGCGAGGGCGAGGACACGGACACGGACACGACAGCCTGCGGGTGGGATCCAGACACGCCTGCGGACACGTATCCCACCACCTCCCACCACTCGCGTTACGCGTCGAGGAGGCGGCGCGGCACCGGGCGCCGGCAACGCGGGAACACGCCTGCGGGCGGTCCACCGCGTCAGCACTTTTACGCACCGCGCCATCAGATCGCAGTCCCCATTTCCCGATTTGGATTAACCGATTGGGCCAAGGGCAGGTGAGCCAGCTCGGCTCGGTGAGTCATTGCCCCGATGCGACTCCGATGCGCTGCGCTTTGGTATTTGATTGCTTTTTCATCTCCATGCCCTATATAAGGATGGCCCAGAGCAGGGTGGCCGGACACTACCCCCGCCCCGCATTTCAGGTCAAACATGTTCAGCTCGCCTGCTTCCAGCTCTTCGTCGTCTTCGTCTTCGTCTTCGGGCTCGAGTCCTATGGGTTACTCCACTAGCAGCGTCTCCTCCACTTCGTCCTCGAGCTCGAGCAGCAGTACCCGGAGCAGCCCGGTACACGCAGCCTCTCTTGTCGACCCGGCGCGCCACCCAGCCGCCCTTCTCCAGCTCGTCGACATCAAGCTCTCACGGCAGGTCATCGGTTAGTCTCTCTCTTCCCCTTGGTCTTTGTTCCTTGTCTTACACCCACCCACAGACTACGTAGTCGACTGCGTCGCAGAAACCGTCGACCACGCCCTGGGCCGCACCCCCACCCGCGGCCGCGCCCCCACACGCTCCCCCTACATCCCAAAGTTCACCTCCTTCGTCCGCACCGTCCTCTCCCGCGCCGAAGTAACCGCCCCCACCCTCCTCACCGCACTCGTCTACGTCTTCCGCGCGCGCCCGCACCTCTCCATCGCCATCGAAGAGTGGGCCCTCGAGCGCGTGTTCCTCGGCGCGCTCATCGCAGCGAGCAAGTACACGAACGACTCCACGCTGAAGAACGTGCACTGGGCCTTATGCACGGGCGTGTTCGGGAAGCGGGACGTGGGACGGATCGAGCGCGAGTTTTTGGGGGTGCTTGATTGGGAGCTGGGGGTGGGGGAGGCCGATTTGATGGCGCACCATGCTGGACTCGCCTTTGCTTTGGCGCCGGAGCCGACGAGGACACCTGAGCCCGTGTCTGCCGCTGCCAAGCTCCTCGCAGTACCCCGCCCCACGCACAGCCGCCACCCAAGTATCCCCGAGCTCGAGCCCTCGAGCCCGGCCAGCAGCGCCGCCAGCATGTCCCCGCGCACGCCTGCCTCCTCCTCCTCCTCCCACTCCCACTCCCACTCTTCCCCTGCGCACGCGAAGGACGTCCCCATGGATGTCGACCCCCCAGCGCAGAAGAGCAGCCGCTTCCACGACATCCTGCGCTCCTTCCCGCTGCCGCGGCCGCATACACACCATGCGCACGGAAGGTCGTTTGCGATCCACGTCGCAGCCTAGGCTTGCGTTTGCCGTCGACCTCACGATGTGAAGACGACACTATTATTCGATCCGCCGCGAGGCCTTTCGACCTACCCGCGCTGGTGACCCACCAGCCTACCCCGCGCCTGACGCGGCGGGGTGAAACGCGGGCGGCGCGTAGTGCACGCACCGCCCCTCACCCCCTCCAATCTTACCACTATCTTGTGTCTGCCTCGCAATATCTATTCTCTATTCTCCGCATCTCATCCATATCGACGCACATCTCGTCTCGTCCAGCACCCTCACTCCTTATGTTATCTCTTCGCAATATCTCTTCACCTCACCGCGCCCACATTATCTCGCGCCGCACACAATATTTGCATCCAGTGCATTCGTCGTTATTAGCTTAACTAGTATATAGTATCTTACTTTACATTTATGACGGGGAGGAATCGGAATGGAATCAATGGAATTTGGATTGGAATACTACTTTGTGTGCGAATTGAGTGTGATCTTCGACTCATTGAGTGCAATGATTCTTTTCAGAGAAAGCAATGATCGCCTTCCGCGAAAGCGAGGCCTTTCGACCCACACCTACCCCCGCGCTGCTGTGCCTCCGCGATGCACGGTGCGCTCGCGCTTGAGGGCGCATGGGTGAAACCCAGACGCAGAGGGCTTGGAATGGAATGGAATCAATGGAATTTGGAATCACTGTCTCTTTGTGTGAATCATGGCCTGCAAGCTTCTCGTCAAGGTACTACCCTGAACGCCATCTTGTTCGCATAAGGTTTTCGTCGAGCTCTGACGACAGTATGACGATGCACTTTACAGCGTGGTGAAGCGAGCAAGCTCCTAATCGCCCTTCTGAACTGATGCAATGCGTAGCGAAGCAACATGCAGTTAGTACGGCGCCGTGGAGGCCCGGTGACGCGGTGGTTCAGGAAGGGTGCTGGCGTAGATGGTGGAGCGAGGATGGCAGGTGGGGAGATTAATTTGATCTGGTGACGCCGCCACCGTGCGCATGCCGACCCGAGATAGCAATCCTGAAAGGACCTCTACTTCATGTAATTTACGGGACACGGGCACCGTGCGAAATTTCTTGGAGGGAGCTGTTTCTGAATGCGGGTCAGCCTGAGGTCGTGTTGTTCCCTGGGCTCGCTTGGACGGCGCGAAAGTCGTCCAGATCCAGATCCTCAGAAGTTTTTGTGGAGGCGGTTCTGAGAGGTTCGACGCGATTCTCAATCGTTCGACGCGATTCGACGAGTCATCCTGGGGGTGCGTTGGTTGCTGGGCTTGGAGGGCGCGAGTCATTTAGATGCTCAGAGATTTTTTCGAGGGGGTTCGACGTGATTCTCAATCGTTCGACGTGATTCTGAATTGTTCGACACGATTCGACGAGTCAGCCTGAGTTCGCGTTGGCTGGGCTTGGAGCGCGAGCGCGAGTCATTTGGATCCGGGGACCGCAAGTTCGACGAGGTTCTGAGAGGTTCGACGCGATTCGTCGCGATTCCGATGGGGTTCGACGCGATTCCGAGATATTTGACGCGATTCTTACTCGTTCGACGAGTCAGCCTGAGGCGTTGGTGTTGGCCGTGGGCTCGGGCCCGCGAGTCATCCAAAATCCAGATCCTCACTGGTTTTCTTGGCAAAGTTCGACGCGATTCCGATAAGTTCGACGCGGTTCTAAGAGGGTTCGCCGTGATTCCGAGTTGTTCGACACGATTCCGAGTTGTTCGACGTGATTCTCTTGCTAGCATGGATTTCCCGAATTTCCGGACGAACGCGTTGCTGTGGGCGAGTCAGTCGGGCGAGTCACTTTGTAAGGAGGAGAGTTTGTAAGACATGTGAGGAGGTTTGTAAGCCCAAGACACGTCGCCCCATCCGGAGTTGGAAATGCCGATAGTGTAGGTGAGTCAGGCCTTGAGGATCACGGGCGGAATAAGCGAGCGGTTTCGGGTGGGCCATCCCGCGATTTAGCGGGCGGTGAACTGGTTGGCGAGGGGATTATTGAGGGGCGGGAAGCCGACGGAGACGAAAATCAGAGGTGCATGGGCGAGTTATTGAGCGGGAACGAAGAAACCCAAAGGAGCGGGCGGCGCTGTGTATGTATGGATTGAAATACAAGGTACACGCGTGTTGGGCGCGCCGCGCGCGCGTCGATGGATGGGAATTTATTTGCACTATCTGGACGTGTATTGAAGAGAACTCGGGCGCCGGGCGCTGCGGGTGAGACTCGAGTGGCTGCTGCTGTTGAAAGTTGGAGCGCCCGCGCTGGAGGAGGAATACCGCGGCGGTCCCAATGAGGAACGTACGGGCACTGTACCTACATACATCAGCTCAATGTATGCTACAGTCACCGAGCCCTCGGCCGGTGGATCATCTGCGGCCAAGCGTCCATTATGATCCTCCATACGGCCTCATACGGCCCAAGCGTTCGGATTTCGATCAGGGACAGGGAGCGCATGATCGTGCGCGGTACCCTTCCGCCGTGCTCGGGGTCGCGTTTTTTTTTTCGTTGCTCATGATATTGGTGCGCAGGGTCGAGCCGATAGAGCGAAGCCGCATCTCAATAGCATCCGGTTTCTTCTTCTTTTTGCGTGCATATGGCAGAGGAAGAGAGACTCAGAGAGGGTGGGTGGTGCGGGCCGAACCGGGTCAGATGACTCGGATCAACGCGGGTCAATGGCTTCATTCTTCCAAGTTTTTTTCTTTCTTCGCGTGCGGTCCGTTCGTCCGTTAACGCGCCCGCGAGTGCAAGCGCGATCTGCTGCAGAACAAAATACAAGGCGCGCCGCGTGTGCCGGGAGGAAGAATAGCCCGGTTAATTCCGCGTGCCGAGGATGCGTAGAAAGAAGGAAAAAGGAAAAGCTGTGCGTGTGTCGGGCGAGTTGCGCGCCCGGCGTCTCGAGCTCGCGATCTCGCGAAGTACGGCCGCTACTATGGGCTAAGGCAGTGCAGACATGGATGAGGGCAGATGTGTTTTTCCTTGGTGCCGAGTGCACCGCGGGGTGGTCTGAGATGCAAGGTGGGGCCATAAATCAAAGGATCTCATTTATCTTCTTCAGGAACGATTGGGACTTGGAAGAACGAATAAAAAACTTGGCAGGGATCTGATTAGATTGGGCTTGATGAGCTGTGATTAGATTATGATAAGAGTAGATTTCGACCAAAGCCTTGAATCGTAAAGCAAACGCCGACAATTAGCCCAAGGAGGGAAGAAGACCCTAATCCGCAATCCCCAAAATTTGGGATTCGCCTCTTTAACCTACCCCAATCCCCAAGATATTAAACTCAGCTCGGAAATAGATGTGCGTTCGGAATCTCGCCCCAGATCAATGAACCGCTCAGCCCCAGCTCCACGCGCCCGGACGCCGGATGAAGGACCGCTTTCAAATGCGATTGGAATTATACTATGCCCTACGACAATTCAGCTAGCGATTCACCGAAAGTCGAAACCCAACATGCTGCCTTTTACAAGATCCCACATCCCGCATCAGCGCCCGTCTTTGCTATGTTGAGTCGTGGGTTAACGTGAATGAAAAGAGCCACCCCCAACCGGTTGTCATTTATTTAAATTATTTAATCGGGACCCAGCTCGAGGCCTAGCTCTATGGGAGGTGGAAATAATATTTTAAACATGCAACGCCGAACCCGTACGGCATCACGCGCTGTTTCGACCCGGAGTCGTGTCTAGTCGCGTCCTGCGTTTCGTGGTTTCCAAGGTCGGCGATTCCCGATGGCGGTAAGTCTGTGGGCGGTTGCCGCCAAAATTTTGAACCCCCGGCCTTGTGAGCTTGAGCCATAAATTCCCAGCGTTCATGAGGTGGTAGTAATGTGGCCACGAGCCTAATTTTGGAGATATGTATCTTCTTGGAGTCAGGATGGAATAAATAATCCGTGGCCAGCGCGATTAACTTCAACCCAATTTGGAGATGGGTATCCTCGGGCTTTGGCCGCAGCCAGAAACGCGAGGAGTAAGTACAATCCCTGTCATGTCTTGTCTGCAGATGAACAACCTTTCCTCCATTGTTCAGGGGTAGGTACACTGCAAGTAGTCGGCGCTGTGGCCAGTTTAGTGAGATGTACTCCGAATGAGAGTCAGGGTTATATACCCTCATCTTCCAAGCAGTTCGTCCGTCCGACTGATTTAAATCTAAATCGAAATCGAATAGCGGGAGCCCGACCCCGTCGCCTGTTGCACCTGCACCGTGGGCAGATCGCGCTCAATGTGGATCACCACCCGTGCTTCAACGTGGATCGCCGCCATCATCGGGATCCTGTGACTCTGGCAGTGGGAGTGAATATTCCGCCCACCACGGAGCTGGACCCTTCAGGCACACGGTCACTTGACGCACTAACGATCCTCGCCTCCCAAGCATCTATCCCCAAACAGGTGCTCAAGTTGAACTTGCAGTTGCTGCACATCATCCCGCATCGCGCGACGGCGACAGCCTGGGACAGTTGACGCCAACTCGGCACGGATCCAACCAGGTACGACAGGCAGCGTCGTTTGCGGGCCGTCGTCCAAGTTGGGCAGGAGCTCGGCATCTCAGCTCGGCGTTGGGTTCGATGGTTATCACGTCTGCTGGGCGTCGTGAAATCATTCAATCAGGGAGTCCTAGATACTGAGTGTGCGGGTTTACACCTCTTCGTAATCCCGGTAAAGAAATTCTCCTAAATCAACTCCTTAACTCAAGAACAAAAACTGACCTCGGCGCGCGAAGTGGCTTGCTTGTTCAACTTCAACTGGGATCGCATCAGAGCTGGAGCTGTTTAAACTGGGACCTTCCTATGTACAGTGTCTGCGATGGCTTGTCGTCATAGTTGACTAGAATCGGACGCCGCCTACGTCAGAAGATGCGTCAGTGCGTCGGGAATTGCATTGAACCCACCTGGCTGTTGTATGCCGAAATGGCCACAGGAATGATCCCCAGCCTTGTCCAGGCAACCAGCGGTTAATAGTTAACTAGTTAATTAAGCACCTCACGGGCAGTGCTGAATAAGATGTAAGTATTCCAGGCGTATTATGAAGTGGAATTCACGACTAACTCACGCTGAATAATTGCGTGTCCTATCCCGTATTTCACCGAGTGCAAGCTACCCGGCGGATACCCCGTGGCGACAGCAGTAAGAGCCTAGTTGCCGGTGTCGCGGCCAAAGAAAGCTGATGAGAGAATTAATCACGACATCGAAAAGGGGCAGGCACGCCGCTGCACGCCGCGCACGCAGGTGTCCGGATGATCAAGTCGCTGGCGGGAAAGTAGCGAGTTGAGTGATTATCAATCCCGCTACATACTGACTGTCGGATTGAATCAGCGTCTAGCTGAAAGCAAACTCTAAGCAACTGAATCTATGATCTTGGTCCTTCGCACCAGAATAAATCATGGATAAATATATACTCTCGCCTTCCCGCGATTGCGTGGGCCGCGCGGAAATCATCCGATGACGAGGAAAGGAGGAGAAATATGCCGAGATTACGTGAGCTGTGTGACGAGCCGAACCGGCGTTTAACCGGCAAGCTGCCGCCGTTCCGTTTCTAGCCCCGTTCGTCGAGCGCGTTGAGCCATTGTCGCTGCGGAAAGGTGGGTAGGTTTGCGGCATCACTACATATCACTGCGCAGGTTCGTCGCTACGCTGCCGGCGGGCTCATCTTGCCATCGGACCATCCCAGCCACTTGGTTCCACCAGAGCCCTAGGGATTTAATGGAGTACGCAGGTATGGAAAATATTAATTGTTCGCTCTAGTTCGCTGAAATATTAGTTTGCTGGAATTAATGATCGTGCACGATATTCAGGTACGCGTACGCTCGGCGCCAAGACCACCCTGGCAAATCTGATTAGATTGCGAACCCAGGCCATCAGATGGCTGTGCACCTGTGGAGCTTCTCCCTCCTTTCGTACTGTGAGTGCAGTTTGTGAGCAGACTGGCTGCCTCCTCACACCGCCTTTCATGTCCGCTCTATCGCCACCTTCCGGTCAGCGCGCGGACTGTCGGTCGTTTCCACTCCTTCCTGGATACCAATTTGCTTAATTGTCGGCTGTCGCAACGTCGCCACATCGGAAACGAACGGTGGGTATCTTCTGTATAGTTAACAGGAGCGGAATACCTCAAGTTACGGAAACCCAATTGCCCGGACTTCGTTTTTCACTTGTGCTGACATTGGCCAAATTCTGAGCTGTCGTCGCGCTTGTCTGCACATGCTGCAGAACTGGGAACGAAGCGGTGACAAAAGTGGGGCCCAGGAATCATTATCATCATCATCGGCGCCGCCTCTGATGGCTTGTTCGCCACTCGCACATTGAAGTTTGAACCAGGCACACGTTATCCTTGCTTGGAGGATCCGGGACCTCGCATCTCTTGTGTGCGAGATGTCGCTGCGGCAATCCATCCTCGGATAGCGATCTACACGTGCACTGCATCGTATTCAAGGTCTGCCTATGTATCCAATGACTTATCTCGGTGATATCACTCAAGTGTGTCCTCCTATTCAAGGAATCATTGGTTTTGTCTAAATTACAACTTTAACAAAGCCTAGTCCCTGGACGTGTAAGTACCGCAGTTCCTGGCCCCTTTGTCATCAACTGCCGCTGTCAGCCAAGGATCCTTGCTAGGATCGCCCCGTCGCACCGGCTAGCAACCGGTGATCTCTTCCAAGGCGAAAGTGTCACCGGGAAAGGTACGTCCCGCTCTATTCCGCATGGTTGTGATTTCATCTGATTTCATTCACGTTTGGAATTTAGGAGGCGCAGACAGGTCGAATTGTTAAGAGCGCAATTTATGCCTTTGCATAATTGATAAGCGTAAATACCGTAAGTACGAGCACGCTGGTTTGGTGAATTGAACAGGTTCGCCTTGATTCGTGGCACTGGCGCCGTCACGTCGCCTATCAGCCGGTGTCCCCTCCGAGGACATTATTTCCGAATTCGGAGGCAGGCGTTGTGTGGATCCCGAGACAAGCATGGGAAGCGGGTGCGTCTGTAATGTATGTTTTTGCATTTTATTTGTAATGTAATTAACCCGAGGTTTCGCTGCAAGGCTGCATTCAGGCGCGGTTTCTGTTGGAACTGGCTCCGTCTTGATTCAGGTTGAACCACCCTGAGCGTGGAATGGCCTTCGACGAATCAGGACGAGAATAACCACACCACTCATTCATAATTTAGTTCTCTTGACGACTGGGCGCGGGAACCACATTCACGAAGCACTGCGCGACCCGGAGCAAGGACCCTGACCACACCATTCCCGCTGTCCCAGTAGGGCCGGGCTGTTGCTAGCTCCTCACTTTTGTTTTACGCTTGGTGATAGTATACATTTTTATTATGCTTCAGGCCTCTTGAGTCTAGGCGAGCCCACACAAGGCGTCCTGACAATCGCGTCCCAGCAATCTCCAAAGTCCAAGACGGAGATCTCCCCGATTGGGAGACTTAGTATGTTATGGCCGCCAGTCATACGCGACCGGGCTTTCAATAAGCGGTTAAGGGATTCGGCGAAATCTAAGATAGAAAAATCATAGAGCCCCGTTCAAATCGTTTCTGATGCGCCTCAAATCCCCCAGAGCGGTGATCCGTGTCCGAGCCAGCCGCCCTACAGCGGAACATCGACGGAGGCAAAAGAAAAAGGAAGAGAAAAGTTGATAACCACACATGGCAAGTGTCCGAAATAAAATGCCGACCAACACATTGAGTCCAGACGCGACCCGTCCTAGCTGAAATGAAGAAGCAGTTAACCGACTCAGGTTCAAATCGTCTCTGATGCGCCTCAGAATTGGCCAACAGAGCGGTGATCCGTGTTCGAGCTAGCCGCTCCAGAGCGGAGAACCAACGAAGGTAAAAAAAAGAGGCGAATAATCTCTGATAACCCTTGATATGCTACCCGCACTAGGGAAGTCCCCCGAAATAAAAACTACCATCACATTGCGTCCCACGCTGTCTTCGGACATTATTGATCGTCGCAAGTAACCCTAAGTAACCCCCGCTCCGTCTTCTCCGTTCGGTTCTAAAATTCCTCCTCGGCGTCCAGCAGGTATATGATCAGACCGCCCACTTCCACAGTTATTGCCGGGCTTGCAAGGGAAGAAATAAACATAAATCGAAATTATGAACCTGCGCGGTCTGCAGCATCGACGCAACGCCAATGTACAGTATGCACATCCCATCGGAGCGCTCGCCGTTGCCTCGAAACAGGATAGAAATTGACTCGAAACGACGCCGAGCCGGAGCGACGTCCCCGCTGACATCCAACTCACTTGATATTTTGTATTTCATTTCTTTTGATCCCTGGCATGCGGGAGTTCGAGAAACCAAAGTCGCACAGCCTCACGGACATATGCGTGTTTACGGCCGTGGCGCCCACTGAGAACTCCTTAATCAGGCGATGTCGTTCGAGCTGGTTTAGAATGTGCCTACCAACCAAGGCGGCAGCGGAACAGTTGGACCCTCTTACGAGTGGCATGGGGTGTATACAAGCTTCAAATTTACCTGTGAAACTATGGGGAGGTTCCAACGAGCGAGGCATCCCGCTGACATTTAAGAATAATTGATTGCAGAGCCATGAACACGACGACATGTATAATACTCGCCCAGTATACCGCTGGCAATCCGAGTTCGATAGAAGCCTCACAGAGACGGAGTATCGCACAGAGAGAGCATCGCCAAGAGAGAGGGTCGTTGGGAGAACATCGCCGAGAGCAGAGTGAAGCTGCAGTCTCAGATGGAACTCGGAGGACAATTAAACCTAGTGCGCTTGCTCGCCTGTGCCCTTGCTTGGGCGCGCGGCGCTCGAGTCTTCGTGGGTGAATTTTGATGTGCCGGAGCGAGATTCATAGAAGGTGATACGCAGAGGGGCGGGCTCCGGTTACAGCTTGGCTAGCTTAAGGCTCGCAAGGTCCCGGTGAGTGAGTAATTACGCACTTGGTCGAGCGTTATGTCGAGGCACGAACGAGTCGAGAAGCATTCTAGCCCCTGTCTGTTTGTCGACTGTTCCACAGTCGGGTTGCAGCCTGTTGCAGCGGGTCTTGCAGTGGGTAGCGGGGGGAGTCGGCCGGGTGCACACGGGTCTTATCCCGGGCCTCCCTCTCAAAACTTACCTAGTCCTGTTCAGAAGTTGCGCGTTCGGGTGTGGTGGTCGTGCTGTATTCACGCTGAACCCTCGGTCTGGGGAATGCGATGCTGAATCAGGAAATGAATTCCGGGAATCAACACGCGTCCTCGGAGTCAAAGGTTTAACTTGAATTGTACACTTTGCCGTGACCTTCTGGGGCGCGAGGGCATCGCGGCGAGGGATTCGGAGAAAGTGGTGTAGCTACGCGCATAGCGGGATTGCTCGCGGTGTTGTTGTGCTAGTGTCGGTTGCGGAGGTTACGCAAGACGAACGCCGATCGCAGAAGAACATCGATCAAAGGTACGAGGGCGGAGGATTAGATGGCGCGGGGTGTGTTTATGTTATAATTAAGGAGGGGGCGGAGCGTACCTGGGACGGGGATGCTGTCCGCACGGTAATCCATGGACATTCGCGTGCGCGCAGAGATATGTAACGCGGAGGTGACGACGCGTCGGGGCCCGGGCGCGAGATATGGATAGCGCGGAGGCATCAGAGTGTCTGGGTATTATAGAATAGAGTACACACCTCCACCTCGAAGACAGTACGATCTAACACATGTACACGAGCGATTTATCTGGGAGCCGGTCCGAGTCGTTGGTTTGTATTTTGGTACATGCGAATAGCCTTAGGGCTCCGCAATCTAACACTGGAACAGACGAGCGATCGGCGCAGACTGGGTGGTCGTTGCGAGACTTGTTCTTTTTATTTTGGGGGATCTGCAGGCACGGGTGTGGGGGCGCGGTATTCTTGGTATTTAGTTTATTTTAATTTTTCTTGCGTAGATATTTTGGGAGGGGGATCAGCAGGCCGGTTGACACGGGTGACAGGCTGCGGACAAGGGCGTGTGCGCGAAGTCCAAAGGTTCGCGGATAAGGAGCGGGAAGCGGGTTAATTGTGTGTGTGGGTCGCCGGAGGGCTTCGAGATTGAGTACTGTACCAATGCGGGCACGGGGGATTAGGAGGGCGGTATCGGAGTGTATTTATTTTTGGAGGTGGGGGATCTGCAGGCCGGGTGATACGGGCACTGACGTCTGCGCGAAGTGCGAAGTTCGAAATCCAAGTCGGAGATAAGGATAAGCAGCGGCTTGCGTCGTTGTGTTGGTTGCCGGGTTATGGAAGACGAACGCGGACGCCGCGCACACGGAGAGTTCGGACGGTTACGAGGCGGTTATGGCGGAATGAAGGCACGGAAGGTCGAGTGAGGTTGCCGGGCGGGGAGAATGCGGGGGATCATCGATATCAGAGCTGCGGGGAGACTCGGGATCAGCATGAGGGTACGAGACGAGAGACAAACGATGAGAGAGGAGAGACGAGCGCGGGGGGCGATTCGCGTGCACCGACGAGAAGGGGATGAACCTACATGAACGCGAACGCGGGGAGAGTTAGGATCCAACTCAGGTTACGGAAGGGCAGGGAGAGCGGAGCGGGGAGGGGGAGGATTAGGATGACGGAAGACGGGTGCGGGAAGAACCAGGATCAAATCAGCTTGAAGGTTACGAGAGCGCGATTAGAAGGATGGCCGGGCACGCACGGGGGATCAGATAACGAGACGAGAGACGCGATTCGCAGTGGCAATCAAGCAGAGAAGTGTGAAGGATTCAAGGAAGGACGTAGGCAATTAGGGTGTGCAATTAGTACGCGCACGCGAGCACGTCGCTATATTCGTCCGCGTCCGAGTCGCACGGCCCCGAGTCGTGCACACGCAAAGCTCAAGGCGACAGACAGACAGACGCGATTTGGACACGGTTATCAAGGACAGGATAAACGGAATCGGAAGCGGCTTATCAAGCGTTGCGATGAGAAAGCCGGGCTGATGAATCATGAAGCAAAAATCAGGCACGGGAGGGCGGGGAGCTGGTGAGTCGCCGGGTTTGGGCCAAGGTGGATTATGCGTAGGCGGGCGCGGGCGCATTCGGGTTCGGGAGAGTATCCGTGTGCGAGTCATTAGATTTGGAAAGTCCGGCTCGGAAGGCAAACGCGACTGTCGTTTGGCGACAGATTCGGATCCGCACGACGGGCCCGGTTTGAGGTGACGCGTCAGAGTAAAGTAAGGAACCTTCACGGTTTAGCGAGGAGCACAGAGTAGCTCAGAGTGCACGCACGCACGCAGGCAGATCAAATGCAATTATGCGATTACTTAATCAGGGCAAACACACGCAATGCACGACCCAATCGGCTTGCATCACGCATCAGTGGCTGTCCCTCCCCAAATTTGTCTGGTGAGTCAGTTCGCCTGGCTGACCCGCACGATTGTTCCTGCGCTTTCGGCTTTGATTGCTTTTTCATCCAACCTCTATATAAGGCCGGCCTGGAGCAGGATGGCCGTACACTACCCCCGCCCCGCATTTCAGGTCAAACATGCTCAGCTCGCCTGCTTCCACGTCGGCTTCGTCTTCGTCTTCTGCGGGCTCGAGTCCTATGGGATACTCCACTAGCAGCACCACCTCCACTTCGTCTTCGAGCTCGAGCAGCAGTACCCGGAGCAGCCCGGTACACGCAGCCTCTCTTGTCGACCCGGCGCGCCACCCAGCCGCCCTTCTCCAGCTCGTCGACATCAAGCTCTCACGTCAGGTCATCGGTCAGTCCTCCTTCGTTCTCCTTCGTTTCCCCCTCTTACACCCAGTCACAGACTACGTCGTCGATTGCGTCGCCGAAACCGTCGAGTATGCGCTGGGCCGCACCCCTACACGCTCCCCCTACCTCCCCAAATTCACCACCTTCGTCACAACCGTCCTCTCCCGTGCTGAAGTGACCACCCCCACCCTCCTCACGGCGCTCGTCTACGTCTTCCGCGCACGCCCCCACCTCTCCATCGCCCTCGAAGAGTGGGCGCTCGAAAGAGTCTTCCTGGGGGCGCTCATCGCGGCGAGCAAGTACACGAACGACTCCACCCTGAAGAACGTGCACTGGGCGCTGTGCACGGGCGTGTTCGGGAAGCGAGACGTAGGAAGGATCGAGCGGGAGTTTTTGGGGGTGCTGGATTGGGAGCTGGGGGTGGGGGAGGCGGATTTGATGGCGCACCATGCGGGGCTCGCCTTTGCGCTGGCACCGGAGCCGGCGAGGGCGCCTGAGCCCATGCTCCTGGCAGTGCCCCGGTATACGAGGAAGACGAGCGTCCCTGAGCTCGAGCCCTCGAGCCCGCAGAGCAGCGCCGCCAGCATGTCCCCGCACACGCCTGCTTCTTCATCCTACTCCTCCTCTCACCTCTCGTCGTCTGCACCAGCGAAGGAGCTGGACGTGCCGATGGACGTCGACTCGCACCCCGCCGCAGAGAAGAGTGGCCGTTTCCACGACCTGCTGCGCTCGTTCCCCCTCCCGTGCTCGCATACACACCATGCGCATGCGCAGTCGTTCGCTATACACGTCGCAGCCTAGACACGCGGTTGTCGTGCCCCCACCTGTATTCGACTATCATTCGATCCGCCCTATCGTCTCATGACGACGGGCCTTTCGACCTACCCCACCCCCGCGCTGGTGACCTACCAGCCTGTCCCGCGCCTGACGCCGCGGGGTCAAAACCGGCGGCGCGTAGTGCACGCACCGCCCGCTCTGTCCTACCCACCCCAATTCAATCTGAATCTGAATCAATATCTATTCTCCGCATCTCATCCCATCTCGACGCGCATATCTCGTCTCGTCTAGCACCCTCACTTTGTTATCTCTTCGTACAATATCCTCATTCGCCCACATTATCGCGCCGCACACAATATTCGCATCCAGTGTATTCGTACTCATATCTTAACTAGTATATAGTCTCTTATCTTCCTCACGAACGGAATGGAATGGAATCAAATGGAATTCGGATTGGAATACTACTTTGTGTGATCTCTCTGCCTTCGTCAAATGCAGTACTCGCCTTCTTTATTATAAATACAATAATCGCCTTGAATGCGAGTATGACGAGAGTGGCGAGGGAAGCGCACCTGATAATACCACCAAACCCCTCATATTAGAGGGGAGGAATTGTATGCCTCCCGCCTCTAATATGAGGCAACTAAGACTTCCACGAGTACTGCAAATACTATAAAAGCTCCCAGCCACCATTTCCGTGGAAATGGTGGGGAACAGCCTAAAAACCGCCCCGGCGGGAAAAAATTGACATTTTACCACCATTTCCACCGGTTTTGAAGCCTTTTTCCTGGATCCATTAGATTCCTTAAAATAGTCAGTAAACCTTGTGACTCTCTAGTTCCATGACTTCCATGGACAAATGTGCAAAGTTTTGTGACCTCGTTAAATTCCACTGTTTCCACAGGTCAATTTCCGAGGGTCAGTAAATTTTGTGACCCTCGTTACCGTTCCACTGTTTCCACAGGTTGATTTCCGAGGGTCAGTAAATTTTGTGACCCTTGTTACCGTTCCACTGTTTCCATGGGTTGATTTTCGAGGGTCAGTAAATTTTGTGACCCCATTGCCATTCCACTGTTTCCACGAGTCAATTTTCGAGGGTCAGTAAATTTTGTGACCCTTGTTACTGTTCCACTGTTTCCACGAGTCAACTTATGAGGGTCAGTAAATTTTGTTACCCTCGTTACCCTTCCATCATTTCCACGAGGCGATTTCCAAGGGTCAATAAAGTTTGTGACCCCTGTTACCATTCCATCATTTCCATGGCACATCTTCAGACTTGATGATGCAGGCCACCCAATTCCACCATTTCCACAATCCCCAATCCTTATCAAATATCAAAGAAATCAAGAAAATAGACAATAGAGAGCTTGTGCCAAGCGGCAAGCCGCTTTTGTGCATTGTGCAAAAGCAGCATGCAGCTTTTTACAAATTCTGCCTGGCAGTCAAATTCTGACACAACAATGCTAGTAGACAGTCATAATGGCCTTCAGAGAAAAAATATAAAAAGCTGCATGCCGCTTTTTGCACAATCAAAAAGTGGCATGCCGCTTGGGCACAAGCTCTCTAATATAGGCTGACTGTCATACCATTGGCTGGAGCTCGCACCTGCAATGTGCTCTAGCATCTCGCGGTTGGTTTGCTCGGCCAACTCTGTGCATGCCTTGGCATTAAGAGTGCACATTTCAGGGACATTGATCCCATCTCGGTTGACTGTGGTGACAGGGCTCCGGACTCTCGCCCTTGCTTTTGTTTTTGCGCCATTGAGGCGTCCTGGTGGCCATGGTGTGGACAGCGAACAGAAAGGTTACAACATGTGACCATGGTTTGCCAATTTTGGCATCCAGTTCCCTCGTGGAAGTGGTGGAATTGTGGAACTCGTGGAAACAATAGCAAATGATCCCAAAGCACAGCACGTGAGCATGGTTTGTCAATTTTGGCAGTTAAGTTCATCTGTGGAAACGATGGAATTGTGGAACTGGTGGAAACGGTGGCAAATGATCCCAAAGCTTAACACAAAGGGCACGTAAAAATGGCACCGCCACATCTCCGCTTCTTCTCTGCCACCCACCATCCTCCAGTGCCCCCAGCGGCAATGCACCCCAATGTCAACCTCAAAGGTGTGTATTCCTCAATGCTCTCCATCTTTTCCATGGCTTCCTTCCCTTTATGAACCTGGGTGCCTACTTGCCACTCGTATTGCCACTCACTTTTGCTGCGGTACTCCTGCCGGGGAACCTAGCTCAGTGGGTTGTGAACGGTGGCTTGTGGGTTGCCACGGCCCCAAGTCTTCCCCCTATCTCCCTTTGGGAGCTTCTGTCTCGGCATTGTCGCTGATTGCCGTCCTTCAGGTCTTGACGCCACTGAGGATGCATTCACGTTCCGTGAGGTATGTCCTGCTCCCTAGCCATCTCCACTCCATCTCCCATACCATATCCATAGACCCGCTCTGATTGTGTGTTCTCCCCCTGGGACGCAGAAGAGATCAGCACATCCGCCACTTTCTCAATTGCCGATGCGGTCGCGGACCTGGAAACACTTCATCTAGGCGACAATGAAGATCTTGCCGAGCTTGACAGTGGCCCTCCACACATTCCCCTTCCCACCGGCTCCGACACCCTTGTCCAGCCTTCCCACATCAAATTCAAAACACCCTCACAGATTGCTCGCACCACCCAAGAAAAAGCACGATCAAAAGCCAAGAGACAAGCGGCCCGCTCAGCAAATAGCAAGACTGACGTCCTCCTGGAGGAGTGTCCTCGCCACCCTTGCCACTTGCGCACCGCTGGGCCCTCCATTGAGGCCCAATTCAATCTCCGGAAGGTTCGCATTGCCGCGACTGGTTGGATTAGCCTCAGGGACAACGGGGTCTCGCCAGAGGAGGCAGAAGCTGGAGTGAAGCAGGAAGGCTACACGCCAATTCATCTCCTCCCCGACTTTGGCATCAAGGCTATTTTCCACGGCTTCCACCTGGCGAAGTACCTTGGCCGTGTGTGTTTATATTTTCCTCTTTATCCCTAGCCTTCACCTCTCACCCAGCCAAGGCCGTCCCATTGTTGACCAACGTGGCAAGGTCTGCGCCATTTTTGGGAGGCGCCCTCCCGAGGATGACTTCATGGAGACGGTGCACGACCCAGCCGTGGAAGCGATGGAAACGGCACGCTCAATGCTCCCTAGCAGACAAGCGGCTGCTCCATCGTCGGGGGAATTGGGCACCTCTCACCAAAGGTGCCTCCTTCGGTGGTGGCCAGACCAAGCCTGGCGAGCTCCTCAACACTGCCGTCCTCTGCTGTCTAGTCAGCAACCTGGCATTCATCAGGTTTGCTGGCTTTGCCACAGGTGCGCTCTCCCTCTCCTTCTGTCCCTTATCGGCCCAGCTGAATCCTTGCAGGTGTGTTCGCTGCATGGGCCCCCGACCTCTTTGATTTCTAGGTAGAGTATATGAGACTCTTCTACTCGCACTACCCCCGACTCTGTCGCCCCTTCCTCAACGGCATCTGGTCGGCCGTGACTTTCAATTTAGGCCTCGAACGTGTGCCCGAGGCCACCACGACTTCGCCAACTTGGCCTACGGATGGCGCGCTATCGCCGCCCTTGGCAACTTCGACAACACGAAGGGCAGCGACCTCATTCTCTGGGATTGAAAGCTCATCATTGAGTTCCCACCAGGCACCACCATCCTGATCCCCAGCGCCGCCATCTTCCACTCCAACATCCCTGTCGCCGAGGGCAAGCACCGCTATTCGTTCACCCAGTACACCGCTGGCGGGCTCTTTCGATGGGTGGAGCACGGGTTCAAGACCAAGGAGGAGTACCTGGAGGGCCTGAGCAAACGGGAGCGGCGGGAGGAGCAGGAGCTGGACAAGGAGCGCGCGTCTGAAGGCGTCGGGTTATTCTACTATCGCTGAGCTCAAGGCGATGGCTTAATGCAGTGTTCTTGTAGTAATCAGGCTTAATGTAGTGTTCTTGTAATAATTTCCACCAATGCCACGAGTAATTGCACCCAAATATATCAGAATTCCACCGGTTCCACTGAAAATTGAGGCAATACCACGGTTTCCATGGGCTGACTTTGTGAAAAACTGGTGAGTTGGATGTGATCGCGAACTCGCTTCAAGGTGATCGCGAACTCGCCTCATTGATCTTACCCTTAGACCCCATGGCAGCTGGCCCCATCATCCTTTTGAAAAATTCTGAGGAGGCAGATCTTATATTTGGACCTCATAGCATCCCCAGAATAAATCCTACATTTATCGCGATTTTGTAGAGTCCATTTCATATCATGACACCAAATGACCTCGATTGTTACTTGTTTGCCCATACACATCTTTCGTCTCGACCACTACCACGACACAATTTTGGCTTTTCGACCAAAATATAGAAGAATCGGATAGGTAATGAGCTCTGCTAAGGTCTCAGCACCTTATAGACGTCTCTGGCTCCCTTATTAGTTCGGCAAATACTGAAAACTCGCTTCTGAAGCATCTGTCCCCCATCCGCACTTTGGCAGCTAGACGTAAGGCTTGTGCAGAATATCGTGATAGGTATGTTCTATAGACCTGCACCTTTTATTGGATAACCATCCCTGGCAGAAACAAGGAAGAACTTGCTGAGAAAGCTAGAATTCGTATGACTCGGTAATTCTGGCTATAAACTAGCAACTGGTAACTGTCCTGCCGACACTGATGTTCCCCAGTTATTGCCAGAGGATCAAGAAGAATAAGAACGAACTGGGACAGTACTCAGCCAAGGGAGGGAAGGTGAGGACCGCATATTGCACCAAGTATGTATGTTTTTTGAATCATGTTGATGCCGTTGCTAATCATGGATCTAGGAAAAAAGATTACATACTGTGGATGGAAGCAATATGTTCGCCGCATAGAAGCAGTCGCCAGCCAACACCACAAAACAGGTACACAGAAGAGTCAGGGGCCCCGCAATTATGAGGTGGAGTGGGAGGGGTACAAAGACAGGAAGAGGGAGGAGCTGCAGCGCCGTGTGGCAGATGCGCTGTACAAGGAAAATGAGGGTGCGACCCGGATTGTTCGCCAGGATGGATCCTATGGATATATCTACCACTAGAAATATTTTTTGAGCCAATTGATTTTTTGGAGATACTGTGGAAATGGTGGAAGTGGGCCATGGAAATGGCAGAAATGAGCGCTTGATGGGCGCTTCCATCGAAAATCTCGTGATATACACAAGGCCAAATAGTTGAGATCGCTCCCTCTTCTACCGTATCAGCCATCTCAACCACATCCATCTCAGCTAACTACTGCAACCCACCATTCCATGCCAACCCCGGGACGGCACATGTGCAAGCAAGCTCCTTCTAGCTTGTTAGTGGCCCCCACGCAAAGGCGCCCGGGCCCGGTGTCTATCCTTCATGGTGTGTCCTTTTGCTCTTGCCTTTCAACCACTGAGGGTGTTCAGGGCTAGCGCACAGCAGGTCTGCGAGGACATCCCTCGTGGCGGGGCATCAAATACTCCTCGTACGAGGTGTGCATCTCCACGTGGCATGCGGGCTGCGATGCTGGTGAACATGAGCACCCAACAAAATCCCAACCGTCCCCTCTCCATCACTCTTCACCCCAAACTCCGTGCCACCCCAAAAATTCCACAGCGAGCAAGGCAACGACGCCTGCATCGGCTCTGGCACCTCCTGCGTCCCCCACACCCACCGGCTTGCACTATGCCATGCGTGAGGTGGAGTCGTGTATGGATCCATCATGCCAGCCCTTGCGCAGTACACAACGCTGCAGGCGAGCACCGGGGCTGCGAGCCTACTCACCATGCGGCGCACTTTGCAGTGGGGCGTGATCACGAAGAGGCCCAGGCTCTTGCCAATGGAGAGCACGTAGTGGACCGTCTCTTTGCCCGCCCAGTATTTTGGCTGGGCTCCAGCCCTCTCCATGTTCTCGCTGAACATGGGCAGACCCTCATCTGGGAGCTTCGAGACGTGCTCCGGGAGCTCACCATCGTGCCACATGAAGGAGAAGACTCGGATGACTTGTTGGGGGACGATGAGGACACCGTGTCGCTCACGAGCATCCACATGTCGCCGGGTGGACAAAACGAGGATTTCTGAGGTGGCACCACTTTCGTTTATCTTGCTCCCTCCCCTGCAGTATCCCTGCTCCGTCCCCTCCCTCATGTACATCTTTGTAGATCATATCTTAAGTGTTTTTGTGTAGGAAATAAAGAATTGTCGCTGTGGAAATTGTGGAACATCCAACTCAACTCAGATTCATTGGGCAGAGCCATGGAAATGATGGAATTAGGTGTGTGTACGGTGGAAGTGATGGAAGTCAGAGTGAGCTAGGGAGAGCCATGGAAACGAGGGAATCGGCTGTGTACAGTGGAAGTGATGGAAATCAGATGACTTGTGACGTGACAGGTAACATATCAACATCTTTCTTATCAGTTCCATCTCCCATCTACCACCATTTCCACTGAACCCAACCACCAAAGGTGAGTCGTCCGTCGGGTTCCCCCGTGACATGAGCTAATCAAATATCCCAGCCACATGCCCGACTCCCCGCCAAAACGAAAAACAAGTGGTGTGTTAGCCAAAGAGGTGCCCGCCCCCTGAGAGACGCGCTCAAGCAAGTCCGAAACGACGGCAAAAGTGAAAGGTGGGCACCGTGCTCCATCTCCCATTCCCGACCCCAACGGGCACCCGAGGTCGAAAAGCCCACCGACCGTCTCCCGTTCCCGACCCCCCCAAAACCGTCTGAGGAAAAAAGGCAGTCCCGCAAATGACATCCACCCCCCACAAGAAAGTCGAGGCCGCCATTCGGGACGAGGAGGACGAGGAGGATGAGGACGAGGACGAGGGGGAGGATGGCAGCAAAGAGGCAGGGGAGGATGACGTCGTCATCCGGTAAAGGACGAGGAGGAGGAGGAGGAGGAGGAGGGGGCAATGGATGTGTATGGTGACAATTCAGTGGCAGCGGCGGAGGTGGAGGCTGCAGCTGTGGCTGCAGAGATTGAGAGGGGCCGCGCCGAAGAGGCCCAGTTTCTGGATGGTGTTGATGAGTGGGAGGATGTGGAGGATGATGATGGATGGGAGATTGCTGAGGGCGAGGGCTTGGCAGAGATGAGAGAGAGGGTGTTGACTGTTGTAACAGACGAGTTGAATGCGGAGCGGGGGTAGCGAGATGTATAAGAGCTTTTTGCAAGTGATTTGGTGTGTGTGGAAATGGTGGAATGGTGTGGCCTGCATCATTAAGTCTGAAGTGGGGCCATGGAAATGATGGAATAGTAACAAGGGTCACAAACTTTGTTGACCCTTGGAAATCAACTCGTGGAAATGATGGAAGGGTAACAAGAGTAACAAAATTTACTGACCCTCAGAAGTTGACTCGTGGAAACAGTGGAACAGTAACAAGGGTCACAAAATTTACTGACCCTCGAAAATTGACTCGTGGAAACAGTGGAATGGCAATGGGGTCACAAAATTTACTGACCCTCGAAAATCAACCCATGGAAACAGTGGAACGGTAACAAGGGTCACAAAATTTACTGACCCTCGGAAATCAACCTGTGGAAACAGTGGAACGGTAACGAGGGTCACAAAATTTACTGACCCTCGGAAATTGACCTGTGGAAACAGTGGAATTTAACGAGGTCACAAAACTTTGCACATTTGTCCATGGAAGTCATGGAACTAGAGAGTCACAAGGTTTACTGACTATTTTAAGGAATCTAATGGATCCAGGAAAAAGGCTTCAAAACCGGTGGAAATGGTGGTAAAATGTCAATTTTTTCCCGCCGGGGCGGTTTTTAGGCTGTTCCCCACCATTTCCACGGAAATGGTGGCTGGGAGCTTTTATAGTATTTGCAGTACTCGTGGAAGTCTTAGTTGCCTCATATTAGAGGCGGGAGGCATACAATTCCTCCCCTCTAATATGAGGGGTTTGGTGGTATTATCAGGTGGGGAAGCGAGGCGAGTAAGCTCCTAATCAGCTTCTAATCCTAGTACAATGTGTAGCGACGCAACATGGCAGTTAGTACGGCGACGTGGAGTCCCGGTGATGGGTAATGAACGGCGTAGATGATTGGGGCGCTGGCGTAAGTTACAAGTTACAGAACGGCAAGAAGGGGAGATTGATGCGGGGCGCTGGCAGGCAGGCAGGCAGGAGGGAGGTGGAGATTGATTTGATCTCCGGGTCGCAATGGTACATACTAGTCGTACGGTAGGTAGGTAGGTAGGCAGGTAATGCCAACATATTCGGAAACAGCTGTAAGGTCGACACGCGCACGCAGGTCCGAGTCGGCCAAAACAGAATTGGAAGAGACACTGACAGACTTACCTGATTACCTGTCAAGAGCCAAGTGCGGGGCCAAGTGGGTATACATAGGATGGGTAGGAGGGAAATTTGGTGGAAGGAATGTGGGCAAAAGCAAGAGGAAAGGGCGCGGGGCACGCGCTTTTATTAGGCTCGAACCAGCCGCAACACACCAAAACCTGGGATTTGATGACAGTCGATCAAAAGGTTTGGGCGGAGCGGCTGGTAGGTAGGTAGGTAGGTATGATTACACGGCACGGTCCGGATAACGAACGCCGGTTTCCAGGAGTTATCCCGGTGTACAAAGCAAGTCGAACATACACCATCGCCCCTGGACCCCTCACAGCCATCCAAGCCCCAGTCACAGACCCCATGAGTTTCCCCATGCCCCACGGTAGACCCCAGACAACAGAGAGAGGCGAGAAATTTGACCTAGAATATTCAGCTTCGAAAAAAACTGCAGACATTGTTGATTCTACCGTGGGCGATACAGCGGGACGGCGTAGAATTCCTCAAGAACCTCATACACAAATTTAGCAACCAGGACAATCGTAGCGCGCTCGTAAATCATGGCCTTCAGGAATTCAACACTGGTAAGTTCGGCCATTTCATTCTGCAGTTTGGGTACGGTGCGGAATAGTTTGTCCAAGAATGTTGCGCGCAATGTTAGAACTGCCGGCGACGCCTGACATTCAAACAGCGCATGTTCAGGACTTTCGACCTGAGTTTTACAAAATCTGCAGAGGCGCTCGTTGAGAGGAAGTGCATGATCAACGTGCCGCAGTTTTTCCAAGGCAAGGGAATGGGTGGACAGCATCATAGAGGTCAGGGCCTCCCTATGAGTTTGTGTCTTCACCATAAACAGATACAGTCATTCCATGGTCCTTCCAAGATCATCGGTCCTTGCAAATCATTATTTTCTCTGCCAATTTAAAATCTTTTCACAAGGTCTTTTTGGTGATATGTCCTCTTCTACGTCCATTCTCCTTCATAGGATTTTCACTGCCATCAAAAAGTCAAAACCGATCAAACTATAAATGGATCATGAGTGAAAATTACATTTTATGGAGCTATGGGTCATGAATAATGTACTTTTTGATCAGATAAAATAAGGAGGCTCTTCTTTAACATTTTATGACTCCCACACAAAAAATCCAAGCGGCCCTGGTTGCCATAAGGTAGTGAAATCAGGCAATTAGGCCTCAAACCGCGTTCACGTGAGTGTAAACAAGTGCAAACAGAGTTCCCACCACCGGAAGTTGAATGAAATGACTCTTATTGAGTCCTGTGAGGTTTAATAATAAATGGAATCAAGTCAAATCCACGGTTTTCTATTGAATTTCACCCTACAGCAGAAAACCTGAAGCCAAGGAAATAAAGGGGATGTGACCAGTTGTGATTCATGTGAAGACATATGAGGGGTCCGAAGGGCCATATGATTGAGTAACCAGCTCAAATTTTGACTCACCTCATAGTTTTCATGCATTATTTGCAGATTTGCAAGGACTGGTGATGGTGGAAAGCTCCGCATCGCGCCAACTGGCCTCAGGTGGCCAAAAACCATCGGATTTTTCTGGATTTTTTGCAGGGCCATGGTCTATGATGGTGTACATCCACCCTACATATTTAGTTTCCTGCGAGAGCCTCGATATTCGTGCTAAAAAGTGGAGATTTAAAAAGCTCTTGCAAGGACCATGGAATGACTGTAGTGCCTCATAAATAACATTTTTTGAGCGGCAGGTTTGTCCTTTTGTGGTTCATGACGCCCGTGAAGGAGGTAGAGTTTGACTGAAGTGTCGATTTGCAGCTGCAGCCATTCAAGTGCGCATTTCTCCACCGACTTTCGGTAGGCTTCAATAGATTTCTCCGCCGCACTATTGAAATCCAAAGGAGGGCATTCAAAAGGCAATTTCCTTGCCACTATCAGCACGTCTCCGGCCCAGGACTTTTTCCCTGCTGCGGCGAGTTCAATGGAGTTATTGAGACATGCACGAGCAAAGTGGGACAGCTTGAGGGACTGGATGTACTGCAGATAGCCAAGGAGTAGCAAAAATCGATGAATTCGAAGGGGCATAATTCCAGTCTCCGTGAAGAGTAGTACGAGCATGGAGTGGGAATGAACATTCAGAACTTGCCGCAGAAAGTCAATTTGAACCGCGCAGAGTTGTTTCACGTGGACATCTTCAGAGTCAGGTGAAACCTCACACCCATGAATAAGGTGACAGTCCACGCGTGCCATATACATGTCCTTGTACTGCTTCGGTGTTAGCCGGTCCGTTGAATCTTCAATGCCCATTATCCTGTGCGCGCAGTACCTCGCTGTACTTACTTTCGCGTTGTAATGATCTGCGAACATGTTTCGAGTGCCTGTGTTGAAGTTCATTCCAACATACTTCTCCTGGACCTCAATATTCAGAATATTTGCTCCGAGTCGGAACTGGAGGCCTGCGGGTGACTTTCCAAAGATCATTATGATAGTTTTAATCATATTTACCACAATGAAATTCTTCGAACACCAGGCAGCAAGTGCGTTGAGTCTGCGCTGAAGTCCTGCAGCCGATAATGACATTAAAAGAATATCATCAGCTTGAGCCAGGATAGCAATTCGAACGTTGGAGAGGATCGGGTCGTCGGGGTCATCTGGCATGACTAGGTCGGCCATGAACAGATTCCACAACACTGGAGATGCAGGGTCGCCGGTGAGTAAGCCTATCAAAGCCTTAAACTCCGCCGAGGTTTTATCTCCATGCCGAATGTAGTATTCCATTCGATCGTACAGCATGCGCAGCCAGTCGAATATCGCACCTCCCATTCCCATCCGTATGAGCTTCAGCCATAATGTGGGGTGGTCTGTCGAGGGGAAGGCATTCGTTGCATCCACAGCAGCAACATAGAGAGTGAACCCTTTTGAGCGTGCCCATTCCTTGACGCAGCGTAAGATGAAGGGATTGTTGTTTGTTCGATATCCCTCCCTGAAGCCGTTCTGATAGTCAGAAATGAGTCCACGCGCAGCCGCCCAATCCGTAATTCGCTTGTGGATCAGCATGGTTAGAACTTTCAACACGCAGCTTTCGAGGGCGATTATCCTATAGCTGTCCGGGTCTGTGTTCAACTTCCCCTTCTTTAGAAGCCCAATTACGACCGTTCTGAACCAAGTTGTAGGTCCGTCCTGGCGACGTAAGCATTCGTTGCACAGAATCACCAGCGCATCGTTAGGAATCTCGAGGATTTCTGCATAGAGAGTTGCATCCTCGCCCGACGCGCTATCCAAGCCGTGTTTGCGGATTTGGGCCTTTGCCCATGCTATATGTTCCTCGGTGAATTTCTTGGAGAAGAATTGCTCCTCGGACGAGTCAGTGGTGGTTTTAGGAATGAACCCAGCAAGCATGCGATTTATTTTCTGTTGCGATGCATCAAAGGACTCCGGGAGTGTCGCAGGAGGATTGAGTCGCTTCTCAAACACGTTGCGAAGACTGTCCGCTGTCACAGAGATGGGGATCGGGGCAGGATCGCAGAGGCGCTTGATTTCTTTCCAGAACATAGCAGCGGACGGTGCATCAAGGAGTTTATTTCGATTTCGTTCCCTCAGCTCATGCAGCCGTGCTCGACCTCTATGTGGCGAGGGGTATGATGGCCGCGCCTGTAGCGGCACAGAGTCGGCGCTGCTATTGGAGTCGCTAGGTACGTCCGTGGTTACCTTCTCCACCGTAAGTGGTCGACTCGTGAGAGGGAGCATTGGCGGAGGGAGTTGATTTTCCGGAGTGGGTACGCGCGGCAGTTCCGAGCCCTTTACGGCTAGCTCCTTCGTTGCCTTGTACTGTTCCGTGACTCGGTCCTTCTTGATATGAACGAAATGGATAGGTGCAGTTCGGTACCGAATCCAACTGATAATGATCTTCAGTACGTCGCCGTTTGCGCATCTCCAGCCGCAGGCATCGTTTTTGAAAGCATAGTATTTGATAGAGCGAATTGCGTACTCAGACCGCGTCGAGACAACCAGATTCTTGGTGCGTGGCGCTGCTTGTACGGCCAGTAAGAGAGCTATCAGATCCGCACGAACATTATTTTGATTTCCCCATACTCGCGCCGACCGATTTAGGCGAGAGTTCTGGCCGAAAAAAGCAGCCGCTCCTGCAGAGGCCGTGTGTTTCCCAGTATTTTTACAAGTACCGCAGATCGTAACCGTTACCGGATGAGTATCGAATAGGGCGGGACCGAAGAGAGCCAGAGTTTTTTTGGACTCGTCCTTCCCTGCCTCCAGCGTCTGAATTAAGAGCCTATCGAGTTCAGTTTTGTCAGGGAGAACAATTGCCTCGCGTTTTCGTTTTCGCGTTGGCATTGCAGGCGGTCCAAGCATCGCGGAATCGACCTCTAGTTGTAGAACGAGTGCTGCGTGATCGTAGCCCGGTATTCGAGGTTCAACTCGGAAAGATTTGATTTTTGAGAAGAGGCTATGGGAGCATATTGCATAGTCAATCACCGTAGAGCGAGACCCTTGAAACGAGGTGAATTCCCCACTTTCGGGCCCAAAACAGGTTGCCCCACTGACAATTACGAGGTCGTAGTCTGTGCAGAGGCGAAACAAAAACTTGCCACGGGTAGACGGAGGTTTATCGTCTTTGGACATCCGGGGAGGGTCGCGAACCGAAGCGGTGTTTGAGCCAGTGCGTGCATTCAGGTCGCCGAGAAGGAGGATTTTAGATGGAACGCGAGTAGTGTTCACAACAGAAGCTACTCCACCCCAAGATTTAGAAAAATTCTTTTTAGGCCGTCGGGTGCGCGAGAAGATAGAATAACCGGGAGGGAGCCTCACCGTGTCGTGTTGTTGAGGGAATATAATAACCGACCGGCAGTACGGTCGGAGTTTGCCGGGCTCGATTAAGTGGACTTGGAGAAATTTCGCTTCATCCAAAATTCAAAGTCTCTCAGGACAAAATCTGAAGAGACAGTTCTCTTCTAAATGTATTCAATTAGCCAACCTATTCGTTTCGAGAGCTGCGAGAGGAATGTGACTTCGCTAGACCCGAATCCGATCACCCATTTCGAGCCTCCTATCTACCATCATGCCTTCAAGTCACTCGGCGATTTGGACCCGGTGAAGCTCGAGCGTGGCTCGAATGTCATCTGCAGATTGTTCGGCGTCCCTTCGCGCTTCAGGTGTCTGGCGAGCTTCGAGCGGCGGAGAGAAGGGGGCACTGCTGGTCTGCAAGAAGATCTCTCGGCGTTTCGCGGACGAGTCAGGGTAGTCAGGGTCCGAGTCCTGAGGGCTTTTGCGCTTCGGCGGCATTGAAAGTGCGTGGAGAGGATGAAAAAGCTGAAGAAAGGGGGAGTCCCCAATTGGTCTACATACTTGTATTTTCGCTTTAGCGCCGTCAATTCTTTAGCTGTAGCCTGGAAAAGTCATAGATATTTCTTATGAATGTATTTAAAATAGGACTGTCTCTTCAGATTTGTTTTAAGAGACTTCGAATTTTCGATGAGGCGAAATTTCTCTAAGTCCACTTAATCGAGCCCGGCAAACGCCGACCGCATTAGGCTCCGGTTATTATGTTCCAGTCGCTTTTCCGCCGGCCTATTGATCGATTGTCATCACAAACATACTTGTTCCAGGTTGAAAAAACCCACTCAGCGGCAGATGCCTCTGCCGCCATAATCCAACAGGGTCAAGCATGCTTCAACCATGCACAATTGGTCTCCAGATACGTGGAATGGTACATTGGTACATGAGATGTTTTTGTGCAAAATCTGCTTGAATGTTATACAAAATACACCTGAAAATACTGTGCAGTGCACAAAAGCGTGGCAGTTCCTGTGCAGATGTGGTTGCATTCAAGGCACACAGCATAGCAGCTCAATTGTGGATGTTGTTGGTACAAAGCTCTCTCAGATTGCAGCTCAAAACGGGGCTGCGGGATTTTGTCGCTGCAGTGACATTGCCGCATGCAGCGGCAATCTTAGCGGCAGTCAGCGGCAATCTCGTTTGCGGCACATGTTGAACTCCTGCCCAACGGCCTCCTCAGCTTTCTTTTGTCTATAGTTATATGGCAAGTGGTCCTAAATGTCGTTATACACCCCATTAAGTCCTCGTCGCCGTCCCTGTGAGCGTCGGAGACACGAAATATAATTCCTTGCAGCGGCAGTCTGCGGCAACCAAACAGCAGCAAATACTCTGCAGCGGCAGTCTGCGGCACTTTGCAGCGGCAGTTTGGCATCAGTCTGCGGCACTCCTGCCTCATGTCTGCGTCAGTCTGCGGCGCTCATGCAGCGTGACGCAGCGGCAGTGTGACTAGTCTGTGGCACTCAAGCAGCACTCAATGCCACTCAAGGTGTATGTCTGCGGCACTCACTATGGTATTCTGTGTCACTCCTGCAGCTGTCTGCATCACCTCCGTGGCCACGCACTCTAGTGCTGTATCTGTCTCCTGAAAGCCAGTTTGCCTCTTTGCAACGGTACTCATTCACATCAATTAAATATGACCATTTCTCGACCACGGTTCAAATTCAAGTTCAACTACAATGTCCTTGTTCTTCTGAATCCCAATCCTAAAACCTCCCTTGGGACTAAACACGTTCCTTTGGGTTGAATGAGCCATCAAAATGACAAATCTCCCCAGGAAAACCCCAGTCTGGCACTCTGCGGCACCCTGCTGCGGCAATAACACAGCCACTCTGCGGCAGTAGAACATTGCCGCTGCACGAATCCTCCCCCGATGTTTTTTGAGATTATTGTATGGAAACCTTTCAATGAATGGATAATATGTCCTGCCAATGTCAAAAACCATCCCTGTTGTGTTGCGACTCAGTTATTCAAGAAATAAAATTTAATGCAGACATAGTCTGCATGCAACATTGACCACATAAGTCACACTATCGGGGGTCTTTCCATCCCCAAAGCATCATTTTGTGTACTGAGCGAGACATGGTGCAAGATTTGTTTTCAACGGCTTCAGGGAACGTGGGGCAAGCATCTGTTTTTTTTTTTTCATTGTGTCATGTATGCCTGCGGCACTCACTGCGGCACTCTGCATCACTCCTGCGGCTGTCTGTGTCCCTTCCGCGGCTGTCTGTGTCCCTTCCGCGGCTGTATCCGTCACTATTGTATTGATCTACCTCAAGCAATCTTCCCTCTTTGGCAGTCATTTAATAATGTTGCTGCTTCGTACCAACCAACTAGGACCATTTCTCAACCACGGTTGAAATTCAAGTTTGACTACCATGTCATTTTTCTCCGGGGTCACACTGCTATGAGCTCCCTTGGGACTATTACGTGTCGCTTGATGTTTAATCAGCCATCGACATAAAAAATCTGCCCATATAAGCCCAGGTCGGGCGCTCTGCGGCAATGACACAGCCACTCTGCGGCAATAGAACATTGCCGCTGCATGGATCTTTCCCCATGTTTTTTGAGATTCATCGATGAAACAACGGTAATACCTGCATAATATGTCCTGGTAACGTCGAAAATCATTGCTGTTGTGCTGTGATTGAGTTATTCAAGAAATAATTTTCAATGCAGACACAGTCTCCTTCTAACACTGGCCGCATACATTGCACTATCAAGGATATTTCGATCCTCGCACACTATCTAAACGCAGACTGAACCAGATTTACCCCGAGATAACTTAAAATGGGGTCCAGAGAACGTGGTGAAAGGGTTCTATTTTTGTTTATGGTCACCGAAAGAATTTTCGTAGCCGGCATCGTTCACACGGCGAAGGCTCAAGTTCGTCTATGTATTTTGAGACTGGTGTGACATTACCTACTTTATCCTGTCCCCAAATGCTTAAACAGTCATTCTAATGCAAGATGTCATCCAATCGCCCGCTCTGCGGCACCAGAACATTACCGCTGCATCATATTTATTTTTCAGATTAGGACTGGGAATGACGGGGATGCATGGATAATGCATCCTACAGAGAAAACTTTCCTTCTTGTGTTTCAATTGATTTATTCAGGAAATATCATCCAATCGCTCGCTCTGCGGCAATAGCACAGCCCCTCTGCAGCACCAGAACATTGCCGCTGCATCATATTTATTCTTCAGATTAGGACTGGGAATGACGGGGATGCATACATAATGCATCCTAGTAACGGAGAAAACCTCCCCTCTTGTCTTTCAATTGATTTATTCAGGAAGTAACCTTCATTGCAGAAACAGTCCTCGCGCAATACCAGCCATATTACACATATCAGGAGAAGCTGTTCTGCAAAAGAAGAGTTAGGCTACCAATTGAAACAAGTCCCATGCAGAAAACTTATCGATAACACTAGCAGAGTTGACATAAATGCCACCCATTCTTTTGGTGCATCTAACACATGTTACATTCAACATTGACTGCATACATATTCTTGTTTCCTGTGTTTACCCTCGGTGCCGCCTGAAATGAATCGTTTCATCTATTTAAATACTCTCTTGGACCCTGCCACGTCAAATGGATTCATGAAGAAACACCTAAAGCCGTCAACTAGGAAGAGCAATGATTAGATGGTCTCGTCTGTATCTCAGCCAAAGCAGATCCAAATCACTCAGTCCAAGTTATCGGTAGGATCATCCCGATGTGGCGCACACGCAGAAATTTACCATGGGCGCCAGGACATGTCGTTGTGGAGGGCGAGGCTGATACTTGGCAGAGGCCAAATTTGCGCAAATACGTAGAAGCGTAACACTACAGCGCAATCGATTGTAGTTCCGGCACGACATGTTTCTCACATTCTGAATGGATTGCTGTCATAACAGACCAAAAATCCCCAGTGCAACAAGAATGAGATTTGCTCATCCACTAAAAAAGGAAGAAACCGGCCGCGCAGTTGCCACGAGCAATAGCGCCTATAATGCTGCTACAAATATTGCATTTTTTTTCTCGCTGCACGAAGTCGTTTTGCCTAATTCCTTCTGTAGAGAGCCTTGGATAAATCCCTAGTATCTACCTACAAATTGAGAGCCCAACCACTTGCCTTGAAATGTCCGAAATCTTAGTGTTACTCTCCTACGTTGTGTTGCGCTTCCTAGTTTGAGACTGTATCTCACTGGCTACGCCCTTGTCTCATTCTGCCACCCTTCAACCTTCTTTTCTCGGTACTAGTGCGCTACACTGTAGACCTCATCTTTAGCCACATATATTTCGGCAGGACGAGCCATCTCGTACTGCAACCACAGCAGCTATTCCGTTAGGGAGCAAACGGAGGCGCAGGGAGGAAGGCGGGGAAGAGCCGCCGTCCAAGCGAGCCAAGAAAATCGAGGCGTCGGCGAAGGAACCCGCCCGGAAGCCCAAGAAGACGCCAAATAGGATGGTAGGACGTAGACTTCTTCATTCCGGGAGGACGGTGTAGCGTAGCAGCTGTATTTACCAGTCAACTTTTGATTTGGCTCGGGGTAGCTGATAATGAGTCGGCTGTATAGATATTATGTATCGTTCAATAATGCCGAGAACGCCAGAGAGATATATATTCATGCTGACCGACATGTAATTCAGAGTTGAAGGGCCGCTGGGGAATAATTGTCAATAGTTGATTTGGCCCGCAGACTGACAGGACAATGGACGACGGCAGATTCAAGGTATCATTTAACAACGTAGACGAAGGAATAGGATCGTTTCTCGGAGTTGTATTATGGCAGACTGGGACGAACATCTGGGAGAATTGAACAGATAGTATTACCTCACGCTGCTGTAGCGATGCATGGAGTCGTAGTCATGTAGTGCTAGAGGGGCTGGGGCTGGACGCGAGGATCTCCCAAACAGTAAGAATTTATAGCGGCGGGTACAGCACCAGTGCCGGAGGGACTGCCGCTACATGCGGCAATGCGTGCGGCAGTTCAGGCGTGACACAGCGGCAGTGTGACATGTTGCGGCAGTATTGCCGCATGCAGCGGCAATTTCAATTTTTGCAGCGGCAGTCAGCGGCACTTGTAATGTCGAAATGTCACTTTCGCCCTGCCCCTCAAAACGGGCTAAAGAGCACTTTTTATTTTTGGGTAGGTGCATCCGCCGCCTATGACGCGACGGCATGCACAGCAATAATTGCCAAATATGGAAGACATCTGCCGCCACCCGGCGGAAAGGGACCTCTTAGGTACCCATTACTCAACGGTTTAGGGTACCTCGGGTACCTAACAGGTCCCTTACGGCATGGCGGCGGCGCCCCCTCAGGTGATCTCTCCGCCATCCTCTGGAGCGACCCAAAGAGGCAAAACCACACATTCTCTGGATACCAGGACGCCTTCCTCGATATGATCCATGCTCGCCGAGACCGAGGCCTATCTTCACTCAAGATATTCTTGTGGTATACTGACCCTAATAACGTTTCATTGCAGCGACTACTTGCATCAAAACGTGACGGGCTCGACGCCCAGGTCCTAGAATCTTCGCTTTTTCGGGAGGCGACAAATCTTCCTTGAGGTAACGTGTTTTCTCCATTTCGAGCTCGGTTGTACATGTCTGAATCGAGGAATTTTAGTAAATTTGTTCTTCGGATTAATTTCAGTCTGTCTTCTCCAGCGTCTTCACTGATACGTCGATTCTTGATTGATGTACCCAACATTGATGATGACCCCCGTAAATCTAACCATATGCGGCCCAAAATCTCTTTGACCCGTTCACCTCCCTAGTACACCCACCGACAGATATGGGGGACGAGACTGAGCTTGAGTTCCTGGTGAGACCGACGAGCGGCAGTGCCCGCCACCATTGAACCTTCAAGACAGTAAAATTGACTCTACTCTAAGAGTAAACGAACTATATACAGCAGAATGTCAGCAACTTTTGACGGTTACGGGGGTATATGATATAAAAGAGCGCGTCCAGCCACTTCGCCTCGGACACGTAGTACTCGTCAGAAACACGTAGAAACCTATAGAGGCAGTTCAGCGTGCCCGTCGGCGATAGCCGAGCGGAGTTTAAAGGCTTCGGACAGCCGTAATTTTATAAAGAGAGAGATATGACATCACAACCGGAGCCGGCAGAAGTTACACATTTTGAATGACAAAGAGGGCGGAGGCTTACGCCAAAACTGCGCCCGAAGGGCCGTACTTGCGGAAGCGGGAATTAATTAATGACTCGACCCTCTAGTATATAAAGACTGTATTCTGTAGCTTGGATCATTCCTCACCTAACTTCTTTGTGATCGAGTTCCGAGTCACGTCTCATCAAAGCTGCATATCAACTGCGACGATACATAGATGCCGTTCACCCTCACAAAAGACGACGTCCACTCAATCCTCGACCCTCTCAATCTGCATGGCGACTTCGCACCGTTCCTCGGCGCCTTAGACCCTGAATTCCGCTGGGTATCTGGTTCTGAGAAGAAGGATTCAACGAGGTTGACGGGAGTTTATGTACGCCATATTTTCTTCGTTCCTACTCATCTGGACAACGCACTACTAGAATATCGCGAGTTGGATGGACGAGGTCGCGAAACCCTGCACCTTGCGTCTGAAAGACGGAAAGCCCAAGAAGATAACTGTGTCTTCCATCGACGTACGTCCATTATGCTGACGACCGGGTCACTGTCTGAAGGGTCCCGCGCTCTAGATATTCGGGAACAAGGCCATCGTTGAATCGCGTAATGTGGGTACGCAACTCAACGGTAACCCGTACAACCAGAGGTGTGACCTCCACGCATTCTCGGTCAGGGATATAACTGATTTCAAGCGCAGTTACGTCTGGATCCTGATTTTCTCGGAGGACACCGGCAAGATTATCGAGCTGCGCGAGTATTGGGACACGGCGTTGGCTCAGGAACTGATGCAGACAAACCCATTGTAGATCTGTTCCCGGTAGTTTTGATCAAATACATACTTAGGAAAAAGAATTGTCCTGCAGGCACGAATGACCGACATTCGGCTTGCATTCGTTATTGAAAACGGAAGTCACTGATGACTCTGAATGAGTCGCAGTCTAGAATTATAAATACACCTTGGAGCACTGTATGGGGCACTCGAACCTGAATCCTTCAATCAAGTGTCTCAACGGCCTGCGTCAACTGCAGCCTTCATAAATCCCGAGTGCAGCATTTAAGGATCGAAGGTCCGCGTCTTTTAGCTTTCATAAGTCTCACAGAGTTAATCGATGATGGGTACCAACTTCCTGCGGACTCAATATTTGTTGCAATAACTTAAACTCTCGGGCGACTGTGGGGATCTGAAATCAAGGTCTGTCGACGTCTGTAGGCTGAGGAGAAATATATTCGCCGATGCACTCGGCAGTGGCTAGTGCGAGATAAAGAGGTGCGAGCTGACGCAAAAATATACCAAACCTAGCGTGAGACTGGTATGTGATGCGAGCTGGCTCGATCCAAGCTCGGCGGCGCCGCTGATTTTGAACAGTTCGCTTGTGCAAAGAAGCCAACCAATCACCCGTACATCGCCTGCTCAAAGTGGAGTCCTTGGGGCTCATACAGGAATATTGCGTCAGGCGAAATTTTGGCGGCTGCCAAACTTGTGCCGAGCTGTCGAAATGTCGGGACACATGTGAAGTCAGCAGTTGATTGGCGCAGAATAAGCTTTAACAACTCGAGACTGTACACGTCCCTGGATGCAGAATGAGGAGCGTAGCCTTCGCAAAAGTACAGGTGGATCGGTTCCGATTCGGCTTGGAACATGACCTGCAGAAGGTGGGCTAGCACGCAGCCTAGCGCCGAAATAGAGGACTCAAATGATCACCTACCTTCTCCGATCCCTTTCTGGACAGCTTTCCGAAGTGAAGAGTCGAATGTTGAAAGACGCCCATGCCCAAGATGCCCGAAAGCGGACAAACATGGAACCGCTACGCCGTTGCTAGCAGTTGAGACCCTAAATCATGGGAAAGTGCTCACCGCGAATGATGGACGGTCGGAATATATATATATTTGAACTTCCCACTCAACGCCACTGCATTTATATAAGTAAGCAGGCCAGTAATGAAGTTACAATTAAAAAATGATAACTTGCCGAACTCTCAAATAATTTCACCCGAGATGCTCGAATGAATCCCCTGGAGATTTAGACTCTGCAGGCTATCATAAGCGGCTCCTCTCGTGGCCGTTCCAGCCTTGACTTCCAGGTTCAACCCAGCCGGTGCGAGGGAAGAGGGGAGTGGAGGACGAAGAGAGTGCCAGTGGAGAGGATACGAGTTCGAAAGTAGGAAGTAGCATACCGGCAGTTTCAAAGAACGGCGGCCAGCTGCCAGCATGTTGTGAGGTAAAAACCATAGACGATACCAGGTTGTGGGAGAAATTAAGGGGCGCTCCAGGTAAAAAGGAGGTGAACGTGTGGATAATTGCACGGTTTACAACATGATGAAGTATGGGGTTAGGGTGCATCAAATGACTGGATGGTGCAGAGTGCGCGCGCGTATTGGAAAATGTGGACGCCGACGTGATTTTCCGTGGCCCGCAGGGACGCGGATGCGAATGAGCTATACTGGTACTTGATCCCGGTAGTCGAGAACTTGAGTGGAGGTGAAGGGGTGCGTTACCCGGCCACACCAGCGCTCAAGATCGATTCCACTCAACGGCGGCATAGAGCGAGCACAGAATAGCGGCAAATGGAGCTCACGTGCACCGCGCGCAGAAAAACAAAAAGAGCGAGGGAGTTGGGGGAAGACTCGCCCGACTGAGGACTTGTATGTTTCTGCTAAATCCCGAGTCTCAAAGAGTTTTGATGATTTGACATGAAGTTTCGTCTGCTATCATACTCGTTCGCCGCTGCGCAGAATCGCCGGAAGGTAGTGGCGTAACTGAAGAAGGAAGGTCAACGTGGGGCCGCCGAGAGATGGGAGTATGGGGAGGAGACATGGACGAAGAAACACAGGGTGGGCGATGGTCGGAGGACTGCGTGCGGGGAAAGAAAGGAGAGAAATACACCGAAAACCTTTCTGTAACCGTCGCTCTTGGCATCTGGCGTGCGGCGTTGTCCATCATGCGGGGCGGCGCCGTTGGTCAGAGCGGGGAGGAGGACGCTGGGACTTAGGCGGCCGGCATTTAGAATCGTGTTCGCGCCAGTGGGCGTACATGTCGTCGTGGCATTTTATATGCTAGCCAAGTAACGTCCATGGGCTAAGACTAGTGGATTAGGTCGACGGCCTGGGTTTTTTTTGGGGTTAATGGCGAGCCTAGCGTCGCGCGGGTCAGTTGCATAAATGAAAAAAGGCAAGGGGAAGTGTAGGCGTGCTGTCGGGGCTAGCCTCATCCCTACATCCTACTACACACCGCGCTAGTTGACAGGTAGCGAGTATGCGCTAAGGTCGGCTGTGCCTCGGATCTTGCTCACTAGCGCAGCCTGCAAGGGGGGCTGGTCCCAGCGACACGGCGAGCGACGCGGGAATTCACGCCACATTAGTTAGAACACGCCGCTAAAATCAGCTTTGATAACGGCGCGCTAATTCCACGACCTTCGCTATTCGGTGTGCTGACCGCGTTCCGAGTGATGCGATTGGTTAGAGCGTCATGTAAACAAAACATGCAGAAATAAAAGTCGAACCTGGTGGAATCAGTCAGAGTAAGGCGGCTGCGGTCGGAGTACTGGACGTCAGAGCCTAAAACAAGTCAGAGGGAATCCAGGGAGGCTATGAGTAGTAAGAAATTTGTGAAATTAAATGAGAACATAGGTTAACCATGATCGCGAATCCTGAATGCTAAGAAGGCGTAGGATGAATCGTGCAGGCCGACGCAGCGCACCGTTATCCTAGCGGATGCAGAGCGGTCGGAATGCAATGATTTCAAGGCTATGAATCTAACCAGGAACGGCATCAATAGCACCACAAATCTGGAGATGGCAGCCATCGTCTGTTGGCGGGATGACTTGGAGGACGACGTTGTGAGGAATTGCACCTTGGGCGGGTATTAGCCCAGAGCCCTTCGTGGCATGCCATGTCACGCAACGATTACGTGAATGAAAGCAGTATTCGCCCTAAGGCCTTAAAAATTGGCTGGCTGGCAAGCTAAGGCTTAGCTTAAGGTTCAGGCCTTAAGATAAGGCCTCGCCGAAGGCCTTAGTTCCCAAAAAGGAAATACATTCTCGGAAACTTAGAACGCCAAAAACTGTCGCAATTACTCTCCGTACACTTCGGAATCATCGATCTCAACCTCGCCGTCATCGGGGGTGCTGTCCGCCGCGTCCAACTCGGGTCATAACCTGCATATACATCTGCTCCTCTTCCTGCGCGCGCCGCGCCATTCGCTCGCCACGCCTAGCAAGGAGGGACTCCTTGGCTGTCTTCGCAAACAGGCAGCTCGAGAGAAATAAGGCTGCCACTTGCGAGGGGCGCGAAGCTTGGTTGACACACGGTAGGTTGGGAACACGCGACCGAAAATTTTACAAGTCGCGTAATTGTACACGTAAGCATATCTAAGGCCTTCCGTGAAAATCGGTCCGCAACTTAAGGCTTAACCTAAGCCCTTAATTAAGCCCTTAGGCCTTAATAGTGGTGTTCAAAGTAGCTCCTGGTTGGTCCCTGCTTGGGCTCCTAGTTGTGCTCCTGGTTGTGTTCCTGTTTACTTTGATGGTGCAACCAGGAGAACGAGCAGGGACACAAGTAGGGTCGAATCAGGAGCTACATGTGCTCCTGTTCGTCAAAAACAGCCCTTTTTGACTTCCTTTTTGCTCTCCTGGTTGAGATTTGGCAGTATTTCAGACCAGGAACATTCTCCTACTTGCTTCCTGGTCCAAAAATCTCAACCCTAGGGTTTCAAATATGTTCCTTTTTGCTTCCTACTCGTTTCCCTGGTCTCTTCCTTTTTGGCAGATTTTGGCAGGGAACCCTGCCAAATTTGCAAAAAGGGAGCAAACAGGAAGTCAAACAGGAAGTCAAATAGTGGCAACTTTGAACAGCACTAATATCGTCTTAAGGCCTTAGCCCTTAGGGCGAACACTGAATGAAAGCCATGGGCCGATCAGCGCACGCAAGTTTTTGTGTTGAAGGCGACGGCCGCAGCTTCCAGCCCATCTATCACATTCAACCACGGGTTCTAACGGAGCTGGGGCAGCCACTACACAAAAGAACCCATGTATGTCCGCAACATCGCGGAAACTCGCATGAAAATGTAAAACGGTGGCGCAGTACAACTCATTGCGGGCAGAGCTTGTTCTGGGCTCGCGCAGACTAAATGCCTGCTCTGTGCGGCCGCTAAGTCCGAGGCTTCTATATCATGCCGCTGCACTACCAGGCATCTGGATGCAAAAACGAGGTTGTCTGAAGGAATGAATAGCAGGGCTTCACGCGTTGAAAGCACGTCGGAGGCACAAAGGAAATCCCGAGCCCCACCGCACTCCCTTCCTTTACACGAACATCAGCGCCTCCGTAGGGCCGGTGGTACGACACAGCGTATCGTGGTGATGATGTCGCATTGGAAGGGGAGGCGGAGTACAGGATAGCATACCTTGTGAAGGGCGGCGGCAGATAACTGAAAAAAACAGAGAATAAGCGTGAATTAAGGACCGTCGGGGAGGATTAAAAATATGCACGAGGAACCAGGATATCAAGACGAGAATCCTCTCCATGACACGAAATTCCGAGGTGGTCTGAGATGCAAGGTGGGGCCATAAATTAAAGGATCGTCTCATTTATCTTCTTCAGGAACGATTGGGACTTTGAAGAACGAGTAAAAAAACTTGGCAGGGATCTGATTAGATTGGGCTTGATGAGCTGTGATTAAATTATGATAAGATTAGATTTCGACCAAAGCATTGAATCGTAAAGCAAACACCGACAATTCGCCCAAGGAGGGAGGAAGACCCTAATCCGCAATCCCCAAAATTTGGGATTCAGCCTCTTTAACCTACCCCAATCCCCAAGATATTAAACTCAGCTCGGAAATAGATGTGCGTTCGGAATCTCGCCCCAGATCAATGAACCGCTCAACCCCAGCTCCAAGCGCCCGGACGCCGGATGAAGGACCGCTTTCAAATGTGATTGGAATTATACTATGCCCTACGACAATTCAGCTAGTGATTCACCGAAAGTCGAAACCCAACATGCTGCCTTTTACAAGATCCCACATCCCGCATCAGCGCCCGTCTTTGCTGTGTTGAGTCATGGGCTAACGTGAATGAATAGAGCCACCCCCACCCGGTTGTCATTTATTTAAATTATTTAATCGGGATCCAACTCGAGGCCTAACCCCATGGGAGGTTGAAATAATATTTTAAACATGCAACGCCGAACCCGTACGGCATCACAGCGCTGTTTCGACCCGGAGTTGTGTCTAGTCGCGTCCTGCGTTTCGTGGTTTCCAAGGTCGGTGATTCCCGATGGCGGTAAGTCTGTGGGCGGTTGCCGCCAAAATTTTGAACCCCCGGCCTTGTGAGCTTGAGCCATAAATTCCCAGCGTTCATGAGGTTGTAGTAATGTGGTGTAAGTCTGGCACTTACAACAGTTGACGAAACCCGGTCCAATTATTACTAACCATCTTTGATGGATGATCCCAGTATTTAATCCTTTCACATCACATGTTCTTCTTTATCTTGTCTTTCACTTACACTACGAACAATCTAGGTTACTATTTCTTTTCATGTATTCCTATCTTGTCTTTCACTTACACTATGACAATCTAGATCACTGTTCCTGTCTTTCTGTCTGAATCAGTGAGGACGCTATCACTGGCGTCCTTTCATGTGGCCACGACCCTGATTTTGGAGATACGTAACTTCTGGAGGCAGGGTGGAATAAATAATCCGTGGCCAGCGCGATTAACTTCAACCCAATTTGGAGATGGGTATCCTCGGGCTTTGGCCGCAGCCAGATACGCGAGGAGTAACTACAATCCCTGTCATGTCTTGTCTGCAGATAAGCAACCTTTCCTCCATTGCTCAGGGGTAGGTACACTGCAAGTAGTCGGCGCTGCGGCCAGTTTAGTGAGATGTACTCCGAATGGAAGTCAGGGTTATGTACCCTCATCTTCCAAGCAGCTTCAGTCCGTCCGACTGATTTAAATCTAAATCGAAATCGAATAAGCGGGAGCCCGACCCAGTCGCCTGTTGCACCTGCACCGTGGGCAGATCGCGCTCAATGTGGATCACCACCCATGCTTCAACGTGGATCGCCGCCATCATCGGGATCCTGTGACTCTAGCAATGTGAGTGGATATTCCGCCCATCACGGAGCCGGACCCTGCAGGCACACGGTCACTTGACGCACTAACGATCCTCGCCTCTCAAGCATCTAGTCCCCAAACAGGTGCTCAACTTGAACTTGCAGTTGCTGCACATCATCCCGCCTCGCGCGACGGCGACAGCCTAGGACACTTGACGCCAACTCGGCGCGGATCCAACCAGGTACGACAAGCAGCGTCGTTTGCGGGCCGCCGTCAACAAGTTGGGCAGGAGTTCAGCATCTCAGTTCCGCGTTGGGTTCGATGGTTATCACGTCTGTGCGTCGTTAAGTCATTCAATCGGGGAGTCCTAGATTCTGAGTGCGTGGGATTATACTTCTCCGTAATTCTGTTTCACAGAAATTCTCTGAATCAATCACTTGGCTGAAGAACAAACTGACCTCGGCGCGCGAGGTGGCTCGCTTGTTAACTTCAGCTTGGCTCGCATCGGAGTTGGGCTGTTTAAACTTGGATCTTACCTATGTACAGTGTCTGCGATGCATTGTCGTCGTAGTTCACTGGAATCGGACGCCGCCTGCGTCAGAACATGTGTTAGTGCATCGGGAATTACATCCAACCCACCTGGCTTTTGTGTCCCGAAATGGCCACAGGAATGATCTCCAGAGTCCAGGCAACCAGCGGTCAATAATTAACTAAGCCCTCACAGAAAGTACAGAGTAAGATGTGAGTATTCCAGGCGCATTATGAAGCGGAATTCACAACTAACTCATGCTGAATAATTGCGCGTCCTATGGCGTATTTAACCGAGTGCAAGCTACCCGGCGGACACCCCCCGTGATCGGGTGTCTGTAGCGATTGATCAGTGCTCGTGCCTAGGCGTACCCCGAGCTAGCGAGCGACAGCAGTAAAGAGCCTAATTGCCAGTGTCGCGGCCAAAGAAAGCTGATGAGAGAATTAATCACGCATCGAAAACGAGCAGGCACGCTGCTGCACGGGGCGGACGCGGGTGTCTGGATGATAAAGTCGCTGGGGGGAAAGTAGCGAGTTGAGTGATTATCAATCCCGATACATACCGAATGTCGGATTGAATCAGCGTCTAGCTGAAAGCGAACTCTAAGCAACTGAATCTATGATCTTGGTCCTTCGCACCAGAATACGAGTTTGCCAATCATGGATAAATATATTCTCGACTTCTCTGTTGGAATAATCCGAGGTTAGGTTGACTCGAGACCAGGTAATTAGCAACAAGAGATTTCGTGTTTGGCTGAGCTCTGCAAACACGTAAGGATACAAGAGCCCATACGCTACTTTAAATATCCGTGTGATTAGGTAATGCTCCAGAACATTCGCCCAAGATTGAATATTCCCAACATTCTCGCGATTGCGTGGCCCGCGCGGAAATCATCCGATGACGAGGAAAGGAGGAGAAATATGCCGAGATTACGTGAGCTGTGTGACGAGCCGAACCTGCGTTTAACCGGCAAGCTGCCGCCGTTCCGTTTCTAGCCCCGTTCGTCGAGCATGTTGAGCCATTGTCGCTGCGGAAAGGTGGGTAGGTTTGTGGCATCACTACATATCACGGCGCAGGTTCGTCGCTACGCTGCCGGCGGGCTCATCTTGCCATCGACCATCCCAGCCACTTGGTTCCACCAGAGCCCTAATGGAGTACGCAGGTATGGCAAATATTAATTGTTCGCTCTGGCTCGCTGAAATATCGGTTTGCTGGAATTAATGATCGTGCACGATATTCAGGTACGCGTACGCCCGGCGCCATGTCCACCCTGGCAAATCTGATTAGATTTCGAACCCAGGCCATCAGATGGCTGTGCACCTGTGGAGCTTCTCCCTCCTTTCGTACTGCGAGTGCAGTTCATGAGCAGACTGGCTGTCTCCTCACACCGCCTTTCATGTCCGCTCTATCGCCACCTTCCGGTCAGCGCGCGGACTTTCGGTCGTTTCCACTCCTTGCTTAATTGTCGGCCGTCGCAACGTCGCCACATCGGAATTCTGGGCGATTATTGGCCTCCTGGGGAAACGAACGGTGGGTGTCTTCTGTATAGCTAACAGGACCGGAATGCCTCAAATTACGGAAATCCAATTACCCGGACTTCGTTTTTCACTTGTGCTGACATTGGCCAAATTCTGAGCTGTCGTCGCTCTTGTCTGCGCATGCTGCAGAACTGGGAAGGAAGCGGTGACAAAAGTGGGCCCAGGAATCATTATCATCATCATCGGTGCCGCCTCTGATGGCTTGTTTGCCACTCGCACATTAAAGTTTGAACCAGGCACGCGTTATCCTTGCTTGGAGGATCCGGGACCTCACATCTCTTGTGTGCGAGATGTCGCTGCGGCAATCTATCCTCGGATAGCGATCTACTGTACACGTGCACTGCATCATATTCAAGGTCTGCCTATGTATCCAATGACTTATCTCCGTGATATCACTCAAGCGCGTCCTCCTATTCAAGGAACCATTGGTTTTGTCTAAATTAAAACTCTAACTCAAGTAAAGCCTAGTTCCAGGACGTGGAAGTACCGCAGTTCCTGGCCCCTTTGTCATCAACTGCCGCTGTCAGCCGAGGATCCTTGCTAGGATCGCCCCGTGGCACCGGCTAGCAACCGTTGATCTCTTCCAAGGCGAAAGTGTCACCGGGAAAGGTACGTCCCGCTCTATTCCGCATGGTTGTGATTTCATCTGATTTCATTCACGTTTGGAATTTAGGAGGCGCAGACAGGTCGAATTGTTAAGAGCGCAATTTATGCCTTCGCATAATTGATAAGCGTAAATACCGTAAGCACGAGCACGCTGGTTCGGTGAATTGAACAGGTTCGACTTGACTCGTGGCACTGGCGCCGTCACGTCGCCTATCAGCCGGTGTCCCCTCCGAGAGCATCATTTCCGAATTCGGAGGCAGGCGTTGTGCGGATCCCGAGACAAGCATGGGAAACGAGTGGGTCTGTAATGTATGTTTGCATTTTATTTGTAATGTAGTTAACCCGAGGTCTCGCTGCAGGGCTAGATTCGGGCGCGGTTTCCGTTGGGACTGGCTCTGCCTTGATTTCGGTTGAATCACCCTGAGCGTGGAATGGCCTTCGAGGAACCAGGACGAGAATAAGCCACATCACTCATTCATAATTTAGCTCTCTTGACGACTGGGCGGGAACCACATTCACGAAGCACTGCGCGACCCGGAGCAAGGACCCTGACCGCACCATTCCCGCTGTCCCAGTGAGGCCGGGCGGTTGCTAACTTCTCACTTTTGTTTTACGCTTGTGATAGGATTCACTTTTATCATGCTTCAGGCCTCCGAGTCCAGGCGAGCCCACACAGAGCATCCCAGCAATCTCCAAACCCCAAGACGGAGATCTCCCCGATTTGATATATTATGGCCATCAGCCCTACGCGACCCGGCTTTCAATAAGCGGTCAAGGGACTCGGCAAAATCTGAGATAGAAAAATCATGGAACCCCGCTCAAATCGTTTCTGATGCGCCTCAAATTCACCAGAGCGGTGATCCGTGTCCGAGCCAGCCGCTCCACAGCGGAACATCGACGGAGGCAAAAAAACGAATGAGAGGGGTGATAACCGCGCAAGGCAAGTGTCCCGAAATACAAATGCCGACCAACACATTGAGCCCAGACGCAACCCGCCCTAGATGAAATGAATAAGCAGTTAGCCGACTCAGGCTCGGAGACATCTGAGAGAGAAAAATGTAGAGTATTTGACAAGCACTCGGTATCCCGTTCAAATCGTCTCTGATGCGCCCCAGGTTTGGCCCAGAGGAGTAATCCGTGTTCGAGCTGGCCGCTCCACAGCGGAGAGCCAACGGAGGCAAAAAAGAGAGGTAACCCTTGATATATGCTACCTGCACCAGGGAAGTCCCCCGGAATAAAAACTACAAACACCTTGCGTCCCACGCTGTCTTCGGGCGCTTGCTCGCATTGTTCGGGCGCTTGCTTACATTATTGATCGTCGCAAGTTGCAACCCTCGCTTCGTTTTCTCCATTCGGTTCTAAAATTTCTTTTCCGCGTCCAGCAGGTATGTGACCAGACCGCCTAGTTCCACACTATTGTCGTGCTTGCACTAGAAGAAATAAACATAAATCGAAATTTTGAACCTGCGCGGTCTGCAAGTTCAACACAACGCCAATGTACAGTGTACACATCCCATCGGAGCGCTCGCCGTTCACTCAAACAGGATAGAGATTGACTAGAAACGACGCCGAGCCGGAGCGACATCTCGCTGACATCAGAACCTAATATTTTGTATTTTATTTCTTTTGGTCAGTTGGAGAAACCAAGGCAGCACAGCCTCACGGACATATGCGTGTTTACAGATAATCTAACGCCCAGCCGGATCACTGCCGTATAAAGCGTCTCGTCCTATGATTATGGCCTGATAGGGCCCCCGGCCTTATCGGGCTATTTTTCCGACACACAGCACCAACGAACCACCGCGGTACAGCAGGACGAGTGCACACAGCATGTCTGCGCGCTGCAGGCGATTCTGACTCGTCAAAAGTGTACGCAGTCCAATCTTTGACATCGGACCGTATGACCAGCATGGAACGAGGATGGGAGGATTTGAAGGACTCAAATGATTCAGTGCGGCATAATCACCGCCGGCAGAGTAGACTTTTAAAAGCTTCTTACGGACGAGCATAATTTTATAAATCTCTAAAATAGTGCGGCGATCTACACGAGGCCTTCGCATGTTCTCCTACATAAACAAAGGGGTGGCCTCGAGCATTCACACTACTCTCACCCCTCGTCTTCCCCCATGTCACAAGTCAGCATCGCTACCAATGCAGCGGTTCTTCAAGGCTGGCTGCAAAGGCATCCAGTTGCAGCTCGCGCCGCCGCCCTTGAACTTATCGCCTCACACGGGATCACCGCTGCCACGACTGTTCTTCGTGAGTTGCTGCAAAGGCACCCATTTGCGGTTCGTGCCGCTGGCTTCGGACTCATGGCCTTGGGCGGGATCGTCGTCGGACCCGCCATACTGGTTGGGATCTTAAATTTAATCGGATTCGGCGCCGCGGGAGTCGGTGCCGGTGAGCGCCCTCCCTGAAAATCCTTCCACTGGACTTTCACTAACCATAACTTTTTACAGGCACCCTGGCAGCAGCAATCCAGGCCGTAATTGGCAATGTTGCGGCCGGATCACTCTTTGCTTGGGCGCAAGCTGCCGCCGCAGGTGGCATCGCAGTGGCCCCTGCTGCGATACAACTGCTTGGTGCAGGTGCGACGGCTCTTGGGGTTTATCTCGGACTTGTGCGTCCTAGAGACAATACCGACGCCGAAACTCTCCCACCTGAGCCCGACAACACGACTGCCTTTGTTTCTGGCGAAGATGCGCAGGCTATGCTTGACGACCCAGCCTTTGCCATGGACATGGCCAACGGTCTGGCCGCCTCGCTCAACCTCGACCGCCCCTCGAACGACGCCGGCGCCTCGAGCTTTCGCCACCCACTCATGTAAGGTTCCGGCTTACTCGGACCGCCTCGTCCCTGCGCATCCGTCTACTTACGCATCAGAGTCTCTCGACTCAGTCCGTAGCCGACCCGTAGTACCGTAGCTGATCCCGTAGTTCCGTAGCTCATTCCGTAGTTCACTTCTGACTCTGCCTGACTCAACCCTTGGCTATTTAAACACCCGTAGAAATACTCTACGGTAGTTTACTTCCCTTCGAACAAGGAGATCCTTCCCCCGTTCTCTCTGTTCCCTCACTCACTAAGTTCTTGATTTGTGTGCTTCACTCCGAGAGTCCGAAAGGACTCGAAGCTTCACACCTCATCAGCCTTAGACTGGTCACGATTTCGGCACCAAAGCGCGCCCGAGCAAATACGGCCGGCGAGGCTTTTCAAGTCTCCGCCTTCGAAAACGACAATACAGGCCTTTCTCCAGTCCAGTGGCCGGTCAACCTCGCCCCGAACCTCCACGCCGCCCCTGCCGACGCCCCAAACTCTGATGAGGACGATGATGTCTATGGCCCCATGATATTATTTGGACAAATATACTACCAAATGTTTCTAATAGTCTGGCCTTGCCGTTCTTAATCATTGTACTCGCAGGCAGAGTAAATGCAATTATGCGATTACTTAAGCGGGGCAAACACACGCAATGCACGACCCAATCGGCTCGCATCATGCATCAGTGGCTGTCCCCTCCCCCAATTTGTCTGGTGAGCCGCACGCTTGTTCCTGCGCTTTGGGCTTTGATTGCTTTTGACCAGCGACTTCTTTCGCCACGCCGCATCCACCGCGCCTGCGATTTAAACCAACTCTCGCGCTGTGCGCTGCAATGCACATCTGGATGGCCCGCCGCTCGCAAACGCAAACGCGGCCGTCGAGAATCGTCCGCTGAGGTGCGATTTTGCCCTGCGTCGCGGTGTAAAGTTTGCCATGGATTGACTTGAAGCTGTGGGTGTAGATGCGCATCGACCTCCGGTGATCGATAGGTCGATCTCTGCGCCCTCGTTGGCGGGCGTTCTCGGGGCTCAGTACGTGTCGTGCTTGCTGGATTCATCGGGTCTGACACCGGGTACGTAGAGTGCAGCTGTCCCAACTACCCCGCCGACGCCCGTGTGCAGAATGTCTTTTGTCAGATGCCACCGTGGACTAGTAACTAGTACTGTGAGTTATCAATGTCTCCTAACCCCGCTGTGCTGACGCGCCGCGCTCGGCCGTTCGTTCGCGCACGCCGCCCAGGCTCTGTAAGCGTCTCCGCACCCACTCGTCCTCGCCCTCGACGCTGCATCTACCCCTCGATGCTGCATGCTTCCAAACAACGCCCGTCCGTCCTCCGCGCGCCACCGTCCCCGCTGCACGCCCATCCTGCCGCCGTGCACGTACACGCCCCCATATCCCGCGACCGCATCCCCTCCCCCGAATAGCAGGACACGGAGCGCACCGCCCGCTCCCGCACATCCCCTCTCCCCTCGCCCCAGCCGCAAGAAGAGCTCCTCGCTCCTCGCTCCATGCGCGTTCCCGCCCGCAGCCCTGGAGGAGGAGGTGCGCTCCCATCCCGCATCCCGCGTCGCCCTCCTTTAAGCACACCAGCTCAATGTCCCGGCCCCCGCGCGTTCTCACGCCCCGTTGACCACGCCCCGCGCTCGCAAGCAGCGTGCGCGCCCAGCCGTGCACGCATCCTCGCCGCCCCTTCCGCGTAAAGCGTATCGGAGTACGCCACTGTGTAGACATTGGCACGCCGCACACGCATCCCGTCATTGAGCGCAGCGGACCACCCGTGCGCTCGCATCCCGCCGCCGCGCTGCCGTCCGTGGACTTTAAGCGCACCACCGCGTGCATCAACCAGAAGCTGGTGCTGGCCGTACACCCCGGGCTCGGCGGGCGTGCGCGTCTTCGCGTCGTCGCTTCCCGCATCCCGCGTCGTTGACGCGCATCGCACCCGTCCCTGAAGCGCATCGGGCCCCGAGCACCGCGAAAACCACAACCCTGCGGCTCGAGCGGCTCCATCGCTGCCCGCGCTGTCCGCATTGCCGACACTCCGCACCCCGCGCTCGACGTGCGCATCTCGCATCCCACTTTGCGCATTCCGCTTTCCGCATTCCGTCCCCGCGTCGGCGTCTTTGAAGCACATCGGACCTCCCCACCCCACGCATTGCGAGAAGCTCGCGAGGGCCTTGTGTACTGCGCTCGCAGCCCGCCCCGCCCCCGTCTTTGAAGCGCTCCCCCGCACGCATTGGCACGGCTCCGCACCCCACTCCGCACTCGCATCCTCGCATCCCGCATCCCCTGCATTCCGCGGCTGAGGGCGATGGCGCCGCGCGCGCGCAGCGGTGATGTGCGGACGCGGGGAGCGCGGCGATGCTGCCATGGGAGGAGGAGTGGGCGGGTGCGCGGGGAAGGAGGGAGGAGGACAAAGCGCGTACGCGGGCAGGGAGAGGGACGGGCGCGGGGTGGAGGGGAGTCAGGCTGGGATCGGGTGCGGCACGAGACGAGGGGTGGGGTGGGCGCGCGTTGGATCTGATGCGGCGCGGCGGGGGGAGGAGGGAGGAAGCGCGAGAGGCGCGGCGGTGAGGCGTGCAGCGGGCAGCGTGTACCAGCGTTCCTCCGCACGCCGTGCAGCAGCGTTCCTCCGCGCGCCGTGCAGCAGCGTTCCTCCGCGCGCCGTGCAGCGGCGTCCCTGCGCGCGGGTGGTGGGGGAGGGACGAGGATGGGATGGGCCGGAACGCTCGCGCGCGCGTTACTCTCTCAGCTCTCCCGCTGCGCTTTGGAAGAAGCGCTCGCGCTTGTATCCAGGGGCGAGGAGGCAGGGGAGCACAGCGCACGGGGGGCGGAGGAGGAAGAGGAAGGTGACGGTCGCGCCGCGTCGGGATTGTGGCGAGATCTCAGCGTGGCTGGCGCGGAAGAGGAAGGAGGAATAGGGGGAGGGGTGGCGTTGGATTCGCGCGCTGCGTCGATTTTGGAGGAAGGCGGAAGGAGGTAAGAGTGCCACTCAGGTTTTGCGTCGCGCTGCTCATGCCGCTTGTGGAGCCTGCCGAGGGACATCCGTGTCGATGAGATCGGGGGACGGGGAGCGGGGAGGGGCGTGTACTGCTGCAGCGCTGCGCGCGCCGATATTGGAGCTGCAGCGGGTGGGGAGGAGGAAGACGATGGAGGGCAGGGAATGCAGGGCGCGCCGCATATGGGCCGCCCCCTGCGCGGGATCGGGTGAGGGAGGGCTTTGGAGGATGTGCAGAGAATGCGCATCGATCCCGCGCGTGCTCGTGCGCACGGACTGGAGATCGTGAGCGAGTTGATAGAGGGCGTGAGCGAGCCGGCTCGGCGTCGATATTGGAGGAGGAGGAGGGGCAGCGGGAGCAGCCGTGTATGCGTCCGCACGCATTGGAGGTCGCGAGCGAGGAGGCTCGGCTTCGATTGGAGGAGGGGATCAGCAGGAGGGAGAAGGCGAGCAGTGCGGCCGTGCATCGAAGAGGGCCGTGCGACCATCGACTCCCACTCTTGTGGAGAAGGCTCAGGACTTTACTGAGCAGCTCGTACCTCGACGCGCGCATCACCCTCTGCTGCGTTTCGTGGGGGGTTTCGGAGGAGGAGGAGGCGTATGGGATCCTCGCACCCGTCTGAATCCCAGCGATTCAAGGAAGAGGACGACGTGCACCTCGTCCGTGCGGCGCGCGGTGAATTGGGCTGGTAGGAGGAGGAGGGCTTACCGCCCATGGACGCCGGGCGGCGATGGGGCGGGAGGCCGTAGTGCGGCAGGGATGTGGACGTGCGTGGGCGGAGTGGCGTGCTGCAGGATGAGAGAAGCGCTTGCAGCGAAGTCCACGCGCGGCGCACTGTCGAGATCCCATTCAAGACGAGGAGGATTCTTCGAGCGCTCCTCCCGTCCGCGCGCGCGCCTCTTTCCCGGCTCAGCGCTCAGTGCTTATTCCTACTAGAGAGTTGTCGATGTCTAATTAAAATTGGCGTGTGCTGCTGATTTGCAAACTGAATCTAAATCGGTATGGAGCTGTTCGTGGATATCTGGATAGCCCAGGACTGATCATGATTTTGTTCGCCAGGTGGACTATTGATATTTTTGACGCTGTCCTTTATTCCAACTGGCGGCTTGATGTTGTGTGGACTGGAATGTACCGCTGTTGTACGTGAGTGTTAAGGCAGCAGCAAATGAGCGTCTAATGAGTACTGCGCGGCACCTTGGCCGCAATGTCTGCTTGAGTTGCTGCATTGATGTGGCGATGATCTGCCACGGGAGACGTAGATCCCGGGTGCTTTGTCGGGGATTCTCTTTCCCTTGTCTGTCTTCTTGTACCAATCATCCAAAGGCGTAAATTGGGCACATGATCCCCCCCACGAGCGTGAGCTCCATCTTACTCAACAGCATCGTACTATCGTATCAGACTAATACAACATCCGGTGCGACCTCGATTTTTGATCCAACACCCATAGGCCTTCTTGGAATTGGTGCTGCTCGGAAGGCATAGACCACCTACGCCATGCCGGTGTTCATGAGCACCCGCACATGCATTCATTCACTGAGCTCTTCAATCTGTCGAGTGTATTATATCCGCTTGCTCCTGTTCCATTCCTGTACTTCCTCAAGATCAACTTGCCATAATTCATCAGTCCTCCGCTCTACGAAGGCGCCGTTAGATTCGTGTCGGCTACCATCTGGAATCGTTCCGCGGCGGGCGGCGCTTCATCTCTCGTTCCAGAAGACTGTCAGTCGAGGGAGGGACCTATTTCAGGTGCAATCGGATCTGCCCGAGCACTGCCAAGCATGAAGCTGGCCGCTCGATGATCAGTGCCCTCTTCTTTCCACCATGTCCAGCCTCTCAGCTCCTCCAGCATCCAGCGCCCCACAGCAAGGGTCCCCAACGCCCACTCCCTCCGAGTCCGCTAATTGGCTGGCAAACTCGCTGCTAGCAGCAAAGACAATTACCGCGGCGGCAGAATGCGCCCCGTTTCCGTACATCAAGGGCGCTTTTGGACTGGTGGTGATTCTACTGGAGACGGTGGAGGTTAGCTCTTTTGATTTATCTTCCCTGGGCTACCATTGATTTTGGTCGGCACAGAAAGTCAAGAAGAATCGTGACAATCTGAAAGAGCTGTGCGAGGACATCGTGGAAATCGTGACCATTGTTCAAGACCAACTTGTGGCCCATGGGGACAAGGCGGCTGTAAACTTCAAGAAAGACTGTGAGAAGCTTGCAAGGCGAGCGATTTTATTTCAATTTTGATGTGGTATTGATAATTGTCTAGTGTGTTGCAAGACATTTTGAAGGCCGTGAAACAGTTGCAAAAAGACCCCAGCGACTTTTGGAGACCTGTCAAGGTGGTTTTCCAGTTAAGTAGCACCACAGATCAGATTGGAAAACATCAAAAGAAAATCCAGAACCTGCGCTCAAATCTCAATGTGGGTACATTCAATTCCCCGGGGACCCGTTCTCTGATGTAAAGGTCAGCTTTTGGCGACTATTGATACAAACTTCAAGGTAGATCAGATCCAAGAGACTCTTGCAATTGTGCTACCAAGTATGTTCCTTGTGTGTCTGCATGTGGTAGTCCAAGCTCAATTGGCTGTCTCATAGAGATCCCTATCGCTCAAGTTCCGATTAGGTGGTTCAGGAAAAACCCAGCCGGCTCTGAAGTTTATACAGGAATCATCTGCACAGTGAGTTTGAACTTTTGATACATACCAGAATTCAGGCATTGAGTGTTGCCACAGGTTCTCTGACCTGCTCCTCATTGACGCCAGCACAACAGAGACAATTGCTTCAGGCCTGCAGAATATAGCCATGGCAAGAAGTCTTGGAAATGATTCAGATGATGCTCTGCGGTGGCTTCAGAGTAAACCTTCAGACTGGCTACTATTCTTTGACAATGTCGATGATCCCAAGCTTGATCTTAACAAGTTCTTGCCGAAATGCAGTCATGGAAATATCCTCCTTACCTCACGGAATCAGGGTCTCCGAGTTTATGCAGGGGGGAATCATGAAGTCAAGGATATGTAAGAAGTTGAAGCTGGGGAGCCGTTGCTCAAGAGTGCTGAGCTGGAGCTCACACCTGCTAACAGGAAAGTTGCTGCTGAGATTGTGAAGGTCAGTTCAATGATTAGTGATGTTCGGGTCGGGTCGGGCCTGAAAGCCCGGGCTTGGGTCGGGTCGGCAAGGGCTTGGGCCTGAAAATATCCCAAGCCCGACCTGACCTCTTGGGTCGGGCCTGGGTCGGGTCGGGCTCGGGCTTGGGCCCGGGCTTGATTGGAAAATTTCAAACAGCTTTGAAGTGGATCCTCATGTCTAATTCTATGCTATTTGTGGATTACTCATTCATGGGGACACTCAGCGAATTTTCTACGGCCTTCACACACAACAAGCATGCTTTTGAACACGACGTGATGCGCCATCACTCGACGATCAAAACATCAAAACATGTTGAAACTCATCGTTCAGGTCGAAGTTTAAATTGTTGAAAGTGATTAACATTTGTGTATACCCTCAAGCGCCACCCTCATGTATAAACCTCGATCCTAAGCAGCCAAAATCCCAGTTGGCGGGTACACCAAGAAACCCGGGCCCAAGCCCGGGTCGCGGGTCGGCGAAAATCCCAAGCCCGACCCTGAGCCCGACTTGAGCCCTACTCAGGGTCGGGCCTGGGTCGGGCCTGAAAGCCCGACCCAAGCCCGGGCTTGGGCTTGAAGCCCGACCCGGCACATCACTATCAATGATATCCATTTGCACATTGGAAATCCCATGTTCTCACAGGTCCTATGCTATCTTGCCCTGGCAATCATCCAAGCTGGTGCTTTCATTGCAGTGTCTGAAGATTTAGCTGGCTACCTGGAATCCTATGCCCAGAATAGAGCTCGACTCCTGAGTGAAAAACCCACTCAGTCACATGATGACTATAATTGGACAGTTTACACCACCTGTCAGATCAGCTTTGATCGGCTCAGTGAACCGGCAGCAGCAATACTGCGGCTTTGGTCTTTTCTTCACCACAACAGAATCACGGAGGCAATCTTTAGCAATGCCTCCAAATATAAATGCAGAACTTCCGGCCCATCCCAAGATGAGCTGGAGAAGCCGTTCCAGTTTCTCTCCCATTTCGTAGACTTCACTGGAAGCTGGGACTCACTCCGCTTCAGGGATATCTCAAAGGAGATCCGGGATTATTCTTTGATTCACTATGACCAGGGAATGAAACTGTTTTCTATGCATCCGCTTGTGCATGACTGGTGCCGTGATACACTGCTGGATGCAGAATCATACCAGTATTGTATAACTGCCCTGTTGGGCATGGCAATAAAAGAGATACCAGACTCGAGCAAGCAAGTTGATTGTATCCAATTGCTGCCACATGTACAAGCACTTACACGTGGAGATGTCGAAATCAAACCCGACTTTCACCATGAGTATGCAGATGTCTACTGGTCTGCAGGGGTATACAAAAATGCAGCCCAACTTTTTGTTGTTGTGGTCGAAAGGCGGAAGATGATCCTGGGCACAGAGCATCCAGACACCCTGGGTGCCATGAATGACCTTGCATGGACATACTCTGAACTGGGCCAATGCCAGGAGGCTGAAGAGCTTGGGGTGGAAGTCCTTAAGGAGCGGAGGAAGATTCTGGGCAGGGAGCACCCGGATACTCTGACTGCCATGAGTAAACCTGGCAAACACATACTCTGACCAGGGGAAATCTCACGAGGCTGAAGATTTCCAGGTGGAAGTCCTTGAGAAGCGGAGGAAGATTCTGGGCGGGGAGCATCCAGCCACCCTGGCTGCCCTGAATAACCTTGGACAAACATACTCTAAGCTAGGCCGATCACAGGAGGCTGCAGAGCTCCAAGTGGAAGTCCTCGAGAAGATGGGGAAGATTCTAGGTGAGGAGCACCCAGGCACCCTAATTGGCATGAATAATCTTGCAAAAACATACTCGGAGCTGGGCCAATCACAGGAGGCTGAACAGCTCCAAGTGGAAGTCCTCAAGAAGCGGAGGAAGATACTAGGCAAGGAGCATCCAGACACCCTGATTGGCATGAATAATCTTGCAAACACATACTCTGAGCTGAGTCGATTGCAGGAGGCTGAAGAGCTCCAAGTGGAAGTCCTCGAGAAGCGGAGGCAGATTGTAGGCAAGGAGCATCCAGACACCCTGATTGCCATGAATAATCTTGCAAAAACATACTCGGAGCTGGGCCGATCACAGGAGGCTGAACAGCTCCAAGTGGAAGTCCTCAAGAAGCGGAGGAAGATACTAGGCAAGGAGCATCCATACACCCTGATTGGCATGAATAATCTTGCAAACACATACTCTGAGCTGAGTCGATTGCAGGAGGCTGAACAGCTCCAAGTGGAAGTCCTCAAGAAGCGGAGGAAGATACTAGGCAAGGAGCATCCAGACACCCTGATTGGCATGAATAATCTTGCAAACACATACTCTGAGCTGAGTCGATTGCAGGAGGCTGAAGAGCTCCAAGTGGAAGTCCTCAAGAAGATGGGGAAGATTCTAAGCGAGGAGCACCCAGGCACCCTGATTGGCATGAATAATCTTGCAAACACATACTCTGAGCTGAGTCAATTGCAGGAGGCTGAAGAGCTCCAAGTGGAAGTCCTCAAGAAGATGGGGAAGACTCTAAGCGAGGAGCACCCAGGCACCCTGATTGGCATGAATAATCTTGCAAAAACATACTCGGAGCTGGGCCAATCACAGGAGGCTAAACAACTCCAAGTGGAAGTCCTTAAGAAGCGGAGGAAGATTCTGGGCAGGGAGCATCCAGACACCCTGAATGCCATGAATAACCTTGCAAACATATACTCTGAGCTGGGCCGATTGCAGGAGGCTGAAGAGCTCCAGGTGGAAGTCCTCGAGTAGCGGAGGAAGATTTTGGGTGAGGGGCATCCAGACACCCTGGATGCTATATATAACCTTGCACACATATACTCCAACCTGGGCCGATCACAGGAGGCTGAAGTGCTTCGAGTAGAAATCTATGAAGCGGAGCAAGACTCTCGTGAATAATCTGGCCTGGAAACCTCATTAGATATTATCCTTGACTGAAGGGAGGAGACTACATTCGACATTTGAGGACTACGTAGATTAGGAGAAATAAACACTAGCCATATCGACAATATTGATACCTGGTCCTACATCAGACTTTTGACAAATAGCTTGTGAGCTTGTACAAGGCCAAACAAGGCCATTCAAGGTCAATCAAGCCCGCAATCTCGCAAGCCCACAAACCATGTGCCAATTCTTACAAGGTCGCCAAAAGGTCGCGGGATCGACTCTGTCTTGTGGCACAAATTGGGCACAAATTAAACCTAATCACTGTGCATGAGTGGTAGGAAATTGTGGAGGACATCCTCCGATTTTTCAAGACATCCTCCAGTCGTGTAGTGAATTCTACGAGAGGTGTTTTTCTCTGCTTTGACTTGGCTTTGACCTTGTGAGCTTGTCGGAAGTTGCCGACAGGCTCACAAGGCCAAACAAGCCACAAGTTATTTGTCAAATGGCTGATGTACTGTACTCGCCAATTAGAACTGTCTTAGTTTCCGTGTATCTGCAGTCTCTCCTAGACAGAAGTTTCAACATACTGAGCCGCTGGTTGAAGTCTGTTGGTCATCGCGTGGATCCAATCATGCTAGAAACTTATTATATCATCGTCGCCATGAGCATAGTAAGTTGCCACAGTACTCAGTGGCTACTCACATGCCACATCCTGATGTGTCTCTCTCCGAGGCCAACGAACTTGAAATGCTAGCTCATTTTAGTACAGTTCATTCGCTGTCGCCAGATCAAAGAGATAGACGTGCTTTTACACAAACTACAAATTTCAGATAGGTCCCCGTCGCACCGGGGAATGAATCTCCGGTTCGGGGTCGGGTACGGGTTCAGCAAAGCTGACCTCAGTTCGAACCGAGTTTTGCGACGAGATTGATCATGAGCTTGCTATGGTGCGCTTACCTTAAACACCACCAATTTGTAACAACTGTCACTAGGAGGTCAGAAAAAATCCATTTTTTTATTCCTCTTGGGAAAACACTCAGTTCAGCGGGGGGGAACTTTTAGCAAGACAGATTTTTATTAGCAGTAAAATTGAGGGAGTTATAAACTCTCGGATCAGCCAAATTGGGACTGCCTACCAAAACCGGCCGCCTACTGGTCAAAATCCTTTGCGACGCGCTTTGGAACACGTCTGTCTAATTTAGGCTGCCTGTAACCAAGTTGCCGGACATGAAATTGAGTATCTTGAGTCCTCATGCTGGCGCAGGAAGCATCCACCCATCAATACATCTCGCAAGTATTTTGGTTTGCGAGGACTTTCACAGTGTGGCGGACCTCAGAAGCAAAAGTGTAGGCCCTATACAGAAGTGGGAGGTAGGTAAGATAGGTAGGAGGCAAAAAACATTGCTCCAGGTGGCCACAGAGGTACACACCAAAAAAAAGTTTCGGCCTTCGGCCGATTTGGGACTAGTTATTTCATGGTGGTGGATAAGTTAAGCGCACCATAGATGATTGCACTCCCTACGGTCGTCTTGGATTTGATTTCGACTGGTGTTGTGAGCATTGAGTACCACATCCAGGCACTCTCAGCCCTTGAATTATGCATACAGAAAGGTGTGCTTGGACAAGATGCATCAGGCTGGGGGGATGAAATCTGCATGCTCGGGCGCAGACCAACTAAAGAGGAAGACGAAGCGGAGGAGTCTGGAGGTTGACGGTGGTGCACTAGGAGATGATTCGCAGTTGCTGCCAGAAATTGAACTCGGCGGCTGGCGCAGTGAACCATCCGAGCCGAAGTTGAACTAACTAGTGTTCCAGCAGCTTACAGCCATTGGCAGTACCGAAGGCGTGGATGAAAAAACTCCTGCTTGGGATGTTTTTCGAAGAATTCCCCAGATCTCAGTCAGTTTTGCACGGATTCAGATGCAACCCAGCCAAATCTTCCAGGCTAATCCATACGCAATTAGTGATAGAAGGAAACTTGCACAAATACTTTATATTGATTGGCCTGTGATTTCGGACTGTTTCCGTGATAAATGATGTCTAGCATGGTTCAAACATGTTCAAATGAGCTGACTAATTGCAACAGAGAACTAACATATGTTTAGAAAGATGTCATAGAGCCAGAATCCCAGATAATCTAGTCTATGATGCCTGTAATCCCTTCTGGACAATGGGCAATCCACTCCGATTTCGAAATATTGTGAGAACTGAATATCATTCATAATCCGCATAGGTCGTTTGTCCCAAAAAACCAGGCCATTTGAACAAGTTACAGGTCTGATAGAGGGCATCCAACACCCAAACAGCCTGAAATCCAAGATTATCAACTATGAAATATTTTGACAGGTTTCTCTCTATCAGTAACTCCGCATGAATTAGTCCGAATTATCTAGCATGATTTCATCCAAATCCATGAAGAATTGACCGAGATCTGAGGAGTTCTTTGGAAACATCCCAAATAGAATTTTTTTCATCCGCGCCTTCGGTACTGCCCTGTAACACGTGCATAAGTATGTCAGTGATATCGCCATCGCCGTCCGACGGGAAGGATACAGACTTGGGCGGGTACGGGGCTGTGAGCTCCATGTTCTGTTCTGAGCTCAGCGGTTTGAGTACTAGTCCGGTCTCGTCGGGAATGGCACTACTACTCGACGCTACTCGACGCTCTCGACGCGCCACCGCTTTATTCTCACATGAACTAGCAGGTCCCAAGGTGATTTACCGGTTACCGGAAATACCGACAGCTTGAGGTACTGTACTATTTCGACCAAGTATTCAGGGGGTGTGACCAGTGACCATAAGTATTCATTTCCCATCAATTCAACCGTGGTTGAGACCTGTGACCACTATTTTCAGCATTCACTTCGCAAGTGTCCAGCTCAAATTTCGGCTCGAAGAACCGCCAAAACTGCTCAGAGGGATGAATTTCCCGCAGAAACAGACCCGAGTGGGCTACATCTTCCAACAAACTGGTGTCAAAAGGATCACTGGTGGCTGGAGAAATTTTTCGAATTTTCGGCCCTGCAACCGGATAAAACGGTCAAGGATTCAAGATCCTCAGTGACCTGTGACATATTTGGAAAGCATTCAATTCAACCGGCGCTGTGACCAGTGACTAAATACTTGGTCGTAATAGTACAGTATACGGCGTTGCGCCAGGCACAATAGTCGCTGGATTCCAAAGCTAATGCCGATGTCACCAGTTACATCCAAGGCACACGTAGATCCCTCGATTTGACTGGGCAGTTCGATTTTTACCATTTGCCGTTCATCAGGCTTTCGCCATCTGCCAGAGCCTGCGGGTGAACTGCGGCAGGTGAAAACACGGTCACGATTATCATGTTGGATTTAAACTAGGCCGTGTCAAAGTCCATGCTGATCAGTTTCGACGGCACAACAGGCACGAGCTCAATCATCAGCCATGACAGCGCACTTAGTGGCGTGGCGGATACTAGACTCAGTGGTAATGAGTGATGCCGCCGAACGTCACGAGAGGTAGCAACCGGGAATAATTCACCGTTGTAAGAAGCTGCAACTTCCAGTTGGTACGAATCTATACAGGAATGAAATTCACCTCGGTTTTTGACTTGATTCGACCCTCAGGTCTTCGCACCTTCTGTTCAAAGAAAAAGTACTGTATCAAATAGAATCCTGAGGTTTCCAATATACGTCCGAGGTCGGTCATGTGGATAGCTAGCCACGGAGTGGATTGTCCAAGAAAATGACAAGAGGACGCTCATCCTCGGCCCATGCCGACCCCGATGACAACGGCGGGGTGACGAACTGAGCCAGCGTTTAACTGGAACACTTGGGTTGTCGTTATCCCCATGGAGCCTCGTCTCCAGCATGTAAGCAAATGTCTGAGTAATTCGCCGAAAGAGATGTCTCCAGTTGTACTAGTTACCATTCTGTCCCAAGCGGCCCAGCGGGATCGCTGCGCACCCGTCGGAATCCGTTTCGCCGTCGGCTTGGTCAATTAACGATGGGGCTTGATAAAGTGGATCGATTTAGATGACTAGTGCCAGCACTAAATCCCTTCGAGTTCATCAAGGTTCATCATGAACGACGAACGTTATCCAGGAAACTGAAGAACGGAGGAGGCGGCAAATCAGATTAGATGTCGACCCATCAGATGGCTGTGCAGACGCGCGGCCCGACACCCGGACGCTTCTTCAACCCCAAGAATCCTGAATCAACTTGGAATCAACTTGCCTTCGTCTTCACCGTTCTCTGGAAGGGCAATTCCAATTGAGCTGGTCAACTCGCAGTCAGCCTTTTAATTGCATGATTTTACGTGTGCTGTTGGCCCCCGACGGCGCCCACAGACCGTCAATTCCTTCTGAGCTGTAATGGATCGATGTGCACTAGTTCTCTCGTAATGAATCGAGCCGCGGCGTCGCTTTCTAGATTCATCTGCCTGGCTGTGGATGTACGAGTATATATGATTGTAATTATGTCGCTGTGGTGCTGCATTCGTGGTCCGGCAGACATGTACTGCAGCTGTCGTTGTCAAGTATCTTGAGTGGCTAGTAAGTATTGGGCTGGGTGAAAGTTTTTGCCACTGTGGCGCCAGTTCGGCCTTTTTCCAGATTTAGACAGAGGCGTCAGTTACTGAGTGTTGCCAAAATTTGTTGCTGTGGCGAACAGACACGAAAGCTCGTCGTCAATCGAATCCTTACAGCGCCAGACATTGACTCTCTAATTCCACAATATAGCCATTGCATTCATTCCAGAAGGTCCCGTATGCGTAAATTGTTGTTAAAGCTGTATTGCGTTCAATTATACTATTAGCGCTCAGTTCGGCGCTTAGCATTCAATCTTGCCTTGCACCGAAAGCAAGCCATGTATGCATCTCCATTATCCGGTGAATCGCTGTACCCCGCCACCTTTGGCAGTAAACCGGTGGAATCAACGCCGGCCAATATTCCTCGGGCTGTAAAGCCATGGGGTGTGCAAAACGTGGTGCGTCGCCGTGCATCATCCTCGTGATGGCCGTCCGCCGCGTTCGCCGGGTTGAATTTTAACCGACCGGCTGGAACTTGGTGTCTCAGGCGCACGGAGCGGCCTTTCCATGATTGCAATTTTTCGTTTGTGACTGTGCGTCGTGCGCGGACAGATTGTGTGGAATGTCGATTTCCGCCTTTGTGCTCTGGCTCGGTTCGCCCCCCGAGTTGTGTAAGTAAGCGGGTTGATCCCCGCCGGGCTTTGTTCTAGCGCTGTCCTGTGCTGTCTCTTGTTTTTCACTTCTATTGAGATCCCCATTGTCCATCCATCGATCTTCCCGCCGATTCTGATGCATGATGCCTCCGTCCCATTCGCGCCCCATTGTTCTCGCAATCTTTGCCACAGCACAAAATATTCTCCCGCTTGATGTGTGTATATATAATAGACGCCTGGTTCGGCGCGTTTGGCGGTCGTCGGGCGCCGGGTGAGGATGGATGATCAGTGCGAGATCCCATTGTCCCGGAGTTGAACTTCGATCACTGTTCAGGGTCGCTAGCACGTGCGTTGAAGGTGGGGAGACAACTTCTCCAATCTGTGCGCCACGATCCATCGATTTGGCGGATGTAGCGGAACGGTTAGATGACGGCTCAGTTCCCTTTCTTTCTTTCAACTGCTCACCGGTCACCCATTCCGTTCATCATTCCGGATTGACCACGCGCCGTCTAATTAGTGACACGCAATTCAATCCAAATAGTATTTTGATTACTTGTGAATGAACAGTAACGCCGCCCTCGGATCCCAACGAGGCGCCGCTCAACATGAATCACCGTGGGAACAAAGTCAATATGTCAATGGTATTGCCGAGTTCGGAGGCGGCGTCGAGTCATGTTATTAAGCGAGGACATTTGTTGTAAGAATCTACAGGGACGCGCAGGTCACGCGGGCGCGGCGCCCTGGCTCGGGACGGGCGAGTCAGACCGGGGCTTAAGCGACTGGACGGCTGGCTGGCTCGGGCGTTTTATGCCTACGCGAGCGAGGGAAGAATGGAATGGAAGCGGGAAGGAAGGTCGGAACAAGGAAAGATCTAGAAGGAGGGGTTAGAATGGAAGGAAGGCTGCGGTGCCCTTGGCGACTCAGGGAAAATACAAGCGGGACGTTGTACTGACGCGCCGCGCCGCTGCCAGGCACTGTACTCGCGCCTAGTTTACACGCGCCAAGTGAGGGAAGTGTGGCCAAATTGATGAATGAATACGCGATCAATGAGTGTGGGGACGCGCTGGTTCGACTTTTTCGTGTCGCGCGTTGTGGGTGGTTGTGGGTCCAGGGTCCTGCACTCGAGCCACTGCCGATCGCGTCAAGTTCTCAGCCGAGTCAGGCTGTATGTCGAGTGAGAGTCACTTAAGTTCATTGGTGTATGTGAGCGAACAGCAGACGATTCACGGGAGAGATAACGATCACTTCGGGAAGGAAGTGAGTTTGTTCGAATCAGGGATAGCCTCGCTTGTGAACGAGGGATGCTATACACATTTGAACAGGTGAGCCGGCTCGTCTCCTCCAATGTACATCGATTCACAAATCAAGCAGAAGGCAGGGCCGAATGAATACAGATGGGGCCAGCCTGTGTTCTGATTAGGAAGCTCAAGTCGAGGGGCTCTCATTAGGAATTTGGAAGGAAGGAGGAATAAGCTATTTAGGGAACGTCGACGCTATCGATTTAGGCAAATCGCACAAACCTGTTAGAAACCGATTTGGAATCAACCCGAGGAGGTCCATGGTACTTACGCGGTGGCCACAACTGATACGCGATCAAATGGCTGAATCAACCGTGAATCCAGCCTCCCGGATGCAGTCGGTCTGGGGAATGCCATGCTGAATCAGGAAATGAATTCTGTGAATCAACACACGTCCCCCGGGTCAAACGTTCAACTTGAACTGGACTTCCTATGACATTCTGGGCATCGCGGCGAGGAGAAAAATGACATGTCGACGTAGCCTACGCGCGCCATTGTACTTATGCGACGCGAAGAATCGATGCGCGATCAGGATCAGGGTTGTGGGCTCCAGCCTCGCACGTCACGGCCAGTTTCAGTAAACAATATCCCGGCCTCAGCTTCCCGGTCTGCGGGATGAGGCGCTGAACGAGAGCGCGGCCTCGAAGTCTGGAAATCAGCACGAGTTTTCAACTTGAATTTGACTTACCCTGTCAACAGACCCGAAACCCCGCGCGAGGCCTCCCCGGCGAGAACCTGTCACCTGCTGCCATTGTGCTTACGCGGGGGCGTTTGTGCGGTGGCCAAAATCGATACGTGAGCAGGGGTGCGGGCGCGCGCGGGCCCACCGAGCCTCGATCGAGACAACGGCGGGGCGACCGAGTGGGATTGACTTGAAGAAGGAGGCTGTGTCTTGGATTAGAACGGACTCGATGAGTGGAAGACGGTACTGATTGAATAGAAAGAAGTTGGTTCCGACCGTCCCTCCCAAGGGCGATTTGCCATGCCATCCGAGTAATTATGTACTTAGTATGCATGCACAGACAGGGCGATCATGTGCGTACGTACTTACACAGGGCCAGGATTAGCCTCATGCAATTCGAGGGAAGTGTTCGGCTGCGGAGACTAAGGATGAACTGAGCTGGTCTGAGTTAATATGAGGGGCGGGCGAAACGCGCTGCGCCGCCGGTGTTCAAGGGAATTTGGGCCAACACCGGATCCTTCCCGTTTAGGACGCCACGGCAATCAACGGCAACATGTGCCGTTGATGCACTGATGCCTGGATGTTGTTCCGATTCAGCAAGCAAACTTGGGTGGCCTCGCATTGTTTGAGCCATCGGTGGCAAAATGGTGTACTTACTGTACTGCTTGTCCTTACCCCATACCTTGCAATATTTACCCCCCCCTCTACTATGGCTGAATTCACTTTTGTATCCGAGAACAAGAACTTCGGCATACCCAGTCCCTCTACGGCGCCTCCCCCCACCGCGGTGCCACCCCCAGCGCAGTACAAAAAATCAAATTCGGAGCATACGAACCCGGTCATTCAAAAAATGCATTGAATGTGCGCAGCCTCGCCTCTGATGTGCGCTTGGCGCAGCTTAAAGTCTCGGATGCTCAGCGCGTTCTAATCGAGTCGATGTACGCGATCGACGCGTCGAATTCGTTTATAACGCCACCCATCGTCGATCACATCTTCTCCACGGACGCGAATGGCCAACTGCAGGCTTCTGCGGTTCTAGCGCAGCATTCTTTGGATGTGGGAGCCCGGCTCGCACCCTCTTTGAATTGCGGGAGGTGGGATTTAAATTGTCAGATCTCGGGGACCACCTTCAGCAATCTCAAATCACGCATCTGAGTGATGAACGTCGGGAGGAAGTCGGGATTGGCAGTGGACGGCTCCGGCATTTTTTGACGCAGCTTGACAAGCTGCTTGATCTACCGAATAACCCACCCCCGGCTTCCCAGCAGAAGAGCGCACCACCAGTGGCATCGTCCAGTGCTCCGTCGTTGAAACGCAAGGCCGCCAATCAGCTCCTGCCTCCATCACCGGAAAAGTTACAGAGAAGACACCCGTCCTTTGCCCCTCATTAACTAAATTATTGATTAATACTCCCTCTAATGATACAAGTTTTATACTCCGAATTTAACTGAGGACCTATTTGCGCGGGAACAATGCAAACGAAGAATGAGAGCACAATGCACCTTAAATGGGACACGACTCCCCGACCGTTGACGCGCATCACTTGATGTTGATAGCCGCGTCTTCCCAAAAAGGAAGGACCCGGTGTCGGCCTGACGTCCGTGTTCAAGAATCGTTGTATACACAGGAAATGAAAATCAACCTCGACTTCAAACAGAATAATCGGTGCGTTATTCCTTAGATAGGTAGCCGCCGGAACAGGGAAGCCAGTTGTCCACGCTAGTTTCTGCAATCCAGTCGGCGAATCGGGAAACAAAGACGCACTGGAAGGCGAGGGCTCCGTGGATGACGCCGCTTCCAGATCGGCCTGGTTTTCGTTGAGGGCGCCCGGAAACGGATGGGTGAAGCGCTTCTCCTCGGCCCGCAGCGCTTCTGGCTCGTCGTCGTCAGGTTCTGCTCCTTCAACCCTGCATCGGAATCACAATAATCAGAATCATCAGCAGAATCAGGATCAGAACAAGCATGAACACATCATTATATCCAAATTTGTGTGTGATTGACCGCGAACGTACGGGATACCTGAATTGAAACTTGTACTAGAACTTGGCCTTCAATGCGAACTTGAACGCTTGTACTTGGACCCGGAGCTTGAACTCCACCTGGAACGTGAACTTGAACGTGAAGAAGTGGAAATTCAGGCGGGGCTTGTTCGGGTTGGGCGCGCCTCGCGGGAGGCATTTATTCGGCTCCGCATCGCGGGACCGGCTGGGGCTCAGAATATTACTAGATGAGGACGATCATGAATATTCAACATCAAGATTAAACCTTGTCTGACTGTTCACGCTCACGCTCGCGGAGATGAAGTGAAATCTGAGCGGTATTCGGGCGCGCGTGGCGTCGCGGGATCAAAGGATGCGCCCGGACGCGTCGCAGGAGAATCGACGTGAATGATATCTAAGCGCGCCGTCGGCGTCGGTGTCGCTGCGTGATTCATCAGGTCGAGGAATCCACTGGCGTCTAGGTCAGGATGTCTTATCTGTCCGTCGTTAGGTAGAGTTTAAAACGTCCTGCTAGTCGGCGTTCACTCCGTCCTCTAGCCGGCGTCTTCCAGTGCAGTCGCTGTTGTCCGCCGCCCGTTCTCAGGGGACCGTGCCGTGTAATGCTACCTACCTCCCTACCTACGTCGTCAGCCAGCCGGCTCGTTGCGTTCTGTAGCTGCCGCGCCAACTTCAGCTCCCGGTGCGGGAGGAATCAGGTGCGCTCGGGTGCTGTCGGTTTGAAATAAATTTGCGCGGGTGCATTTCCGGGAACGGTGGTCGTGTTGTACTCGTGGCTGATTCAAGTGTTGGCGCCTTGATGAAATGCGTGGGGAGGGGCTGAAGAAATGCGAGGGTGGATAAAATGTGTGGGGCTGATAAAGACGTTGTAAAGGGGGCTGATAAACGATGAGGTGATGCAAGGGCTGATAAACGACGGGGTTGATAGAATGTGAGGGGTCGATAAAAGTGTGGATGCAACTTGGATGCAACGCTGGGGATGATGGAATAAAATATGTTGATAAGCGGGTTGATAAAATGGTGATACAAGGGTTGATAACCAGAGGCGCAAATGATGCGATATTGATATGATTCCCTGGCGAACTTGGCGGGGAGGGCCGCCTCGGCTCACCTCACCTCAGATGCATCCAAGTTGGTGGGTAGGTAGGTAGGTCGGTATATTCCTGCGCTCCCGTCAAGATTTGGGGTTTATGATCAGTCTCGCGGGAAATCACTGCACTCACTATTGCGCTGTATCCCATACATATCATAGTAGTCGCTCTCCATTCCACCGTCGTGAAACCACGTTCCGAGTCCGAGTTCGCGCATGTGCGTACATGGGCGGAAGCTTGGGGTGCTCGGCGCGTACCTGGATATTATATATAGGAAAAGGAGTAGGGACACCTCGAAGACAAGGAACACACTCTAGATATATTTTTATTTTTTCAGCCGGTTCTGTTTGATATTCGTCCTTTCGGCACACGGTCATTATTTTATTTTGGGCTGGGGGCGGGAGATCTGCAGGCCGAGTGACAGTGACACGACTGATAAACCGACGCGACCGCGGTGCGGACGATGCGAGGTGGGATATTTTAGTTAAGTTTGAAGCTCAAAGTCCGCGCGAGATATCTAGAACGTGTCACAGGCCTATGGATGGCGTGGAGTTTGGGTTTGGGGTTTGAGGTGGCGGGCGCTGCGCGGGATGCGATTGCAAGTACAACAGCTAGTATATCCCCTGCGGCGTCAGTAGGTATGTGGGATCCGGGTGTTCAGTATTTCGGGAGATGCCAATCATGTCGCTGTTTTCTTATTTTATTTTTGGGATGGGCAAGGGGGATCTGCAGCCTGCAGCCCGGTTGACATTGACACAGTGACAGGCCGCAGACAAGGACGTATGCGCATGTGCACAGTCGGACATATGCAGCGGGATTGCTCGCGGTCTTGTTGTGTTGGCGGCGGTGGCGGAGGTTAAACACCGATCGCGGGAGAACACATCGATCAGAGTTACGGGGCGGAGGATTAGGTGGCGCGGGGAGTGTTATAATTAAGGAGGCGGCGTACCTGGGACGGGAATGCCATCCGCACGGACATTCGCGTGCGCGCAGAGGTATGTAACGCGGAGGTGACGACGGGCGCGGGCGCGGGTGGATATGACGAGGATGGTAGGGAGGCATCAGAGTGTCTAAATATTACAGGATAGGGGACACGACACACACCTCGGAGACAGTACGATCTAACGCACGGGGGATTTATTTGGGAGCCGGTCGTTGTTTTGTATTTTGGTACATACGAATAGGGCTCCGCAAACTGGAACAAACTGCGGACTGGGTGGTCGCCGGGACTTGTTATTTTTATTTCGGGGAATCTGCAGGCACGGGTGTGCGGGAGGTGCGAGGGCGCAGTATTTTTGGTATTTTATTTTATTTTTAATTTTCTTGCGTAGATATTTTGGGAAGGATCTGCAGGCCGGTTGACACGGGTGAAAGGCTGCGGACAAGGGCGAAGGTGCGCGAAGGTCAAAGGTTGGGAGATACGCAGCGCGTTGCTTGTGTGTGGGTCGCCGGATAGCTTCGAGATTAGGTACTGTACAAATGCGGGCACCTAGGATTAGGAGGGCGGTAGGTTACGACTCAGAATCGACGTGTATTTTATTTTTAGAGATGGGGGATCTACGGCCGGGTGACACGGACGTCTGCGCGAAGTTCGAACTTCGAAGTGCAGGTCGGAGACAAGCAGCAGGGTACTTGCGTGCGTCGTTGTGTTGGTTACTGGGGTTATGGAACTTGGAAAACGAACGCGAACGCGAACGCCGCGCGGAGAGCTGAGAGGGGTATGAGGGGGTTATGAAGGATGCCGAAGTTCGAGTGCGGGAGATCAAGGTTGCCGACCGCGGAGAATGCGGGGAGGATCATTGGAGGTGCGAGTGCGAACGCAGGGAGACTCGGGATTAACTTGACTGTTGAAGATTACGAGAGACGAAAGACGAGAGACGAGAGCGGGGAGAGCGATCCGTGCGCACGGACGAGCGAACGCAGGGTCAGGATCGGGGTTATGCTATGATATGAACGCGGGGAGAGAATCGGAATCGGAATCCGCTGGAAGGTTACGAGAGACGAACGCGGGGAGGGATCAGGATGACGATTGCGGGGAGAATCAGGATCAGAGTACGAGAGCGCGATTAGGAGGCCTAGGAAGGACACAAGCGGGGGATCGGAGTACGAGAAACGAGAGACGCGGGGAGGGCGATTCGCGTGGTGTCCTCATCCCTCCTGCATCACTGGCACTGGCAATCAAGCAGAGAAGAGAAGAGTGACAGACGCAAAGCAAGCAATTGGCGGTGCGACATTAATACGCGAGCACGCCGGTCCGGGTCCGAGTAGTAGTCATCATGATGCGCATACTACCTGCGCGAAGCGCACAAGGCGACAGACAGACAGACGGACACGATTATCAAGGACAGGATAAACGGAATCGGAGGCTTATCAAGCGTTGCGCTGAGGAAGCGGACGTTGCGCTGGGAAAGCCGCTGATGAATCATCTTCGCAAAAGCAGGCAGGGGAGCGGGGAGGGGTCGCCGGTTGTCTGATTGATCGTGATATGCCGGCGGCATCAAGTGGATTATGCGTATGAGATGGGCCTGAACTGGACCCACCGTGCACAGCGCACACTGCCTCACCTTTGCTGCGAGTATCTTATAGCTGTGCTCACGTCTCGAGCCGCTGCGGTACAACGAACCAACAGCTGTGGCAACTTCTGCTGCGCGCTTAGCTGCTGTCTCCGTTTCTTCGCGGAACCTCGCTGTGACTCCATCGTAAACTGTGGATCTTCGTCGTCGATTCTTCGAGAACGCTGTGAGTCCAGAATACAACACTTTCACACTCTCGCCAAACCGAATGACTCGATACAACCCAAACACCGCTTGGACTGTTCTTGGATTCGAATTCCGAGGTCAATCCGACTCAAGCGCAAGCGAACTGAATTCACCAACGTGCCTGAACGATGCACCAACGGCGCCGCCGCCTCACCCTGGATGTGCGACCCGCCGGTAGCATCTTGGTAGCATTGGTGCCTGTATTATTGCCATATAAGGTCCTTAACGTCGTACGGTTGCTATTTGGCGGGTTATCCTGATGGTGGCGATCTGCTTACCAGTGTCCGTCCTGCCGCGCTTCGTTACCTGCGTCTTAAAGGGTCAAGTCTATCCTAAGGGTCTTTACTTCATGATCTGCGCGTTTCGAGCGTCTAATCCGACATACTCTCCCCTGCGCTGAGGCGCATCAAGTATGCGATTCCTATCGTGGCCGCAGTGCCCCAGTCCGTCCGGCGGGCGATCTTGCCAATACGCAATTTGGCTTGCTTCAATCCCGGCTTCAAACCTGGAGCCCGAGATTCTTCCCCCTGGCTATTTTTCGACGATGGCTTATGGATTTCTACACCGAGATTCCGAGCCTAGCTTAGCGCATTCAGTTTCTTTTCATACTTATTGGAGCGACGATTTCGATTCAACCACAATGAAATTTAACCCGGAGATGTTTATTGCAGGATGAGCGCACAAGCCGTTTAGGATAGCGCGAACGTCCTGATCCAGAGCATCTATGTTGCGAATTTGACGCTGTCTAAACTACACTCGGACGCGAGCTCAGTGGGACGGACCCGGCTGTGATGCAGCTGGCAATATCCTCTCGCTGGGGTGCACGATTTGGACCACAAGCTCGAGTCGTTATCTACGACAGGAAAAAAAGGCCGTAACTGAATGTATGAAAAAGCCGTAAGTACATAGGTAGGGGTACCGCAATTGTGAAGCAGCTAACTAGCAAAGAAGTAGGTGAATGAATGAAAATAAGAGCGCTACACCTGCGCGCCAAGTCAGATCGGGGACTTCCACAGTCAATATATGATCATCTAAATTGCGCTCATTTCACCAGGCTTGGCCAAGGTAAAGAGTACTTTGAATGACCCTGGATTCCTTTTGATGCTGCGCCTCAGTATCGATCATAAAAAGAGGGGTGCTGTGACTGAAAGATGGAGGACGTTGTGTATCCAGCTGCAGATGTGGAAAGGTTTCAACCAAGAGGCATCTGTCGAGGTCGATGGGGCCATCTATCAAATCCTCATATCCACCCTGAGAAGCCCCGCGCTCGAAGGAAGTACAAATTTCTTTACGCTGCGTCGTTAATAGTGTGGAAAATATGGAGCCAAGCTCGTCTTCGTCTTGTGCGCGCGCACCGTGGGCCAGGAGAATCCGGACAATGTCAAAGTGGTTTCTGGATGAGGCAGTATGCAGAGCAGTGCCATGTCTCCCAGCCCGCGCGTTAACATCGGCTCCGCGCGAAATCAGGAGGGAAACCGCCGGTTTGCGCCCGAAGAAGGCGGCTATCTGCAGCGGGGTAGTACCGAGGTGGTCCAATCCACGGAACTCAATGGAAGCACTACGGTCAAGGAGGAGTCGAATGGTATCTGTATGACCACGGGTAGAGGCGGCCTGTAAGGCGCTGGCACACTGTTTGCTATCGTTCCGCGCCGCATCGGGATGGACGCCAGTGTCAATAAGGACTTGGACGATGTCGGAGAGGCCTGAAAATGCAGCTTCATGGAGTGCGGCACCACCGTCGACACCTCCCCTGATCAGGTGCCAACATACATTATCCAGTTGAAAGGCTGCAGCAACCCATAGTGTAGCTCCTGATTTCCGTCGTTTATCGTAGCTGCGTTTCCAGTTCCACAGTTTCCACCATCCAGAGGAGTTCGACAGGAAGGATAGAATCGAGTCTCTAATGTCCCATTCTGGGCGACCCCGTGCATGCACCAAGCAATATTCTACCGCGTAATCCAAAAGGGAGTTTCGACGAAAGAGGTTCAGAGTCAGAGCATCGTCTAAAGCCTGCGAAAAGATGTCGAAGGAGAGATATGTGATGCATGTCATAGTTATGTCCGTTTGTGCGCGGGGAAAATCCCTGGCGTGTACGCTATCGAGGTACGTTTGCATGGTGTAGTGGATAAGACGGACTCTTTTATCCGCCTCGTTGATTACAACCAAGCCTGCACAGACAGACAGAATTGTGTCCATGTCCAGTCGATTATCGGGGTCGAGTTCTCTAGTCCCTGGTTCGACAGCAAGAGCTTGCCTGAGCTCAGAAGGCCGCAATGGTCTTTTAGCATTGGTGACCCATGAGAGGGTGCGCCAGGCGAGCATTTTGTCGTCCTCGCTCTGCCGATTAATACGGTCCACGACTTCGTCGTAAGTGCTGTCCAAGTCGGTTGGCATATTGGTCAAGGCAGCTCGAACTGCTTTGACGGTGTGTTTCGTTGTCAGGGAATCGATATGAAGTTTAGCCAATAGAAACCTAGACCGGGCTTCATCAGTTGGGGTTTCAATCGTGACGGGCTAAACCCACATTCCATCGCTACGGCGAACAATTGTTATCACAATTTCTTCTCGTAAGTTTGGCTGATTCTCGATATGTCTCAATAAACGAGAGGATCGAAGGATTTCGGCATTTAGATGCTTGCGGATGTCGTCCTCTGCTGCCCTGATTTCCAGGGTTTCTAATGTTCGGAAGAGGTAGTTGACGGCGATGTGGGGCCGCGACGTGACCATTAGGTTGACGGTTGATCCAAGAGACGAGAGGCTATGAAGGAGACTACCTCGTTGCTGCTCTGGATATTCATCAAGGGCGTCAACGATAATGAACACCTTGGAATACTCGACGACGGCTGAGCAAAGAACATCACGAGTTTCCTCCCGCGAAGGCCGAGTACGAGGCTCGCGGTGTTCCTCGTGCAGTCGGTGCACAGATGAAGATATGGCTTTTTTGAAAACGAGTTGTCGCCAGATCCCCGCTAGAAGATTCGATAGAGACTGCACTTCAGTTTCCTTGTGATTTAGATAAATCACTGCGACACCGACGTTCTCCAAGGTTGCCCGGAGATCATCTACGGCTATTGAACTGGCCCTAAGTGAGCTCTCGTAGCGGAAATACGTGTATGTAATGCGCACGCAAGCACAGTCTTTCCAGCACCGGCTGAACACATTTTTCATTTAGCGTTGAGTTGTCAACGCATGAATCAACTCACGCATCCCGCGACACCATAGTGTTCTTCCCGCGCCTAATCTCCATCTATTGAAAAACTCATCTTGCAAGAGCCATTCACCAGTCCCCGGCTGCCGAGTACTGAAGATATCCGCTTGGCGCAGGAAGAAGTTGAGCGGTGAAAACCACTCTATGATTTTATCACGTTCTGCCGCTATACATTGAATGTCAATGCGTGGAATGTGCTTTCCGTCATCGCTCACAATCATGATAATCGTGGTACCGCTCTTGGTTCCGCGCAACATCCCGGACTGATTTGGATATATCTAGCCATGCGTGAACGATCTTGTGGTGTAATGCGGTGCTTATACATACATTGATGCTCCAACCGTTCTCCTTCCCTTGTATCCTCTAAAATTTCTCGTTGTTCTTTGAAACCGTGCTGAACAGAGTTGATCATAGCTAGACGAGGAGGGTATGAGTATGCACGCATTATATTAGACAGCTTGCGCACCAGCCATTGGAGCCAATCAGTGGCTTATTTGGCGTGCGCAACTAATGGCTCCACCCGCCCCAAAATGCCAGGCCAATGGCCCCACTGGCCATTGACGTCATATTTTGGCGGGTGGAGCCATTCGTGTGCGCACGCCAAATAAGCCATGTCATGGCTCCAATGGCTTTTGCGCAAGGTGTCTATTTAAGCGACTGCCAAACATTGGTTATCTGTACGCTGCTCCTCCGCGAGATCGTTGACGGACTCCCTGAATGGTGGAATGAGTGCGGGCGTACCGAAAGATTCAAAGCACTCACCAAATGCACATAGTTTTGAATCGTTCGATTGTGCTGAGGGCCTCTTTCACGTCATTTTTTCCCCATAGCGTCCATTCAATGCGCTTGAGTGTCTTCCATCCAGATGAGAGCACTGGCTTCAAGATGGTCGTCAACTGCTTGATGAGACCATTCAAATCCAGCATCCGCTCCTCCAATTGTTTCGCGCCAATGCTAGTGACCCCAGAACTCTTGATTCGCTTGTCGAGCTGCTCGAGTAGGGGCTTGATGCTGATCAGCTCCCGAAGTATTCTTTGCTGATCTTCCGGGGCGTCGCGAAAATCATGGAGGTAGTCGCGAGCCTTGACCATGATATCGATAAACTGCAGGGCACCAGCCACGACGCCGACAATGTCCATGACGCAGGAGGTGAGATGGATGGATATCAGTGGCCATTGGCAGTGCGGCACTTAAAGGCTGTATGCCGAAGATGTGCCGTAACACAGCATTTATGATGATTTCGCTGGTGAATCTAAGTTAGCGCCATCCCTTGGACGTGGAAGAGAGACCTTATTTTCCTAAAAATTGACTGAGTGCAGAAACTTCTATGTGATAGAAACTGGGTCGAGACGGAATCCTGATTCGATGAGTTTGTGCAGAGAGGAATGACAGGACTTACAGCTGTTTCCGAATATGTTGACACTCCGTGATTTCTTTTCGCGCTCATCAGATTTTGATCGCAGGCTAAGCATTTCCTTTTTGAGAAGGGCTTGGCGTGATCCCCTTTTCTTCCCCTCCGCCCATGTCGCATCCATCGCCGCCAGCCAGTGACGTTGCGCCGCAATACTGGCATTATCGCACCGATGCCGAGCTATCCAGCAGCAGCCCCAGGCACACACTGCAGCCGGTCAGCCCCACCTTGAGTGAGCTTGAAATAGACGCATTTGGTACTAGGGGACACACCAAGAAACTCACACACTTCCTCTGTGATGTAGCCAGCCTCGAGTAGCCACAGAGCGCGCTCCTTCAAGTCGTTATTGATCTGGCGATAGACCATGGCGGCCTATGGCGGCGTCGCGGGAAGAGGTGTTGCCAAGCCCTTCTAAAAAAGGAAATGCTTAGCCTGCGATCAAAATCTGATGAGCGCGAAAAGAAATCACGGAGTGTCAACATATTCGGAAACAGCTGTAATTGAGGTTGAATCGAGCATTCGAGCGGCAAGAGGTCCGCCCAACCGAACGTTGAAGGAGGGTGGTGTAAACATTGCATAGGAGTCGGTCATCAGGAGGTACGATGTAGCAGGGAAACAAGCCCCGTTACATAACATGCTGATTCTGGTCAGACTTTGGATATGCACATCCTGAGACTCATTTGACAAGTCAAGGTTCGCCCTAGCATCTGTCGAGTCCAAGTTCCATCCTCCAGTTAGCCAAGCGGGTCCGAAGGGTCATTGTTCAGGGCCTGTTCCCAACTTGGAAGAAAGTCGGGAGGGTGGAAGGGAGAGGGCTCAGGGGGAGGTGTTGGAGAGGGTCTACGACCTCTCAGGGGAGATGAGCCAGCGGGGCTCGCAGCAGGAGGGTGAAAGCGGAGGAAAAGCCCAATGTGATTGCCGATGATACACATCCGAACCTAATATGCCAAACTACACTAGCCGCTGCCAACCACGCCACAGTCACCCCCCTCCAAGAAACGTCCAAGCAAAGCGAGGGACGTGGCGCGACCCCGCGCCATCCAACTAACCAAATGAATTTTCCTGCCGACAATGGGTGACCCACCCGTTTGCGAAGTTCGCGATTGCCGGGTGCAAAAACTCCGCAAAGACAGGTTCGAGTTCGACAAAATGGGCAAGGGTGCAGAGAAAAACAAGCTGATCAGCAGGGAGTTCCACCAGATAGCCCTTGTTTGCCACGGATGGGCGTGGCCCCCAAATGAGCTCAAAAATGTTTGAGATGCCGTCAATGCACGCCTTCTCATTCGCACATGCGAGAGCAAGACTTGTGCGAACAACTCCGTATGACGTCTCCACGGGAAGTATGGGAGCCAAGATCGGCAGAGGTGCAGGTGGAACGGGCGGCGACGGTGGTAAATGGTCGGCCGGGCACGGACAAAGGGATGGTGCAGGCATATTGAGCGGAGAGACGTCGTCAGGGTGAACTGGGTCGTCGCGGTGTAATGGCAGCAGACCAAGAAGATCGACTGGTCGCAGCGATAGACCATGGGAGTGATGCTCGAGAGGCAATGGCGGAGGTAACGGCGGCGATGGTGGAGGAACGAGGGAAGTGTGATGGTGGAGGGCCAGGATATCTGCACGCGGGGCAGGGCTTGTGGTTTTCTTCGGCAGGGATTTGGGAAATGGCCGTAGCTCGCGGCGCTGCGGCAATAAACGGCGGTTGCGCTGACGAACGGTGCGCCACGGGTGCGCGCTGGAAAGGGCCGAGAAGTCGCGAGGTGGATGGGTCATAGGAAGCAGAGGGATAGAGAGGGTGTGGATGGTGGTAAGATCAGGCGACTCGTCATCGCTATCGGTCTCGTAGTAGAGTACCTCTTTCGAGGCGCTCCAGATGAGGTGGGGCCCGTGAGCCTCATGGGGTGGCGTCGTCGGTAGCGGCAACAACTGTGAGATGCTTACGGGGACTCGGTTTGCCTCCTCCTCTGCTCTCCTCTTCCTCTTTTGCACCAACCAGGCCTTCGGCATCCCGTGAAATTGGTGAAAACTGGAAAGTGGTGGTAGCCGTGAATGTGCGTCGAAAGACGCGGTCGATACGAGGTGCCGGTGACGATATGAGCCGAGAGTAGATGGATGGGGGGATAGGTCGAGAAAAAAAAAAGGCCGGAAACCCTGCTAGCAGCAGGTGCGAGACGAATCGAGAGATGATGCTCTCACAGAGCAGGAACAGCCTATCTGGGCCGAAGGACGCGTGGAAAGAGCGAATCCCAGTCTGATCACCAAATGGAGAGGGTCTACGACCTCTCAGGGGAGATGAGCCAGCGGGGCTCGCAGCAGGAGGGTGAAAGCGGAGGAAAAGCCCAATGTGATTGCCGATGATACACATCCGAACCTAATATGCCAAACTACACTAGCCGCTGCCAACCACGCCACAGTGTGCAAGTAGTAACATCCGACGTTGGCACAGAATTTGCAGCTGTTAAGACTAAGAGACATGGCCACAATTTCGTGGGAAAAGGCATGAGTTCCTCCGATAGTTGGACCTGCAAGACGGGATAGCGTTGGGATGATGTGAAGAGAAGAGAGATCACTAAGCGATCCGACGGCCATTAACGATCATGACATCCATCAATTTTGCCGCAAAGCCGAGAAAGGCGGTGCACCGCGAAATTCAACCGAATCTCTTATTGTGAAGGTCCGATTGTGACGATTCTTGAGCGATTCATAGTAGCTCTTGAAGCCGGTCTCGAAAACGGGATTCCCTTCCCACTTCTCGGTGTACGAGTTGTACTTCCAGAACTCTCCCTGGCACCCACATACCCTGAGTATTCAATGAGCATTTTCCTAATGATTAACTTATCCACTCGCCGTTCAAAATAGTCCTTAAACGCGGAACAAAGGTCTTCCGCAGTTGCGAATCCCCTTTCCAAATGCTCGCATTTGTAGGCGGTGAGAGCCCTCGGGGCCAGCGACGTCTCAGCCCCGATATTGTCAAAGGCATCTGCTGAAATCTCGTCGTCCAGGCGGCCCTCAGCAGTCCAGTCCACCAGCCACCTTTTACCGCCCTTCACATAGTTCGCAGAGCCCTTATTCGTACTCTGTGGTTTGTACCATTCCTCCGTTGTTTGCTGACTATGCTGGAGCAGCGATGCCGAGGGCAAGTCAGAAGTTGGTACCGTTGGTGCCGCCTTTGCTTTGGCCTTTCCATGAGTTTCCTTGTTGCCACTGGGCTTCGAAGGAGCCGATGGCGTAGGTGCAGCAGATGAAGATGATTTGGTTCGAGAGTTGCGCCGAGTAGGTGCCATGTTTCGAGAGAAGCAAGAGATGCAAGACGACAAAGTTTGGTATGCTGGACCAATCAGAGCACACATGAATAAGCACATTATATTGACTGTGTCGACGCGACGGTGCAAAACTACAAGCCTCATTCGACAGTTCAGAGATGCACTAGTTAAGCAGTCGACAGTTCACGTGGCACATTCCTAATTGGAATTTGGGACCTGTTTAAATTCGACACTTCGCTTCCTTAAATCTTCCCCGAGTATGACCTACAGAGTCACAAAGCGTACTTAGTGATAACAGAGAACCGAGAATCGATTTTTGGTAAAACCGCCTCCGGAGCCGGTTCTACAAAATCGTCGATTATCGGTTTTGATGGTTTCTCCCACGATTAATAATTCAGAACCGCTTTCTTCTCATAATCCATCATAATTCTCGAAAATCCTTGACTCTGACAGCCCCTATTATCCACTTCTTTCCTGATGTTTCTTTCTGTGTCGCTGTTGCAATCCAATTCTGCTCAAGTCATCGAAGGGTTGCGGCGCCAGCTGAAGCTTCAAAGGCTCTTCATCCTACCCCTGCTTCTGCCACGACAAGTTGCTTCACCCGCCGCTTCGATTCTTCGGCATTTGAAATAGGAAATGGCCAAGGGGAAAAATCCGCATTTTCGATTCATTTTAGCGCGGCTCGCGCACCCAATTCGACAGTGAGAAAATATCTGCGGTGCTGCTGCAGTAGTCGTACTTCGTTCTGCGGTAATACGTAGAGGCGAGTAGAGGAGAGGAAGATTGAGGGAGTGGATAAAGGAAAGTAATAGGTAACAGAACGGTATCAAGAAAGAGCTACAAGTGTACAATGAGACATAGTTAGAAAGGACAAAGTAATAGGAAGACAGAGCGACAAGGCGGAATAAAAGGACAAGCAAGTGGAAGACACCGTGACGAAGACAATAAGAATGAAGAAAGGAAGAATAACAGAAGAGGAAATGCAAAAGAAGGATAACTATATAAGTCCACGTCGACTCCAAAGAAGAAACGAGTCCCGCGTCTGCGTCTTTCACATCGTCCCCTGCGTATGCGCTCGCTCATTCCTTATTCCTTATTCAGGACTCCCCCCCTTTTCTCCTCCTCGCGTTCCCTCCGCTCATCCCGCCTCTCATCCCTCCCCCACATACTATCCCTCCCCGGAAGCTTCTCCTGCCCCGGCCCCGCTCCTCCGTTGGTAGGTGGGTTGTGAAGAGAGATGTGAGTATGAATATGAGAAGGATATAAGAGGATAAAGAGAGACGAAGGTGAAGGACGAAGGTGTAGGAGGGGCAAGCGGCGGAGATGAGTAAAGAGGCGAACGGGAGGGGAGCAGGAGGATAGTGGTGGAGTGGAGGAAGGAACGATGGGACAGTGGTACACGCCACGGCTCCGAAGGATGGACAAGGCGATGGACGATGCGATGGGGAGTACGATACGGGAGACGACAGCACGCCCAATGACGACTGCGCCTCGCAATTGCAGGTGCAGTGAGCCACGACTCGATGCTCACAAGCTCTCGCCCGCGCCAGCGGCCCATTCCCACTCGGGACGAGGAAAGTGAAGGGAATGGACGGGAGGAGCGAGAACGAAGGGAAGAGAAAGAAAGGAAAGAAGCAAGAGACACCCACCTGAGCCTGCGGGGGCGAGCGCGAGCGAAGAGTCGAGGACGCGAGGGGCCGCGCCATTGGGGGAACTGCCTGCTCGGGGCGGGACACGAGTGCATACGCTCGAACAGCGTGCGCTTGTTGCAGAGCTATCAACCCGTCGTCAATTCCGCGAAAAAAGCAAGTGAAAAAGGAAGACGACGTACAACTAAGTTCCCCGGGCTAAAATTACTCCTCCGCCACGTACTCGCATCCGATTAAAGCACCTCCGCCTCATCGCGCTCGGCGGCGGAACACCCATCTGCACGGCGCTCGCACTCAGGATCGTCCCGGAAACGGATAGGGAACGTATCCGCCGTGCGCGATGCAGAACACTGCGGCGTGTAGATCTGCTTGTTTTCGCTGGTAGAAAGGTTGTCGTACGCCGCGGGGTGGACGTTCGAGTCGCGGGCCGCGCTGGTGTTGCTCGGTGCTAGGGTCGCTGTAGTGGTAATCAGGAGAGGGGGAGTCGGCGCTGCTGGTGCTGGCTCACCGGACACGTCCCAGTCTTGGCTCTTCTCTGTGGTGTGGTTGTTCTTCCTTAGCAACTTGAAGTGGTTCCATATCTAGTGGAATCAATGAGAAAGGCTATCAGAAGATAGTAAAATGTAACAGCGCAGTCAAAACCGGGCTACGAAGCGTCATGTTGCAGCAGAGGCTTCTTGCGCAATCCGAGCTCGGAAGACCGACCCGAGGCAAGCGATCACGCGTCACGGCCGCTTAGCAATGTTTCACATGTTTGAAACTGTTTCATCACGTAACTTGCATGTGACCACTAAGCACTTGCCTCCTCCAAACCATGGCCCTCCTCCCTGGTGGCCGCGACTACGCTCTCCCCCGCCCCGGCTCGTCGACGCCCACAGAATCGTCGACGCCCACCCCGCGCATCGCCGCCCCCTCCGAAGCCGCCTTCACCTCCGTCTTCGGCACGCTCCTGCCCCCCGCTAAATTCCTGACGACACCGCACGGCCGGACGGCGTTCTACGACTTCCCCCCTGCCTCCCCCTCCCCTTCCCCTATCGATCCTATCTCTCGTGTGATCATGATCCACGGCGTCTGCACCCCCGCGCTCGGCCTTCTCCCCCTCGCCTGCGCCCTCCTTGCTGCCCATCCTAACACGCATTTCGTACTGTACGACCTCTGGGGTCATTCCCTCAGCGACACGCCCGCCGTCCCGCACACGCCCGCGCTGTTTCATGCGCAGCTCCTGGCTTTGCTCGTGCATTTAGGGTGGGCGGATTCACCCGTAAATGTCGTCGGCTACTCCTTCGGCGGGGCGATCGCCGCGGGGTTCGCCGCGCGCTACCCGGAGACCGTCAAGTCGATCGTGCTGGTGGCGCCTGCCGGCCTCATGCGCGCGGAATCTTTCGGCGAGCACGGGGAAACGCTCATCCGCGGCGGGGACGGCGTCGACGAAAAGGCGGCGCGCGACTGGGTCCTGCAGATGCTTGAGGGCGGCCCGCTTATCGTGCCCACGGACTGGCAGGAACGCGTGCAGAGGGGCGAGCTGGTACCGGAGAAGGTGCGCGGGTGGCAGCAGGAGGAGCATAGGGGGCACGTCGCCAGTTGTGTTGCGATCTTCCGGGACGGGGGCGCGATTGGGCTCCACGAGGAGTTCACAAAGGCGGCGCAGGGCGTGCCGCACATACTCGCTATTCTGGGGCAGCTCGACGATGTTTGCAGCAAGGAGGACTTGGTCGCCGTCGGTGTGCAGCCCGAGAATGTGGTTGTTGTCGAAGGCGTTGGGCATGGGTTGGTGAGGGAACGGGTAGGGACGGTTGCAAGGGCGATTGGGGGGTTTTGGGAGGGGCTAGGGGTGGGCGGCGAGTAAGTAGACGAGAGATGGGGAGTAGGGGAGACGAGTAGGTACGTATAGACGAAGCACCTGCCTTCCTCACTGGACTCTGCCATCCAATCCAATGCAATCCAATATACAACCCGATATTCAACAATCCAACCCAATACACGTTCTACAGCCTACATTCGAATCCAAAGCTATTAGCTTGTTTCACCAACCCACCTCCGCGCACCCCCCTGCTCTTGCGTTCCCGACGAGCTGGTACCTCATGCCAATCAGCCCTCCGCGTCGGCGTCCACGCTTCCTGCCTCTCCTCCTTTTCAAGTTCGCTGTCCTCCCTGTTCGCCGTCCTGCTTTTCTCGGAGCTTTTCTCTGAGCTTTCCAGATTCATACGTCAACCGTTAAACGCTTCGGATCCCTCGTATGTGCATATGCGCCAAACAGAAACAGAAACGCTCCTGGCTTCTGCACTAGTATCCTGGTTTCCGTTTCAGTTTCAGCCATTTGTCGTTCTGATCAGCGCACGAGGTTTTCGACTTTTTGTCGTTCTGCGCCCTCGACGAGTCCGCGGGCCGTTTATTCGCGCTCGGAGGCGGCGGTTGTGCCGCCCCTCGCCCATCGCCCATCGCGTTGTGGTGTGTTGTGTCCAATCCATGCCACATTCCAAATGCCAAAGTCCAACTCATCTTCTTCGGCTTGTTTGGCCATGGGTTACTTACTTACGTCTACTAGTACTCCGAGTCAAGTTTGGTTTAGCCTAGTATCGGCTGTATTTCTGAAGCGTCTTCAAACCTTTCTGGGATTTGATTTGTTCCAGCTGCAGGCTCGCACCACCATCTCCTTACCGCTCACAACAGCATTATCCCTCTCAAGGCTTAATCTCAGGGAACGCTGCCTAGTTTTTCGAGGTCTGAACTCCTCAACTTTTGCTTCAACTTGTGAGCGTCTCTTCTCGGCTTTCCTCCTCGGCGCTGTCAGTGTCCTGTGTATTTTCTGCGCATTTTCTCAGTTCAATGCTACAACATCGCGAGGTACGAGTGAATATTGTTGTACTGTCTGTTTATAAGAGACTACCTGTAATCCCCGTCCGATCTAGGATCAAATCAAATCTGACCTCCTATGTAGCAATACTCGAATCGGCTCGCCCCGACTGCGGAAGGTGGAGGATACCTGCGCAGCGCGGCGTGTCGCACCCGAAATACGCAGTCTGTCCGTCTCGATTGGCCTGCCAACTCCCCGGATCACGTGGGGGGGATTTGTCTGTGGTCCGTCAACTTGAACGGAATTCACTGCGTTCCGACCCCCCGTAGACAGAGGTTCATCTACCCCCGTACACAAAGGGGTAGACGGACCCCTTTCTCTACCTGTGTCTGCGATACGTAGACACAGTTGATTTACCTATGTCTACATCAGTCTCAATTGGTCTGCTCGGCTAGACTGGTGTACACGTGCGTGGACCGACGTAGCCATACACGGGCGGACGTAGTAGACACATGTACTCCAAGCCTACACCTGGTTGAGAAATTTGGCGACCCGTGAGATTCGGAATGGGGCGAGGATTTAAGAAAATCACATTCATATAGTAAGTAGTTGATGGTCCGGCATGGCCGGCAGCTGTGCATGTTTGCAAACGGTGTTTGATGCCACCCGGCGACCGCCGAGAAGCCACTTGATCACTAGATCTACATCACAGTGATTTCACACGACCTTCAAGTTTCGACCGAGGCTTACCGGCATGCCTGCAGAGTAATTAGGGAGGGTAATGCCTGGCCTTTGCCATAAAGCATCCGAAATGGCCCCAAGTCGACTCGGAGGTGTGTCTACGTGCGTCGACGGCGTAGACGCAGGGAGCGGAAGGTTTGTGTACGGCATGTAGACGGCATGTAGACGGGACGTAGAATAAGCTCGACGGACATCACGGCGTACACTCAGGTAGCCGTGTGTGGCCTCATGTAGGCGCATGTAGACACAATGTAGAAACATGTACATGAAGGTAGACAGAGGTCAGTCTACATAGGGTCGGAACGCAGTGAATTCTCAGTCCGATATCCCCATCGTCTTCCGGTTTCCCTAGACCCCTTACTCCGACACTGTTTCAGGCCCCCGGTCATTACCTTTCTCGACGGTCCGGGATAGAGTAAATCAAGTCTCCAAAATGGCCCCTTTCTCGGGCCCCCAGATAGAGTAAAATAGTCGCAGAATCGTCAAGGCCGGGTCCACATAGAATAAATCGTGGGTGCGAGATTTTTTTTGGCCCTAATGGCTGGCAGACCGTCAGGGAAAAGATTTTCGGGTAGCATTGGTGGGCCGCAATTCGACGCGCAAGTTTGCCAGTCGCCCTGATCGACCACTGAGGGCTCAAATACGCCAGAAAGACAGCTGGAGAAGAACAACTAGCTTTTTTGCACCCAACGTTCGTCCGAAATAGAGTAAAATAGCCGTTGAGCTGCAAATTTCTTAGAGTAAATCAGAGATTTTCGAGAGCAAAGAGCAGACCACCGTGAAAGGTGGTGACCGGGGGCCTACTGTTTCCCTCAACAGAATCGGACCGCACACGCGCGAAACACTGCAAAACTTGGGAGGGGTCACCCACGGACTGCAATGCAGGAAAATGGAAGAAACTCTGTGTGTACATGGTTGAGCTGCATTTCCGAAAATCACCTCCAAAGCTAGCTGGCAGAGTAAAGGACATCTCGGGGTCCCAGAATTCATTGTAAACCCGCGTATAGCGTTTCAGTTAGACATGGCCATCGGTCGCTGCTCTGCGTTGACTTTGGCACTCTGATCGCATTTCTGAGCCCGTGGACCGGTCGGAATAAGTTAGCCTCCGCTCTAGGTTTAACACCGGCGCGGGATCAATATCAATCCAGTGGGATTGCACGGGTCTCGCTGAGAATGGTACTACTCGACGCTACTCGACGCTCTCGACGCGCCACCGCTTTATTCACACATGAACTAGCAAGTCCCAAGGTGATTTACCGGTTACCGGAAATACAGACAGCTTGAGGTATACGGCGCGGCGCCAGGCACAATAGTCGGTCAATTCCAACGCTAATACCGATGTCAACGGTTGCATCCAGGGCACACGTAGATCCCCCGATTTGACTGGGCAGTTCGATTTTTACCATTTGCCGTTCATCAGGCTTTCGCCATCTGCCAGAGGTTGCGGTTGAACCGCAGCACGTGAAAACACGGTCATAATTATCATGTTGGATTTAAACTAGGCCGTGTCAAAGTCCATGCTGATCAGTTTCGACGGCTAATGGGCACGAGCTCAATCATCAGCCATGACAATGCACTTAGTGGCGAGGCGGATACTAGTCCCAGTGATAATGATTGATGCCGCCGAACCCCACGAGAGGTACATAGCAACCGGGAATAATTCGCCGTTGTAAGAAGCTACAACTTCCAACTGGTACGAATCTATACAGGAATGAAATTTACCTCGGTTTTTGACTCGATTCGACCATTACATCTCAGCACCTTCTGTTCAAAAGAAAAAGTACTGTATCGAATAAAATCCTGAGGTTTCTAATATACTTTTGGGGTCTGCCATGCGGATAGCTAGCCACGGATTGTCCAAGAAAATGACAAGAGGGCGTGCATCCTCGGCCCATGCCGACCCCGATGACAAGGGCGGGTGACGAACTGAGCCAGCGTTTAACCGATAATCAAGTCTAAGGGAACTTACTCCACGATCTGCGCGTTTCCAGCGTCTAGTCCGACCTACTCTCCCCTGCGCTCCGGCGCATCAAGGTAGTATTAATATGCGACTCAGTTGGAACCCGTACCATTCCTATCGTGTCCGCAGTGTCCCTGTCCGTCCGACCGGCGATCGCCCGCAATACGCAGTTTGGCTTGCGTCAATCTCGGCTTCAATCATTTCTGGAGGCCGAGCCTCTCGCCCCTGTCTGATTTTCGACGATGGCTTATGTATTTTCTACACCGAGATTCCGAGACTAACTCGGCACAGTCAATTTCATCTTATACTTACTGAAGGGACGATTCCTTTTAACAGCTAGCTTCAACCACAATGTCATTTACCCCGGAGATATTTCTTGCGAGATCAGCGCAAAGGACGTCCGTCAGGGATGTCAAATACATATCTAGGATTCATTCTGATGCACGTCGAGATCAAATGGAATCAGTCTACATTGTCAACTCGAATCCGGCTGGGGAACTTGGACTTGTTGGAGACCTCCGGCGCAGCGCGGCGTGTAATTTCCGTGATACGGAACCAGGCCATCCGTGATTCTTGGCAATGGCATTTCTTGCAGAAGCCAGGCCTACACACTCTAACGACCGGACAAGATTAAAAGCTGTAGGTTTTCCCCTTGATCTTTACACTCATGAACTTATCGCTGCGCGATTTCACCCTCATCCGTTGCTTGAATTTTACCCTCGGCCAAAGGCTCGTGAGCACGAAGATTTCATTCAGTTTCATCTCATTCCTGGTACCGATTTAGGAACCAGGTCTCTCTCCAAAAATTGAAAAAAAGCATTCAGCACGTGGTAAGTAGTCTCGGGAGATCCTGAGACCCTGGGCCCAGACCATTGCCTTATTTGGCGCCTCAGAAAGCGCTAATATTTTGTGTTTTCTTCGATCGTGCGGCATATCCCGCGACCGCGGGCCTAGGCCCTTTCTCTTTCTGGCCACTTCGAAAGTGCTTTCCTGTTGTTTTGATCATCCAGCGACCGCGAGCCGAGGCCCTTTCCTTTCCTTGAATATCACCAACAGTTTTCTCCGTTCACATCTCCCCAGATTTGCCACAGATCCAACTCTTCCTTCTGATTACATTTGGTCTATTTATCAACCCAAAAAAAGCACCATATCTCTGTTTCAATCGCAGTGGCTAGGCCCACTGGTGTTTTGAAGCGCGGGGAGCGCGCGCTTCCATGATAAAGTCATCCTTGTTTTTTGTGCACAAGACGGGAGGACCTTCTAGATCATTCCTAGTTAGTAGATTTTTAATCTAAACTGTCCAGAAATCTTTTAAAACCCATCAGAGGTACCAGGGGTGCCCGGAGGGCCTTATGAATACTTATTGAAGGGGAAAATGGTGTTGAGGATTCAACCACACTGAAATTTAACCGGGAGATATTTCTTGCGGGATGAGCCCACAATTCGTCCGTCAGCATGTTCACCGATGCACCTCGAAATCCAATTGTCGACTCGAATCTGGCTGCGGAACTTGACTTGTTGGAGACTTCACGTGCGTGTAAATTCCGTGATACCCCAGTCTTGACTCTGTCCCGCTAGCTCTGGGTTCGTGAACTTTTGGTGTGCCTTCCCTGGATTCTAGCGTAGCTGGAAAAAAATCGAACCACGCCTTGCTCCTGCTGTCCTCATCGAACGCGTATGGGCTCGTGTGCCTCTTCTCTCGCCTTGATTTTTATCGCGAGGGTGAGGCTACCGGCACAGCGCAGCGTGTCGGGCCCGCATTGAATTATCACAGTACATTACACTAGGTGGGCCTTAGAGGTAGGTTACGCAGTGTCTAAAGAGCGCTTTGATTCCCGGTGAAGTCCTCTCGACGCCGCCTGGCATTACTAACAGGTGAGTCACTGGAAGGATATCGATGTTTCGGGACAACATTGAGGACTAGCCCGGTCACGGAGCCGGTTTCGTCTGTAAAATCGGAGTCCTCCTCTACGTGGGGTGCACCGTGTTTAATAAGCAGGTCGTAAATTGCTTTATGGGTTTTCCTTGACGCTGCAGAAAGTGCGGTACCGAGCCCCTCGTTTCGCGTCTGGACGTCGGCGCCATGCGCAAGAAGTATCCGGACAATGTCATAGTGGTTTTTGGTTGAGGCTGCATACAGAGCAGAGCCATGTGGCCCAGGCCGGGCGTTGACATGGGCTCCGCGCAAAACGAGCAAGCAGACTGCTAGCTTGTGCCCGAACCTGGCGGCTATCTGCAGCGGAGTATCGAGGCGGCCAAACCCACGGAACTCAGTGGAAGCACCATGGTCAAGGAGGAGTCGAATGGTGTCTGTATGTCCACGGGTAGAGGCGGCCTGTAAGGCGCTGGCACGCCTTTTGTTATCCATCCGCACCGCATCAGGATGGACGCCAGTGTCGATAAGGATTTGGACAATGTCGGAGAGGCCTGCAAGTGCAGCCTCATGGAGCGCAGCACCACCGTCGAACCCTCCCTGTAGCAGGTGCCGACATATATTATCCAGTTGAAAGGCTGCAGCAATCCATAGTGGAGCTGCTGATTTCCGTCGGTTATCATAGCTGTGTTTCCAGTTCCACAGTTTCCACCAGCCATAGGAGTTCAACAGGAAGGATAGAATCGAGTCTCTAATGTCCCATTCTGGGCGACCCCGTGCATGCACCAAGCAATGTTCTACCGCGTAATCCAAAAGGGAGTTTCGACGAAAGAGGTTCAGAGTCAGAGCATCGTCTAAAGCCTGCGAGAAGATGTCGAAGGAGAGATAGGTGATGCATGACATAGTGATGTCCGTTTGTCCGCGAGGAAAATCCCTGGCTTGTACACCATCGAAGTAGGTTTGCATGGTGTAGTGGATAAGACGGACTCTTTTATCCGCCTCGTTGATTACAACCAGGCCTGCACAGACAGACAGAATTGTGTTCATGTCTAGTCGATTATCGGGGTCGAGTTCTTTAGTCCCTGGTTCGACAGCAAGAGCCTCCTGGAGCTCAGAAGGCCGTAATGGTCTTTTAGCATTGGTGACCCAGGAGAGGGTGCGCCAAGCGAGCATTTTGTCGTCCTCGGTCTGCCTATTAATCCGCTCCACGACTTCGTCGTAGGTGCTGTTCAAGTCGGTTGGCATATGGGCCAAAGCACCTCGAACTGCTTTGACAGTGTGTTTCGTTGTCAGGGAATCGATATGAAGTTTAGCCAATAGAAACCTAGACCGGGATTCATCAGTTAGGGTTTCAATCGTGACGGGCTACACCCACATTCCATCGCTACGGCGAACAATTGTTGACACAATTTCTTCGCGTAAGTTTGGCCGATTCTCGATATGTTTCGATAAACGAGAGGATCGAGAGATTTCGGCATCTAGATGTTTGCGGATGTCGTCCTCTGTTGCCCTGATTTCCAGGGTTTCTAAGATTCGGAAGCTGCGGTTGAGGGTTATGTGAGGTCGGGAAGTGAGCATCAGGTTGACGGTTGATCCTAGAGACGACAGACGGTATAGGAGGATATCACGTTGTCGCTCTGGATATTCGTCAAGTGCATCAACGATAATGAAAACCTTGGAATAATCGGCGACTGCTGAGCAGATTACATCATGAATATCCTCCAGCGAAGGCCGAGTACGAGGCTCGCGGTGCTTCTCGTGCAGCCGATGTACAGAGGGGGATATCTTTTTTTCGAACACAAGCTGTCGCCAGAGACCCGCGAGAAGATTGGATGGAGATTGTGATCCAGTTTCCTGGTGATTCAGATAAAGCGCTGCAACACCCGTGCTCTGGCTCTCCAGATTTGCTCGGACTCGAAGATCGTCGACGACGATCGAACTGTTTCAATCTTAGATCATCCCATCGAGGCAGAGAATGTAGTACGCACGCAAGCACAGTCTTTCCAGCACCGGCTGAACACATTTAGAATTTAAAAGACTCCCTGAAAAGATGGACTCACGCATCCCGCAACACCAGATTGTTTGCTCTTCGCCTGATCTCCACCTTTTGAACAACTCATGTTGCAAGAACCATTCACCGGTCCCCGGCTGCCGAGTACTGAAGATATCCGCTTGGCGCAGGAACAAGTTGAGCGGTGAAAACCACTCTATGATTTTATCACGTTCTGCCGCTATACAAATGTCAGTGCGTGGAACGTGCTTTCCGTCATCGCTCACAATTTTGATAATCCTGATACCGCTTTTGGTTCCGTGCAACATCCCGGACTGATTTGGATATATCTAGCCACGCGTGAGCGACCTTGAAGTGTAGTGCGGTTCTTTATACGTGCCTTGGTGCTCCAACCGTTCTCCTTCCCTTGCATCCTCTAAATTTTTGAAACCGTGCTGAACAGAGTTGATCATAGCTAGACGAGGAGGGTATGAGTATGCACGCATTATATTTCAACGACTGCCAAACATTGGTTATCTGTACGCTGCTCCTCCGCGAGATCGCTGACGGACTCCCTGAATGGTGGAATGAGTGCGGGCGTACCGAAAGATTCAAATCACTCACCAAATGCACATAGTTTTGAATCGTTCGATTGTGGTGAGGGCCTCTTTGGCGTCATTTTTGCCCCATAGCGTCCACTCGATCCGCTTGAGTGTCTTCCTTCCAGGTGAGAGCACTGGCTTCAAGATGGTCGTCAACTGCTTGACGAGACCATTCAAATCAAGCATCCGCTGCTCTAATTGTTTGGCGCCAATGCTAGTGGCCCCAGAATTCTTGATTCGCTTGTCGAGCTGCTGGAGTAGGGGCTTGATGCTGATCAGCTCCCGAAGTATTGCTTGCTGATCTTCCGGAGCGTCGCGGAAACCATGAATATAGTCTCGAGCCTTGACTAAGGCATCGACAAGCTGCAGGGCACTAGCTACGACGCCAATGATGTCCATGAGGGAGCAGGTGAAATGCAATGAGGATATCGGCTGACCTTGACAGGACAGTGTGGCACTTGATTTATAGGCTGTTGCTGGAGGAGACTCTTACTCGGATGGAAGCGCCTGATAGACAGCTTTCCTCTGGTGGCGGGGCGCGGTTACGGTATTTGTCGGCATCAAATTACCTAAAAGGGCTCAACCGAATGGGGTTTACGGCTAAGCCTAATTGAGTAATAATTCACGTGAGTAATTGAAGTGCGCACGGGCCATGTAGTTTCCTATCCCTCGTTCTCCATGAATACAAAAGCTTTGGACCTGCTACAAGTACACAGCACTCATATGGTCTCTTGCAGAACCCTCAACTAGAAGGAGCCCTATTGCACTGCTGAACTGGACCTGTTTTCCCAATGAACACGATTTCCCTCCAGCAATTCAGGGGGGACAAGGGAGCTTCATCGCATGCTGGGATATATGTACGGACCACAAATAATTGGTTCATGAGGTCCTTGGAATCAATTGCATTCGGTTTGATCTCTCCTCCATTAAAGCCAGGCTGTGCAGCATTAAATAACATATTAGTTGAAGCACAGGTCACTGGCTGGAACCTTCCTCAGAGTCAATTGGAAACTGAAAAATACAGCATCCACATAGGACATCTCATTGCCGTTGGTGCCTTCCAAGGCCCTATCCGACCACCCTAACTAAATACAATGTGCTGTGTCTTCAAAGGAGGTGAATTAGGCCGCATCATGAGAGAAATGCCCTGTTATTTGACTTATACTGTGCTATGGATATTGTCATGAATATGGGTCTAAATTCTTTACCATCAGAGCATCCCGAAGGCCTGTTGTGTCTAATAGGTCGTGCAGCAATGGGGAAAAAAGAACACACTCTGCGGTTTGGATTTCGAACAACACTTGCGGTCTGTCCCATTATACTACACAGCTGTCTAATATCCTCGCTCTGGGCATGGCCAGGAAACATCTTCAATTCTCTGCACATTGCATGAAAATAGACCGCGCAGCGCCGACAAAAAAAAAACCCCCTTTTTGTCCGGAGTCTACTGTCTGTGCAGTAGGTGGTACTATACATAGGGGTGGTTGAATGGCATTGAAATCTCTCATCCTCATTCCCTTTCCTTTTTTTAGTTATTATTAAGCGCCCACAAACAAACACTATTGCTGAGCCTCTGGCGGGCGTCAGCACATCAAATGCTAGGCTACAGGATCTCGGCACTGCTACAGTTCAAAGCTCTGCCCTGGCTGGCGAGGATGGTGAGCTATGGTGAGCTCGTGGAGACTGGCAATACAAAGGGGTTTTGATGGTGCTTACTTAATGCTGCCAAACACCGAAATGGAGGCAAACATTTCGCGGCGTCCATAGAGCTCTATCCACTTAGATCATTCCGGGCTATGTTTATTAGAGAAAATGGTCCATAACATGCACACCCATGTATTCTGCAAGCCAGATTCCTCTTTTAAAACATGTGGACTCGGAGTTCCGAGTTTTTGTTGCACTCCAAGTAGGGGACCTATTGAAATTCTGACTCGCAGAATACATGCACTCTTGTATTGCGGGAGACGCCAGCACTTATCCGCCATGTTCCGGTCAGTGTGGGAGCTCCCACCAACCTCGGGAGATAGCTCCCTCGAAAAGGCAGTTGTCAATTACATAAGCTAATTGATCCTCCCACAAGTCGCGTCTCTCCAGTGTTGCAGCTTAAGGGGTTAATAAGGGTCAGAATTTTGGTTAAGGCTTAAGAACGTAATTAAGGGTTATTAAGGGTAGGGCTTATTAAGGGTTACATTAAAAATTCCCACGATCCTTAGAGCCCAAGACGGTCCTCCGAAAACCCGAGAAAATGCATCAACCACATCCCCAGGCACCAAATTCAAGGAAGATATTGCTGGTAGCTCAACAGCCTTGACTGCGCACTCTTCAAGAATTTAACAGTCGGTTTGCTCTGTGAGTAAGTGTACTTACGTTGATTTTAAGACCTTAATTATCTCCCCAGCTGATCTTAAGGTTTAAAATTAAGGGGTTATTAAGCCTAACCCTTGATTAAGGCTTAAACCTTAACTGCAACACTGCACGGTCTCTCTCTCTGACTGCGCCCTCGCGGGCATGGCAGACCGGAAGCGCTGGAATCCGGGCAAACGGTGTGTGGAGTTCCAAAAGGTGCGTACCCAGGCTAATATCTGACTCGATGGCTCGGATCACTCATCTGACAAGGTAGGTAGTATTACACGGCACGGTCCCCTGTAGACTCGTAACCAATCTGCGCATGATCCGCACCAATGTGGCGAGCACGTTGCCGTAGGCAGACTGGTACAACTCGAGATTTCCAATTGAGGCGCGCGAGGAGTTTGAAATTTTGGGTGGGGCCGATCGCGGCCATCAAAATAATGTTCAAACGGCTACGTCATCAAAGTCATTTCTGTTGTAAACGCACTTGCAATTCCGACGGTTTTGGGAGGCTCAAGGGAAATTCTGAACAGACAGATGTTCTCAAATTGGAGTCTCATCCATGCTCCATTTTTTATACTATTTCAAACACCATATTTGCGACCAGAACGGAAGCCATCAAAGAATTCAAACTCCTCGCGCGCGTGGATTGTTTGGCCCGAGTTGTACCAGTCTGCCTATGGCAACGTGCTCGCCACATTGTTGCAGATCGTAGGCAGACTGGTTACGAGTCCCTGAGGAATACCGGTTTCCAGGGATTATCAAAATGTACATGCACCGAAATACATTATTGCCCCTGGACCTCTCCAAAGCACCAAAGACAAGCTCACGGACACAGACCTTCAATCTTGCCACGGTAACCCTGAAGGAGCAAAATATCAACACAGAAAAGAGGGAGGACCAATTATTAGGGTCAGTTGTTGTTCAAGCGGAATACGGGAATGGCGTAGAATATTTTGAGAACATCATGGGCATTGGGTAAACCACAAGTGCAATACTGGGTCTGGAATATGTCATGGCTTGCAAAAAACTCTGTTTCGGAGTCTTATGTCATGAAGTGCTGCAGGTCTGGAGATATGGAGAAGAGTTGTTCCATGAATTATTTTGCGAAGTTCAACAAGCGCATCTCGGGACGTGCAGGTGATTAGCGTGTATTCAGGGGTTTAAATTTCTCTTTTACAGAGCCTACAAAGCCTATTCGCCCGGGGCATCAGCTGATATGCATGATCCGTATGGCACAATATTTCAACGGCCAATTGGTGAGTTGAAAGCATCACCGAGGTTAGAGCCGCATGATTGAAGTTACCTGCGCTGGAGGGCTGTCCTTCCGAGGTTCTAGCCTCCCGTGATACAACTTGTCTGACGAGTCAATTGTGTCCTGTAACCATTCCAGCATGAGTCTGTCCACCGCTTTTGCAGTAACCTGGATGAGCTTAGTTAAACCTCGGAGGCTGTAGATCATTAACCGTTTTAACCAGTTAAACACCCTGATTCCGGTCCTCTACCCCTACCAACATCAACCAAATGCATAAATAATTGTCTATGAAGATACTAATGTTAATCCCACCAAAGGTATTACTAAACCGGTAACCTCAACTGGCAAACCCACCCGGATTAAACCGTGCGCGCGAAAAGCTTAGCTCGACGCTGCGGTCAAGCTGAATATCGGACTCTGGGAGCCATGTCAGTATGAGAACAAGGGAGTTTACTTGAAGTGATTCTCACCTCCACGAGTTTTCGTAATCTCAAGCGGCCTGTAACTCTGTGATTGAGTTGTTGTCCTTTAGCAGTCTAGTAGACGAGGCTGCTGCACGCTGTAGTTGGCCGTTGAAGATGGCAGGGCCTGTATATGAAGAGAGATGAGGGGGGTAAGGGGTGATAGACCAGGAGAGACTGCAGTGGGGTGGACATGGGAGGAGGAAGAGAGTGGCACGCACATTGTTTGAACAAAGGGCCAAACAATCACAGCTGACGGCGGAGTTTGAAACTTGAAAGACTTGAAAACCCTTTTCGTTGCTCTTGCGTTGCTTACAGAGGTATGTTTTATTGACTGTTGACGAGGCCATTGGATCTGCGCTTAATTCCAACTTGAACCATGGGTTGAGAAGCCTAAATGAGAGCCATCTTGAAGAAGAAATCATATGATTCTCGCCGTTTAACCAAGTTGAACCGACTGGTTTAACCCGTTGAATTGGTTAATGATCACTAACCCACAGGTTTAACCTGCCTCATCGGGACGTCGCTTTTGCATAGTTCTCAACATCTTTGATTGCCCTTGCCACAGTTATAACCAGCTCAGGGCATTGTAATGCTAGTCTTGAAGCAGCAGTGGTCAGTTCCTTGGCCCAGCACTTTTTATACCCACGGCGGAAAGTTCTATTGAACTATCCAGAGCCACGCGGGCGTAGTGCATCTTATCGAGTCCAAGAAAATAAATTAGGTGCTTTAGGACCAATTGTAAACGGAATCCAATTGGGGTTTTCCCAGTTTCCATGAATAAAGGCGTGACCATTGAACGAGAGTGCAAGTTTACGGAATGATTGTTTTGAGCGGTGAACGGTTCTTGGGCGCTACATAACACACGAGCGATTTATTTGGGAGCCGGTCGTTGTTTTGTATTTTGGTGCACACGCATAGGGCTTCGCAATCTGGCACTGTAACAGACGAGTGATCAGGGCGGACTGGATGGTCGTTGCGGGACTTCGGGACATCTGCAGGTACGGGTGTGGCGGGAGGGCGCGGTATTCTTGGTATTTTGTTTTATTTTGGTTTTTCTTGTGAAGATATTTTGGGAGGGGGATCTGCAGGCCAGGTGACACGGGTGGGCGTGACAGGCTGCGGACAAGGGCAGAGACATGTGCGCGGAAGTTGAAAGGTTCGGAGATGAGCAGCGGAACGCGAACGCCGCGCGCACGGAGAGCTGGGTGGGGTATGAGAGGTATGAAGGATGCCGAAGTTCGAGTGCGGGGAGAGTAAGGTTGCAGACCGGGGAGAACGTGGCGCGGATCATCAATATCAGAGGTGCGAGTGCGAACGCGGGGAGACTCGGGATCAGCTTGGAGGTTACGAGACGAGAGACGAACAACGAGAGCGGGGAGGGCGATCGGGCGATCCGCGCGCACGAACGAGCGAACGCAGGTTCAGGATTGGGGTTGTGAAAGCGGGGAGAATCGGAATCGGAATCAGCTTGAAGGTTACGAGAGACGAGCGCGGCGAGGGATCAGGATGAGTGCGGGGGGGATCAGAATCAAATCAACTTGAAGGTTATGAGAGCGCGATTGGAAGGAGGATGGCCGGGCATCCACGGGGGATCAGAGTACGAGACGAGAGACGCGGGGAGGGCGATTCGCGCGGTGGCAATCAAGCAGAGAAGCGTGAAGGATTCAAGGAAGGACGTAAGCAATTAGGGTGCAATTAGTACGCGTACGCGAGTACGTCACTATATCCGGTCCGCGTCTGCGTCGCGCGGCCAGACAGACGCAATTTGGACACGATTATCAAGGCGAGGACAAACAGAATCTGAGGCTTATCAAGCCTTGCGCTGAGAAAGCCGTCGCTGATGAAGCAAGCAAAACAAAAAAAGCAGGCACGGGGAGGCACTTCAGGCTACCTCTACCCAGACCTACTTAGGGTAGTTTCCCCCACTTAGGTGTGGGGCCTAAGTAGGTCCAGGATATGGGACCAACCACCGGTGATGGGTGTATCCACCACAGGTGGAGCCCTCCACCAGACTGACTGTGGGTGCACCCACATATGTCACATCACGGCGGTGTGGATGCATCCATGCCCAGCTCGTTTTGGGGATTTTACGCCCTCCACGGGCCCCATATCGCGGCTCCTGCTGGCCCCTGCTCTTCCCCCCAGCTCCCTATGCCTCCTGGCTGTATTCACTGCTCACAGCCTACATTCTGGCCCTTCCTAGCCCCCCTTTCCCAGTTCATTTTTGGGATTTTCCGCCCTTCGTGAGCCCCATATCGTGGCCCCTGCTGGCCCCTGCTCTTGTTCTGGCCCGCGCTCCATCCTGTGCTCTTGTTGAGCTGTACTGGGTGGCTATAGGCCTATGCTACCTATTGCTGCCCCCCCCTTTCACAGTTCGCTTTGGGGGGTTTTCTCCCCTTCGCATGCCCATATTGTGCTCCTGCTGGCACTTGTGTTCACCCATCCTCCCATGCAATCATCAGTATATCCTTGCCCACAGTCACTCTTAGTATTCTTGCCTACGGTGCCATTATACCCATCTTCATATCAGCCCTTTCGCTCACCAATCACACTGTCAGACCGTCCTTATGCTGGCCTACGAATCCCCTCTATTCATATCTGTACAGTATCCTTGCCCATATGTGCCCAAAATGTCCCTCCCCTTTATGCTTACCTTCCCATTCACCCTTATAGCCCCTTTCCATCCATACCTATACTTGCCTCAATATCCCGCCTCAGCTCTTATCCTTGTCTTTTCATCCTTACCTGCTTTGCTTGCCTCAAATCCCTCTTATATCAACCTAATAGTCAAAGTTTATGCTTGCTGGCCTCTAGCACTTGCCTACTAGACACTCACTATTCACGTATCATGCTTGCTGGCTGCAGATAATAGTAAGTGGATGCATCCACCGACTGGTTGAAGGTAGTCGGTGGATGCATCCACCAGTCTCTTGTTAAATGGATGGATGCATCCACCCAATGCACATGGATGCATCCACG